>CM053031.1:140900709-142100709 GCA_028564925.1 Lithobates sylvaticus | reverse complement strand
TTATGGCTAATTACTACATGAATTAAATACCCCTATTCTGATTATACTATAAACAGCAAATTGTTTCAGTCTACGGTTTCTGTTTTGCTGTGTTCTGGTATTGTCATTTCCTTTCTGACTTGCTGCCTATAGGGTTGGGCCTTTGTATTATGCGGCCGCCCAGCGTCACTATTTCCATCTAATGTGACGCTTGTAGGATCCAATAGGGGTAGCTGTTTCATACTGCTCCTATTCAACCTACATATCACTATGCTGCCAATTCACAAGCGCTGTACTTCCAACACACAGGCGCAGTGTTTTGATCGGCGCATGCGCAGTGATACCACAGCCGGTCCGGATGACGTCACGTCGGCAACGAGCTGATTGGTTGACGACGGGCGGGACGTCCATATTAAAGCACACTGTTTTGTGCTCCATATCAGCGTCCCCCACCATGCTGCTGCTATGACGCCGGTCTGATGCACGATCTATGCGCTAGGTAAGTGCCCATCACTACAGAGATATGCTGTATGCTATCATCTGATATGCTATTGCAAGCAACTGGCTCATTTAATACCATTACCTTCTATTGTTGTAGGCGCTCAGCCTGACTTTGCATCACCTATGATAATTCTGGTCTGGACTTCCAGTGTTACTTTATACATCTACCTAAGTGACATTTTGTCACTTTT
Organism: Lithobates sylvaticus; assembly: GCA_028564925.1. Classification (NCBI taxonomy): domain Eukaryota; kingdom Metazoa; phylum Chordata; class Amphibia; order Anura; family Ranidae; genus Lithobates; species Lithobates sylvaticus. The sequence goes on along the minus strand of CM053031.1, from coordinate 142,100,038 downwards.
ACACTATCCAGTCTACAATCACCATTCTTTAGGAACTGCAGAGTTCATCAATACTTTATTAACATCTGGTATTACCCTTGGTAAGTTCCTATAGTTAACCTATTATATACCTCCACTAGATGGACCTTGTTTAATGCAATACATACTTGCCCAATACCCTTGCGTATCATGTTATTATTCCTAAACTTTATTCCTTAGGAATATACTTTCTGAGGAATGTTATAAGCATACCAATCACGTGTGTTTTGTCACCAACGACCTGCATCTCCTGGCACATAATAGCCGCGACGATGGGCAATGGTTTATTTTGCGATTATTGTATATGCCTCCTTACTAATTACAGAGTAAGTCATTTTTACTATTATTATACATGCAAACTGATGTAAAAATATATCTAGTGTTATATGATTTCTATTAATTAATGTTTATAGTCTGAAAAATGATATCTCTTTATCATTATATTTATTGTGTTTTTCATTTTCCGCTAGCGATTTAATTCTAAGCTACAGAAGAAGCGTACTATATATACGCAAAACATGTAGAGCTACCCTTCTTGAAACATCATGACTTCACCGCTATCACTGTATTCCTGCCTCATCGTTGGACATTCAATCTTATATGGAAATTCAACTGTTGTAGTTGGCTCATGCTTGTCCAAATGTTTATGTGTATTAGGATTCAGTTGTGGTAATATACATGGCTATAAATAATGTTGGCAGATTTCTTAAAGTCTAAAGTGCTTTGTATGAATTTTAAAATAATAAAATATTTTGTTTAAAATACTGTCTTACGGTGCCTAAAACTTCCCTAGTCCCCCTCTCTTTATTCAATTCTATACTGTTTAGGACGTGGCACATTATTATTTAGCTTTGTATCCACAGTACCACGCTGTTCAAGGATACATACTTTTTTGTTACTTATGGACTTTATGCTTGTTTATTTTCTCATTAATGTGCACATTTGAGTTTGATGCAGTGTTTTTCTTTGTGACAGTTTTTTTATTTGAACATGTATAGCGCCTTATTCTTTATGTTATAAATTCGCAAAACTCTACACCTGCTATAATTTTGACGCATCAGTCCAGAGCACCTGCTGCCATTTTTCTGCACCCCAGTTCCTATGTTTTCATGCATAGTTGAGTCTCCTAGCCTTGTTTCCATGTCGGAGGTATTACTTTTTGGCCGCAATTCTTTCATGAAGACCTCATCTGACCAGACTTCCTCTGGCAGTAGATGGTTTTTCCTTCTGTCCTGCTGGTTTACACCAGTTCTGTGCTTATGGCACTGCTTGACCTCTTCCAGTGCCAAAGGGAACTAAGCATGATGTGTCTTTCATGTGCTGCATTAAGTTTCCTTGGCCAACCACTGTGTCTACAGTCCTCAACTTTGCCCATTTCTTCCTGCTTCTTCAAAAAGAGCTTGAACAGTACATCTTGAAAACTCCAGTCTGCTTTAAAATCTTTGCCTGGAAGAGACCTTGCTGATGCAGTATAACTATGTTGTGTCTTGTTGCTGTGCTCAGTGTTGCCATAGTGTATGACTTGTGATGTGAAACAGTCCTCTACAATGTCACCTTAGTAGCAGAGTATGGCTGCTCCTCACCCAATTTTAAACCTTCCTCACAGCTGTTTCTGTTTCAGTTAATGATTGTGTTTCAACCTAAGTATGACATTTATGATCATTAGCACATGCTTGGTATAATTGGTTAAACATACACCTGACTCTAATCCTACAAAATTCCTGACTTTGTGCACGTTTACAAAGTGTGCAAGTGTAAGAATTGATGCTGGTTTGAAGCCAAAGTGTAGTCACACCAAATATTGATTTGATTTGGATTTTTCTTCTGTTCACTCCCTTTGCATTTTGTAAATTGATAAAAATAAACAATTAAAACATATATTTTTTTAAAGCATTCTTACACACCTGCATAAAACATTTGCACAGTACTCTATATTGTAATGGCCGAAATGGACCTGAATGGCAGTTAAGTATGCATACATATCCTCTGTTTGCCCCCCGTTCTGAAGCCCTGGCCATTTATTGATGCAGCAGGGGTTAACCTAGGAGGGCTGATAAAGAGGAAGGTGGAGATGAGTTGGAGGAGGATAGGAGTGTTGTAATGGCTGCACCTGTGGGAGTTTAGGGACAGGTAAGAAACCTCTGCTACTGACTGTCTGGGCCCTGTAGTACCTCTGTGAGTAGAACTGTACTGTGTTGGAAGCTTTGTTGTTATGGTGGACGTATTAGTGCATTGTGTATTGCATTGTGTATTGAGTTTTGTCCATGATACTTTTTTTTTCTGTTTGTGCTTTTGGGGTGTACCCCCTTCTTCAAGGTTCTGCTTGGACCTTGAAGATGGGGTACATCCAAAAAGTTTGTCCTGAAAAATTGTAAGTACGTGCAAAAAAAAGAAAGTACCAAGGACAGTGCACAATTTTTTCTGTTGCTGTTATTGACCCCTGAACTTTACTAGATATATAATATAGATAGATAGATGCTATAGTTTATTAGTGGTAAGCCTTGTATTCATTCTAAACATTCATTTTTATCTTTTGTTTTTCTTTCATTAAAAAAAAAAAAAAGAACTTACATTTGTATTACAAAGGGCATGTTGTTTTGTTATCTCACAATGCCATCTTGCCATAGGCTTGTTCCCTGCTGAACTCACATCAGGACAGCAGATGGCAAAGTGCTAACAGCACACAGAAGTACCATGAAGGACTGCAAAGTGTATTTTAAAAAGCAATACAAGACCCCAAAAGACAATTTAGACACTACCAAATGTGAACTCATCATCTCCACAGTAATAAAATAACCTTCACCTTTGATAAGTGTGATAAAAACACAGTAAACAAGCTGAAACTAATAGAACTGCATGGTGCAATGTTCAGCTGTGCAATGTTCATGCCAAGCTGAACTTTTATGGAATGCTGTCAGTAGCCCTCCTCATGTCCTTCATAAAATGACTTTACTTAGTGAACAAAGTGAATGTATACGTGTATGTAAAGTGAAGACAGTTGATATTTTGTTTATACCCCTTTAGAAAACATACAGTATAACATACATTTTATATAAAAGTTGAAAATGTTCAAATTTGGGTATAAAATAAAATTTAAAAAAATGATATCACATAATTAAATCAAATATATTTGATATAATTAAAAATACTGATAAAATACTGCCTTTTGTTGTTTAACCGTGACATACAGCTAACATATAATCTGTTTTTCTTTCTTTTGATTTTGTAGACAAATAAGTGATTTGTTCATAAGTGAAATAAGACATTGGAGGTAATGGAGTCAACAAATTGTGTTCCAGTGTTGCTGCAAGACAGAGGTTGCCTTTGCAGGGAAATAGATTACAGAAAATGGCCTATCAAAACTGCACACAATGTATAAAAATAGTGGTAAAATCCTTCAACTATTTTTGTCTTATTTCTCGTTGAAATTTACTAATACCCAGGATTGATCCTCTTCCTGCAATTCCGCTGGAAGAGAAGATTTCTATTGTCTGAGCTGCTGGTGGGCTTTGGACCTGAATGCTTGCAGTTGGTTTATCTACCCCCTGGCTTATTTACCAGTACATGAGGATACCTCAACAGCGCTTTCTCTATGCCACTATTATTTTTGGAGGACCTTTTTAAGTGGCTTTTCCAAAAGACAGAGAGACCTGTCTGCCTGATGCATTGTTTTTTATTTCCGTTAGGTGTCCAATCTGTTCGCTGCAATGTCACAGTCCCACTAAAAATCGTTGATCACCTCCATTACAAGTGTAGCACTGACCCCCGAAGGAGCAGCTGAATTTTTCTAGGCTTACCGATTACCTCCTCCAGCTCGTATCTCGTTGTCCTTGTCTAGGGGTTCCCAGGGTTGATACCCAGTAACTGTAGAGACCGACACCTGAATTCCTTTTTTAGGATTTTTATTTGAAGAAAACGGTTGAACAAACTCAGTCTCTAAGTTGGGAATATAGGGTATAGGATGAAGTTTAGCTCAGGTGCTCGGAACTGCTGACTTCAATAAAAGTCTTTGTACATAATCCAGGGAATAGCCACTCGCAACTGGATTCTTTAAATGCTGGATAAATCCTTAAGCTTGGATCTAGCAGCCAACAAGTAATTCTAGCTTTGCAAAGTCTCTCACACAGACTTGGTTGAAAAACTCAGTTGTAACGGAAGTTGTAACGGAAGATAGAGGTAGGAACTTTTCTTACTGTACCAGAATCTTTCAGCCGGTCCGGCATTACCATAAGAACTGTGGATTCAATTAATGTCCATGGCAGCTCCGCTTCCAGGCTCTTACCGAGCAGCCAGCCTCGTGCGTGGTCCTCTTCTGAAGAGTCCTTCCCTGGTTGCATGTAGAGTTGCAGGGCCTCTCCAAACCTGAGATGACACCGGAACACCTTAGAATCCTCCTCCCAGTTACTGTGCCTTAAACTAGCCAGTTCCGAGGCTCGGAAACGGATGGATCCGCGCCCCAGGCCATGAGGGCCTCTGGGGGCTGGTCAGGAGGACCAGGAAAATTGAGTCAGCAACAACTTCTGGACCGGAACCCGGAACCACGTGACTTCAGCACCTTAAGTACCCTCTCCTGGAATACATAGTGTGACAAACGTGCCCACTGATTGGCTCCGAGCAGAGACTGGTACCCAATGCCTCCAACCAGACTGCCTCTCCACAGATAAAAACCCACATATGACCAGGCAGAACCTCAATACAGTCCGGCCAAACTGATGCCAAAGCATAATTTAGCACAATTAACCCCAAAACTCAACTACAGTCTTGGGCAAAAACTAAATTTAAATGCATAGCGCGTACTTATCAGAAGTACTGGCGCTACACAAGTAAAAAAATATATAAAAATAAAAATGCCAGAAATATATCCCCTATTTTGTAGACGCTATAACTTTTATGCAAACCAATCAATATACGTTTATTGAGATGTTTTTTTACCCAAAAATATGTAGCATAAAATGTATTAGCCTAAACTGATGAAGATTTTTTTTTTACAGATTTGATAAAGATAAAGATTTTTTAAATTTTTTTATTGGAAATGTTTTATAGTAGAAAGTAAAAAAAAATTCAAAATTGTTACTCTTTATTTGGGTACAGCGTTGCACGACCGTGTAATTGTCAATTAAAGTAACAAAAATGTCAAAAAATGGCCTGGTCAGGAAGGGGGGCTGAAGTGGTTAATATATAGATCTATGAGAGATATAAGTCTTGTAAAGCTTTTTCCTATATAGGGTTATACATATAGTGTTAATTTACTGCCAGCTCTCCTCCTCTCCAACTTCGATCCACAGAAATACAAATTACAGGGTAATAGGTCCATTGAAGGGGGCTGTAATCTTCTCTAATCACGCCAGCACTCCTTTAACCCAAGTTTATTAAAATACAAAGTTACACTCACATTAGCTAGTATAATTAGCAAGTGCACTACAAAGAAAATGCTGACACTATCCAGTCAATTGCAAATATGCATTTTTAATGTGTAAACACATTAAGGTGATCGCACACAGTTCATATTGTAATTGACACATTTTAGGGCAGCACAGAAGTACTGTATATTGTTTTCACTTCACACAGGGCAGCGAGATAGAATATTAAGTCAAATGCATAAGAACCTTTTGCATTTGACTAAATAGTACAGTGCTCTTTTGAAATTATTTTCATTTACACTTTTATTCATTTTGTTTTTAATTGTGTATATTAATAAAATTTGCATTTCTATAGCATAATAAAGGCTACTTTTATGGATTAGATATTTATTTTACCATTAAAGTATGAAAGTATTAAACAATTCTATAGGTGGAGAGTCCATTAGAAAGGCAGATGATTTCTCTTTTGCACCTGTACAGCAGCAGTGGGAACAGAGTTTCTGCCCGAGGCAATCTTTTTCCCATGTACCACCAACTCTGTTTGTAGACAGATCTGTATAAGCAGATATTTTATTTTGCCTATCAGCAAGTAAAATCAGACTGTTTTACAGAAGTGAGTAGCCATTCCTATTATTGCAATTGTGTTTTTTTTATCATATATATATATATCAAAAAGTTTCTTTGTGTGTTTGTTAGGTGGACTAGAAAAATGTGCCAGTGGAGGGTATCATCCCTATAGTAAATATATTGCAATAAAAGGTAGGTAGTGGGATTTTAAATACCCCTCCAGTGATCACACAAGTACATTTAGGTAAGAAAAAATATGTACAAAATCTTTATTTTAAACAATTACATTTTTTAAAATCATGTATCAAATTGACATGGCTTGCATACCGACACCAGCAAAATATAATCCACTACAAACATGTATGGCTGTTTGTCAAGATGAGGAACTAGGATCAACACGTTTCGTGGAAATGATCGCTTCTTCAGGACCTTCTAAATGCACATGATCACAAAAGTATAAATATGAGTATAATTTGCAGAACAAACTATTTAATTTATTTATAACAAGCATTGGATCAGGGAAAGAAACAAAATACCTATTCCCAAAGAGAGACCTTTTTCCAGAAGATTTCAGTTTTAATATTTTTCATACATCTTGTAACTAGACCACACTGTGTACAGAGATGTACTGGTGGAATATCCAGTGAGGTATAGTGTCGCCGGCCCATGGGAGATAGATCATCCCCAGAATAGAGCTCTACAGGAAATGTGAAAAAATAATAATTAGCAAATCATAGTAGCTGGCTGAATATGTGAGCAATTATGCGAATAGATTAGGGTGTGTGTGTCCTCAGTGTGTGCAAAAAAAAATATATATATATTTTTTTTTATTTAATATAGTTGTAGTGTAAACAAGTGAAAACAAATAAAATGCAAGTGATGAAGTGATGATGTAACCAGCTAAATAATATGGTCTCTAGATCAACGCTCTACATAAATGTAATATAATATATATGGCATTCAGGCTGTCTTATAAGTAAATGATGACAGTTAGCTGGAGTTTGTGAGCAGTTCTATGAGTGTAATGAGGAGTGTCTTCAATATGTGAATTTGACGTAATGCAGTGTAGTACAATAAAACTACATCAGCTGTGAGGTTCAAAATGATCAAAATTGATTTAAAAATATATGGTAATTGTAAAAAGCGAAGGCAAGTAAAGACAAGCCATCTAAATGAGAATTATAAAGTGACAGTGTAACCAGCTAAAATATGTGGTCTCTAGATAGGTGGGCTGCATGGATGTAATGTAGTAAAAATAGCAATCTGGCCTTCTTACCTTTATACAGAAAGACCCCAGAGTTTCCACATGATGTGGTAGTATTAGGAAAAAGCCTGGTTTGAAATAACAAATCTACCTGTATAATACCCCACCTGAGGCAATGAACAACTCCTGAGGCTGCCCATAGCAATCGGCAGGGACCAATCCCATGGCCCCAGGCTCGGGTGCAGTGGGAGGGCTCCTTCACCATCCCCATCACATTATGCTCCAGGTGGAGATGGAGCAGGTGTGCCCTGATGTAGGGCTAATGAGTATTGAACGTCCCCATGTGTGCAGGGCGGGGATCGATGCAAGGATTCGCGTAGATAGGCCGCGTCATCTCTGCATCAACAAGAAGTGACGATCGGGAAAATCTGTCCACAGGACAACTATTAGTAATGCACTCCACAAATCTGGCCTTTATGGAAGAGTGGCAGGAAGAAAGCCATTGTTGAAAGAAAGCCATAAGAAGTTACGTTTGTAGTTTGTGAGAAGCCATGTGGGGGACACAGCAAACATGTGGAAGAAGATGCTCTGGTCAGATTGAAAGTTTTGGCCTAAAAGCAAAATGCTATGTGTAGCGGAAAACTAACACTGCACATCAACCTGAACACACCATCTTTTCTTCAGCAGGGACAGCGAAGCTGGTCAAAGTTAATGGGAAGATGGGTGGAGCCAAATACAGGGCAATCTTAGAGGAAAACCTGCTAGAGTCTGCAAAAGACTTGAGACTGGGGTGGAGGTTCACCTTCCAGCAGGACAACAACCCTTAAACATACAGCCATAGCTACAATGGAATGGTTTAGATCAAAGCATATTCATGTGTTAGAATGGCCCAGTCAAAGTACTGACCTAAATCCGATTGAGAATCTGTGGCAAGACTTGAAAATTATGCTCTCCACTCAATCTGACAGAGCTATTTTGCAAAGAAGAATGGGCAAAAATGTCACTGTCTAGATGTGCAAACCTGGTAGAAACATCCCCTAAAAGACTTGCAGCTGTAATTGCAGCGAAAAGTGGTTCTACAAAGTATTGACTTTGTAAAGATTCAACCATTTATCATTTTTCTTCCACTTCACAAATATGTGCCACTTTGTGTTGGTTTATCACATAAAATCCCAATAAAATACAGTTACGTTTTTGTTGTAACATGACAAAATGTGGAGAATTTCAGAGGGTATGAATACTTTTTCAAGGCATTGTATATAACTACAATAAAACATAGAAAAGTTATATCATTATAAGAAAAGGTGGTTATACCTATTTGCGTATTGGTGAAACAAAGTGCATCCTGGCTGGTAAAAGACAGGGGTGCCATTTGTTTCACCGTATAGGTTGATACCTTAAAGAAATGCTACATAGCTTATAGTGTTATTCAATCTAGGGGGTTTAGTGGTCTGTAAATTAAAAATCCGTTTGCCTCCACTTGAAGTATCTTTCTGTCAAAATCCCTTCCGTGTGTGGGGAGGGGGATGTATCATTTAATTTGTTTAATCTTTGTTTAATTTAATTTGACTTAATCTTTGGCATATGGTCTTGCCATGCGGCACCTCTATAGTCTGTCATCGTTTTAGCACTGGGATAACCACCTATGACTTATGCTTAATATTTAACTTAAATCTTATCAGATAGGTAACCGAAATTAACAAAATCCAAAATCTCAAAAGTGATAAACGTAATACCTTCCCCTCCAAAAAAACAAAAAGTATTGGGTAGATCACACCCTGGATATTGTCAAATAATGTTTATTTGTGTGTTTGTTGGGTATATATAAGGGAGGAGCTCAACTAGAAAAATGTGCCAGTGCAGGGTATCATCCCTATAGTAAATATATTGCAACAAAAGGTAGGTAGTGGGATTTTAAATACCCATTCAGTGATCACACAAGTAAACTTATGTAAGAAACAATATATACAAAATCTTTATTTTAAACAATAAAATATTTAAAAACATGTATCAATCTGTCATGGCTTGCATACTGCTTCCAGCAAAACATAATCCACTACATAGCAGGAAAAAAATGGAGAAGAAACTGCGCTACGGTATGCAGATATACTAAATAGGTGCAAATGTATAAACTTAGTCTATATGAGGACCTATTGGAAGCTACAGCTTAACTGTATCACATAGCTACAGAGAAGGAACAAGAAAAATTAAATAAGCTGCGCTAAACCGATAAAACACAAAATGGGTGAATGTTGTGTTGAGCACTCGCCTGTGTACTGAATCGCCCCGGCCACACCAAAATGGACAGAGCAAAAAAGCACAAAGGAACCGCTCTGTGGTAAATTGAGTACGTATACTGAACAGTGAATCTAAACTTGAATAGACTCAACAGAGAATGTGCAGTGATATCAATGAATGATGAATAACAAATAAACACAAAAATTATTTACAAAACAATTGTGCAATAAAAATGAAAAGTGATGGCTCCAAAATAAAATAAAAGTCCACTTGCAGGTGATTTCAAACAAATAGCCTGCACCCGTGCACAACTGGCAACAAATAAAATAAATTAAATATGGAAGTCCATCCATAGAAGAGACACAATCTTCAAATTGTGAACTATGTGTGATCCACTGCCAAAATGTGAAGATTCACTTCTTACCAGAAGTCTATGACCCCCCCCCCCCCCGTTACAGAGGATCACTGAAAGTATGTGTTAAAACTGTGTTTCCTGGGCCCTCAGATAGTCCTGCTGGTCTCCTTGTTACACAATCTCCATCATATAGACAGCATGCCAGATCATCCTCGACTTATCTCATATAGCACAGGGCTCATAGGCAAGTGTGAGCAACATGAAAGAGATAAGGGCTTCGATAGTGTAACACCTTTAATTTATTAAAACATTTAAATACAGCAGTTGCACTTACAACATAGGAAGAATTCGAAAGCCTTAAGTCCGGTGTGCCGGCCGGCACACACGCGGACAAACCCATCCTCCCTAGATACTCCAACTGCAAACACGAGGTGATGTCAGCGCGTCGCTACGCCCTACGCGTTTTGTAATAGAATTAGGTCGCCCAGGGGCACTGGACGACTAGCTCCGCCCCCTATATCTCGGCAGTGCATGTGGGGGAAAATGGCCCACACAAGCAAAGGGGCTCCCCAGGAGTGATGGGAGAGGGTGCCGTGTACAGTCTACTTCTCATGAGATCAACAGATCTATCAGTTCTATGAGCAAGAGCATTCTACAGTACATGATGGTGATTGTTGTGACTTTCCCACACTGCAAAGTAAATGATGTGTTTTGTGCAAACATGTTCTAGCTGAAAAGGTGATAGCAGCATGAATGAATGAAAGATATGAGACCAAAAAAATCATGAAATTTGAACATCTTCCAGCAAATTTTAAGTGCATTTCTTCTTTACTATATTAGCAAGATTTGTTCATATATTTTTTTTTTTACCTTTAGGAAGATGGATGCAGACTCACCATAAGTACAGAGAGAAAAAAATTACTCTGTATGTGCTCTGTCCACACCATGCATGAGCTGTGGTGTGTTGTGTAAAAATGCAGAGTGTCTACATTTTTATTGCAGCACATAATGTGACTTTTGACTAGATTTAAAAAAAATGAAAAATCAAACAATGCAAAGCATTTTACCAATTGCACACAACAGAGGGCACGCATCAAATGGACCATGACGCATGCCCACTGGTGTGAACAGACCCCAAGTTCTTGCAGCTTTGTCAAACACAGAGTTTCCTCCTTCCCAATGAATTGATGATCTTTATGGCAAGTGTAAGGCAGGCCAGACATTACTCTTTTTTTTTTTTTCATTCTACCAACGTGTTGAATGAAAGAAAAAAAGAGCTGATTCCCCCATCCACTTAATCACTTCTGCTGTACTTTTATAGAGCCTTCCCTGCCATTAGAATACAATGATCAGTGCTGCTGGCTATAGCTGGCGGCACTGGTCATTTTGGAAAAACCTGACAGGATGGTTGCACACAAGACGATCGATAGATCAACTTGTGTACAACAAGCTAGCCTGTACATGAATCGAAATTTGCCCAGTTCGATCCATGGCTTTAATAAATCCCCGCCCCCCCCCCCCCAAACATTGCTATATACATTTGTTCTCATAAGTTTACATACCCTGGAAGAATTTATGATTTCTTGGCCATTTTTCAGAGAATATGAATAATAACACAAAAACATTTCTTCCACTCATGGTTAGTGTTTGGCTGAAGTCTTTTATTATCAATCGACTGTGTTTACTCTTTTAACAACAGAAACTATCCAAATGACCCTGATCAAAAGTTTACATACCCTGATGATTTTGGCCTGATAACATGCACACAAGTTGACACAAATGGGTTTGAATGGCTATTAATGGCAACCATCCTCACATGTGATCTGTTTGCTTGCAATTAGTGTGTGTATAAAGGTCAATTAATTTCTAGGCTCCTGACAGACCCTTGTATCTTTCATCCAGTGCTGCACTGACGTTTCTGGATTCTGAGTCATGGGGAAAGCAAAATAATTTTTAAAGGATCTGCAGGAAAAGGTAGTTGAACTGTATAAAACAGGAAAGGGATATAAAAAGATATCCAAGGAACTGAGAATGCCAATCAGCAGTGTTCAAACTCTAATCAAGAAGTGGAAAATGAGGGGTTTGCGTTGAAACCAAACCACGGTCAGGTAGACCAACTAAAATTTCAGCCACAACTGCCAGGAAAATTGTTTGGGATGCAAAGAAAAACCCAAAAATTACTTCAGGTAAAATACAGGACTCTCTGAAAATGTGGTGTGGCTGTTTCAAGATGCACAATAAGGAGGCACTTGAAGAAAGATGGGCTCCATGGTCAAGTCACCAGAAGAAAGCCATTACTACGCAAATGCCACAAAGTATCCCGCTTACAATACGCCAAACAGCACAGAGACAAGCCTCAAACCTTCTGTCACAAAGTCATTTGGAATGATGAGACCAAAATTGAGCTTTTTGGCCACAACCATAAATGCTACTTTTGGAGAGGAGTCAACAAGGCCTATGATGAAAGGTATGGAGGTGAATGTTTTGGGGATGTGTGAGCTACAAAGGCACAGTAAATTTGGTCAAAATTGTTGGCAAGATGAATGCAGTACGTTATCAAAAAATACTGGAGGAACATTTGCATTCATCAGCCAGGAAGCTGCGCGTAGGACGTACTTGGACATTCCAACATGGATCTTTGTGATCCAAAACACAAGGCCAAGTCGACCTGTCATTGGCTACAGCAGAATAAAGTGAAGGTTCTGGAGTGGCCATCTCAGTCTCCTGACCTCAATATCATTGAGCCACTCTGGGGAGATCTCAAATGTGCAGTTCATGCAAGACAGCCGAAGAACTTACAGGAACTGGAGGCTTTTTGCCAAGAGGAATGGGCAGCTTTACCATCTGAAAAGATAAAGAGCCTCATACACAAATGCCACAAGACTTCAAACTGTCATTGATGATGAAGGGGGCAATACACGGTATTAAGAACTGGGATATGTAAACTTTTGATCAGGGTCATTGAGGTAGTTTCTGTTGTCATTATGATTTAAAAAGAGTAAACACAGTTGATTGATAATAAATGGCTTCAGCCAAACACTAACCATAAGTGAAAGAAATGTTTGTGTTATCATCCATATTCTCTGAAAAAATGGCCACAAGAAATCATAAATTCTGCCAGGGTATGTAAACTTATGAGCACAACTGTATACACCATTGCTAACCAAAGCAGGGGGGGGGGGCAAGGGAAGGTCAATGAGCTTAGGGGTCCCTGTCATTCTATATGGGGTCCAATGACTACAGCAGGCTGCCTGCTGCAATATCAGTCCCTGCACTGATAAATTGTAGAAGGAGGAGAACTATGTGCCCAAATACATTTTGTTGATGGTGTCTACTGATAGTAAGCTCCCTGACAAAGGTGTGCTGACAGCAATTGTGATAACAGTTTAGGCAGCTGGCAGCACAGTGTCACTGGCTCTCCAGAAAGGAAACCACTATACACACACTGAACCCTTTCCCACACATTAGCCACAGTGCAGGTAGTGATATCCCAGCAGGTGGGACAGCACCAAGCTCCACTACTGGTCCAGGCTGACCAGAAGCACTTATTACTGCAGGAGAGGGTAGTGGATTTGCTGGCATTCTTTGTGAAAAGCGGGATCAGCAGGAGAAGCTCCTTGAGTCAGGAGTCTGCTGAGCAAAATATACCTCTGGAGGAAGCTAGTGGTAATATTGTCAAGGTCCCATAATCATAACACCTCCCTCCAACCCCATTTTCATTACAATTGGAAGTGTGGTTGAAGGCTAATTAACCCATCAATAGTTTTAATAAAGGTACCAACATCCCTTTGAAATTGAATATTAACACGAATGAGGATATGGGATTTTATAGGTACATTTTAAAAAACAATCAAATTATTTGTTCTGATAGACAGATTAAATTTTTAGATACTTTTTATTGAAAAAAATAGAAAAATGAATAAAAATAAATGAAAATACATATATCTGCAGTCCTGTGTACATATACCTGTTCCTATAACAGACAGAGATAATGCGACATTAATTTATATGTGATCAAATGTTCAACAAGCTTCTACATGTTTCGCCTGAAAGGCTTCATCAGGAAAGTTGACATGATCGAATGAATTAAAACATCAAAAACAAACTTTTTCAGTATATTGGACCTTGGGTGTATGAAAAAGAAAAAACATAAGAAAATTAATATAACATAATTAGAGAGATGATACATATCTTTTTATTAAAGATGAATGAAGGTACAGGACATGACCAAATTGATAAAAGAAAGTTCAAAAAAAGAAAAAACACTCACGCCCCACACCCCTACCCACCATACACATCCCACAGCCTCAACAGTACTTCAAAGAACCCTACCTCTCAAAAGGGTCCGAAAGTAAGCATCATTGGGGAACTCTCATGGGGTGTTACCCTAAAAGAGAACCGGCACTCAGATGAAGATCTCCACCGAAAATGAGGGTCACCCGTAGGGAGGGATATATAGGGCTCATTGATTTAGGAGGACGTGGCCTCATCAGATATAAATGCCTGTAATATATGCAAAAAACATTTTTTTTTTACCATAAAAAGAATAAAATGGGGGAAGGCAATGAACTATAACAAAGGGGAAACCCACAGTTCATGACTCACCGCAAGTATGCTCTTTGTTTGTATAATCAAAGTAGTGGCTGGGAGCTCGTGCACACAATATTTGATATATTGTGTCTGTTAATTATTAAGAAACAGATACTAAAGATTAGAATGATGATATGTTAGCGTGGGACAACAAAATACATATTGTATGTGTTGTCCTACTGCCAAAATATAATGGGGAAGCTACGCTTACCTCTATTAATATGATATACCTAGAATTGTTTCATTCATGGTTCCCAGGCTGTAGCAGCGGTACATATGGGGAAGGAATATAAGATTATTATCTTGAGATATGTCGCCACATATGCTGGCTCTAATAGTAAAGAGAGAGATAAGGAGACAAGGGAAAAACCCGCCCATTTATTCAATTGGATACACTGAATAAATAAGTAAAAACCGATCTTATTTAAACTAAAAGAGAAGGGGAAGAAAAAGAATTTTGATGTTTACCTTGCCAAGAGATCCGTGTAGTCAATGAGCTCCCACACAGCACTAAAAATTTGTGTGCTATTTATACCCCTCCCCAATGGCGCCAAAACAGTGGGCGTGTGACGTCACGCCGCTTTTGACGCCAAAGCGGACATCAGAGGGAGGTGCACGTGCCTAGGACTTAAAGCTGATACCGGAAGTGGAAATACCGTAAGTGGCGCAGCGCTGATAAACATGCCATGCGGACAGCTCGCAGGTAAAGTGACCATTGGGCGTCCGCAGTGACGTGACGTCAGCATCAAGCATCATACAGATAGCCATGGCTATGGTGGACCCCAGAGTGGACGCACGGCTGGAAAGTGACCACCCACTGTGATGGATGTAGCCTAAATTTCACCGTGTATCCTTGGGTGTCCATACAGGGACCCAAAAAGCATTCGGTAGCTGATCAAGTGCCGGGGAAAAAAAAAAAAAAGGGGGGAAGATGGAGGGAACCTTTTTGTATTCCATCTGGTCATATCCCAAATGCATTCAAATCTCTTAAAGTGACATTATTCTGTTCAAAAACGATAATACATATTAATACATGTTTGAATATATTATCACAACAAAAAAATTAAAATGAAAATAAAAATAAATGCAAAATACAAAATGTATATATGTATGTGCAGATAGGGCCCTAATTCCCGTCAAACAGGGAAGGAAGCCGGGACCCAAGACAGCTCAGCTTGAAAAACATGGGGCGCCGACATGTTGATATGAAGGATAAAAAAAGGGAAACAGAAAAGGAAGAAGGAAAAGAAAGGGGTAAAAGGAAGAAAAAAGTGGGAAAGGGAAGGGGGGTGTGGAAGGGAGGGGGAGGAAGGGATGAGGGAAGGAAAAGGAAAGGGGGAGGGGGGTGGGTGGGGCAGGGAGGGGAAAACTGGAAAAATGTGTTTTGTTAAATTTGGCCGTAGATTGAACAGACACATCGCAACCATGGGACCGCCTCTGACTCGAGAGTCAGCGGAAAACATTACTCCAGTGCCGAATGCCACAGAGACGGAGGTCGATTGAATCTAAGGGACACTAGTGCATTTCTAAATCAGAGAAAAGGTTTATAGCTTATTCCTTCATTGAGTCCTGGGTAACAAGCCGCTTTCAATAGATATATCCAACGACTCTCTAATTGTAAAAGCTTATTATCTATATCGCCTCCACGTTCATGTTGAGGCAGGTGTTCCAAACTGAAAAAGCCAATTGATTTGGCATTGAAATTATGATAAAGTCCAACATGCCGACTTATCGGTGTCTCCATTTTCCGCTTAAGGATGAGGGATACATGATCTCTGATTCGGCAGAATAATGGTCGTTTCGTTTTGCCTACGTAGAAAGCTCCGCAGGAGCATTTCATCAGATAAACAGAACCAATTGATTGGAAATTTGTCCGGTATTTAGGAGTCCATGTGTCATTATTTGGAAGCAGTATGTTCTTGCCTTCTAAAATATAGGGACAAAAGTTACACTTTCCGCACGAATATGTACCGGAGATATTGCGTTTCTCTATGCCTGGTTTCTTGTAATGGCTGGTCACAAGTTTGTCTTTTATTGATCGAGAACGTCTGAATGTGATCTCAGGATACGATTTTATAAATTTCTAAACCTTCTCGTCAACTGTCAATAAATGCCAGAATTTGTTATAGATGTTCCTTATCTTGCCGTGTTGTCGGCTATACTTAGTAATAATCCTTGTAGAAGTGGATGTTTTCTCTCTTCTGGGTTTATAAAGAAGTGTTACTCTGTCTTGGTGCTTTACTCAGTTAAAGGCTTTTTTCAAGCATGTTCCGCTATATCCTCTGACCAAAAGACGGTCCCGTAATTGGTTAGCTTCCTTTGAGGGTGCGAACTGTTCGCATGCAAAAGACTATTGCCTGCTGAGGGCTTCCTGTATAGGGTAGAACTAAGTGTACCTAGTTCATTAATGAAAATTTCCACATCTAGAAAAGTTATTCTTGACTGGTCCATGGTATGAGTAAATCTAAGATTATAGGTATTGACTTGTAGGCCTTCTAGAAAGCCTTCCAACTCAGTCCTTGATCCTGCCCAAATCATGAAAACGTTGTCTATATATCGGTGGCACGATACAATTTGGCTGACGTAAGAAGAAAAGGTTTTCGTCTGAAAATAAATCACGTTCCCACCCCCCCAGGTACAGGTTCGCGTATGAGGGCGTGCATTTAGCCCCCATAGCGACACCCTGTACCTGGAGGTAGTGGGAACCCTTAAAAACAAAGACATTGTGTGTCAATACTAGGGTTGAGCGAACCCGAACTGTAAAGTTCGGGTCCGTACCGGACTTTTGGGTGTTCGGGACCCGTACCCGAACCGGAACTATTGGCTGTAAGTTCGGGTCCGGTGTTCAGCGATGTATTGGCGCCTTTTTAACAGCTGCAGGGCAGCCAATCGACGATAGTTTCACTAGTGTGCCCTTAGAAGCCATCACAGCCATGCCTACTAATGGCATGGCTGTGATTGGCCAGTGCAGCATGTGACCCAGCCTCTATATATAGTACACACACACAGCACACAGTGTCATTCTGCTATAGACAGGTTCCTGTGCTGCAGAGAGATAGAGGATTTTAGGAGTTAGTGTGCTAAAGTCAGTCAGTCAGTCCACATTCCTTGAATTTTCTTCTAATTAGTTAGATCAGTGAGCGATCTAGATAGCTAGAGTAGGGAGTTTCTTTAATAAGCAAAAGAAAGAGGCAGAGAGAATTATAGAGAGATTCCTAAATCAATTGTACCCTGGCTGGGGTGCAGTGCACAGTCTTTTAACAGTGCCATGAGGCCAGTGCCAGACAAAATATAAAAGTTTTACCTGCAAGCTCAGTGCACCATTAGGACCAACACTGCATATACTAAGAGATACACCCTAGTCTGTGTGTATTCTGCTATTGGAAAAACATTGCATAAAAATTTAAATTTGCTTTTTTTTTTTTTTTTCCCAATAGCATTTTCTGCGTGTTCATACATACATCATACATACACGCTGTCGACACTATCCGTGTATTCTGATATTGCAAAAACATTGCAAAAAAATAAAATTTTGCTGTGTTTTTTTTTCCCAATAGCATTTTCTGCGTTTTCATAAACGCTTTACATACTGTCCGTGTATTCTGATATTGGAAAAACATTGCAAAAAAAAAAAAATTTTGCAGTGTTTTTTTTTTTCCCCAATAGCATTTTCTGCGTTTTCATAAACGCTTTACATACTGTCTGTGTATTCTGATATTGGAAAAACATTGCAAAAAAATTTAATTTTGCAGTGTTTTTTTTTCCTTAATAGCATTTTCTGCGTTTTCATAAACGCTTTACATACTGTCCGTGTATTCTGATATTGAAAAAACATTGCAAAAAAATTTAATTTTGCAGTGTTTTTTTTTCCCCAATAGCATTTTCTGCGTTTTCATAAACGCTTTACATACTGTCCGTGTATTCTGATATTGGAAAAACATTGCAAAAAAATTTAATTTTGCAGTGCTTTTTTTTCCCCAATAGCATTTTCTGCGTTTTCATAAACGCTTTACATACTGTCCGTGTTTTCTGATATTGTAAAAACATTGCAAAAAAAATTAATTTTGCAGTGTTTTTTTTCCCCAATAGCATTTTCTGCGTTTTCATAAACGCTTTACATACTGTCCGTGTATTCTGATATTGAAAAAACATTGCAAAAAATGTAATTTTGCGTTTTTTTTTTTTACCCAATAGCATTTTCTGTGTTTTCATAAACGCTTTACATACTGTCCGTGTATTCAGATATTGGAAAAACATTGCAAAAAAGTTTAATTTTGCAGTGTTTTTTTTCTTCCCAATAGCATTTTCTGCGTTTTCATAAACGCTTTAGACACTATCCGTTTATTCTGATATTGGAAAAACATTGCAAAAAAATTTAATTTTGCTGTGTTTTTTTTTTCCTAATAGCATTTTCTGCATGTTCATAAACGCTTTAGACACTGTACGTGTATTCTGCTATATACAAAAACACCCATTTAGGGCGAGATCATAAATCTTGAAAATATGAGGAGATCATCAAAAAGGGGTCGTGGCCCGGGTCGTGGTGCTGCTGGTGGCGCTCCTGTTGCAGGGAGAGGACGTGGTCGATCTGTGCCAGCTACACGCACTAGTGAAACACCTTCCTCAGGTGCGAGTAGGCGACAGAGCATGCAGCAGTATTTTGGCGCGCCTAATGAGGCTGTACGAATGTTGAGGCCAGGACAAGTACAGGCGATAGTAGATTGGGTTGCTGCTGACAGTGCCTCTGGTTCCTTCACATTGTCTCCCACCCAGTCTCCTGATGAAAGTTCAGAGTTGGCACCTGCAGCCGATGTCCATCAGTCTTTCACCTCACCCCCTTGCAAATCAGCCAATCAGTCTGAGCCCCAAATCATGCAGCAGTCTCTTCTGCTTTTCGTTGAACTCTGTTATCAGGGTTTCCCAGGGCCATCCACCTAGCCCTGCCCCAGAAGTGGAAGAGATTGTGTGCACCGATGCCCAACCACTTATGTTTCATGATGAGTACATGGGAGGACCATCGCAGCATGTCTCGGATGATGACGAAACACAGGTGCCAACTGCTGCTGTTTTCGCCATTGTGCAGACCGACAAGGAGGGCAGGGGTGAATTTTGGGTGGAAGATGATGTGGAGGACGATGAGGTCCTTGACCCCACATGGAATCAACGTCATGCAGGTGGAATCAAGGTGCTGCAGTCTCGGCCTCTTCATCCACCTCTGTAGTGACAGTGACACCTGCCAACCCGCAAACAGATGATCTGCCAGCAACACTACCACCTGGGTCACCAACCATCTCCACAATGTCCCATGGAAGCGTTCAGCTCTCTATTTCCCAAACACTGGAGCGGAAGAGGAAGTACCCCCCTAGCCACCCGCGATCCCTGGCCCTGAATGCCAGCATTTCAAAATTCCTCGCCTTTGAAATGCTGTCATTCCGTCTGGTGGAGACGCAGAGTTTTAAAAGGCTGATGTCATTGGCTGTCCCACAGTACGTCGTGCCCAGCCGCCACTACTTTTCCAGAGCTATCCCTTCCCTGCACAACCAAGTGGGGGACAAAATCAGGTGTGCACTGCGCAACGCCATCTGTGGCAAGGTCCACCTAACTACGGATGCGTGGACCAGTAAGCACGGTCAGGGACGTTATATCTCCCTAACAGCACACTGGGTAAATGTAGTGGCGGCTGGGCCTGAGGCGGATAGCAGTTTGGCGCATGTCCTTCCACCACCGAGGATTACAGGGCACTTCAGTTTGCCTCCTGTTGCTAACTCCTCCTACTCCGCCTCCTCATCCTCTACCGCCTCCTCATCCGGTCAGCGTAACACCTTCACCACCAACTTCGCCAGGGCTAAACGACAGCAGGCAGTTTTAAAACTTTTCTGTTTGGGGGAAAAAAACCCACACCGCACAGGAGTTGTGGAGGGACATGGAACAACAGACCGATGAGTGGTTGGTGGCAGTGAGCCTCAAGCCCGGCCTGGTGGTGTGCGATAATGGGCGAAATCTCGTAGCAGCTCTGGGCCTTGCCGGTTTGACGCACATCCCTTGCCTGGCGCATGTGCTGAACTTGGTGGTCCAGAGGTTCCTTAAGAATTACCCCGATATGCCAAAGCTGCTGCAGAAAGTGCGGGCCGTCTGTGCGCACTTTCGGCGTTCTCACCCTGCTGCTGCTCGCCTGTCAGCGCTGCAGCGTAACTTCGCCCTTCCTGCTCACCGTCTCATATGTGACGTCCCCACAAGGTGGAACTCCACCTTGCACATGCTTGCCAGACTGTGCGAGCAGCAGCAGGCGATAGTGGAGTTTCAGCTGCAGCTCTGCGGAACAGCACCACTTCACCGCCAATAACTGGGCCTCCATGCGAGACCTGTGTGCCTAGTTGCGCTGTTTCGAGTACTCCACCAACATGGCCAGTGCCGATGACGCCGTTCTCAGCGTTACTATCCCAGTTCTATGCCTCCTTGAAAAAACTCTTCAGGCGATGATGGAAGAGGATGTGGCACAGGATTAGGAGGAGGAGGAAGAGGGTTCATTTCCAAGGCTTTCAGGGCAGTCATTTACAAGTGGCTACGAGGGTGGGTTCCTGCACCAACAAGCGCCAGGTACACAATTGTCTGTCAGCAAGGGCACAGTTCTGGAGGATGACTAGGTGGAGGATGAGGAGGAGATGGAGGAGGAGGAGGAACCATGTTCACAGCAGGGTGGCACCCAGACCAGCTCATGTCCATCACTGGTGCGTGGCTGGGGGGATACAGAGGACACAGACGATACACCTCCCACAGAGGACAGCTTTTCCTTGCCTCTGGGCAGCCTGGCACACATGAGCAAACATTATTGGGTGGCCACCCTGCTGGATCCCCGTTACAAGGACAACGTGCCATCCTTAATTACCTCACTGGAGCGTGATCGTAAGATGCGCGAGTACAAGCGCACGCTGGTAGACGCACTGCTGGTGGCATTCCCACTTGGAAGCGGGGGTACGGTGGAAGCACAAGGCGAAGGCAGAGGAGGAGGAAGAGGTCGCCAACGCAGCCGGGGCACAGCCAGCACCTCGGAAGGCAGGGTTAGCATAGCCGGAATGTGGAAAAGCTTTATCAGCATGCCACAACAACCAGCACCACCAGCTGAGATGGAACGTCTTAGCAGGAGGCAGCATTTCACCAACATGGTGGAGCAGTATGTGTGCACACGCCTACACGTACTGCATGACGGGTCTGCCCCCTTCAACTTCTGGGTCTCCAAGTTGGGCACATGGCCTGAGCTTGCCCTTTACACCTTGGAGGTGCTGGCCTGCCCTGCCGCCAGTGTATTATCTGAACGTGTATTTAGCACGGCAGGGGGCGTTATCACAGACAAGCGCAGCCGCCTGTCCAGAGCCAATGTGGACAAGCTCACGTTCATTAAAATGAACCAGGCATGGATCCCACAGGACTTGGCCGTACCTTGTGCAGAATAGACACATATACCGGTGTTCTGACGAAAACTGTCTTGCTATCGGATAGTGTCCGGCCACTTACTGCCCAGGTGCAGTGCTTGCGCAGTACGGAGGACAAGGAGATTCACAAAATCTCCAAAGATGAACGTCGCCTGCGCAGTGAGTGCAGGTTCAAGCCCGACCATCCAAGTGGACATACAGTAGCACATAGTAACAGGGCCCCTCACGGGCTCGCTTGGCTAGGCTTCAACCTCGGATGATGTGGCTTGAACCTGGAGTCACCGCGCATCGTCTTCGGAGAGTTTCAAAATCCCCTTGTCCTACGTACTGAGCAAGTGCAGTAAAGGGCGGACACTATGCGACGGGGGACAGAATTCGACACATCATTCACCACTAGCCTTACCCAGCCATTGTTGTATTTTTGAACCAGTGTTGGCTACCCCGTCCTCCTCCACCGCCGATTCCACCTACACCGCCACATCCACCGCCACCTCAACCTCCTACTCCATTTGAATTTCGTCCTCCTAGGTCAAGATTATAATTTTTTCATTTTTTTTAATTTCCAAGTATTTTATTTTCCCACTTCTTATCCATTAAATTGAATAATTTTTTCCAGAAAGTGCGTATTCTGGGGTATTCCCACTATATGTGCGGCATCGTGCCGTTGAGTTTCTGAGGTTCTTAATGACTTCCTGTACCTCTTCTGCTGAGAAGGGGGCCTCCAGCATTTTTTTTTATTTTTATTTTTTTTATGTTATTTTAAGTTATTTTCCTATCCACGTTTGTTTGCAGATCACTTGCATGCTCTTAACAACATTTGTTGCCATTTGCAGCCCTCTGCCCTTTCCATGACCTTTTTACTGCCATTTTAGTGTTCAAAAGTCCGGGTCCCATTGACTTCAATGGGGTTCGGAGTTCGGGGTCAAGTTCGGGTCAAGTTCGGTCCCGAACCCGGACTTTTTTCCGAAGTTCGGCCGAACAAGCCGAACCTGAACATCCAGGTGTCCGCTCAACTCTAGTCAATACAAATTCCAAAAGTTCCACAATGAAATCATTATATTTTCTGGAATCCAGTTCTCTCTCATTCAGGAAGCCACGAATAACTTCCACGTCTCTAAGGTGTGGTATGGAGTTATAAAGGGCCTCTATATCTATAGCTACTAACCAACAATTTGGAGGCACTTCTAATCCATCCAAAGTTTTATGTAGCTCAATGGTGTCTTTGACATATGAAAAGAGACCCTTCACGTGTGGATATAAGTATTCATCTATCAGTTGGCTAGCTTTTTCTGTCAAAGAGCTGCAACCTGAGATAATAGGTTTATTAAATTCTTGTGCACTTTTGGGAGTGCATAAAAAGTTGGGGTCCCGAAATTTGTAGTATCCAAGTATTTATGTGTTCTGGTCAATGAAGCCTATGTGATAGGCTTTGGCTATAATTGCTTGATATAATCTCATGTAGTAACTCACATGGGACTTGGGAACTGCCTTGTACCATTTATCATTACAGATAATGTCCAGACACATTTTTTCATACTGAATTGAGTCCATTATGACAAGGTTTCCACCTTTGTCCGATGGTTTTATGACAATGTCTTTATTATAATGTAGTTTGCGTAGGGCATTCTTCCAATCTTCAGAAAAATTAGATGGAGGCCCTGTAGACCAATTAGTTTTCTCAATTTCCTTCGATACCTGGATCACAAATGCCCATATATTTGAATTCCCTTGTAGGACTGGAAATGATCGAGCCATGGCTATGGTGGACCCCAGAGTGGACGCACGGCTGGAAAGTGACCACCCCCTGTGATTTATTATTTTCTTTTTTTTTTTAACTTTCTTTTATCAATTTGGTCGTGTCCTGTGCCTTCATTCATCTTTAATAAAATGATATGTATCATCTCTTTAATTATGTTATATTAATTTTCTTATGTTTTTTCTTTTTCATACACCCAAGGTCCAATATACTGAAAAAGTTTGTTTTTGATGTTTTAATTCATTCGATCATTATCTCTGTCTGTTATAGAAACAGGTGTATGTACCCAGGTCTGCAGATATATGTATTTTCATTTATTTTTATTTATTTTTATATTTTTTTCAATAAAAAGTATCTAAAAATTCAATCTGTCTATCAGAACAAATAATTTGATTGTTTTTTAAAATGTACCTATAAGATCCCATATCCTCATTCGTGTTAATATTCCATTTTCATTACAGTCCACCCCCTCTCCAAGTCACAGTGACTCCCTGCCACCATAAACCCCCCCCCATACCAAATCACCTTCTCTACAGCGTCTGTGACCCACCTCTCGCTGGTCACTGTGCCTCTCTACCAACTACTTTACTTTACAGATCACAGCACCTCTGAATGCAAACCTCTCCTCCTTATGCTACATCCAGTCTACCCATCTTTTACCTCTTCCAGAACTTCCCTCCTATTCATCTCCCCCACCCTGTTTCATTACACTGCCTTTGTGCCGTACATCTCTTACCCTCCAAGTCACAGCACCTACCTTCAACCTCATACACCCCACCCCAAGACCCCCCTGCCAACCCTTCCCCTTTCCCTATGGTGTGTGTGTGTGGGGGGGGGGGGGCGTGTTGCAGCTTGGTATCATTGCCTTGGCCACTGGGTGTCCTTGTCCCACCACTGGCAACCGGCATCAATAGGTAAATCGTGGGTCATATTCATAGGTATATTATAACCACTGCTGAATGCTGCCCACATTGGGGATGTAAATATGCCCTGGCTGCCAATGTCACTGATCCTGCCATCAGTCTGTACTGCAAAGGTGAGCAGATAGGGGAAGAGGGATGTCCAGAGGTAACAGAGAAAGGATTACGGTTTGGAGTGTTAGCTCTCTATTTTCAGTGTACATAAAATCATAAGTATTGGCAGTGTTTCATTTTTAAAATAATGATTGTGCTGAGGTTAGTATATGTCCCTGAGGCTCTGGCTTGCAGGATGGCAATTTCAGGATGGCAATGTTTTATGAGTACAAGAAATCTTTTGTTTTTTTAACTATGCCGCTTTAAGCCCCTCCCACTCTAACTCCATTGTGGTCCCACCCACAGTTTGCCATGGCAGGCTACAAGAGCCACATTACTACTCTATTTTAGCTACCCAGAGGCACCCTCTCTCTCCCCCATCTTTTACCCCCCTCCCTCTCACCCGCCCTTACCCCATCTCTATTTAATTTAATTTGTTATATTAATTTATTTATTTTAACAAAATTCGTTTGTGTTTTCATTTTATTTATTCCCAAAAAAGGCCCACCAAAATCTTCAGCACCTGGCTCTGGAGAAGAGACAGATCTGCTGTTCGTAGTAATTACGAACAGCGATATGTCTCCTCCTCCAGTCAGTCCCATCCCCTCACAGTTAGAAACATTCACAGTTTCCCCCCACATTTAACCCCTTGAGCACCCACTAGTGTTAACCCCTTCCCTGCCAATGACATTTAAACAGTAATAAGTGCATTTTTATAACTCTGATCGCTGTATAAATATCAGTGGTCCCCAAAAAGTGTCAAAAGTGTCAGATCTGTGTGCCGGAATGTCGCAGTCCCACTAAAAATCGCAGATCACCGCCATTACTAGTAAACAATCAATATACGCTTATTGCGATTATTATTATTTTATTTTTTTACCAAAAATTTGTAGAAGAATACATATTGGCCTAAACTGATGAAGAATTATTTTTTTTATTTTTATTTTTTTAAATTGGGATATTTATTATAGCAAAAATTAAAAAATATATATTTTTTCAAAATTGTCGGTATTTTTTTGTTTATAGAGCAAAAAATAAAAACCGCAGAGGTGATCTAATACCACCAAAAGAAAGCTCTATTTATTGGAAAAAAATAGACATCAATTTTGTTTGGGTACAGTGTTGCACGACCGCACAATTGTCAGTAAAACGACGCAGTGCCATATGGCAAAAAATGGCCCGATCATTAAGCGGGAAATTCTTCCGGTCCTTAAAGTGACTGTAAAATACTTTTTTTTAAAATAACAAACATGTCATACTTACCTCCACTGTGCAGCTCGTTTTGCACAGAGTGGCCCCCGAACCTGCTCTTTTGGGGTCCCCCGGCGGCTCTCGTGGCTCCTCCCCACATCTGATAGCGCTTCCCCAAGGGGGTTACCTTGTGGGTGTGCTCCCGAGTCCAGCATTTGCATCTATAGACACAGAATTTCCCGACTTGGCCCCACCCCCGCGATGCATTAAGGTGAAAAAATACAAACCTTTAACAACCCCTTTAAGTAGTTAAAGATGTATATCTTTCCCTACACATTAAATTATTGATGTATTTTTGAGGGAGCACAGGTCAAGGAAAAAACAATGGCTCCAATATAATAAAATGTTTGACCGGAAGGACTTTTAAAATTTTCGCAAACAGCACGTGCAGAGCCCGCCAGGAAGTTGGCACTGCACAGCGCTAATCACAGGCAGTGAAACATTGTCCCATTGCACGGCTGCAGAGATTGACATTGTCTAGGCACTTTTCCCCAGCATCCCCCACAGAAGGGTTTGGAAACAGTAGCATCTTTTTGGGGGAAGAAGTAATGATTGGTAAGATTATAATAGATTTAGTACAGCTACTACAGCTTATCCTTATGCCGCGTACACACGAAGGGACAATCCCGCGGGATTATCCTCTGGACTGAAGTCCAGCGGATAATCCCCTCGTGTGTGGGCGCCGGCGGACTTTTTGGCGCCAAAGTCCGGCGGACCAAAGTTTTAAGTTTTGTTTTAAAATTATCCGCTGGACTTGGCAGTCCAGCGGACAATCCCGCCGTTAGTGGGCAAGTCCGCGGGACTTTTGAAATGAACGGACTTGCCGCTCATCGGCAAGTCCGTTCATTTAGCACGTGACTTCAGGTTACGTAGCTAGCGTAGGCAGTTACTGCCGCCGCGCTAGCTCCGTGACCTGGCATGGATTTAAAGGGAATCCCCACGCCGAAAAAACGGCGTGGGGGTTCCCCCCAAATCCATGTCAGACCCCCACCGAGCACGCAGCCTGGCAGGCCAGGAAAGGGGTGGGGACGAACGAGCGCCCCCCCCCCTCCTGAGCCGTACCAGGCCGCGTGCCCTCAACATGGGGGGTGCCCTGGGGAAAGGGGGGCCGTGCGGCCCCCCCCACCCCAAAGCACCTTGTCCCCATGTTGATGAGGACAAGGGCCTCTTCCCGACAACCCTGGCCGTTGGTTGTCGGGGTTTGCGGGCGGGGGCTTATCGGAATCTGGGAGCCCCCTTTAATAAGGGGGCCCCCAGATACCGGCCCCCCACCCTATGTGAATGAGTATGGGGTACGATGTACCCCTACCCATTCACCTAAGGTGTAAAATGTAAAGTACAAAAAAACACACACACTTTTGAAAAAATATTTTATTGCACTGCTCCGGGGGTCTTCATCCGTCTTGGGGGTCTTCTCGCCGGACTCCTCTGCTCTCTTCTGCTCTTTTACCTAGCTCTTTCACGAGCGGGGGAGTCCGGCTACCTTCTTCGTCGTCGCCGCCGTCGTCTGGGGGTCTCGATCCGCCTTCGGGGGTCTTCCGGGGGTCTCTTCTGTTCTTGCGGCGGTCGTCGTCTTCCGCGCCGCCGGCGCCGCCTTCTTCTTCTTCTTGTCCTTCTTCTTGTTCTTCTTCTTCCGATGTTGACCCGTCGCTGTCTCTGCCCGGAATGCCTGTGCCGCTCTGCGCTCGGACTTATATAGGGGCATGGGGACAGGGTCACATGCACATGTCACATGGTGACCCCGCCCCCTTGTGTTGTCACAGTCCCGGAGGATGCTGGGACTGTGACATCGCAAGGGGGCGGGGTCACCATGTGACATGAACATGTGACCCTGTCCCCCATGTCCCTATATAAGTCCGAGCGCAGAGCGGCACAGGCATTCCGGGCAGAGACAGCGACGGGTCAACATCGGAAGAAGAAGAACAAGAAGAAGGACAAGAAGAAGAAGAAGGCGGCGCCGGCGGCGCGGAAGACGACGACCGCCGCAAGAACAGAAGAGACCCCCGGAAGACCCCCGAAGGCGGATCGAGACCCCCAGACGACGGCGGCGACGACGAAGAAGGTAGCCGGACTCCCCCCGCTCGTGAAAGAGCTAGGTAAAAGAGCAGAAGAGAGCGGAGGAGTCCGGCGAGAAGACCCCCAAGACGGAAGAAGACCCCCGGAGCAGTGCAATAAAATATTTTTTCAAAAGTGTGTGTGTTTTTGTACTTTACATTTTACACCTTAGGTGAATGGGTAGGGGTACATCGTACCCCATACTCATTCACATAGGGTGGGGGGCCGGTATCTGGGGGCCCCCTTATTAAAGGGGGCTCCCAGATTCCGATAAGCCCCCGCCCGCAGACCCCGACAACCAACGGCCAGGGTTGTCGGGAAGAGGCCCTTGTCTTCATCAACATGGGGACAAGGTGCTTTGGGGTGGGGGGGGCCGCACGGCCCCCCTTTCCCCAGGGCACCCCCCATGTTGAGGGCACGCGGCCTGGTACGGCTCAGGAGGGGGGGGCGCTCGTTCGTCCCCACCCCTTTCCTGGACTGCCAGGCTGCGTGCTCGGATGAGGGTCTGACTTGGATTTGGGGGGAACCCCCACGCCGTTTTTTCGGCGTGGGGATTCCCTTTAAATCCATGCCAGCTTGCGGAGCTAGCGCGGCGGCATTTACTGCCTACGCTAGCTACGTAACCTGAAGTTACGTTCGAAATGAACGGACTGCTCCGTGTGTGGGCAAGTCCGTTCATTTTCAAAAGTCCCGCGGACTTTTGGCCGGCGGATTATCCGCTGGAGAAGTCCGTGCGTGTGTGGGCAAGTCCACACGCTCGGAAAGTCCAGCGGACCTAGCTGGAAAGTCCCGCGGGATTGTCCGCTGGACTAGGTCCGCCGGCAAAAGTCCGCACGTGTGTACGCGGCATTACACCTAATATGCTTACTTTCAATGGATCCACTAGCTTCAGAGCACGGCAATGGGAACCATGTGTGACCCGTCATACGCAAACCTGTACAAGGAGGTGGAAGTGATGGTTATTTGCAGCTGGAGACTTATTGATGTACTTATGCCACATTATGGATTGACACAATTATATCTTCATTCTGTGCCTGGGCACAGCTGACCCACTGAAAAGATTTATACAGTTCTTGTGAAATGTAAAATGAAGGCTTTTGTGAAAAACAGGCTGAAATAGTTATTCTCTTTTGTTTTGACATACAGTTTTGATATGATATGTACTGTATGTAATTTAGTGTGTTATATAAGTATATACTGTATATTTGTCTGAATACATTAAAGTATTCATGGAGATACAGTATACATCAAAATACTTTTGTTCTGAAGAAGTGGTTTTCTCTGCAAAACATGTTGACAACAAGAGTTGTCAGTGACGTACAGTATAGTCAAACAAATGATACTTTTGTACAGGGCCGGACTGGGAATAAAAACCAGCCCTGGAAAAAATGTCATACCAGCCCCATAGTATTATTATACCAGCCCAACAGCATAACGTCATTATTTTCTTGTTCATAAAAGGGAAAACCATACATTTTAAAGCACATTTGAAGAGTGCATTATATATAGATAAGACGCATATAAAAGCACATAGGGCTTTATATATATAGCCGTCGGCTCTAATAGGCTTCCAAATTGGTAAACAGCGGGCGCACTGCTGTGCGTTCGCTGCTTACACAGTGCTGTGTTAGGGAATCGAATTGCTTCCCTAACACTGACCTGCCTCTCAGCCAATCAGGTGCTGTGATTGGATGCCTATCGGGCATCCAATCATAGCAGAAGAGGACAGGAGAAGACATTAGGGACTTGGAGGGAGCGTGGAGGAATGCGCTGACCCGAGACCGGTAAGTGGCGGGGGGGACACTGGGAGCATTTGATGGGGCAAACTGGTGGCAATTGATGGGGCAAACAGGCGGCAATTGATGGTTACAGTGGCTGCGTTTGATGGCAGTGGCTGCGCTTGATGCGTTTAATGGGCACAGTGGTGGCAATTTATGGGTACAGTGGCTGCGTTTGATGGTACAGCGGCTACGTTTGATGGGCACAGTGGCTGTGTTTGATGGACACAGTGGCTGCATTTAATGGGCACAGTGGCTGCATTTGATGGGCACAGTGGTGGCAATTTATTGGTACAGTGGCTGTGTTTGATGGGCACAGTGGCTGCGTTTGATGGGCACAGTGGCTGCGTTTAATGGGCACAGTGGTGGCAATTTATGGGTACAGTGGCTGTGTTTGATGGTACAGTGGCTGCGTTTGATGGGCAAAGTGGCTGCGTTTGATGGGCACAGTGGCTGCGTTTAATGGGCACAGTGGTGGCAATTTATGGGTACAGTGGCTGCGTTTGATGGTACAGCGGCTACGTTTGATGGGCACAGTGGCTGTGTTTGATGGGCAAAGTGGCTGCGTTTGATGGGCACAGTGGCTGCGTTTAATGGGCACAGTGGTGGCAATTTATGGGTACAGTGGCTGCGTTTGATGGTACAGTGGCTGTGTTTGATGGGCACAGTGGTGGCAATTTATATTTACAGTGGCTGCGATGGATGGCATAGTGGCTGTGATTGATGGACACAGTGGCAGCGTTTAATGGGCACAGTGGTGGCAATTTATGGGTACAGTGGCTGCATTTGATGGGCACAGTGGCAGCGTTTAATGGGCACAGTGGTGGCAATTTATGGGTACAGTGGCTGCATTTGATGGGCACAGTGGCTGCGTTTGGCACAGCGGTGGCAATTTATGGGCACAGTGGCTGCGTTTGGCACAGCGGCTGCGTTTGATGGGCACAGTGGCTGCATTTGATGGGCACAGTGGCTGCGTTTAATGGGCACAGTGGTGAAAATGTATGGGTATAGTGGCTGCGTTTGATGGCATAGTGGCTGCGATTGATGGACACAGTGGCAGCGTTTAATGGGCACAGTGGTGGCAATTTATGGGTACGGTGGCTGCGTTTGATGGGCACAGTGGTGGCAATTTATAGGTACAGTGGCTGCATTTGATGTTACAGTGGCTGCGTTTCATGGGCACAGTGGTGGCAATTTATGGGTACAGTGGCTGCGTTTGATGCACAGTGGCTGCGTTTGATGGCACAGTGGCTGCGTTTGATGGCACAGTGGCTGCGTTTGATGGCACAGTGGCAGCGTTTAATGGGCACAGTGGTGGCAATTTATGGGCACAGTGGTGGCAATTTATGGGTACGGTGGCTGTGTTTGATGGCACAGTGGCTGTGTTTGATGGGCACAGTGGTGGCAATTTATAGGTACAGTGGCTGCATTTGATGTTACAGTGGCTGCGTTTCATGGGCACAGTGGTGGCAATTTATGGGCACAGTGGTGGCAATTTATGGGCACAGTGGCTGCGTTTGATGGGCACAGTGGCTGCGTTTGATGGGCACAGTGGCAGCGTTTGATGGGCACAGTGGCAGCGTTTAATGGGCACAGTGGTGGCAATTTATGGGCACAGTGGCTATGTTTGATGGGCACAGTGGTGACAATTTATGGGCACAGTGGCATGCATTTGAGGGCACAGTGGCATGCGTTTGAGGGCACAGTGGCTGCGTTTGAGAGCACAGTGGCTGCGTTTGAGAGCACAGTGGCTGCGTTTAATGGACACAGTGGTGGCAATTTGAGGGCAAAGTGGCTGCGTTTGATGTTACAGTGGCTGCGTTTGATGGGCACAGTGGTGGCAATTTATGGGTACAGTGGCTGCGTTTGACGGGCACACTGGCTGCGTTTGACGGGCACAATGGCTGCATTTGATGGCACAGTGGCTGCGTTTGGTGGGCACAGTGGCTGTGTTTCATGGCACAGTGGCAGCAATTTATGGGCACAGTGGCATGCGTTTGATGGGCACAGTGGCATGCGTTTGAGGGCACAGTGGCATGCGTTTGAGGGCACAGTGGCATGTGTTTGATGCGCACAGTGGTATGCATTTGAGGGCACAGTGGCATGCATTTGAGGGCACAGTGGCATGCGGGCACAGTGGCATGCGTTTGAGGGCACAGTGGCTGCATTTGATGCGCACAGTGGTATGCATTTGAGGGGCACAGTGATGCAATTGATGTTTTATTTATTTATTTTCAGTTTGTGCCCCCCCCCCCCCAAGAAACTGCAACGCTCTGCAAAAAAATGCACTCTTTTTTTTTTACAAGAGGGAGAGAGAGGGAGGGAGGGAGAGGGAGGGAGGGAGAGAGGGAGAGAAGGGTAGGGAGAGAGGGAGAGGGAGAGAGAGAGAGAGGGAGAGAGGGAGAGAGAGAGAGAGGAGGGAGAGAGGGAGAGGGGGGAGGGAGAGGGGGAGAGAGGGAGAGGGGGAGAGAGGCACCTTAATTCTTCTGATCCTTGAGCGGCCGTCCTCTTCTCCTCGTGCAGACTAGTGGGCGGGCCGAATGAAAGGATAAATCAGCGGTACCTCTGTGCGCGGCGCCGCACGGGCCGAATGCATCTAGAAATCTTCTCATGCTCCTCCCCTTACTGAGGCAGACAGGCATATCAGTGGGGGGTGGTGCCGGATCAGAAGAGGAGATACAGGCACGCGCGTCGGTCGCACACACAGGCAGCATTGCAAAGTGCGGCCGGCCGCCGATGCATGTTTTTTTTTGCTGTTCTGCCAGCCAAGCCCAGAAAAGCGGCCCCAGAGCACTGAGAGCAGACGGCCTACCAGGAAATTTCCCGGTATCCCGGTAGCCCAGTCTGGCACTGCTTTTGTATGTGATCTGAAGCTGATATGTCCATGTTTAAAAAAAACAATATAGACCACTTTTGTGGCTCAATTTATTCTGTGATGATTTTGTGATGAAATATACAATCATGATTGTAATTTTAAAATTTGACTTCCAAATACTTTAATTAAGATCCCGTGTTTTTTTTTATTTTTATATTATTATTTTGATTTAGGCTGGGAAAAATATCTGTGTAAAAAAAAAAATGTATCCTTCCACACTGATTAAAGATTGACCATTGGATAAAAAAAATGTGACGCTACATATAGGCCACTACAATCTCACTTTTTTAGCCCCCTTTTTTAGCAGAGAGACTCCGCGCTTAGGAATAGTAGCAAAGGTATGCAGCTTCCCCTATTTTGACCCCCTAGAAGGCTAACAGTGAATATTTAGACCCCCTAGAAGGCTAACAGTGAATATAATAATAAGTGGGGAGAGTGGCGCTCCCTAGTGGTCAAACTAAATAAGTGTGACTAATGTATCTAACTAGTCCAATATGCTGGGTACTCTTAGCCAGAAAAAATAATAAAATAAATGTTAAAGATTGCAGGTATGTAAACCCAAGAAATACTATAAAAAGTCCATAAACACCACTAGTGGACGTATGCAGGAGGTGATGAAACTTCTGAATTTTACTAATTAGTGACTTTGGTGCTTGTTCAATCAGGTGACTTGGTGCTTCCCCTCAAGGTTGTTCGCTGTTGGCCCCTCTCACTGCCTTATTCAGCTCCTGTATTCGCTCAGGGTATGCACACTGGTTGTTCTAGCACTGCGTTCTCCTTCGCTGTCACCGATTGTATAGCCAGCAGACGGTCTCGTCACGTTTGCAGTTTTGTTACAATAATGTTCCTTCTCCCTGCACGGAATGTCAAGACAGTGACACGGGAGTATCCCAGACTTCACATACAGCTACTGCACATGCGGGAACAACAGGGGAAAGCCAGGCGGGTGTGGGGGCCTTGAGGGGAAGCACCAAGTCACCTGATTGAACGAGCACCAAAGTCACCGTTTAGTGAAATTCTGAAGTTTCATTACCTCCTGCATATGCCCACTAGTGGTGTTTTTGGACTTGTTATAGTATTTCTTGGGTTAACATACCTGCAATCTTTAACATTTAATTTAATTTTATTATTTTTTATCTGGCTAAGGGTACCTAGCATATTGGACTGGTTAGATATATATATAAAAAAAAATTTTGATGTCACATTGTGTTGTTTTTCTAGCAGGCATATAGGTGTACCTGCTTGTATGATATTTTTTTTGTGCACTTTCCCCAATTGGGATTATTAGCACCACTAATTACAGCTGGTTCTTATATGTATCCTTAACATATTGAAATTTGCATTAATGCATTAGCCTTCAGTTTGATACATGGTTATCCTTTACCACTTATATACATTGGCCCACTGGGTGATGTCAGGTTGTACATTTGAGATCTGACTCGTTGCCAGGATTATATTCCTGATTACCCAGCAGGCTATCTATTACTGCACATATACAACCCTCAAATTTTCCACTCGCCTACTCGCATTTTGCAAGTGGAAAATGAGGGCTTGCGAGCTGGGCTGCCTGCCTGGGAGGGGGGGGGGGGGGGAGCACCGTCGGTGGGTTGATCGGGAGCCGTTCTCCCAGCGATCGCCCCGGGGAGGAAGAGGAGAGCCGGAGGGATAGCAGCTGTTACCGGCGCTTACATTATACTTGTCTCCGCTCTGCTCGACACAGCCCCGCCTCCTCCAGACCCTTGCCAGTGATAGACAGAATGCCGGTCCAATGCTGCGATGCGTTCTGTCTATCACTGGCAAGGGTCAGGAGGAGGTGGGGCTGTGTCGAGCAGAGCGGAGACAAGTATAATGTAAGTGCCGGTAACAGTGTGCTATCCCGATTCCCGCGGCTCTCCTCTTCCTCCAGCCGTGCATTCCCTGCACAGGCGAGGCTGAAATGGGCACAGTGAGACTACAATGGTCACAGCAAGGCTGCAAAGGGGCACAGTATGGCTGCAAAGGGGCTCAGTATGGCTGCAAAGGGGCTCAGCATGGCTGCAAAGGGGCTCAGTATGGCTGCAAAGGGGCACAGTATGGCTGCAAAGGGGCTCAGTATGGCTGCAAATGGGCTCAGTATGGCTGCAAAGGGGCACAGTATGGCTGCAAAGGGGCACAGTAAGGCTGCAAAGGGGCACAGTATGGCTACAATGGGCACAGTATGGCTGCAATGGGCACAATGGGGCTGCAACGGGCACAATGGGGCTGCAACGGTGGGCACAGTGGGGCTGCAATGGTGGGTACAGTGTGGCCGCAATGGTAGGCACAGTGTGGCTGCAATGATGGGCACAGGTGAGGCTGTACTGATAAAGTTGTTTTTAATATTTATAATATTTTTGCATAAAACATTTAAGTTTCATTTCATGAGATAATTCATGAGGGCATGTCTAGGGGCGGAATTAGGGGTGGGGCAGGGTAGGGATTGAGAGGGGCACTGGTGGCGAGTAACCTTTGAGACCTGGCTAGTAGCTCAGGACTTGAAATTTTGAGCCCTGCACATATATATATATATATATTTTTTCTTTTTTTCTTTACACATTAGTCACACTTATTTAGCTTGACCACTAGGGAGCGCCACTCTCCCCACTCAGTAAAAATTAATACCTTACAATCTTCTTGTCTGATGGCTTTCTTGTATTCTTTTCTTTTTGTATAGTCTTGTTTAAAGGAAAAAAAATGTTTTTATATATTTTTTCTTCTTTTGTTATTTTGTGCAGGACTAATAATAACATTATATAGTACATTTAAATTTCCTGCCAGTAGGTGGGGTTGTAGGTTAATCCTAATTGTTTTCTAAAAACTGGAAAAATTGTAGATTTTCCTTTCATTAGTTTACCTTTCAGTAATTTTCCATTCTTGGTGCCTACCTATGGCAGCCTACAAATGGTTTGGGCCATACTCTCATTAAACTCATCAAGATCAAATATAATACTATAAAAGTTTGGCTAAATTGCAACAATACCTACAAGACAAGGGATGGTGTCTTGTTGCCATGGATAGGAAATAAGAAAGTACTGTAACTACCTCTCACATTGGAATTTTAAGGTAAAAATATATAGTAAAACAGCATATAAAAAAAAATCACATGCTTCTATATTCATACAAAATTAAACATCCATAAAAACATGAATATTTCTGATGCACTGCACAATGCTGATCCAGCAGTGTTTAAATACAGCAGTACCCATTACCCAATTTACACCTGGGGTAGCTTTCTATATCAATATAACTGTTCTATCAAATCATTGAGAATTATCCTACACCTGAGGTAACCTGACATATTTCAAATACTCTTTTTCCATCTTCATCAGGGGTATGGGCATGACAGTTTTACAATAAAATTGTAACATTGTGAGACAAACACGTTTACAATATTCAGAGCACTCCAAAGTTCTCTTCCTAAAATCTTTAGAAGTTATTCTGTCTGGCTCTACGTTGTAGTGTACCATGAAGGAAAAAAAGACAACCTGGTCACCCTGCACATCATCTCAGGAGAAAACTTTGTGTATGTCTATATATTAAACAAAAGGAAGAGGGGACCACCTTCTAAGTGCAGCCATTTATTAACAAATCTAAACAGTGAAAAACATACATGCATTTCCTGCATTAGGTTAACGATAGGCATGTCAATATTAAAGTGGTAGTAAAGTTTGCTTTGTGAATTTTACCTACAGGTAAGCCTACAATAAGGCTTACCTGTAGGGAAAATGAATATCTCCTAAACGGGCACCGTTTAGGAGATATTTATACTGGATGCAGCTGGTCACATCACCAACACATGCACTCTGAAAGTCCGGTATACTGTGCTGGACCTTTAGAGCACTGTGTCGGAACAGAGGACTCCCATGCTCATGTGCGGGAGTGACATCATTGCTCTGCCCACTTACACAACCAGAGTCCGTGAACCTGAAAGTGAGACAAGATGAAGATGGAACCCTGTTAGTCGTGACAGCGTGCCGCTGGAGGGCTTCGTTCTAAAGTGAGTATTTCATAAAGTGCTAGTATGCAATGCATACTAGCACATTATGCAATTATCTTACAGGAAAACGTTTTTTTTTCTTTTACTGCAGCAGTTTACAACCGCTTTAACCCCAGTGTAGAGTCTGTCCAGGATTGGCCAGGCAAATTAGAGTTCAGCAGGGAGACAGAGCTGTGATCATCTTCATTTGGCTTGACAAAGGGCTATATATAGCCCCAAAACGCGTAGCCATGCCCTTCAATGTCAGCATGCCTGCAGCAACTATCCGGGTTAGCAGCACCCACCTTAGCAGCTCCTGGAATCTCCGCTCCTCCTGGATCAGCTAACCCCACCGTGATCATGGCATCCCCTGAACCCAGGGTTCCTACCCCTGAGCCCTTCACAGGTGACCGTAAAAAGTTCCGGGCTTTTAAAAATGCCTGCTCCCTCTACCTAGCCCTCTAACCCAGGACTTTCGCTTCCGAAGTAGTAAAGGTGGGCTTCATTATCTCGCTCCTGGCTGAGGAGCCACAGACATGGGCCCATAGTCGGATGAAGCAGAGGAGCCCAGCACTTAATGCGGTGGAAACCTTTTTTGAAAATATGGCGCAATTGTACGATGATCCTCAACGTGGGGCTACAGCTGAAGCTACGCTACATAATCTACTTCAGGGACGCAGACCAGTGGAGGATTACACCATTGAATTCCGGAAGTGGTCAGCTGATACCAGTTGGAACAAACCAGCTCTTAAATACCAGTATCGCCAGGGGTTATCTGAGACTTTGAAAGATGAGTTGGCAAGATCTGAAACTCCTGACACACTGGAGGACTTGATCCAAGCCGCCACCAAGTTGGACCGACGCATGCGGGAGAGGCGTTTTCCGATCGCCTTCAGTCCCCCCGTGCCAATTGGACTTTTTCTAAACCTACCTTGTCTCCACCCACCACCTCAGCTCCAGCAGTAGTTACCCAGGAGACGGAACCCATGCAGCTGGGTTTGGTCCGTGCCCCTCTCACTACAGAAGAACGGTCCACAGGCGACGGGCCAACCTATGCCTGTACTGTGGGGCTTCGGGCCATTTCCTCAGCACCTGTCCCGTAAGACTGAGTAAGTCCTACCGACAATGTATTATGAACTACCAATCTTCTGGGTTTTCCCAGACTTATGTCGCCCTCTTTGTCTCCCTACAGCTACCAAGAAAGGAAACCCGACTATTAGCCATAATTGATTCCGGAGCCTGCAGCTGCTTCCTTGATGCGGCATTAGCCACCAAACTGCACTTACTTCTCGTCCCGAAGAAACAAAATCTACAGGTACATCTGGCTGATGGCTCTCTTCCTCGTTCAGGATTCATTACCCATGAGACTCAACCCATCCGTGTCACTACTGACTCCGGTCACCAGGAACTCATTCAGCTTGACATTATCCCGTCTCCAATGTTCCCCATCATCTTGGGACTTCCCTGGCTACAGATCCACGAACCCCAGATCAACTGGGGGAAGAAAGAGGTTTCTTTCCTGTCACCTCACTGCACCCAACATTGCTTCGTTCAGGCTGTGGCCTCCTGCTTTACTATTTCCCCTATACCAGGCAACCTTCATCATGTTCCACCAGTCTACTTGGAATTCCAAGACGTTTTCGATAAACAACAGGCAGATTGCCTACTGCCCCATCGGACGTACGACTGTCCCATCGACCTCCTTCCTGGATCAGAGATCCCTTTTGGCCCTATCTTCCCCCTGTCCGAAGTGGAACTAAAGGTCCTCAAGGTCTACATTGACGAGAACCTGGAAAAGGGGTTCATTCGCCCTTTCTCGTCACCAGCCGGAGCTGGCATCTTTTTTGTGGGAAAGAGAGACGGCTCCCTGAGGCCTTGCATCGATTACAGGGAATTAAATAAAATCACAATTAAAAACCGGTATCCCCTGCTTTTGATTCCAGAGCTGTTTCAGCGCTTCAGGTCTGCCTGAATCTTTTCTAAATTGGACCTTCGTGGGGCCTACAACCTCATCCGCATCAGGGCAGGAGATGAATGGAAAACAGCTTTTAGGTCCAGGTTCGGGCATTATGAGTACTTGGTGATGCCCTTTGTAACGCCCCAGCAACCTTCCAGCACCTGGTAAATGATATTTTCCGCAAGCACCTCAACGACTTCCTCGTCATTTATTTGGACGACATCTTTATTTTTTCAGACACCCTTGAACTTCACAGAGTACACGTGAAACAAGTTCTCACCATTCTCAGAAGCCACAGACTGTACCTCAAGGCAGAGAAGTGCGAATTCGAGAAATCCACAGTGCAGTTTTTGGGGTTCATTATTTCCACAGGTGGGGTCTCCATGGACCCACAGAAGGTTAAAGCCATACTGAAGTGGCCAGCCCCGGTGAACAAGAAAGGGGTACAGTGATTCATTGGATTCGCAAACTTTTACCGAAGGTTCATTGTCGGCTTTTCCTCCATAGTGGCACCCATCACCAGGTTGACCCATCAAGGTACCCATTTCCATTGGTCCCCAGAAGCCCAAGAATCCTTCGACACTTTGAAAAAATTGTTTTCGTCCGCTCCCATCCTGATGCAATTCAGATCCAGCCCTTCCATTTGTGCTGGAAGTGGATGCATCGGAGACAGCTACGGGAGCTATTCTGTCCCAGAGACTGGACCCCAAGGCCCTCTTGCACCCTGTGGCCTTCGTGTCACGTAAGTTAAGCCCTCCAGAGAGGAACTACGACGTGGGAGATAGAGAATTATTGGCCACCAAGTTTGCCTTGAAGGAGTGGAGGTATCTCCTGGAGGGGGCTTCTCATCCTGTCATGATTTGGACAGACCACAGAAATTTGGAGTACCTCAGGACAGCCAAACGCCTAAGGCCCAGGCAAGCTCGATGGGCTCTTTTCTTTTCGAGATTCAATTTTCATATCTCGTACAGACCCGGCTATAAATATGGAAAGGCAGATGCCCTCTCCAGAATGTTCCACGAGACACCTCAGGAATCTGAACCCAGCACCATCCTTTCTCCCCCAATTTTTCGCTCTCTCATCTTGCAACCTGATCTGATCTCCGCCATCAAGGTGGCATCCGGGCAACTTACCGACCATGGAATGCCCTCAATGGAGGAACACGACGGGTTACTCTGGGTACGAGGGAAGGTCTTTGTCCCCACAGAAACAAGACCCTTGACACTCAAGACCCTACATGATCACAAGCTTGCAGGACATTTTGGGGTTCACAAGACAACTGAATTAATCTCTCGCTCGTTTTGGTGGCCTGGGTGGAGACAAGACTGCAGGGATTATGTGACCTCCTGTATCATTTGTCAACGCAACAAGGGGACTAATTCCAAAGCCTGGGGCCTGTTGAAACCCTTATCCATCCCCGAGCACCCATGGGCGGATATATCAATGGACTTCATTGTGGAGTTACACTCCTCAGAGGGGTTCACCACCATCCTGGTCGTAGTCGACCGATTGTCAAAAATGGCACACTTCCTCCCAATGATTGGGACTCCTTCCGCTTCTGCTACAGCTGATATATTCTTCAAAGAGATTATTCGACTCCACGGCTTACCTGCAAGTGTCACATCTGATAGAGGTCCTCAGTTCACCTCCAAGTTTTGGCGAGAGTTATGTAAATCTCTTGAAATCAAAATATGCCTCCCTATCATCCTCAGAGCAACGGCCAGACGGAGAGGACAAATCAGTCACTAGAGCAATATCTCTGTTGTTTCTGTTCGGTTTCCCAGGACGAATGGTCCAGCCTCCTACCCTATGCGGAGTTCGCCTACAACAACGCGGTCCATACCGCCACCAACTAAACGCCCTTTTGGGCCAACTTTGGGTTCCACCCCTCCTTCCTGCCAGGGTCCCTTCTCGAAATTTCCATCCCTGCGGTCCAAGATCGAGTAAACTCCCTTCAGCAGAACTTCCAGAAAATACAGGAAGCCATGCAAAAGACCCAGGAGGGGTATGAAAAATACTTCAACCGAGGGAGGAAGGAAAACCCAGACTTCAAGGCGGGGGACGAGGTTTGGTTATCCTCAGTCAACCTCAAGTTGGCCATCCCCACACGTAAGTTGGGGCCTAAGTTTATTGGTCCTTTCAAGATCAAGCAAAAAATCAATCCCGTGGCTTTTGAACTTTCCTTACCAGATTCATACAAGATACATCCGGTGTTCCACGCTTCCCTCCTGAAACCCGTCATTCCCAGTCCCTTTCCAGGCAGATCTGAACCACCACCTCCACCAATACTGGTGGATGGCGAAACAGAATTTGTGGTAGAGAAGATTTTGAGCTGCAGGAAGAAGGGGAGGAAACTCCAATATCTGGTCAAGTGGGAGGGTTACCCGTCGGAAGAGAACTCTTGGGAACCCTCAGTAAATTTACATGCTCCACGTTTGATCCGAGCTTTCCATACTGAGCATCCGGAATTGATGGCTAGTTTGGGCGTCCAGAGGCCACCCCTCGGGGGAGGGCACTGTCAGGAAAATCCACAGTTTAGCGATGCGCGCCGAGTGCCTGTGCGCATGCGCGGCGGAACGGCACTCCGGCGCATGCGCATTCGCGGCTCGGCGCTCCGGCGCACGCCTGAGCGTCCCAGTGCGTGGCAGCGTCACATGACCACTCACACTGCCCATTTAAGAAAGGGCTTAAGACCAGTCCAGTGCTGGCTTGTCTTCAGCTTCCTGCCAAAGCTCTGTTCCTGCTTCATGTTGTTCTGATTACCTGATTTTGACCCGGATTTCGCCTTTGACCTTGCTGCCTTCTCCTGCCCTTGACCTTTGGACTGTATACTGGACTTACCTGCTTGCTTGCCTCTGGCCCCTTGAACCTCTGCCTGTGACCCGGATTTGCCTCTGGCTTCTGCCCTGTGATCTCTGCCTGTGACCCGGACCTGCTTATCTTCAGCCCTGTACCTGCACCTGTGTTTTGGACTTTCCAGTGTCTTCCTGATCCAGAACTTGGCACCTTCTCCAGTCCTCATCCTCTGGTTGGGTAGCCTGTGGCTCTTTGTGCCATTCATCCCCTGTCTCACCTCCAGGGGGCGGACTGCGCTCAGTTGCAAGGGTGAACCACTCTCGGCATCTCGGCCTCGGTAAGTACTCTCCTGACAGTTCTAATGTCTGGTTAGTCCTTTCGGTCCTTTTGTCTGTGGATGGTAGGCTGATGACAGGCGGTGTTCAATGCCCAATACTTCACACAGGGCTCTCTAGAACCTGGACATAAATTGTACACCACGGTCAGAAATAATATTGCTGGGGATGCCATGTAAACGCACCACCTCTCTGATAAAGGTGTTTGTGGTCTCAGTAGCAGAAGGTGTCCCCTTCAAAGGCACAAAGTGGGCCATCTTAGATAAGCAATCAATCACCACAAAGATAGAGGTGAACCCCTCAGACTAGGGTAACTCCACAATGAAGTCCATGGAAATCATGCTCCAAAATTTGTCAGGTACAGGAAGTGGTTCAAGCAGGCCCCAATTCTTGGCTCTATCAGATTTATTGCGTAGGCAAACTACATATGTTTTGACATCAGCACAGTCTCTGCAATCTTGGGTCAGATTTGACCACCAGAATGAACAAAGAATTAGATCAGAAGTCTTGGGAGCCCCAAAGTGACCTGCCAGTGGATGACATATGTAGAACAGTTGTCCGAAATTGCTCAGGGATGAAGATCTGCTCTCCGTGAAAGTACAGGCCTTCTCTGAGTTGCAGACATAGTTCCAAGGGTGGAGGGTATTCTGCAACAGCTGCTTTTACTTGTGACACTAAATCAGTCTGGAGTAACAGAAAGTTCATAGCAGGCAGAATAGTGTCAGGTTCAGACAGGACACCGTGGTATCTTGGAACATACGGGAGAGTGCGTCTGGCTTGCCGTTCTTTGATCCAGGACGGTAGGTGATATGAAAACTGAATCTAGAAAAGAAAAGTGCCTATCTGGCTTGACAAGGTTTCAGGTGTTTAGCTGTTAATACATATTATAGATTTTTGTGATCTGTAAAGATAATAATAGGGTGCGCTGCTCCCTCCAATAGATAATGCCACTCTTCCAGAGCTGATTTAATGGCCAATAATTCTCGGTCGCCAACATTGT
This sequence comes from Lithobates sylvaticus, assembly GCA_028564925.1. NCBI lineage: Eukaryota > Metazoa > Chordata > Amphibia > Anura > Ranidae > Lithobates > Lithobates sylvaticus. The sequence continues at coordinate 142,057,466 of CM053031.1, read as the reverse complement.
AATTCTTTTCAAGAGAACTGAGCCTTCTGAAGAAAAATGCGACTGGATGGAGTAGAGATTTCACTCCTTGACGTTGGTAAAGTATAGCTCCCAACGCATTTTCGGGAGGGGCATCTACCTTGAGGACATAAGGCAGTGCAGGATCAGGGTGTTTCAGGATGGGAGCAGATGTGAAGAGTTATAGGAGAGATAATACCAGAAAAATCTTTAAAAAAAATTTCTGTAAAAATTTGCGGACCCCACAAATTGCTGCGCAGCTTTCTTATTGGTGGGCACGGGCCAATCAAGTATTGCAGACACTTTCTGGGGGTCCATGGTTATTCCATCACAGGAGAGAATAAGTCCCAAGTATTGGATGGTATGTCTCTCAAACTCACATTTTTCAGATTGCGCGTAGAGGCAACGTTCTCGGTTTGCTCAGATTCACGTGGTCCCGATGAATCTCCAGGGAAGCTAAGATAAGGATTTTGTCTAACTAGACAATGATAAAGAGATCCAGATAGTCTCGAAAAACATCATTAACAAAATGTTGGAATGTAGCTGGGGCATTGCAGAGGCCAAAGGACATCACCATGTACTCAAAGTCGAGACACTTATAACTGGGACGTGGGGGCTTCCTAATGGAAGAAGAATCCTTTGGCTTGGTGACAGCAGGTTGAGCCACTGAGGCCCCAGATTCAGCTTGATCAAGACAGAGGTTAGCCGATCTTTCCAACTGTCGTTCACGCAAAAAAAAAGAACTGGTAACGCAGGGCAGGGGAATTCCATTCATTGTCAGCACTCCATACACGAAAATCAGAAACATAGTCCTCCACTGTGTTAACAGGAAAAACCGCGCTAACCAAAATAGAGCGGGGGGGGGGGGGGAGGGGAAGGGGAGAGGGATAGGGAAAAGGGACAAAATAAATGGAGTACAAAAATAAATACCTAACCCGGCTGCAGGATAGTGGGATAAACACGATGCAATATGAAAAAGAAAAAACTGCACCAGGTAAATTAGCTAAAATGTCTATACCCTAATCAAAACAATCAGATCGAAGACTGTTAATACATGACTGGTGGATAAAAAACACACAAATAATAATATTCGGAGATAATAATAATAGGTAATAAGGTGGTTGGCAGTAGCAACAAGTAAAAAAAGTCCTGGATTGTAGTCAAACAGAGGACCATATATGTATGGATCTGTATGAGAATGTGAACAGTCCACGGAGTGAGTATTGTCCTAGGATATAGTTTCTCAGTCTTATAGACTAGGTACATCAGATTAAATATCCTATCACACCGCTGTGCTCCACACCACACGGAAGTGCCACCACCAGTATATATTGCCCTTACCAGATGGTAGGCAAAGTTAAGCCTTTCAAAGTGAGCCCATAGAAAGATCCTGACTTCAAAGAGGAGCGATCGGACTTCAAATCAAAAAAGGACTCCCAGCGTCTGCCACTCACACCGGACACAGGACCTCAGACCAGACCCAATGGATAATCAGATCCAGGCTAGCACTCGGCGGTGCATCCAAATATGATCAAGAAAAACAGAAGGCAGACCATAGCATAATATCGTTTTTAAAGCCAGTAATGAGCAATTTATTAGTAAAAAGTACTCACATAAGCACAGGATAAAAAGCGCATATAAAACTCCACATGGAGTAACACAGAACGCCGGCCGGCATGTAATAGAAACGGACCCTTCCTCCTTCAGGAGCGTTGAACGTGATGACGTCACTGCACGCCTTCCCAGAAGCTTTTCGTCTTACAAGACATTCTCAATGGGGATAGGGCCGTGCAGTGGGTCATGTCATTAAATGGGGGAACGCCTCATTGTGGGAGGTGAGGGAACGGAGAGAAAAACTCCATCTTAACTCAGGGAAAATTTGCCCTTAAGTGACGAACTTTATGAGAAAAAACGGTGTGCTGCTAGCCTAGTCACAACTGAGAAAGAAATCAGTTGCTTGCCAGGAAGAACAAAAAATACGTGAACATGAATTATAAAGTGAATATATATAATAGCAATTATATGTGACCCGTGACGGTGTGTGTTTGGGCATATAATGTGAGCTGAAAAGTTTATATATCTCTATTAGAGAACATTTGTAGCTGTTAAGGGTACATTAGATCACTAATTGAAGAAAAGTATATGGTGACTTAGTCTCCAAATAACATTTTGGAAGATATAGTGAAATATAATAGTCCATAAATCAAAAAAAGTGAAAAAAGAAAAAAAAGGAAAAAAAATATGTTCCTCTCGGATCTACAAAACACGTGAAAAAATTTTTTTTTTATCACACAAACGGTAAGGAATATACCCTGTCATCTGTCACATAGATGCGGAGAGCATGTATATCCTCATAGCTAGAACCATAAATAAATATGTGTAGTGGCGTAATGATTTATTAGATTATAATATCTAATTTTTTAAAGGAAAAGTGTAGGTGGAACGAGGTGAAAAAATAAAAATAATAATAATAGACCGATCTCAATCTACCGAGAGTTCCCCAGAATCAGAAGGAGGAAGAGTCCATTACCAACACACATGTACCTAATATGCATAAAGTCAAATGGCACCATATTTCGGGGCTCAAGATTCCATGACATAAATATCATTGACTAATAGATTGCAGCCAATCCTTAAACACCACCAAAGGTGTATAGGTTAGGGAAAGGAGCAGGGGGGAGGGGAGGGGGAGGGGAGGGGGGGGAAAGGGAAAAAAAAGAGGGGGAGGGGAGCCCCAAGTCTCATTGTTTGAAAATTGGGGTGAAAATAAGCTCCTAAAATAGTGATAAAAGGAATTTAGAATACAGACAATGTTCTTACTAACAGGAGTCTGTATTGATTAATAAAACCAGTCTCTAGGGGAGAAAAGTGGGACAAGGGGAGCAAGATCTTAGTCCCCGAACTAAGGTGGCCATGACAAACACATAATTACATCTGTTCAAAAGGCAACTTTGAACAGTGTTTACATTGTTTGAAAACATACAGGTATCTTCTAGATCGATTAAGCATTGTTAATAAATGCATTCACATCTGTCTCAATGTTCATTCCGTACGGGACATAAGTTTTTAGTCGGTGGATCCAGGCCATCTCCATTTTCGAGATTTCCCTGACCAAAAGGTCACCTCTCCAATTAGGCTTATGTTTATCAATGCCCAAAAAGAGTGTATTGGAAGGATCCCTATTATGTACTAGACGGTAATGATTGGAGACAGAATGATTTTTGAAGCCTGAAATAATGTTTGTAATGTGTTCATTCAGGCGCACTTGTAGTAGGGGCATTGCAGTAGGTAGACAACTCCAGTGGAAGCACACGTGATACACGGTTTGATCGTAAATGTCCTCTGTGTGGCTGTAGATAGAACGGAGGTGATCCTTCTGGATGAATTAGAATTAAATCGACAGACTCTACAGCGTTTGCATTGGTAAAATCCACTCAGATGGTCAAAAAACCCTTTGCTTCTCACTGGAGGATTGAGAACGTTTGGAGCCACTTGGCCCTGCAGAGACTGTGCACCCCTAAAAATGACCCTTGGTTGTGGTGGTACAATACTGCCAAGAACGGTATCATTGGTGATAATGTGCCAATGTTTCTTGATTAATTGCTTTATATTATTATGTTGTATGGAGTAGGTCGTAATAAATGGTACAGCCGGGGCTGTCCCCGGTAAGTTCCCAGAGGCCTTCTCCATCAACAGTTCTCCTCTATTTTTGGCATTTACAGTCTCGAGTGTTTCCCGGAGATCACCCTCTGAGTAGCCTTTTTCAATAAACCGACTAACCAAAACCTCAGCCTGAGTGAGGAACTCATGGTCCTCGGAGCAATTTCTCCGAAGTCTCAGAAATTGGCTCTTCGGAATGGCCTTCAGCCAAGCGTTATGGTGGCAACTCCCGATTGGAATGTAGGAATTCCTATCGGTGGCTTTAAAGAAGGTTGAGGTGGAAAAGACACTATCTCTAATACTGATGTTCAAATCGAGATAGTGGACATCAGCCTGGCTGGCCTCGAATTTAAGGATAATTCCTCTTTGGTTGACATTGAGGTCGTTCATGAATTTTTCCAGATCTTCATATTGGCCATCCCACAGGAGGAGGATGTCATCTATATACCTAGCCCAAAGGGCAACTTGAGGTATATCCCGGGAATAGATGACATCCTCCTCCCATTTGGCCATAAATAAATTGGCCAAACTGGGGGCATATTTCGCACCCATAGCTACTCCGGTATCCTGTCTGTAAAAGTTGCCATCAAACCAAAAGTAATTGGATGCTGCTGCAAACTTCAACAGAGACATGAGAAACTTTACCTGCTTATGGGGAAGGCCTGAGTCCCTATCAAGGTAGGTTTGCACAGCATCGAAACCTAAATCATGGGGAATGATGGTATACAAAGAGTTGACGTCTATGGTTGCCATCCACATCCCACTCGTGGGAGACCTCTCAGACAAAAGATTGATAATATGTTTGGAGTCTCTCACATAAGAGGGCATGGACCGTACTAAGGGCTGTAAATAGAAGTCTATATATCTGCCCACCCGGGACGTGATGGAATCAATACCACTCACAATAGGGCGTCCCGGGGGGCAGACAGGATCCTTGTGTAGCTTTGGGAGGTAGTAGATAGTCGGTGTTCGGGGGGCTTTCGGGATAAGAAACAGCCTTTCTTTGGCAGTGAGTATCCCCTCGTAGAAACCCTCGGCTACCAAGGCCTCAAGTACCCTAGTATATTTCAACTTAGGGTCACTGGTTAGGGGGGTGTAGGTGTTGGTATCACCAACAATTCTAGACATTTCGGCCAGATAGTCCGTTTTATCCAAGACTACAATCGCACCCCCTTTATCAGCTGGTCTCACCACCAGATCCTTGTTCTGGCAGAGTGATTCCAAACCTTCTTTTAAAGTTTTACTCAGCTTAGCTCTCTTCACCTCCAAGGCATCCAAATCCCTAAGCAGCACATCCCTAAACACACGGAGGGGTGGTGCTAACGCGCCTGGAGGATTGAAAAGGGAAGCATTCCTCAAACCGGAGTGTGTAAACTCACTAGCTGTAACCTGACTATTTTGGGGGATTCCGGACAAATATCTTTTTATATTAAGTTGCCTTACAAAGATATGTATATCCATGAACGTCTGGAACTTGTCCAGACGTCTGGGAGGGGCAAATTTAAGGCCTTTGTCAAGTAAACATTTTTCTGGTTGGGACAAGGTTTTGGAACTAAGGTTGAAAATGCCCTGTCCCACTACATCCGAGGTCTTTTGAGTTGATCTGACCCGCCTCCCCCCTCTGGTTCCTCTTCTCTTTCTCCCATTCTTTTTTGTCCTTGTGTGGGTTTGTGAAAACCCCAACTCTCTCGTAGGCCAGGTGTCTGTGGGGCCTGAGGGCCCATAGGTCTACCTGGAATCCTACTAGGGGGACCAAAAGTAGGTATTGGCCTTTGTTCAAAGGGATACTCAAAGGAAGGATCCATGCTGGAAGTATCCAGCTCTCCAAGGGGATAGAAGGAATTTTGTAAAGGGATATGGTAGTCCCATCCTGACTCTGTATGGTACCACGGGGGTGGTTGTGAGTCCCAGTATTCATGTGCACTAGGTTTCCAACCCTCCAAACGGTCAGTATGGGTCCCTCCACCTCTCTGTTCGTATATATGGCCCCTCCCCCTAGTGTTCCCCGCGTTCCAACCTCTGCCCCTAGGGGTCAAACCTCTCTGTTTCAAGGGGGGACCTGGAGGGTATATCTTTGGATCCACGGAACCATAAGTGGGCCTAGGGGCCTTATAGGGGTATATTTGGTTCGCGTGAGGCAAGCTGCCTCGAGGAATATTATTCCTAGGGGATTGCGAACTCAAATTCCCTCCTGTTTTATTTTTAGACTGGACCCGTTTGGGAATGGTGGATTGTGTGGGTTGCGACCCCACTCCTAGTGACTGGGATGGGGGTACAGAGGTGTCCATTTCTGAAGACGCTGTCTTTGCCAAATCATCCAAGATCTTTTTTTGCCAATTAAAGACAATATTATTTTGGTAGTCGGCAAGATCTCTATTAAACTTTTTCTTCTTTTTCAACCTCTGATCCCTATCTTCTTTCTCTAGTACTTTGAGAAGGTTTCCTGATTTCTCCTTATATTCATCTCCCTCTTTAACAGGATTTAGTTTATTTTGGATAAGCTTAATTTCGTCATCCAATTTAGATAATTTAGCAGTCTTTCTCTCAACTAAGAAGCGGAGAAAAGAGATACCGGACTGGTTAAAGTATTTGAACCATTCTTCCAAGTCCGTGTCTCCCTTCTGGGGTGCTATGTCCCATCGAAGGCTCCTGGGTACCATAAGGTTTCGTATATAGGTCTCCAAGTAGGCTATATCCCACTTAGTATGATTTTCTGAAATCATTAGATTTTTTAGACGAGTGAAGGTGGCAGTTAAGTCACCCTCATCGTCTTTATAGGCCTCAAAGACGCCCTCTATATTAACGACCTTAGTGGCCCTAAATTCAAAGATGTCCATTCTGAAAATGGGGAATATTCTTCTCTATATGGTTTATGCAGCAGTGATAATATCAGAGACAAAATGTTAACAGGAAAAACCGCGCTAACCAAAATAGAGCAGGGGGGGGGGGGGAGGGGAAGGGGAGAGGGATAGGGAAAAGGGACAAAATAAATGGAGTACAAAAATAAATACCTAACCCGGCTGCAGGATAGTGGGATAAACACGATGCAATATGAAAAAGAAAAAACTGCGCCAGGTAAATTAGCTAAAATGTCTATACCCTAATCAAAACAATCAGATCGAAGACTGTTAATACATGACTGGTGGATAAAAAACACACAAATAATAATATTCGGAGATAATAATAATAGGTAATAAGGTGGTTGGCAGTAGCAACCGACTAAAAACTTATGTCCCGTACGGAATGAACATTGAGACAGATGTGAATGCATTTATTAACAATGCTTAATCGATCTAGAAGATACCTGTATGTTTTCAAACAATGTAAACACTGTTCAAAGTTGCCTTTTGAACAGATGTAATTATGTGTTTGTCATGGCCACCTTAGTTCGGGGACTAAGATCTTGCTCCCCTTGTCCCACTTTTCTCCCCTAGAGACTGGTTTTATTAATCAATACAGACTCCTGTTAGTAAGAACATTGTCTGTATTCTAAATTCCTTTTATCACTATTTTAGGAGCTTATTTTCACCCCAATTTTCAAACAATGAGACTTGGGGCTCCCCTCCCCCTCTTTTTTCCCTTTCCCCCCTCCCCTCCCCCTCCCCTCCCCCCTGCTCCTTTCCCTAACCTATACACCTTTGGTGGTGTTTAAGGATTGGCTGCAATCTATTAGTCAATGATATTTATGTCATGGAATCTTGAGCCCCGAAATATGGTGCCATTTGACTTTATGCATATTAGGTACATGTGTGTTGGTAATGGACTCTTCCTCCTTCTGATTCTGGGGAACTCTCGGTAGATTGAGATCGGTCTATTATTATTATTTTTATTTTTTCACCTCGTTCCACCTACACTTTTCCTTTAAAAAATTAGATATTATAATCTAATAAATCATTACGCCACTACACATATTTATTTATGGTTCTAGCTATGAGGATATACATGCTCTCCGCATCTATGTGACAGATGACAGGGTATATTCCTTACCGTTTGTGTGATAAAAAAAAAAAATTTTTCACGTGTTTTGTAGATCCGAGAGGAACATATTTTTTTTCCTTTTTTTTCTTTTTTCACTTTTTTTGATTTATGGACTATTATATTTCACTATATCTTCCAAAATGTTATTTGGAGACTAAGTCACCATATACTTTTCTTCAATTAGTGATCTAATGTACCCTTAACAGCTACAAATGTTCTCTAATAGAGATATATAAACTTTTCAGCTCACATTATATGCCCAAACACACACCGTCACGGGTCACATATAATTGCTATTATATATATTCACTTTATAATTCATGTTCACGTATTTTTTGTTCTTCCTGGCAAGCAACTGATTTCTTTCTCAGTTGTGACTAGGCTAGCAGCACACCGTTTTTTCTCATAAAGTTCGTCACTTAAGGGCAAATTTTCCCTGAGTTAAGATGGAGTTTTTCTCTCCGTTCCCTCACCTCCCACAATGAGGCGTTCCCCTATTTAATGACATGACCCACTGCACGGCCCTATCCCCATTGAGAATGTCTTGTAAGACGAAAAGCTTCTGGGAAGGCGTGCAGTGACGTCATCACGTTCAACGCTCCTGAAGGAGGAAGGGTCCGTTTCTATTACATGCCGGCCGGCGTTCTGTGTTACTCCATGTGGAGTTTTATATGCGCTTTTTTATCCTGTGCTTATGTGAGTACTTTTTACTAATAAATTGCTCATTACTGGCTTTAAAAACGATATTATGCTATGGTCTGCCTTCTGTTTTTCTTGATCATATTTGGATGCACCGCCGAGTGCTAGCCTGGATCTGATTATCCATTGGGTCTGGTCTGAGGTCCTGTGTCCGGTGTGAGTGGCAGACGCTGGGAGTCCTTTTTTGATTTGAAGTCCGATCGCTCCTCTTTGAAGTCAGGATCTTTCTATGGGCTCACTTTGAAAGGCTTAACTTTGCCTACCATCTGGTAAGGGCAATATATACTGGTGGTGGCACTTCCGTGTGGTGTGGAGCACAGCGGTGTGATAGGATATTTAATCTGATGTACCTAGTCTATAAGACTGAGAAACTATATCCTAGGACAATACTCACTCCGTGGACTGTTCACATTCTCATACAGATCCATACATATATGGTCCTCTGTTTGACTACAATCCAGGACTTTTTTTACTTGTTGCTACTGCCAACCACCTTATTACCTATTATTATTATCTCCGAATATTATTATTTGTGTGTTTTTTATCCACCAGTCATGTATTAACAGTCTTCGATCTGATTGTTTTGATTAGGGTATAGACATTTTAGCTAATTTACCTGGCGCAGTTTTTTCTTTTTCATAGTCCTCCACTGGTCTTTGGCCTTGGCACAATTTACTGAGCATGGATTCCGCAGTCTGGTGACAAAAGGGATCAGCATATAACTGGGCCATGGCTGAGAAGAAGGAGTCCACAGAAGATAGGGCAGCATCATGCTGTTCCCAAAGATGATGAGCCCAGGCCTGGGGTCCTTCCTGGAGCAGAGATATGAGGAATCCCACTTTAAAACCTTCTTATGTGAATGTACAAGGGAGGAGAGAGAACTATGGCTCACAGGAGTTCTGAAATGTCCTGAATTTCTTACAGTCACAAGAAAATCATTTAGGCAGAGGCACCCTAGGCTCGGGTGGCAGGGGTACTTCACTGGTGGTACAGGCAATGGTCTGGGCAGACGAGCTTCTGGTTGTCAGAAAATCAGGTGAAGAGGAGGTATCCGTAACAGTCTGTAACTGATTGTCCATTATAATAAAGTCCTCGTGTAACCTCTGCACAACTTGGGAAAGTGCAGTAACTGTTTGGCAGAGGGTCGAGAGCAGAGAGACCTTCCTTTCAGACTCCATCACTGGCTGACTGGTACTGTCATGTACCTGAGCGGAGATTGAAATGACAAGGTTGGCCTCTCTTGTATCTCCAGCCCAGGCACACTGGAAGTGAAACAGAGGGCGCCAAGGGACATGAGGAACACGAGTGCTTGCAGATGTAGGTCAGGGAACTTGCAGCAGGAGATGCGATTCCAAGGCAGCAGGAGAATCATCAGATCTGAACTGTAGCGATGCACAGCAGTTTAGCTGAGGTTAAGGAAGCACTCCACTTGCGCTTCGGGGCCAGGGTGTGTGGATGCATGGTCAGAGCTCTCAGCAGACTTGCAGCAGGAACGTTTGGCGTGGTGCAGAACTGCAGCAGCAGACAGCCAGGCAGACACTCACGCAGGGTGGTAAGTCAGGATCAGAGACAGGAACGTGGTGTCATCGGATAGCAAGGGTCATCAATAGGTGGGCAATGAGGTACCAAATCAGGAGTAGAGCCAAAGTCAGGAACGAGCCAGGTCAGAAATTAACGAAGACAGAAGCGGAATCTGATATCAGGTCAGGAGTAAGCCGGGTCAGCAACCCAAGGAACACACTGGAGATACACAGGACACAGGGAAAGCTGAAGACCAGTCAGCATAGAGCACATGCAGAAGTATCCCTAAAGAGGAGTTTCCATTAAAACAAAAAAATGAACAGTCAGCAGCTACAAATACTGCCGTGATTGGCTGTGCAGTCATCTGGGATCTGTCACGTGTCCCAGATGACTGACAGGAGGGAGGGGGCAGAGCTGAGCCCTTCCTAGGGAAGTGATGTCACCAGCCCAGGCACTGAAGGAGGCAGACTACGAGGGACCCCCTAGCAACAGGCATTTAGAGACGAGTTAAAAAAAAATTCCCACATTTTTAATAAAAAAAATTTATGAATTTTAATGATTTTTTGTTTTTTGTTGTGCAACCCCACTTTAAAATGCCCGTCTGTCACCAAGAAACATTGTGCGTGCGCCCATACCCATGCGCGTCTTCACTAAGGTTCTCTAACAAACCTCTGAGGGCTTCACAGAACAGATGTATTTATACTGAGAATAAATTACACATAGATGGAATCTATTTACAAATAAGGTGACTTCTGAAGGCAGTTGGTTCCACTAGATTTTAGTTAGGGGTATCAGAGTAAAGGGGGCTGAATACAAATGCACGTCACATTTTTCAGATATTTATTTGTAAAAAAAATTGAAAACCAGTTATAATTTTCCTTCCGCTTAACTATTATGTGCCACTTTGTGTTGATCTATCGCATAAAATCCCAATAAAATACATTTTCATTTCTGGTTGTAACATGACAAAATGTGTAACATTTCAAGGTGTATGTATACTTTTTCAAGGCACTGTACATGGCTGCACTTAGCAGATAGCGCCAACTTCCTTTTGTTTACTATATGTGCATTAGAGTTTACTCAAGACTCAAATACTGGGGAGCTGCAACCATCATCCAGTGGCTGTAGCTAATCTTATATTAATCACCAAGACTTTATTTCATACGTTACGGACACTTTTTCCCTATTATACAAGTGTACTCAATCCTACGCAATACTTAAATACAATACTTTTTCCTTTGCGTATGTTGCCCAGGACATTGGAGCACTTCTAGTAGAATGGGTTGTCACTGCTTGAAAAACTGGTCTGCCACAAGCTCTACATGCCCTTTAGATTAGTTTGACTATGCAACTTGCATAAGCCTATAAGGAAGCTGCTTGATATGTCAAGACTTCACCCAGGATGAAAAACTGTTTATTACAATTTTTCTGAAGGATTAAGTTAAAGTGAGATAATGCTTCAGAGTTTTAGAGACAACTAGCTCATGAAGGATTGCCAAATCTTGATAATCTGAAAAGGCGAGCAGCAACCATTTCTGGCTGAAGTTAAATATAGAGGAAACCTTGGACTCAAACTCATGGATTGGTAAAACCATAGTTGGCAACATTTCAAAAGTGTTTTTAGGGACACCTTTTTTTCTGTGTGTATACTGTAGAAAGTCACCATAGGCAGAGCATGTACTTTAATTAGGGATGGGGCATTCTTTTAATATGGGCGTAGTTCTACAAAATGTTAATAGTGCTTCCATCAGGGATCTGACAGCAAAGAAATGGTTAATCATATCCAGCCACCAGGGATCTGCTGGCAAAGAAAATGTTAATCATGTGCTCCTTCTTCCATCAGGGATCTGACAGCAAATAAAATAGTTAATCATTTCCAACTACCAGTAATCTGCTAGCAATGAAAGGGTTATTTATGTACAACCAGCAAAGACCTACTAGCAATAAAAAAGGTTAAACAAGTCTCTAGCCACCAGGGATCTTACAAGCCTAAGATTCCTGGCGGCTAGAGACATGATTTTCCCCATTTACTGCTAACAGATCCCCGGTAGCTGTACATTCTTGGCAACTATAGAATAGGCTAGTAAGATCCTCCCTGGTGGCTAGAGACATGATTTTTAATACTGTCTGGTCACTACAGGGATCTTAGTTGCCAAGAATTTACAGCCAGCAAGGATCTGTTAGCAGTAAAAGGATTAATCATCAACCCTTTTATTGCTAGCTTTTCATTGCTAGCTGAACATTCTTGGCAATTATGCAATAGACTAGTAAGATCCCTGTGGTGGCTAGTGACATGATGATTAACCCTTTATTGCTAACAAATCATCCTTACTGCGATGGCCACTATGCAGATGGACAGGATTTTCTGACGAACCTGGATTTATTACCTCACAAAAAGTGGGTTGGGCAATATCACTGAAGGCTGACCACACCCTCTTCCCTCAGTCCTGCCCAATCACTACCTTCCTCGAAGCAAACTTGTGGATGTTACATGACCAGTGAGTCCTCAATAGCTGCTACTGGAGGGGAGGAGAGGGACCTGTGCCCGGCATTAATGTTGAATGTGATGACCCGTCCGGAAGCACACTGTAGTGAGTGTGTGTAGTGAGTTTGTGCAAGCATCTGAGCTTCTGCTTTTCCTAACTGTCCATGACTAGCCTTGATTTACGGGAGAGAGCCTGGGACAAGGTCGGTTTGGAACATGTTTTAAATATCCATGACTGTGCCAGGCAATTAGGGACAGTTGGCAACTATGGGTAAAACTAGCCATTTAGGGTAAAACTCTATATACTGTATATGGTTCTATACACCCCAAGGCTTGAAATTTCCAACACAATACATGCTGATGTGATTACGTTAAAAAAAAAAAAAGGCAACTTCCAGGCGATATCTTACAATGTTCGGCATTGTTCTACAGTATAGGGGTAGAAAGCAGAGCACCCAATACTAGAGATACCACTGCAGATAGAACGTTCTTTGTGGAGGCCATATCCTGAAGACATCTTTGGGAAATTTCTCTTCTAGAGGCTTATCTGACTCCTGTGAGGGCCAAGAGAGCTGATACCTGGATCTTCACTGTGTTTAGGCCTACACTTAAATCCAGGCCAGATTGAAGTTAATTAGGATTGTTCTGTGGAGACATTACATCAAAGGATTTTTGAAATGCAAACTGTGAGAACTTCTCCCAAACAGTTTGATTAGTTGATTTCTTTCTTGCCTTGGGCAAAGTTTCCATGACTTAAGAAGAATATAGTAGGCTCTGCAGTCTGTGCATCTCTCAACTTCCAAAATCCAAAAATCATGGGTTGCTAGCTGCATGATTGCCTGATGGTCTGTGTTGAAGGGACTCCTTCTGAAGGCAGAGCCAGACTGGGATGACAGAAGGCTAGATGACCCTTTGGATGGGCAGGCATGTCTGAGCAGCAGGCTAGAGCAGAAGGGGTAGTCAGGAGTCGGTGCCAGGGTCATACACAGATCAGTCAGGAACAGAACCAAAGCGAAGTCGGGAACAAGCAGGTGTCATACTGGGAGAAAGCAGAAGCATTGCTGCTCACCCCTTTAACTGCTGCAGAAATGCTGGCAGCACTCATAAGTCTATTTCCCAAAGACAACCTATGGATATGATGCTGAGCACATGCACTCAACTTCTTTGGTCGACCATGGCGAAGCCTGTTCTGAGTGGAACCTGTCCTGTTAAACCACTGTATGGTCTTGGCCACTGTGCTGCAGCTCAGTTTCAGGGTCTTGGCTAAGGATGGGCCCGGTGTTCGATTCAAACCCATGTTCGAATCGAGCACCGGGCGTTCGCTCGCTCGGCGAGCCCAGAACTATTGGGGCTGCTCGCATCAAATTCGTGTGATGCGAGCGGCCCCGCAATGCATTGCGGCCCGCGCAGTGCAATGCTGGCTGATGATTGGCCAAGCATGCACTGTGACCCCGCATGCTTGGCCAATCACAGCGCCGGCAGCGAGGAGAGCCATAATTGGCTACAGGCAGGATGCCTGTAGCCAATTATAGCTCAGGGGCTTTAGTACACGCCCCACGGTATGCCGGCGGCCTCGCATATTCTGTTTCAGTCAGTGTCAGCGTGTCAGTGTGTTGCTGGCTGCTGACAATATGTGCTTTATTTCTGGGGATATGTGTGTGCATGCTGTTAGAACAGCATTGCAGTATCACATCTGGGGGGTGTCTATAGGTGGCCTGTGAAGGGGGGCAGGTTTCCTGTGCTTAGAACTTTCCCTGCAAAAAAGTGTCATTTTTGCAGGAAAAAAGCTATTTAAAAGCACTCGCGGCTAATGAATTGATGGCTCCTGTAACACAGAGAACTGTCATTCATTGATAAAAAAACAAAAAAAAAGCGTAGGGGTCCCCCCTAATTCAATAACCAGGCCCTTCAGGTCTGGGATGGATATTAAGGGGAACCCCAGCCCAAAAAAAAAAATGGCGTAGGGTCCCCCTCAAAATCCATCCCAGACCCTTGAGGTCTGGGATGGATTTTAAGGGGAACCCTAGCCAAAAAAAATGGCGTGGGGTCCTCCTCAAAATCCATACCAGACCCTTATCCGAGCACGCAACCTGGCAGGCCGCAGGAAAAGAGGGGGGGGACGAGAGCAGCCCCCCCCTCCCGCCTGAACCGTACCAGGCCACATGCCCTCAACATTGGGAGGATGCTTTGGGGGTCTAAGACCCCCAAAGCACCTTGTCCCCATGTCGATGAGGACAAGGGCCTCTTCCCCACAACCGTGCCCGGTGGTTGTGGGGGTCTGCGGGCGGGGGCTTATCGGAATCTGGAAGCCCCCTTTAACAAGGGGACCCCCAGATCCCGCCCCCCCCTGTGTGAAATGGTAAGGGGGTACAAAAGTACCCCTACCATTTCACCAAAAAAGTGTCAAAAATTGTAAAAATGACAGGAGACAGTCTTTGACAATTCCTTTATTAAAATCTTCTTTCTTCTTTCTTCATCCTTCGGTTTCTTCATCTTCTCCTTCCGTCATCTTCTTCCATCTTCTTCTTCCATTTTCTTCTTCCTCCGATCCGCTTCTTCTTGCGCTGGTCTTCTCGTCCTTCTCGTCCGGCATCTTCTTCCGTCGGTGTCTCTGTCTCTTCTTGGGCCGCTCCGCGCAATGGGAGGCTCCCGCTGTGTGAGGCTCCGCTCCGTCTGAAAGGTCGTTTATAATGGAGGGCACCTGGTGACCCCGCCCCCTCTGACGCACGGGGACGTCATGGGGAATTCCATGATGGCTTTCCCCATGACGTCAGAGGGGGGCGGGGTCACCAGGTGCCCTCCGTTTTAAAAGACCTGTCAGACGGAGCGGAGCCTCACACAGCGGGAGCCTCCCATTGCGCGGAGCGGCCCAAGAAGACACCGACGCCGACGCCTACGGAAGAAGATGCCGGACGAGAAGGACGAGAAGACCAGCACAAGAAGAAGCGGATCGGAGGAAGAAGAAAATGGAAGAAGAAGATGGAAGGAGAAGATGAAGAAACCGAAGGATGAAGAAAGAAGAAAGAAGATTTTAATAAAGGAATTGTCAAAGACCGTCTCCTGTCATTTTTACCATTTTTGCCACTTTTTTGGTGAAATGGTAGGGGTACTTGTACCCCCTTACCATTTCACACAGGGGTGGGGCCGGGATCTGGGGGTCCCCTTGTTAAAGGGGGCTTCCAGATTCCGATAAGCCCCCCGCCCGCAGACCCCCACAACCACCGGGCACGGTTGTGGGGAAGAGGCCCTTGTCCTCATCAACATGGGGACAAGGTGCTTTGGGGGTCTTAGACCCCAAAAGCATCCTCCCAATGTTGAGGGCATGTGGCCTGGTACGGTTCAGGCGGGAGGGGGGGGCGCTCTCGTCCCCCCCTCTTTTCCTGCGGCCTGCCAGGTTGCGTGCTCGGATAAGGGTCTGGTATGGATTTTGAGGGGGACCCTACGCCATTTTTTGGCTGGGGTTCCCTTTAATATCCATCCCAGACCTGAAGGGCCTGGTTATTGAATTTGGGGGGACCCCTACGCTTTTTTTTTAAATTTTTTTTATTTTTTATCAATGACTTTTTTTTTATGAATGAGTTTCAATGAATGACTGTTCTCTGTATTACGGGAGCCGTGAATTACCATTAGCCGCGAGTGATTTTAAATAGCTTTTTTACTTTCAAAAATGACACTTTGCGCAGAGACAGTTCTAAACACGGGAAACATGCGCCCCTTCACAGGCATACCATAGACACCCCCCAGGTACGAAATTTAAAGGAATATTACACTTTTATTGTTTCAATTTAAGCATTATTAAAATCACTGCTCCTGAAAAAACGGACGTTTTTAAAACTTCTTTTTGCATTGATACATGTCCCCTGGGGCAGGACCCAGGTCCCCAAACACTTTTTATGACATTAACATGCATATTAGCCTTTAAAATTAGCACTTTTAATTTCGAGCGTTCGCATCCATTATAACTAATAGCGTTCTAAAGCTCGCACGGACTTTAGGTCCGTTCGCGGGTTCTGGTGCGAGCCGAACGGTGGGGTGTTCGGCTCATCCCTAGTCTTGGCAATCTTCTTAAAGCCTAGGCCATCTTTATGTAGAGAATTGTTCTTTGCCATGAGGTGCCATGTTGAACTTCCAGTGACCAGTATAATAGAATGAGAGAAATAACACCAAATTTAACACACCTTCTCTCTATTCACACCTGAGACCTTGTAACACTAATGTGTCACATGACACTGGGGAGGGAAAATGGCTAATTGGGACCAACTTGGACATTTTCACTTAGGGGTGTACTCACTTTTGTTGCCAGCGGTTTAGACATTAGTGGCTGTGTGTTGAGTTATTTTGAGGGGGCAGCAAATTTACACTGTTATACAAGCTGTACACTCACTACTTTACATTGTAGCAAAGTGTAATTTCTTCAGTGTTGTCACATGAAAAGATATAATAAAATATTTACAAAAATGTGAGGGGTGTACTCACTTTTGTGAGATACTGTAGCACAGGCATACATGGAGATCTCTCAGGCATAGCTGAAGATAGTCAGCTTATCCTGATACACTGAGTAGAAGAAAGCAGTTCATGGATACCACATATCCCTATTTCTCCTCTCTATTGTGGACCGAGGCCCTGAGCAATCCATGGATTCCACATATTCAAATTTCTCCTCTTTGTTGTAGACTTAGGCCCTAAGGTCTTCCATCCGCCAGATATTGTTAATTTTGACAAACTAAAAGAATAATGGAGGAGTACTTGTCTGTTGTCACATTGCAAGTATGCAAGCTCTAGATTTTATTTAGACATTCAGCACTTGGACTGTCAGTGAAGACTTGTAGCGCTTTAGCAGGACCTCGTTAACATGAAGTAAGAAGCCTGAGGGGCTCTACCTTAGGTCTGCAGAGGTGAGTTGTGAAATTATTTTGGACTGCCACCCAAAATGTACAAATTCTCAGACAAGCCCATAATACTTGAAGCCTGGTTGGAAGAGGCAACTCCAACTACTGGATGTCTGTGGATGGATTTTTGTTGTATAACACTGGGACATGGTACCATTGTGATAGTAATTTAAAGCCCTGTTCTTTGAAATTAGTTTACTATGAATGATTTGTTGGTCAGCAACATGGCCCTGTTAATTTGTGCTGGTGTCAGTGCTATATGCAGTTTACTCTCCCATCTACATGGAGGTTTAGGTGATTTTACAGTGGGTGCACCAGCTAACCAATCTCAACAGATATATGGCATTGTAGTACTTAATGATATCAGGCCTATGCCATTATTGCCTTTAGGAAGAGTTAAAAGAAAAAAGTGAGTGTGTGCAGGTTTGTCATCCCAAAGAAATTGGGGGCACAGATATCTTAAGTGAATGCAAAACTACTGGGGGATGACCATAAGAAGTGTTTGCATCAGATATGGAATTTGAGGGATGGTGGTCGTTTTAAAGGTCTTACTTCTTCCAAACCGTATTAAGGTCAATTCCCTCCAACAGTGCAGGTCAGTACATACTTTAGCTAGAAAAACTTTAAGTGTTTTAAATTTGGTAAAATTCATACAGAAATTAGAAAGGTCTCTATATTGTTGTAAGGAAGTCAATAGGGTTTGAAGAGCGACTTCAGGGTTTGACATGAAAAATAGGTTGTCCACATAAGCCCATATACTATATCGTGAGCATCAGAGTGCTTAAGACACAAATTATCTTAAAGCAGTAGTAAACCCAGGCAGTTTAAGTCATATTGTGCTAGTATGCACAGTGCCGTGATGGTCAAGCCGCGATGACGTCACTCCCGCGTGCCCGGCAGTCACTGTTTGGGGCACAGGGCTCTGAAGGAACAGCATGGGTATGACATTCCTTCAGAGCTCATGTGCCAGTGACGTCACCAGCTACTTCTAAAGTAAATATTTCCTAAACAGTGCACATTTAGAGAGATTTA
The DNA here is from genome assembly GCA_028564925.1 of Lithobates sylvaticus. Taxonomy (NCBI): domain Eukaryota; kingdom Metazoa; phylum Chordata; class Amphibia; order Anura; family Ranidae; genus Lithobates; species Lithobates sylvaticus. The sequence goes on along the minus strand of CM053031.1, from coordinate 142,039,205 downwards.
TTGTACCTATAGGTAAGCCTTAATATAGGCTTACCTATGGGTAAAAATCAACCAAGGGAGTTTACTAAAAAGTGCTAAAAAGTGGTTCTACTGTTACACAAATAATAAAGGATGAATGGGACAGCCTTGATAAGTGCCATTGGATATCATGAAATAATTGAGCAGGTCTAATTTATGCAAACTGCAGGCCTAAGTAGGTTTAAGTGGATTACAGAAATTTCCAGTCCACCCAGTCAAAGGCCCTCTTTGTATCAGTTGACAAATGCATGAGTGGTGAGCGCATTGACAAGGCTAAGTGTTTTGGGCCCATAGCTCTGATAGTGTCAAAAGCCTCTCTGAGATTTAAGCCCAGGTATAAGTAAGAGGCAGGCTATCTGTCTGGTAGGTTTCTCCAGCATTTCTCCAATCCCTGGGTAAAGCACTGGAAGCCCAATGCTGTGGAGAATCTATAGGTACTTGATGGAAAAAAGAGGAGGCAGAATTAGTAGAGTGTGGATGTGTCCCCCCACGAAAATATATTATTTTAAGGATTTTAAAACTAAATCACAAGGTACAAAATACAAAGTAACAAGTGCAAATACCACACATGCCTTCTATCTTTGGAGTATTGTTGTACATGTATATAAACCCTAACAATAAACATTCTTGCCCTCTTTTGATTTGTTAATTATACTGTTAACATTTTTTTTTTTTTTATATATACGATTGATACATGCAAAATAGATACCTGTTCATCATGCCAGAAAGCCAGTGAACCTTTACTTCACAGTTATCCTTCAGCGCTGTCTCCAGTTCTCTTTGTTAAATACAGAATACATAGATGGGTTCTGTAGTCCTTAATTTCTTTGATAACCCTGCCCCTTCATAGATATAGTATACTGAGTGAAGGTTATTACCCTAGGACAGACAAGATCATAAGTGGAAAATCTAAACTAATGCAGACACCACATCTAAAGACTCTGGTAACTGGCAATATATTATTTATATATTAAATGTAATATAATGTACATGTATATTTTTTTCCTTACCTGAGTGAATACAAATTACTAATGTGATATTATGCCATCAATAGGGATGGGCCCGGTGCTCGATGCGAACCCATGTTCGCATCGAGCACCGGGTGTTCGCTCGCTCGGCGAGCCCAGAACTATTTTGGCCGCTCGCATCACGTTCGTGTGATGCGAGCGGCCCCGCAATGCATTGCGGCCAGCGCCGCCGGCGCAGTGCATTGCTGGCTGATGATTGGCCAAGCATGCACTGTGACCCCGCATGCTTGGCCAATCACAGCGCCGGAAACTCGAAGAGCCATAATTGGCTACAGGCAGGACGCCTGTAGCCAATTACAGCTCAGGGGCTTTAGTACACGCCCCCTCTTATAAAAGGCCGCCACGCCGTCTGCGCCGGTCACATGCTGTTCCGGCGTAGATAGAGCAGGATCGTTCTGTGTCACTCTGCTGGATTTAGTTAGAGGGATTTACTTAGAGAGATTGAGTTAGATAGATTCATTTAGAAAGATTGATTTAGAAAGAGGGGCTTGTAGTGTGTTCGTGGCAGGCAGGCAGAGCTCCTATATTTTGTTCCCAGAAGCACCTATAGGACTTGTAGTGTGTTCGTGGCAGGCAGGCAGAGCTCCTATATTTTGTTCCCAGAAGCACCTATAGGACTTGTAGTGTGTTCGTGGCAGGCAGGCAGAGCTCCTATATTTTGTTCCCAGAAGCACCTATAGGACTTGTAGTGTGTTCGTGGCAGGCAGGCAGAGCTCCTATATTTTCTTCCCAGAAGCACCTATAGGACTTGAAGTGTGTTAGTCCCATCACACAGACCTATATTTTCTTCCCAGAAGCACCTATAGGACTTGAAGTGTGTTAGTCCCATCACACAGAGATCATATATTTTGTTCCCAGAGGCACCTATAGGACTTGAAGTGTGTTAGTCCCATCACACAGACCTACATTTTCTTCCCAGAAGCACCTATAGGACTTGAAGTGTGTTAGTCCCATCACACAGAGATCATATATTTTGTTCCCAGAGGCACCTATAGGACTTGAAGTGTGTTAGTCCCATCACACAGACCTACATTTTCTTCCCAGAAGCACCTATAGGACTTGAAGTGTGTTAGTCCCATCACACAGAGATCATATATTTTGTTCCCAGAAGCACCTATAGGACTTGAAGTGTGTTAGTCCCATCACACAGACCTATATTTTCTTCCCAGAAGCACCCATAGGACTTGAAGTGTGTTAGTCCCATCACACAGAGATCATATATTTTGTTCCCAGAAGCACCTATAGGACTTGAAGTGTGTTAGTCCCATCACACAGACCTATATTTTCTTCCCAGAAGCACCCATAGGACTTGAAGTGTGTTAGTCCCATCACACAGACCTATATTTTCTTCCCAGAAGCACCCATAGGACTTGAAGTGTGTTAGTCCCATCACACAGAGATCATATATTTTGTTCCCAGAAGCACCTATAGGACTTGAAGTGTGTTAGTCCCATCACACAGACCTATATTTTCTTCCCAGAAGCACCCATAGGACTTGAAGTGTGTTAGTCCCATCACACAGAGATCATATATTTTGTTCCCAAAAGCACCTATAGGACTTGAAGTGTGTTAGTCCCATCACACAGACCTATATTTTCTTCCCAGAAGCACCCATAGGACTTGAAGTGTGTTAGTCCCATCACACAGAGATCATATATTTTGTTCCCAGAAGCACCTATAGGACTTGAAATGTGTTAGTCCCATCACACAGACCTATATTTTCTTCCCAGAAGCACCTATAGGACTTGAAGTGTGTTAGTCCCATCACACAGAGATCATATATTTTGTTCCCAGAAGCACCTATAGGACTTGAAGTGTGTTAGTCCCATCACACAGACCTATATTTTCTTCCCAGAAGCACCCATAGGACTTGAAGTGTGTTAGTCAAATCACACAGAGATCATATATTTTGTTCCCAGAAGCACCTATAGGACTTGAAGTGTGTTAGTCCCATCACACAGACCTATATTTTCTTCCCAGAAGCACCCATAGGACTTGAAGTGTGTTAGTCCCATCACACAGAGATCATATATTTTGTTCCCATAAGCACCTATAGGACTTGAAGTGTGTTAGTCCCATCACACAGACCTATATTTTCTTCCCAGAAGCACCTATAGGACTTGAAGTGTGTTAGTCCCATCACACAGAGATCATATATTTTGTTCCCAGAGGCACCTATAGGACTTGAAGTGTGTTAGTCCCATCACACAGACCTACATTTTCTTCCCAGAAGCACCTATAGGACTTGAAGTGTGTTAGTCCCATCACACAGAGATCATATATTTTGTTCCCAGAAGCACCTATAGGACTTGAAGTGTGTTAGTCCCATCACAGAGACCTATATTTTCTTCCCAGAAGCACCCATAGGACTTGAAGTGTGTTAGTCCCATCACACAGAGATCATATATTTTGTTCCCAGAAGCACCTATAGGACTTGAAGTGTGTTAGTCCCATCACACAGACCTATATTTTCTTCCCAGAAGCACCCATAGGACTTGAAGTGTGTTAGTCCCATCACACAGAGATCATATATTTTGTTCCCAGAAGCACCTATAGGACTTGAAGTGTGTTAGTCCCATCACACAGACCTATATTTTCTTCCCAGAAGCACCCATAGGACTTGAAGTGTGTTAGTCCCATCACACAGAGATCCTATATTTTGTTCCCAGAAGCACCTATAGGACTTGAAGTGTGTTAGTCCCATCACACAGACCTATATTTTCTTCCCAGAAGCACCCATAGGACTTGAAGTGTGTTAGTCCCATCACACAGAGATCCTATATTTTGTTCCCAGAAGCACCTATAGGACTTGAAGTGTGTTAGTCCCATCACACAGAGCTATATTTTCTTCCCATAAGCACCTATAGGACTTGAAGTGTGTTAGTCCCATCACACAGAGATCATATATTTTGTTCCCAGAAGCACCTATAGGACTTGAAGTGTGTTAGTCCCATCACACAGACCTATATTTTCTTCCCAGAAGCACCCATAGGACTTGAAGTGTGTTAGTCCCATCACACAGAGATCATATATTTTGTTCCCAGAAGCACCTATAGGACTTGAAGTGTGTTAGTCCCATCACACAGACCTATATTTTGTTCCCAGAAGCACCTATAGGACTTGAAGTGTGTTAGTCCCATCATACAGAGATCCTATATTTTGTTCCCAGAAGCACCTATCGGACTTGAAGTGTGTTAGTCCCATCACACAGACCTACATTTTCTTCCCAGAAGCACCCATAGGACTTGAAGTGTGTTAGTCCCATCACACAGAGATCATATATTTTGTTCCCAGAAGCACCTATAGGACTTGAAGTGTGTTAGTCCCATCACACAGACCTATATTTTCTTCCCAGAAGCACCTATAGGACTTGAAGTGTGTTAGTCCCATCACACAGAGATCATATATTTTCTTCCCAGAGGCACCTATAGGACTTGAAGTGTGTTAGTCCCATCACACAGACCTATATTTTGTTCCCAGAAGCACCTATAGGACTTGAAGTGTGTTAGTCCCATCACACAGAGATCCTATATTTTGTTCCCAGAAGCACCTATAGGACTTGAAGTGTGTTAGTCCCATCACACAGACCTATATTTTGTTCCCAGAAGCACCTATAGGACTTGAAGTGTGTTAGTCCCATCATACAGAGATCCTATATTTTGTTCCCAGAAGCACCTATAGGACTTGAAGTGTGTTAGTCCCATCACACAGAGCTATATTTTGTTCCCAGAAGCACCTATAGGACTTGAAGTGTGTTAGTCCCATCACACAGAGATCCTCTATTTTCTTTGCAGAAGCACCCATAGGACTTCTAGTGTGTTAGTGGCATCACACAGAGCTCCTATATTTTCTTCTCAGCAGCACCCACAGGACTTCTAGTGTGTTAGTGGCATCACACAGAGTTCCTCTATTTTCTTCTCAGCAGCACCCACAGGACTTCTAGTGTGTTAGTGGCATCACACAGAGCTCCTCTATTTTCTTTGCAGAAGCACCCATAGGACTTCTAGTGTGTTAGTGGCATCACACAGAGCTCCTATATTGTCTTCTCAGCAGCACCCACAGGACTTCTAGTGTGTTAGTGGCATCACACAGAGCTCCTCTATTTTCTTTGCAGAAGCACCCATAGGACTTCTAGTGTGTTAGTGGCATCACACAGAGCTCCTATATTGTCTTCTCAGCAGCACCCACAGGACTTCTAGTGTGTTAGTGGCATCACACAGAGCTCCTCTATTTTCTTTGCAGAAGCACCCATAGGACTTCTAGTGTGTTAGTGGCATCACACAGAGCTCCTATATTTTCTTCTCAGCAGCACCCACAGGACTTCTAGTGTGTTAGTGGCATCACACAGAGCTCCTCTATTTTCTTTGCAGAAGCACCCATAGGACTTCTAGTGTGTTAGTGGCATCACACAGAGCTCCTATATTTTCTTCTCAGCAGCACCCACAGGACTTCTAGTGTGTTAGTGGCATCACACACAGCTCCTCTATTTTCTTTGCAGAAGCACCCATAGGACTTCTAGTGTGTTAGTGGCATCACACAGAGCTCCTATATTTTCTTCTCAGCAGCACCCACAGGACTTCTAGTGTGTTAGTGGCATCACACAGAGCTCCTCTATTTTCTTTGCAGAAGCACCCACAGGACTTCTAGTGTGTTAGTGGCATCACACAGAGCTCCTCTATTTTCTTTGCAGAAGCACCCATAGGACTTCTAGTGTGTTAGTGGCATCACACAGAGCTCCTATATTTTCTTCTCAGCAGCACCCACAGGACTTCTAGTGTGTTAGTGGCATCACACAGAGCTCCTCTATTTTCTTTGCAGAAGCACCCATAGGACTTCTAGTGTGTTAGTGGCATCACACAGAGCTCCTATATTTTCTTCTCAGCAGCACCCACAGGACTACCGACTACAATGGCTGGAAGACCCCCAAGGGGAGGCAGAGCGTGCAGAGCCAAGAACACAGGGCAGGCAGGCTCTGTTTCTAGTGGACGTGGCCGTGGCCGTGGACGTGGTCGTGCATCGTCATCAGCACGTGGCCATGGGACACGCGCGTCTTTGTTTTCGGCAGCTGGACATGTGGAGCCGCATCATGCTGAAGGCTTGGTAGAATGGATGACCAAGCCCTCCTCATCCTCCTCATCCTCTCTCACCCAGGCTCAGGGTACTGGCAGAGCAGCTGCCAACGCGTACTCAATGGCATCATCAGCCACCCCTTCCCTAGACCCACCATGTCCTCCTGAGGAGTCCCCCGAACACAGTGTTGGGTACATGCTCCAGGAGGATGCCCAACGATTCGAAGGCTCGGATGATGATACCCAGCTTGAGGAATCTGGCAGTACTGTTCCACCAGCTGCAGCTTACTGCCAGGTTTGCTCTAGTGGTGAAGAGGGAGGGGATGATGAGGTCACTGACTCCACGTGGGTGCCTGAAGGGAGAGAGGATGAGGAGGAGGACGAGGAGGAGGAGGATGCGGCGTCACATGTCCAACGAGGCAGGATGCCCCCTGGAGGCCAGCTAGAGGCCAGCACAGCAACTGTACAACACCGCAGCGCTCCGCCTGTGCAGGGCGCTGCCTCTGCACGTTATCAGAAAAGTTCTTTGGTGTGGGCCTTTTTTGAGACGAGTGCATCAGATCGCACCACTACTATTTGCAATATTTGTCTCAAGCGAATCTCGCGTGGCCAAAACATCAGCCGCTTGGGCACCACAAGCATGACCAGACATATGTCGACCTGCCATGCAGCTCGTTGGCAGGCACACATAAAAGACCCACACCAAAAAACTAAGCGGACCTCTCCTTGCTCCTCATCAGCTGGGATCTCCATCCCCACTACACCTTCAGTCCTCTCTGAAAGCTGCTCTGAGAGGACTGAAGGTGTAGAATTAGGTGTGTCACAACCAAGTACTTGCAGTACACCGACGTCCGATTGCAGCAGGCAAATTTCCCTGCCCCAGCTGCTGGACCGTAGAAAGAAGTACACTCCCAGCCATCCACATGCCCAGCGGTTGAATGCTAGCTTGGCTAAATTGCTAGCACTTCAACTGCTGCCTTTTCAGTTGGTAGACTCGGCCCCCTTCCGTGAGTTTGTTCAATGTGCGGTTCCTCAGTGGCAGGTTCCCAAACGCCACTTTTTCTCACGGAAGGCGATTCCGTCTCTCTACCGGCATGTGGAAGGCAATGTCCATGCCTCGCTGGACAGGGCGGTCAGCGGTAAGGTGCATATTACCGCTGACTCATGGTCCAGCAGGCATGGACAGGGACGGTACCTTTCTTTCACGGCCCATTGGGTCACTCTATTGGCAGCTGGGAGGGATGCAGGACAAGGTGCAGTAGTGTTGGAGGTTGTTCCGCCACCACACCTCCAAAACGCTACTACTGCTACTGGTTGTGACACACCTCTCTCCTCCACCCCCTCCTCTTCTTCTTCCTCCAGTGCTCTGTCCTTGGAACCAGCGGTGCTCCGTAGGCGTACAAGGGGCTACGCAAGTACGCAGGCAAAAAGATGCCATGCCGTGCTTGCGCTGGTGTGTTTGGGGGACAGGAGCCACACTGGGCCAGAGGTTCTGGCAGCTCTGCAGGGGCAGGCCGAGAGGTGGTTGACGCCACGTCAGCTTAAGCCAGGAATGGTCGTTTCTGACAATGGCACCAACCTCCTCTCCGCCCTGCGACAGGGGCAGCTCACCCATGTGCCCTGCATGGCTCACGTCCTCAACCTGGTGGTGCAGCGGTTCTTGGGCAGGTTCCCAGGCTTACAGGATGTCCTGAGGCAGGCCAGGAAAGTCTGTGTGCATTTCCGCCGATCTTATAATGCCAGTGCTCGGCTGACTGAGCTGCAAAAGGAGCTGAACCTGCCCAAGAACCGCCTAATATGTGACATGCCCACCAGGTGGAACTCAACGTTGGCCATGCTGCAGCGACTGCACACGCAGCAGAGGGCCATCAATGAGTACCTTTGCGACTACGGCACCAGGACAGGGTCAGGGGAGCTTGGTTTTTTTTCCCCACGTCAGTGGAGCATGATCAGGGATGCATGCACTGTCCTCTCACCATTTGAGGAGGCCACGAGGATGGTGAGCAGTGACAGTGCATGCATCAGTGACACTGTCCCTCTTGTCCACCTGTTGGAGCATACGCTGCGTGGGATAATGGACAGGGCACTTGAGGCAGAACAGAGGCAGGAAGAGGAGGACTTCCTTGCCTCTCAAGGCCCCCTTTATCCGGACAGTGTTCCTTCTGTCCCACCCATCACACAGGAAGAGGATGAGGAGGAGGAGGAGGAGGAGGAGGAGGAGGATTGTGTGAGCATGGAGGTGGAGCCTGGCACTCAGCATCAGCAGCAGCAGTCTTTTAGGGATGATGTACAGTCCCAACAAACCAGTGGACTTGTACGTGGCTGGGAGGAGGTGGCTGGCGATCATGTCATCCTCAGTGACCCAGAAGACTCCGGACCGAATGCCTCAGCTAACCTATGCTGCATGGCCTCCCTGATCCTGCAAAGCCTGCGGAAGGATCCTCGTGTTCTTCGGATCAAGGAGAGGGACCATTACTGGCTGGCCACTCTCCTTGATCCGCGGTACAAGGGTAAGGTTGCGGACCTTATCTTGCCGTCGCAGAGGGAGCAGAGGATGAGACATCTCAGGGAGGCCTTGCAGAAAGGTCTGTGCAACGCGTTCCCAGAAACTGGGAGGTTACAAACTCCTGGTCCTGGGCGACGAGTTGCTGAGGCTTCGGTCAGTAGCAGAAGGAGCGGTGGGGAAGGTGGACGTCTGACCGATGCGTTCAGACAATTTTTTAGTCCGCAGCCCCAAGGTATGATCGGTTCCAGCAACCATCGCCAGAGTCTGATATACATGGTGCAGGAATACCTTGGGGCAAGGTCAGACTTGGACACCTTTCCCACCGAAAATCCTCTGGCTTACTGGGTCCTGAGGATGGATCACTGGCCAGAGCTTGCACAGTATGCAATTGAGCTACTGGCCTGTCCTGCCTCCAGCGTTCTTTTCGAACGCACATTCAGTGCTGCTGGAGGATTTGTCACCGATCATAGGGTGCGCCTGTCCACCGCCTCGGTTGATCGACTGACCTTCATCAAAATGAATCAGTCTTGGATCACCACCAGCTACCAGGCACCTGAGGCGGATATAACCGAATAATTTTTAATGTCACATCCCTTCAAGACTGCCTATGCTGATGCTGAGTGACTGTCCTCTTATGTTCACTGACTATCCTCTTCCTCCTCCTCAATGATCCATGCCACCACACCAGTGCCTAAGGCACAATTTTTCAGCCCCTGTTTAACAGGGGCGTGTACATACAATTTTTATAAAAAAATGCTTCGCAACACGTGTGACTGCTGTGCTCCAAGTACAGTATCTGTGAGGGGTTGCAGTGTTGTGGCACCAGCACCAGTGCCTAAGGCACAATTTTTCAGCCCCTGTTTAACAGGGGCATGTACTTACAATTTTTTAAAAAAAATGCTTCGCAACACGTGTGACTGCTGTGCTCCAAGTACAGTATCTGTGAGGGGTTGCAGTGTTGTGGCACCAGCACCAGTGCCTAAGGCACAATTTTTCAGCCCCTGTTTAACAGGGGCGGGTAATTACAATTTTTTAAAAAAATGCTTCGCAACACGTGTGACTGCTGTGCTCCAAGTACAGTATCTGTGAGGGGTTGCAGTGTTGTGGCACCAGCACCAGTGCCTAAGGCACAATTTTTCAGCCCCTGTTTAACAGGGGCGTGTACTTACAATTTTTTTAAAAAATGCTTTGCAACACGTGTGACTGCTGTGCTCCAAGTACAGTATCTGTGAGGGGTTGCAGTGTTGTGGCACCAGCACCAGTGCCTAAGGCACAATTTTTAAGACCCTGTTTAACAGGGGCGGGTAATTACAAATCTTGATCTAATAGTTCACAGCAGGGCCCATTCCTGCACCCACCAAGAGTAACTATGAGGGCCTACAGTCTTGTGGCAACACCGTCCACCACCACCGCCAAAGGCCCAATTTTTCTGCCCTGTTCATCAGGTGCTTGCAATTACAAATCTTGATCTAATAACTCACAGCAGGGCCCATTCCTGCGCCCACCAAGAGTAACTGTGAGAGCTTACAGTCTTGTGGCAACACCGTCCACCACCACCGCCAAAGGCCCAATTTTTCTGCCCTGTTCATCAGGTGCTTGCAATTACAAATCTTGATCTAATAACTCACAGCAGGGCCCATTCCTGCGCCCACCAAGAGTAACTATGAGGGCCTACAGTCTTGTGGCAACACCGTCCACCACCACCGCCAAAGGCCCAATTTTTCTGCCCTGTTCATCAGGTGCTTGCAATTACAAATCTTGATCTAATAACTCACAGCAGGGCCCATTCCTGCGCCCACCAAGAGTAACTGTGAGAGCTTACAGTCTTGTGGCAACACCGTCCACCACCACCACCCCCAATTTTTCTGCCCTGTTCAACAGGTGCATGCAATTACAAATCTTGATCTATTAACTCACAGCAGGGCCCATTCCTGTGCCCACCAGTCTTGTGGCTACACCAACATCTAATAGGGCAAATTTCTGCAGAGTATATACGCCAGGCCCCTACTTTCAAACATCCAACTTACAAACGACTCCTACTTGCAAATGGAAAGAGAAAACAGGAAGTGAGAGGAAATCTACCCCTAGGAAGGGAAATTCTATCCTGTTAGATTTAATTTGGGAAAAAGGTATCTCCTCTCTACTGATACTTTATCACCAATCCTTGTTTCAATTAAAACCCCACTTTTTCCAAAAACATTTGTCATTGGGACGGAAAGTGAGGTGACATGTTCTGAACAGATGTGCAAAGACAGCAAATGTTACAGGGGTGATAACCCCTCCCTATGTTCTCCAAAAAGCTTAAAAATAGATTTTTTTGTGATGGAGCTACACTTCATAATGTACCTGTTCAGATTCTACTTAAGAACAAACCTAAAGCCGCAAGTGGTTTTAAATGGCTTCTTTTTTTCCTTTACAAATGTCATTTTGTGCAAGGACAGTTCTAAACACGGGAAACACATGCCTTTTTTCACTTTATGCATCATTAAAATGACTGCTCCCGAAAAAACGTTAGTTTTTAAAAGTTCTTTTTGCATTGATATATGTCCCCTGGGGCAGGACCCGGGTCCCCAAACCTGTTTTATGACATTAACATGCATATTGGCCGTTGTAATTAGCACTTTTGATTTCGAACGTTCGCGTCCATTATAACGTATAGGGTTCGAAAATTTGCGCGAACTTTCGGTCCGTTCGAAGGTTCTGGTGCGAACCGAACCCGGGGGTGTTCGGCTCATCCCTAGCCATCAAATTACTGTTGCCTTCATTTTAAAGCAACACTGTCTTATACCAGTAAATAAATATCAAAATCAAGGCCATACCTTTAAAAAAAAAAGAGACTGGATACTTACCTCAAAAGCCATTTGTGGCACTGAACACTGCTCTGCCCATTAGAACTGGTCCCCTAAAGTTTGGTGCAAAAAATCAACACCTCAGTGGTGTTAATTTTGGTGGTCACCTGTAGCTTTTACTGATTCCTTCTGCTGATCTCACCATTTTGAGAGCTGCAGGTTATCATAAAGATAAACATTTCTAAAAGTCCTAGTTTCCCAGATGACCAATTCTACTAAATGGAGTGCCATTCAGCAGTGTGGGTGGCAGGTAAGAGTATTCAGCATCTATTTACATGTAAGGCATTAGTTTTTATGTACAGTAAAACCTTGATTTGAGAGTAACTTTGTCTGAGAGTATTTTGCAAGACAAGTAATTTTTTTTAAAATAAATATTGACTTGATAAACAAGCGATGTCTTGATATATAAGTAGCGTCACGTCATAAAGAGAATCAGAAGAGAGGCGCCTCTAAGTGTAGCAATATAGTTACATTTAATGAAGGTACAACATTTAGCAACTCACATGGTTGATGATTAAAACAGGCACATCTAAGTATGCAGGCATCTGGGGTAAAGCTGTCCACATAGGGGCTCGGGGGGGCGTGGTCAAGATGGCGACCTAGGAGGACGTGTGTGACGGGAGCTCCGCGCTGTACTTGCCTTTTTATCCGTTCAAAACGATTGCTACTCACCCTCTAACAGCTAAAAGTGTGCTAGCTGGCTCCGGGCATGAAAAGAGGAAACTCCGGCTCACAGAAGAAGCGGCAACAGCCTCAAAAGTCCCCGCTGCCCGCTCAAGGCCCACGTGCAGCTCCCAGCTCCAACATGGCGTCTCAGACGGAACAGCAGGAGGAGGCCTCGCTGGGAACGGACCAATTCACGGCCCTTATGCAGGCTATCTCGGGCTGCCAGACGACCCTCACAACCAAAATAGAGCAAATGCAGCAGGAAATGGGTCTAATACGACGGGACATGGACAAATATCGGGACAGGCTATCGGAGGTGGAAAGGAGAACGGGTGATACCGAGGACACAGTCCGGGCGCATGGTGACTCCATCCGAACCCTGCAGGTCAAGATGAAGGCTGTGGAGGCCCGCGCTGAAGACCAGGAGAACCGGAACCGGAGGAACAACCTCCGCCTCGTGGGCCTCCCGGAGGGTGCGGAGGGCCGAGATCCGGCAGCCTTCACAGAACACCTATTGCGGTCTCTCCTGCCGCAGGCGGTCTTTTCCCCCTACTTCACGATCGAACGGGCCCACAGAATGCCGTCGGTCAAGGGCCCGCCTGGGACACCGCCGAGGACCTTCATCTTCCGACTACTGAATTTTCGGGACCGGGACCTGGTATTAAGAGAAGCAAGAAAAGTGGGAGAGCTGCGCTATGAGAATACCAAAATAATGCTGTTCCCCGACTATTCTATTGAAACACAGCGCCTCAGACGCACCTTCGATCAAGTCAAAGCACAACTCCGCGCCAGAGGTCTAAAATACAACATGATATTCCCAGCCAGACTGCGGGTAGTGGATGGTGAGACAACCAAGTTCTTTACCTCCCCGGATGAAGCCTCACGCTGGGTGGATTCGCTACCTCGGGACCGCTAACAAGGCCGCCTATTACCCAAGGTCAGTACTGCTCTCTTGGTGCCCCGTTACTGAAAGTCCCCCCTGTGAAGGAAGACCTAATGGCCCCTGTTATCCGACTTGGTCTGACCGCCAGCCTTAGACCTGAAGCCCTGACAACTTGCTGGGCGGTCACTGCCTGAACAGTTCTGCCAGGCTCGGGGGTAAAGTGAAGGGGAGGACTGAGTTTTCACGGCGTGCCCGCACTACTATATACCGCTAGTCAGCGGGACGGGCTCCCCCTTCCATATTTTCACTTTCTACCCCCCCCCCCCTCTCCCCCCGCGGCATCCCGGTGGTAGCCGCCTGAACCTCTGATCCCCTGCGATTCCCGCCATGCGGGGGGACGGGTATGGGAGGTGGCGAAGAACTATTGCACATGCTGCACTAATGACCGCTGTGGATGAGGATGTACTTTTCTCCTGCTGTTGACTGCGCCTCTCCTGTCCCCTCCGCCTCTGCAAGCTCCCTGCAGGTATACGGGGTATCCATCTGGGAGAGGGGGGGGACGGGATCACCTGAGCCAGGCTATGACAGTCTGAGAGGGGTCTAACTGACTTTCTTCCGGGACGAAGCATTGCTGAGCAGAACACCTTGACCTGACACCCGATTGACGGGTTGAATAGCCGGAACCCTTAGCCCCTGCTGAGGGAAAGTTCACAGCTGGACACGCTTTTTGCAGTTTTGTTTTTCAATTTTCTTTTTTCACCCCTTTTTTTGGGGGTGGGTGATACTACTACATGCAAGTAACATGGTGGGGAGCCCTCTGCTACCCCCCTCCTTGATGGGAACTGTCTCGGAAGTGCTGCCGTACAGTACTGCCCCCATAGGAGACCTTCCTATCTAGGAACTGTTTGGTTTGGGTTGTTGGGGGATCCAGGCACCCAGTGCTATGTTTGGCAGGGTGCGGGGAGGGATGGGATGGGTGTTTAAGTTTTGTTATGTTTTCTTCCTTTTCTTTATTCCTTTTTTTCTTTTTAAAGTACATAAAGTATATCTTAGACAGGCATGTGTCAGGCATTGCATGTGGATGAAGTGGTTACTATTGGTCTATTGGCTGTTCACGGTGTGGGGTGGTGGGTCTGGGCTGCCACAGTGCGGGAGGGGTGGCCGCCCCCCCGAGTTACAGTTTGCCCGGGGAATGTTCCCCTCTGGATACACCCACCTTAAAACATGGCTGGCCTGACAATCTTAACATGGAACGTCCGTGGCCTTAACAATAAAATCAAACGCTCCCTGGTATTTGACTACCTTAAACGATACAACCCCCACATATGTATCCTACAGGAAACGCACCTGATAGGAAGCAAAATTCTTAGTTTGAAACGCCCCTGGGTGGGTAGGCACTTTCACGCTACTCACACAGGTTACTCCCGGGGGGTGAGCATTCTAGTACGCAAAACCCTTAACTTTGAACTCCATGATGTTAAGCTGGACCCTGGGGGACGTTATGTTATACTGCACGCATGTATAGACACAGTTGATATGGTGGTGGTGGGCGTATACCTACCTCCCCCGGCCGATCTCTCCATACTACATGAAATCATTCCTCTTCTGACACAATATCATACTGATAACTTGCTATTTTTGGGGGACTTTAATACTGCCCCGAACCCCTCAATGGATAGACTGACGCCCGGCCAGACTACTGGGTCTACCCTGTCTAGGTGGGCTGATCTGTTCGGGTTGGAGGATGTTTGGAGATGGAAGAACCCCCAGGCTAGGGAATACACCTGCCACTCACACACACATAACTCGCTATCGCGCATTGATCTAATCTACGCTAGCGTTACTATGCTCCACAGGGTTAGGGAAATTAAGATCTTACCTCGAGGCATCTCAGACCACTCGCCTATACTCTGTAATCTGAAGACAGTGATAGCACCCTCTGACAAAATCTGGCGTCTCTCCCGATTTTGGATAAATGGATTTTGGATTTGAGATCGCTACTTTGATTAATCAATATTGGCGGACTAATGCTGGGACCACCTCACCGGGTAACGATTGGGACGCCTTCAAGGCATATATTAGAGGATGCTACCTATCCTCCATAGCAAGGGAGAGACGAAACGACCAGATCGTCCTGGAAGAATTAGAAAGCGAGGCACGCGCCCTTGAGGATAGGTTTGTCCAGACAGCCAACCCAGTGGTTGGCCAGGACATGAAGGTGGCCTATAGGGAAGTGTTGCTCTTTAGAACAGCCAAGGTACAAAAACGACAACTAGCCCAGACACAGAGGATATTTGAACAAGGGGACAAGACGGGAAGGCTGCTGGCATGGTTGGCAAAGGAGCAGTCTCCGATCTCCACCATAGCCAGGATACAAGATGTAGATGGCAGTATCAAGACAGACCCAGTAGATATAAATAGGTGCTTTGCTGACTTTTACACCAGACTGTACTCCACCAAAGTGGGCTACTCGACTGATGAGCTGACTGACTTCCTGGATGAGGTCACGTTCCCGACTCTGACACCTGAGGATAGAGAGACCCTTGACAGCCCGATTACAGAGGAGGAGGTGAAAGGGGCGCTGGGCTCCCTTCAGCCGGGCAAGACCCCAGGAACAGATGGGTTTCCACCTGAATTTTATCAACAATATGCAGATAGCCTGGTTCCTAGACTACACAGCATGTTCTCAAAGACATTGACTGATCTTGTCCTCGGGGGTCGGAGACACGGATGAAGCGGTAGTGGCCTCCCTGGATGCAGAAAAAGCCTTCGACTCCGTGGAATGGGGTTATCTATGGGAGGTCCTCCGCAGATTCGGCTTTGGCCCTGTCTTCGTCTCCTGGGTTGAGGCCGTGTACGGCTCTCCATCGGCCAGGGTTCGCACGGGAACTGTTCTGTCTCCACCCTTCCCACTTGGGAGGGGGACGAGGCAGGGCTGCCCCCTCTCGCCGGGACTCTTCGCGCTCGCATTGGAACCTATGGCCATCCTCCTTAGATCCACGGCCCAGGTTCGAGGTATAGTGATAGGTCAGCTGCAGGAGAAGGTGTCATTGTACGCTGATGACACTCTCCTATATCTTAGAGATGATGGTGAGTCCCTGCGCCAGGCCCTGGGTATCATCAACAGATATGGACGCTTCTCTGGCGTGTGTGTGAACTGGGGGAAATCTGTCCTGTTCCCACTACACTCTGGAGTGGACCCTCGGGAATCTGACCTGCAGCTAAAAAGGGTGACCCAGTTTCGGTACCTGGGAGTGGAGATCCACAGGGACCTCCGACAATTCATCCCCCTCAACCTTGCCCCGGTGATGTCTCAGATAACTCAGAGGTGTACGATGTGGAGGCCCTTGCCCTTATCCCCTGTCGGTAGGGTTAACTTAGTTAAAATGTCACTTCTTCCTAGACTTAACTATCTGTTTAGGCAAACCCCGGTATCCATACCCATGTCCTTCTTTAGGAAACTGGACAGCCTAGTGATCTCCTTCATCTGGAATGGGAGGGTCCCCAGGGTGGCGAAAACGACTTTGCAGCTTCCGATCACACTGGGGGGTCTTGCCCTCCCGTGCTTTCTGAAGTATTACTGGGCAGCGGTCCTGGTGACACTCAAGTGGTGGCTGGCGGCTGAACCTGATAATCCGGCGTCAGCTGTAGAGGCCTCAATATTAGGTTCACACTCTGAGCTGAGGAGCCTTATCCACAGGGGGCCCAAATCAAACGCGAGGGTGACAACCCCCATGAAGGCAACAATTAAAGTTTGGGATGCGGTCAGGAAGAAACTGGGGCAGCCCAACACCTGGTCCCCCGAGACACCTCTGTGGGGCAACCCAAGGCTTCCTCACTTCCACTCAATCCCGGATTCGTTTTTATGGGTAAGGTACCAGATAGTAACACTGGGAGACATAGTGTCGGGGGGACAACTGAGCACATTTGATGACTTGAAAGACAGTAAGGGCCTCCCAAATAGGATGTTCTTTAGGTTTTTTCAACTTAGACACGCATTTCGATCCCAGTTTCCTGAACCAATCACCCTGCACATGTCAGACTTAGAGGCAGAGCTCCGATCCCCGGGGAAAGCAAAAACACTATCCAATGTCTATAACAAGTTAGCCTTGATGGACACCTCCAAGGTTTCCCAGCTATGTGAGACCTGGCGCAGGGATATACCCGAACTAGCGAACGACGACTGGGAGGAGGGGATCCAGCAGTTCTTGAAATTGACAATCTCAGCTAGAGACAGATTTGCCCAACTTAAGTTTCTGCACCGAGCCTACTACTCCCCACTGCGCTTGTCCAAAATCTATCCATCTAGATTAGCGACGTGCCCCAGATGCGGAGAGGGGGACGCGGACTTTTTCCATATGGTCTGGGCTTGTTCATTGATAAAAGGGTTTTGGTCACTGGTCTTAGACGATATAAACTCCATCGGGAAATTAAGAGTCCCCAACAGCCCTATTCCCCTTCTACTAGGGGTGTGTGACTTTCTCGAGGCCCCCCAAAAGAAGAAATTGTTTGTCTTTTACGCCTCGATGTATGCTAGAAAGGCCATATTCCTTACTTGGAATCAAGCGGTACCGCCCACGAAACAGCTATGGCTATCATTGGTCAACAAGGTCCTCCCGCTATACAAATTAACATACCTTAATAGAAACTGCCCAAAAAAGTTTGACAGGATCTGGGCAGCCTGGGTGGAAGCCAAACACCTGACCCTCGAGTAAGATGCGAGGAACCATGGGAAGAGTAGGCCAATAGGGTATCCTAAGTTGCCACTAGCTACTCGGGATGGCTAGAAAAGGGAAAGGGAGAAATGAAATGACTCAATGGTTATAAATGTGAACACCGACCATCCCCTCCCCCATAGATGTTACTACTCCTATGCATCTGCGGTCGCCTATAGGGCGCCGAGACCTCAGGTTCACCTTATGTTATGCTGATACGTATCATATGTAACTACTGTATTCTACCTTGATGTGTAAGATCTGTCTAAGTGTACTGTAACTTGGAAATGTTATGTTTTGTTATAAATAAATAAACTTTATGTTAAAAAAAAAAAAAAAAAAGCTGTCCACATAGACCATCCTCCACACCACCATCAATGTCATCCCTTTCAAGCTGCGCTCCACGAGTGCTTCAAGCCTCGCTTTCAGATCACTTTACTACAGGGTAGTCTTCCCGGGCACGATTGCAGACTGACAGCGGTGAGAGCCGGAGGTGCGTGGGATGGTCTATGTGGACTGCATAACCTCAGGTGCCTGAATACTTATGGTAGGTGTGCCTCTTTTACTAATAAACCATGTCAGTTGCTAAATGTTATACCTTCATTAAATGTAACCATATTGCTACACTTAGAGGAACCTCTCTTCTCTTTAATACTCTGTAGCTCCTGCTGGATTTTGCTTCTAATCCCCTTGTATAAGCTGCCATTTGTGGATGGGCATTTTATGGTTACACAACCTTTGCTTTCACATTGCTATAATCTTTTTATATGGACTATAAACTAAAGGACTTATAAATAAATGGTTGCTTTGGATTGCAAGCATGTTTCCAGAACAAATTATGTTCACAATCCAGGGTTTTACTGTATATGTTAATGTGAAATGGTCGCTTTGAATATTTTTTTTCCCAGAAATAGATTTATGAGTTCTACAGCTATACTGGGTTCATGTTATGCTAGGTGACCAATTTAAAGTAAGAAAAAAATTTGAATGCCATTTTGTCAGATTCCTTCACCACTCCCTATCGGTTATGGTAAAATAATGAAGACTACAGATAATAATAAGCTTCTGAGTGTTGTGGAAGGTTGCTAAAATATTATTCATAAATGCAGTTCCCTTTTTACTATAAATAGTGACTAGTGTTCTTTTTAAATACGGTACTAAAAAAATAATGCTTTCAAATAAAGTTCAAAAGCTAAAAATTGGATTTTCTCCTTCCTATTATGTACACGGTACTTTTGAAAGAAGAAGGAGACAGTAAAATTCTGTAGGTTATGTGAATATAAATTCTAATTTCAGAAGAATTTTGGTATGTCTGCCACCAAATGCTAATTTTCTTTTAGCAGAACAATGTGCCAAGAAGACTGAAGCCAAATAAATGTCAAAGATTATTTGGATTTGTCAGAAATGAAAATGAAACAAATACATGTGCAATAATTCTAGGCAATGCCAAACTGCTGGATTTGACAGCTTTGTTTACAGTCTGACAGTATTCCCCATAGCAGAACATTACAGTTTTTAGTTTCCCTTGTGCCTTCTGATTAATGTTCCTATAAATTAGAATTTGGCATTTTTACAACAATTTACTTCAGCTTGTGCGAATTCCACTAGGCATGTTTTAATATGTTTGAAATTTAAATATGCAAATAGAAGTATGTTATTCTCATAATACAAAACTCCAGCCAAAAATAACCAGGTAAAAAGGAAAAGCCCATTAAAAGATAAAATCAGCTTAATTTGCAATTAAACCATAGATTTCCCTGCATTGTTTTTTTTTTTCTGCCAGTAGATGTCCTTAGTCTGCTTGATAGCATTATTCAATTAACTTCCTCTGAGCCCAAGTAATCCTGGACCTGTCGTAGCCAGCGGAGGCCCGTCCATAGTTGGCGCACCAATGTAGCCCCCACCCAACAGTCACAAAAAAATTAAAAATGTTTTATTTTTTTTTAAAAAGGTCCCTTTAAAATAAATAAAAAAATAGAAAACATTTTTCTTTAAGTGCACTGTGTTCGGGCGCAGTGCACTATGGGAAGCGCCACTTCAATGCAATCAAGAGATTGCAGACGAGGCGCTTTATTTGCATGATTTTGACCTGCAATCCAAAGCACCGAGCAGCTTCCATTGGTAAAATTAAAGTTCCGTTGTTAAAGTTAAGAAGTGACGTTGGCAGCTCCGTGAAACTCACAGTCCAAGCGGCGCTGCCTGTAAGGTAGGTACGTGAGGCTCAGGGCTGCATTTGATGGGGCACAGTTAGGCTGCATTAGATTGGGCACAGTGAGGCTGCATTAGATGGGGCACAGTGAGGCTGCATTAGATGGGGCACAGTGAGGCTGCATTGGATCGGGCACAGTGAGGCTGCATTCGATTAGGCACCGTGAGGCTGCATTTGATTCTATTCGATGCTGCACAGTGGCTGCATTTGAGGGGTGACAGTGGCTACATAATATGGGCACAGTGGCTGCATATGATGGGCACAGTGGCTGCATATGATGGGCACAGTAGCTGTATTTGATGGGACACAGTGGCAGCATTTGATGGCACAGTGGCAGCATTTGATGGCACAGTGGGAGCATTTGATATGGCACAGTGTCTGCGTTTAATGGGCACAGTAGGTGCATTTGATGGGCACAGTGGTGGCAATTGATGGGCACAGTAGTTGCGTTTGGCACAGTGGCTGTCTTTGATGGTACAGTGGCGGAAATTGATGGGCAAAGTGGCTGTGTTTGATAAGCACAGTGGCTGCGTTTGATGGCACAGTGAGGCTGCAATTGATGGGTTTTTTTTCAGAATTTTTAAGTTTGTTTGCGCCCCCCCCCCAAAAAAAACAGCCACCACTGGTCGTAGCCTGCTGCTGGACAGTGAAATGAGAAGAATAATGATGAGCTCATCTCTATGCTACTCTGTTTTCTCTTCCTATTGGCATCCTTCTTGTCAGCACAAGATTGGTTGGTTTCTTGCACTTCTTCCTGACACTCAATCCCCCGGTACAGGGACTGCAAGAGGCTGATACAAGGTCAAATTCAGGTATTTACACTGCTTGCATTAAAAAAATAATGCACGCATTAATGATGTATCAGTGATTGCAGAGCTACTATATACATTTTGTATATTCTAGATCTGTCTAGAGCTCAGCTTTAACTTTTAAAAAACATTGAGTATCACAAAAAAGAAAATGAACTGTTGAGGTACTCCACATAGATATAGTCACAATTTCACAGATTTCTATTGTTTTCATAAAACCATCATAAGATCAAAGCAACATTCATTGTACATGCCCCAAAACAGCAGAACCCTTATACATGTAAATCATTGGCTCCTATAATTAGGCTAAGGGTAGTATTTTGACATATTTGATGTACAAAGTATCTCAATATATCCGATCGGCACCGTGAGGCTGCATTTGATGGAGCACAGTGAGGCTGCATTAATTAGATGGGGCACAGTGAGGCTGCATTAGATGGGCACAGTGGCTGCATTTTATGGGGCACAGTGGCTGCATAAGATTGGCACAGTGGCTGCATATGATGGGCACAGTAGCTGTATTTGATGGGGCACAGTGGCAGCATTTGATATGGCACAGTGGCTGCGTTTGATGGGCATAGTGGCTGCATTTGATGGGCATTGGCTCCTATAATTGGGCAAAGGGTAGTATTTTGACATATTTGATGTACAGAGTATCTCAATATATCCGAATAATGCACATAGTAGGCAGTGATGTCAATAAAAAAAATCCCTATCCGCGTTTCGCAGTTCGCATTATGCTGCTTTTTTCAGGAGGGAAATGGAATGGAAAAATCTACAAAATCATATGAAAAATTTAAAAAGAACAATATATACATAGTACAAACAATAGTCTCCAACAAGCTACTCTCTTAACATGAGTTCTGCATTTGGCTGAGAGCAGCCGCAGAAGCAGCAGCGTTAAACCCCTGAGCTGACAACAGAACTCATGTTAAGAAACTAGCTTGTTGAGACGTTCATCCAGAGAGTTGGTGGAAAAGTGTCATGTATATCCTGAGTATTGAAGTTGTGGAGCCATTGTGAGAGCCACCCAGTGGGGAACCAGGCTCCCATTACTAAGAAGCTGGGTTGCTAAATCTGAGACCAGAGAGTTTGTCTTCTCATGTTGTTGTTAACCTTTTATAGCCTGAAGGTTAGTAACCTTTGGTAAGGAGTGAGCACAGGTGGTGGTAGAAGCACATGTGGAGGTAACACCTTGAGTTGTGGTGGTGATAAGTTTTGAAGCATTCATTTCCACTAGTACAGTTTTAGCACTGCGATTTCAAGGACTTTTCATGAATTTTCATATGAATTGTTTTGCATGTAACTTTATTTATTTGCGCATGAGCACTTTTATTTCAGACATTAATTGATAACGTATAGATATTTAAGAGTCATCACATTGAATTTTTTATTAACTTATTAATTAATTAATTTTATTTATCCATTTGAGCACTGTATCAATTTGAAAATGTTGTTGATATTTTAAAAGAGATAGCACACCTACTATTGGGTACTTCTATCAATGCCAATAGAAATTGTTCATGCTTTCTTTAGAATCTGGAGAACTTTCATAGTCTTTAGAGATGAGTGAATGTGCTTGGGTTTAATTGGCAGACCATAACAAACCTCAAAAATGGAGATTCAAACCCCATTAAAGTCTAATGCCAAAATCTTGGATGGTTTTTCCAACGTAATTCCGCTCAAGCTTGGCTAGCATACACACGGTCTCACAAACATTCTCTGAACTTTCGACCGCCAAGAACGCGGTGATGTACAATACTACGATGAGCCGAGAAAATGAATTTCAATGCTTCCGAGCTTGTGTTGAATTGTTTCCGAGCATGCTTAGGAATTTTGCACGACGGGAATTGCTACAGACAATCGGAATTTCCGATCGTAACTTTTTCCGTCGGAAAATAGAGAGCCTGCTCTCAATCTTTTGCTGGCTGAAATTCCACCAACAAAAGTCCGATGGAGCATACACACGGTCGGAATTTCCATCCAAAAGCTCACATCTGACTTTTGTTGGCGGAATTTCCAATCGTATGTATGGGGCATAAGAGCGGAAAATCGATACCGGGCACTTTCAAAGCTAATAAAGAAGGTACTGTCAAACAAAGGGCATGGGAAGCTAGGCACATCCCTGGGGTGCATGTAAAATAAAAAATAATTTTTTTAAAAAAGGACTATTCAGTGGGGGGAAGATACTTCTTTTTATGCAATGTGACTTTGAGGGGGCGACATTAGAAAAACACCAAACTTTTCAATTAGATGCTTGAGAAATGTCTTTAAGCTGTATGTCATGGTGCAATTCTAACACTCAGCATCAGTGACACCACACGCTGGCATCCCATCATTTTCACATGTAATATATCTGTTTTATTGTTACATTACTGTTTGGCTTTAAAGGAGAAGTACAGCCAAAGCTATTTTGGCCATACTTCTCCTATGATTCACAGGAGTGCAGTTTGCTCTACACTTCAATGATCTGCTTTCAGCTGACAACAGGCTGAAGCCCTCGGCTGATGTCACAGAGCCAGTCCAGACTCTGAAAAGATCCTGACCATATGGTCGGTATCCATCCAGAAGCCTGGATCGGCACCTGGCTCAGCCTCTAAGTGATCCGCCGAGAGCCTGTGACAGCTCCTTCCAACCCCTCCATGGCCCAGCACTCTGGTAAGTTCTAGAGTAGGGCTGCCACCTGTCCGGGATTCACCACTGGAACTCATCGAAATGTATCAAAAACATAACAGAATGCACTACATGAAAAAAAAAAAAAAAAAGGAAAAACATCTAAATGCATCAAAAATGTGCATGCATATGGAGTGAGTTTTTGTGTTGTGAACGGTAAGTAAAAATGCATCCGGAACGCATCTAGGGTGCGTTTTTGTGGTGTGAACTGGCCCACAGAGTCTATAACTTTCTTTTTACCTAGGCTAGCAAGAAAAAAACCTCTCTGTCTTTTTAGCTGATTCCCATTGTTTCTCTGTCGAAAAAAAGTTTAATACACTGAGAAATTATACAGAAGGAATGATTAACAAGAAGAATGTTTCAGCAACCTCTCTACAAATGATAATAATTGGGATTTTATGTGATAGACCAACACAAAGTGGCACATAATTGAAAGTTAGAAGAAAAATGATAAATGGTTTTCCATTTTTTTTACGAATAAATATGTGAAAAGTGTGGCATGCATTTATATTCAGCCCCCCATAGTCAATACTTTGTAGAACCACCTTTCACTGCAATTACAGCTGCAAGTCTTTTTGGGTATGTCTCTACCAGCTTTGCACATCTTTCAGACTGAATGGAGAGCATCTGTGAACAGCAATTTTCAAGTCTTGCCACAGATTCTCAATTGGATTTAGGTCTGGACTTTGACTGGGCCATTCTAACACATTAATATGCTTTGATCTAAACCATCCTATTGTAGTTCTGGTTGTATGTTTAGGGTTGTTGTCCTGATGGAAGGTGAACCTCCACCCCAGTCTCAAGTATTTTGCAGACTCTAACAGGTTTTCTTGCTGGGACAATAAAGTCAATAAAGTGAGGTGCTGGGACAATAAAGTCAGCTCTTGACCAGATCATAAGCAACAACTGTCTAATGCAGTCCTGTATTTGGCTCCATCCATCTTTCCATCAACTCTGACCAGCTTCCCTGTCCCTGCTGAAGAAAAGCATCCCACAACATGATGCTGCCATGGTGTGTTCAGGGTGATGTACAGTGTTAGATTTCCGCCATACATGGTGTTTTTTCTTTTAGGCCAAAAAGTTACATTTTGCTCCCATCTAACCAGAGCATCTTCTTCCACATCTTTGCTGTGTGACTGAAAGCTTTATTACATTGAGTGATGGTGCATGCTTTTTTGGGAGTTCAGAGTGTATTTGTGTGGGTTTTAAAGGATGAAGTAAGGTGCTGGGACAATAAAGTCAGCTCTTGACCAGATCATCAGCAACAACTGTCTAATGCAGTCTAATTACCATAAAGATAAAGTTATAACTTGAACTTAAACTTATAACTTAATGTTGATTACTTTGAAGATAATAACCTGAAATATTGTGCAGACTTGTTCCACAGTATGTAAGCACTTCTATAGCACAGTAATTTAATTGGTGAAAAACAGCCAGGTTTGTAATGAGAGATTGAGAATAAAAATTTGACATATATTGTTATGCTTCTATTTATAGCAGTCTGTATACTGTTAATTTGCTCAGGCCTCTATGGGCCCGGGATGATTCATGCCTCCCCATACCTGATCCTGAACTAAGGGTTAATGCAACCCTGGCCCCAGTAGCCAGACTTAATGCACACAGTAATGCTCAGTACACACAATTCTTTCCGGACCATGCCCCCTTAAAAAAAGAGGGATGATAATTGCCCTTCACAAACATATCCTTTTTACATGTTATAAAACTATAGCTGACCCACAAGGCGGCTATATGTTGCTCCAAGGTGCTGATGCCACCATCTACATCTATTATACCACATCCCCAAACATGTACATTTTTCTCATCTTAAGCAGTGATTTTTAAATGCTTAAAGTGAAACAATAAATGCTGAACTCCTTGAAATAACATGTCTGGGGGTGTCCTAATTTTGCCTGTTAAGAGACACATTTCTGTGGTGTGCAGAAACATACAATAATTGAAGTGTGACTTGAGACTCTTATGTAAACGCCTTATGCCCTCATAGAAATGATCATGCTAATGCAACCCATTGAATCAGATAATAAAATGGTCAGCAAATGGATCTCTTATGACACAAATATAATGACTGTATTCATTATAGATACAGAGGCATATTCAAATTTCAAATTTCTCTCCTTTAGGGGCACCATAGAACAAAGTAGATTAGATTAGTAGAGGAATATGGTAATCAGCCTATACAAATTTTAGAAAGAAACCCAGCCTATGAAATCCTGTAATGGTTGGAACACAAAAAGGAACCAAATGCCCGCAGTGACTTGAGGGCCAGTCAAGATTCTAAAAAGATAATAGAGTTGCTGGCAAATGACATTCTCAGTCTCTTAAAAAAAAAGCGTGTCTCCCTAAAAATCTATACCAGACTTTTAATTCAAGTATGCTGCATGGCTGAATAGGAAAGGGAGTTTGATTGTGTGGCCCCCTTCCTAATTCATACTAGCTCACATACCCTCAACATGAGTGTGTGCCTTGTTGATGTGATGAGAACAAGGGCCTTTGTAAGAGAACTATTATAGCGCATGGGGTGCACTCGCGCACGCATGCGCGCATACGGTACTTGGCTGATCGCAGGTGTGCCAATGCGCATGCACAAATGAATGTGCATGCTCGTGGGAGCGCGTCCACAGTTCCCTTTGGCGTCAGACAGTCTATTTAAAGGACGCCCTGACCCTTGCCCAATGCTGACTGGTCTTCAGCTTTTTCCCTGTGACCTGCCTGTATCCTGTTTAAATCATCCGTTGCTGACCTGGCCTACCACTGACAGACCCTTTGGATTCTGATTATACTGCTGACTACTAGTTCCTGATTCTGGATTATCCCTGACGTTGCTTCTGTCTGATGCCCTGGTACTTCGCTGCCCGCTCCCTGCTGAGTCTGGCTGATCCTTTGACTTCGCTCTTGTTTCCTGTCTGGCTCCACACCTCCTCCAATCACTGAGCTGGCTTCCTCTCTTCCAAGGTCCATTGAACACAGTGCACTCCTGGCTCCTGTCTGCTGGAAGCTCTGGCAAGCCGCATTTCCTGAAACTGCAAGCCTGGTGGCTTTAATCTCAGTTGATCTACCCAGCATCATCACAGTTCCGGACTTGTTCTGCCTGAATTTTCGAGTCTACGACTTCTGGCACAAGCTCTGCAACCTACAACTATAGGCACTAGTGTTCCTCCTATCCAGTGGCACCCTCTGTCTCACCCTCAGTGGGGCCTGGGCTGGAGATACAAGGGAGGCCGACCTCGTCACTTCAGACTCCGAACAGGTACGTGACAGCCTTCTCCCCACAGTCCTGGCAGCTGGATGTGGGAACTGCGGGTGGGGGTCTTACTAGAATTTGGAATCCCCCTTTAATAATAAGAGGGTCTCCAGATACTGGTTCCCCCTCTCAAGGGGTACATAATATCCTACTCATTCACCAAAAAAATGTCACCTAGAAATAAAATCACCCAAATGTTTGAAAAGTCCATTATAAAGAAAAGGAAAAAAGAAAAACAGCAGCCTTTACTGGTACCAGGGAAACTACAACAGGTAAAAATACCAATGCTTTATTAAATTCTAAAATTAAACAGGATAAAAATCCCATGGGATGACATATCCCTAATATAGGATCACACCTCTCATGATGGCATTATGTAATGTGGACAATTCAACACATAACTTCATAACATAGTAGTCCAAGAAAAAGTTTGCCGCGTTTCACATAAATGCTTCCTCAGGACCTTTTACACATGTTCATAACATAGTGACCGATCTGAAAAATGTAACTGATTATAATAGAAGTTAGATATGCATACAATAAGTAATATTTATTTAAAATAATCATCAACATATATAAACAGTAGTCAACTGTGCAGACCTACATGTCTCCCTAGGGGGTCAAAAACAGGGGGCCACATCCAGAAACAGACAGCAAAAGCTTAAATGAGAAAGTAGCTCAAATCCCAACAGGGGAAATCCACACAGGCACCAGAATTGATGGGGCAGATCTAATCAGGTGGCAAAAGAGATGTATGTGAATATATACATATTTGAAGGCCTATCATATCATACAGATGAATAAAACCACCCATAAAGAACCTACCTACAAGAGACGTGCATCAATCTTAGGAGATAAGAGATAAGTAGGATATGTAAAGGTGCTTCCTTAAAAGCCACAAAAAAAAAAAAAAAGCAAATAAGGTACAGGTCGAGATATAACCAGTACAGGCACAAAAAGACCGTAATCTTTTGTGTCGCAATTGTGTATGCTATATTATTTATTTGTGATATTATTTGCCCATTAAAGTGAAGTTACCCTTTAAATCTTGTAGCCTAGTACAAGAGATATTTGTTTTTTTTGCTGCAAATAATTACTTAACATTGATTTGTAGATTAAAATGTAGCTGGTAGGGATGCTGTTCAAAATAGGACAATATATAGAAATGATTCAGTATCAAGCATGTACAGTAGGTATTACATTATTTTGGGGGCTTCTTTTCTGTGAATATATTACACTGTAATGTGATTTTATTTATTTTGAAATTACCTTGTTTAAAATAGCATAAGATATTGAAGGCTATGCACATACAGTTGTGCTCATAAGTTTACATGCCCTGGCATAATTTATGATTTCTTGGCTATTTTTCAGAGAATATGAATGATAACACAAAAAATTTTCTTTCACTTCTGGTTAGTGTTTGGCTAAAGCCATTTATTAACAATCAACTGTGTTTACTCTTTTTAAATCATAATGACAACAGAAACAGAAACTACCCAAATGACCCTGATCAAAAGTTTACATACCCAGTTCTTAATACCGTGTATTGCCGTGTATTGCCCCATCAATGACAGCTTGAAGTCTTTTGTGGTATTTGTGGATGAGGCACTTTATCTTCTCAGATGGTAAAGCTGCCCATTCCTCTTGGCAAAAAGCCTCCAGTTCCTGTAAATTCTTGGGCTGTCTTGCATGAACTGCACGTTTGAGATCTCTCTAGAGTGGCTCAATGATATTGAGGTCAGGAGACTGCGATGCCCACTCCAGAACCTTCACTTTATTCTGTTGTAGCCAATGACAGGTGTTAAAGGGTTTGTTTGCTAGAATTCAATCCCCACAGTTTGTTGCATGAACTGTGAACTGTGGTCAGGTGGCCAATAATGGGGCTTTAAAAAATGTGCCTGTTCCCTCTCTTTAAAAGTATGCTTTCCCATCAGCCTTTCATCAGTTTGTGTTGCAGTTGGAGTAGTGAGTGTCAGCTGATTTCAAAGAAAGATAGTTGTGTTAGTGCCATTCTAAAGTGCTAAATGCTCCATCACTGTAAATTGCATTGCAATTTGTACCACCAATTGTATTCACAATGAATAGACCAAACAGTACCGGTACTTTTTTACTCCGCAATTGCTGGTCCCCCTTTTCTAATTTTTTGGGGGGTGTTTTTATGTTTTTTTTCTTTCTTTATTTTTTTCTTATATTTCTTTTTAGGGGGTTCTATTGTTTTAGGGATATTTTTGGAGGGCGAAAGGGATTGTGCATCCAAGGCCAAATTGGTGGCTGGGCTACACCTTTGAAAGACAGTACTTCTGCCTTTCTTTTGCAGCCTTGGACATTCTATAGAGCCAAAACACATATAAGCTTTCATTATCTGCCTCCTCATTCTCCCAGACACAGAGGATGCACAGCAATTAATTTTATCAGATTTTGAGAAAGAAAGCACACATAACATAGAGGGAGAGGACAAAAGGAAGGTAAAATCAATTACCAGTGATGTTCCTGTAGCTTAATGCCAAGTGGGCCTCAGTGATGATGAGGTTGGAGACCTTGATGTTGTACAAGAGATTGAGCAGGAGTGAAACCTGAAAGGACGCCATGTCGACGTGAGACGCCGACGTAGGGGGAGGAGTCTGATGACGACGGAGGCACTGGCCGTATGGAGCGCCGGAGGAAGGAACGATCAGGGACGGGCGGGGTGGAAGTGAGAGTCTGCCCGGCTTTAGCCTAAAGCCCTCCGGAGAAGCCCCCTAGTGCGTCCCCGACGGCCCCCCTCCTTCCCGCATAGCCCACCTCCTCAGAAGGACCGGGGCGGAAATATTTGTATCCGCAGAGTGCAGAGCGTGTGAGTCCATGGAAAGGAGGGGAGAAAGTTCCCGGGACACAGGAAGGTCCGGATAGCGCAAGCTGAACCTGCCCCAGACCTAGAAGATTGTGTGGGGTCTCCCCCGAAAACAAGCCCCTGCACAAGCTCCCCATCGAAATTTCCAAAACAGATGGATTGATAATTGGCTTCACCTACCCTAGCTGCGGTCGTCGGGTGAATCCCAGCCCAGTGGAAGCCCACACCAACCAACAGCAGACAGCCGTTAACCTTCCAGCTGAAGAAACGGAAGACTGGGAGGGGATCTGTGTGGATGAGCATCCCCTTCTCAGGTATGAGTTTTAACTTCTATTCTCTTTTTTTCACTGCTCTGGAAGAAATGGAGATTATTTGAAGCGCTCTGAATGTCCATTTGCACTTGAGCATATGTACAAATATATATGATTGCTGGATAAGGCTGGAACTGCAAGGACAATACTTTTAAAGGGCCAGTTACTGCAGGGGTGGTGTGCCAGTGTGAAATATTTTGGAGAATATTGGAGAAGTTGAAATTCCCTAGAAAAGGAGGGGAGCTGTGGCAGAATAAAACTATCAGAAGTTTGATTACTCCACATGGGGGAGACGGCAAGATTATTTGCATTAAAGGGCCATTGAATACCGGTAAAACAAGTCTAAAAACACAAGGACTAACACTATTCAAAATACTGAAGCAGTTTCGGAGCTGGAAGTGGGAGGCGGAACATTAGAAAAAAAGTAAAAATAAAATAGTGACATACAATATAAGAGAACACTGCCTCATAATCAGACCGGTTTATATATACCAAAATACCATAGTACCAGCACGGGCTCAATTTAAACCCCCTGAACTCCATTCAGAAAATTATTCCGCGAAGGGGAGGGGAGAACATCCCTTAGCGCTAAATTCTAGGACCTAAAGATTTTTTGAAAGGAGCGGATCTTATTGCCTGCATATAATTCCTGGGGAAAGTGATCACTGTAGGAATAAATCAGATACACAGGGCCTACAGTAGAACGGACGTTTTATATATATTTTTTTCTTTTTTTTTTTTGAGGTCTCCCTTTTACTTTGCTTTTTCATATACCCTGTCTATACCGGGTGCCTATGTGACCCCGAGACGATTATATTCTTTGCTTCTATAGAACATAGCTCAAGGTAAACAGGCTAATTACTTGAGGTAAAGCCCTAACTATAAAAAGGAGAATACCCTACGGTCTGTCACTGAAATCAAAAATTGAGCTGCGAGGTGAAATGACTAAGACCGCTGGCTGCACAGCCTAAAAAGGAAGGGAAGATCCCAAAAAGTAACAGAGCTAAAAACCCCCAAAGAAAGCCTTAACACCAGCTCTATACAAAAATATCTTAAAGATATTAGCATAAAAAGCCCGGAGATGGAGAAGGAGAAGAAACAGGGGGCGAAGGAGAAGAAAAAAGAACTAGAAAAACAAAGAGCTGAGCAAGCTGGAGTAGCAAGGCTAGAAGGAGAGTTGGAGAGAACTGGGGATGGCGGGGCTAGCCTCCTTCAAAGTGATATTATACAAATACCAACAAAAACCGAGATGGCAGAAATGTTTGCTAAATTGGAAAACTCTATTAAAACGGAAATTACAAACATCAGAATAGATATGGGGTTCTTATTAAAAAGAGTTGAGAAGATTGAGGAACTTTCAACAGAACAAGCAAAAGAAAATGTGGAGATCAGGAAGCAGTTGGATAAAATGCAAATTAGTCAAAGAGAGATGAGGTATAAAATGGAGAGCATGGAAGACCAAAATAGAAGACAAAATTTGAGGATAAGATCCCTCCCGGAACAAAGAGGGGAAGATCTTCACTTTAAAATGAAAAGTATTTTTAAACCGATATTAGACATGACCGAGGAAGCCGAATTAAAATTTGACCGAGTGCATCGCATTAGGAAACCCCCCGGGGTAAGAGAGGAAGTACCTAGAGACGTTCTTATTAGGTTCCATCTATATGAGGAAAAAGCACGTATCTGGAGCAAACTCAGAGGGAGCCCACCCCTAAAATTTGAAACAACTGAGCTTCAGGTCTTCTCGGACCTATCCGCAGGGACCCTAGCAAGGAGAAGACAGCTGCGACCATTATTGGAAAGCCTACGGTCATTAAATATAAAATACAGTTGGGGATTTCCAACAGCCCTGACGGTCATAAAATCGGGGAGAACAGTACGCATGAAATTCCTAGAGGATCTACCAAATTTTTGCCAGGAATTGGATATTCCGATCCCCAAAATACCTCCTAACACCTGGGACTATTAAAATAAACCCCGGTGGGACCTCCAATTTTGTGTTTAAAAATTTTTTTTTTTTTCCTCTATCTTCTCTGCGGGAAACATTGAGTGAGGTGGTGGGGGGGGAGGGGGTGTTGGGGATGCTTGGGGCCGTGCCGGGCCGGGGTCTGCCCCCCCCGCCCCCCCACCCTTCGGGGGGGGGGAGGGGGGCAGACCCCTGCCGCAGTCCGTCGGACGCGGAGCTCCACCCTAGAGGTGCAGTGGACAGGAGGTGCCTCTAAGAGATGCCTCGCTGCACACATAAGGTCGTGATCGACCGGGGGATAGGGGGGAGGGAAGGGGGGTGGGGTAGGGAGAGGAGTGGGGAGGGTTGGGGGAAGGGAGGGGGGGGGGGAGGGTAAGGGGGTGGGGGGGGGTTTGAGTACGTCCCTGCCTTGCAAATACAAATAGGTAAATACAAGATAATATGGGCAGACTACAGCGTATCACTCCTGTTTGAAAGATGGAAGCTCGCAATTTGAAGTTGTTGACATATAATGTTAAAGGTCTAAATTCACAAATTAAGAGATATAAGATGCTGAAGGAGCTGGAAGTTTATCAGGGAGATGTTGTTTTTTTACAGGAGACGCACCTGACATTTGAGAGCAGGATCAAGTTAGCATCTTATGAATTCCCGCTGTGGTTTCAAGGGGACACGTCAACGAGAGGCTCTAAGGGGGTGGCTATTGGATTTTCTAAAAACATCAAATTTGTAATCTTGGAAAGGATTCTAGACCCGGATGGGAGATTTATATTCATAAAAGGCAAAATAGGAGAAAACATACTAACACTAGTAAATATTTACTGTCCAAACAAAAATCCAATCAGATTCCTATCCCAGGTTTTGGGGCGCCTGGCAAACTTCCAGATGGGGGAAGTGATTATAGCCGGTGACCTAAATTTCGGATGGGACCCGGATATGGATTCTACATCAAGAGCAGGTAGTCAGAGTAAATGCCAGTTAAAAAAGATAAAACGTATATTTAAGCAAAGCCAGTTGATAGATGCCTGGAGAGTGCAACACCCAAACGTAAAAGATTTTACTTTTTTTTCACCGGTACACGGAACACATTCCCGCCTAGATTACTTTTTTGTGGAGCATAAATTTTTAGATCAAGTAGTTGAATCCCAGATTGAAATAACGACCCTATCCGACCATGCCCCAGTGTTAATGATCATTAAACTCCCTGGTATCCAAATGCGTTTGAGTACCTGGAGACTTAATGATAGCTTATTAGCAGATACCATCACGGAAGAAACTATACGAAGAGAAATTTTAACTTTCTACGAAATCAATGACACTGGGGAAACGTCATTGGCCTCATTGTGGGAAGCTCACAAAGCATATATTAGGGGGATCCT
The DNA here is from genome assembly GCA_028564925.1 of Lithobates sylvaticus. Lineage (NCBI taxonomy): Eukaryota > Metazoa > Chordata > Amphibia > Anura > Ranidae > Lithobates > Lithobates sylvaticus. Next base: position 142,006,038 of record CM053031.1, on the reverse strand, counting down.
TATTTCGATCGGGGCGGGAAAAAAGAGAGAAAAAAGGGCATATAGGACCCAGCTAGCAGAGGAAATCCATAGGTTGGAACAAGAACACAGGGACGTTAAGGCACGAAAACCCGACACTTACCATAGATTGTTAAACAAAAGAGAAGAATTAAAAATGGATATAGATCAAGAGGCGAGGAAATGGCACCATAAATTAGATAGAGAAAAGCTTCTTTGGGGAAATAAAAGTAGTAAACACTTAGCAAGAATCTTAAAAAAAAAGAGAGAAACCAACTTCATAGACAAAATACAAAATAAAACGGGATCGACAGTAAATGTAACTAAAGATATAGCTAACGAGTTTAGAACCTATTACGAAGCTTTATATGACGTCAAATCTAAAGCCCCTAAAACACAAGCGGAACAAGAAAAGTGTCGGAAGTTTCTAAGAAATAGCTCTGTCCCCGCACTGACAGCGGAGGACAGCAAGATCATGGACGAACCCATTACAGAGGGGGAAATCCATGAAGCCCTGAAGATTTCCGCTGCTGGCAAAAGTCCGGGCCCGGACGGATTTTCTTTAAACTATTTTAAAAGATATCGGGATATATTAGTGCCCAGGCTGTGCCAATACTGGAACTCTCTGGGAGGGGACTGTGGGATGGGTAAAGAAGCTTTGATGGCATCAATTACTTTGATTCTGAAGGAAGGAAAGGACAAGACGCTATGCTCAAGTTACCGCCCCATCGCTCTTCTGAATGTAGACATCAAACTTTTTGCGAAGGTATTGGCCAATAGGTTAAAGTGCAAGATGTCGGAATTGGTATATTCTGATCAATCAGGATTCATTCCAGGGAGGGAGGGGAGGGACAATGGGATCAGGGCCCTACTTCTCATGCAGGCAGGTAGGAAGAGCAGGGTCCCCAGTCTATTCCTGTCAATAGACGCCGAGAAGGCGTTTGACAGGATAGACTGGGGACATATGTTTGCAACTCTGGAGGTAATGGGGTTAGGATCAAGGATGCTAAGCTGGATAAAGATACTCTATGACCAACCACAGGCCAGGGTTAGGGTGAACGGACTGCTTTCACATCCCTTCCCCATGAAAAATGGCACACGCCAGGGCTGTCCTTTGTCCCCCCTCCTGTTTGTACTATCAATGGAACCGTTGCTATCAACCATACGAAACACACCCGACATAAGTGGGATTAAGGTGGGAGGGGAGACACACAAGTTAGCGGCTTTTGCCGATGATGTGCTTTTTTTTCTGACCAACCCTCGAATTACTTTGCCAAATTTGCTGAAAGTACTAAAAATCTATGGTGCTGTCTCAAATTTCAAAATCAACCCGACTAAATCTGAAATTCTCAATATTAACATTGGCCGGGAGGAAGTAGCCCATCTTACAAAAGAGTTTCAGTTCCCATGGAGGGAAAATATTACCTACTTGGGGGTAAAACTGGCAGGGACGTTAAGAAAGACTTATTTGATAAATTATATTCCATTATTGGACGAGATTAAAAAGGAAATAAAAAACATTAAACATTGCCCACTGTCTTGGATGGGGAGAGTGAACGCAGTGAAAATGACCATAGCCCCAAAAATTAATTATAAATTTCAAATGCTCCCATTATCGGTCCCTAAAGTTTTCTTTAGAATTTTAAAAGGGATTATTTCTAAATTTATATGGTCCAATAAAAAAACACGTATTGCAGCAGAAATATTATCTCGGGCGAAAAAACAGGGGGGTCTCGCTCTACCAGATTTTGAACAATACTTTAATGCGATTGCACTGTCACGAGTCACTGAATGGACAAAAGAAGGGGTCAAAAAGAGATGGGTAAATCTAGAAAATACACTAAGTGCGAGGGATTGGGGTCACGAAATATGGAATCCACCAAAATTTAGGTTAGTAGGTAAGGAAACACACGAGATTACACGGGTCACTTTGAAAGTATGGGATAGGGTACACAGAAAAAATAAATGGGAATACAATTCCCCTTTGATAAGCTTAAAAAATAATGTTTTTTTTTGAACCTGGGAGGAGTAAAGTGTGGGGCAATTGGATTAAAAAAGAAGATGCACGTCTAAGGGACATCACTAAACGAGGTAAAATAATCACTTTTCACGAGTTGAGTAAAGAGGTAGAGTTAATGTCGATTGACACCTGGAAATATACCCAGCTGAAACATTTTGTGGAAGGACTACCGCAACCAATCCGCTGCGGGGAAGACTACACTGCCATGGAAAAAATATGCATGCGACCCTCCACTAATAACAACATATCACGTATATACAAAATGTTAATACAGGAAGGCGACGCAGGTGTTTCTCCAGGTGTCAAACGATGGGAGGAGGAACTAGGGATCCCCTGTACTGTAAATAGAAATGATAAGATATTAAAATTAATACACGGGGCTGCATTAGACACTAAAACCATAGAAGTTAACTACAAGTGTCTCATGGGCTGGTATATAACCCCTGTTAAAATGAGTAAAATTCAAAAAAACAAATCCCCTGCTTGTTGGAGAGGATGTGGAGCCACGGGTACGATGGCACATATATGGTGGGGGTGCCCTACCATAAACTCATACTGGAAACAGATTCTGGAGCTAATAAAAATTATTACAAAAAAAAACATTCCGGAGGATCCATGGGTGGTACTGTTCCACGGGACGGATACTCCCGTGAAGCAGTACAGGAGCTCAATAATCCCTATTTTATTAAATGAGGCAAAAAATTTAATCCCAAAAAAATGGATGGAACCTGAGAGCCCGAAGATAGGGGAATGGGTTATGCGAGTGAATGTGTATCAAAATCTGGAGAGTGCAAACCTAAGTGGGGAGGATGAAGATAAAGCAGATGAAGGGGAGGGTAAATGGTCTGGTTGGGAAGACTTCAGGAAGTCATGGAGATACTTTGAAGAGATAACTAGAGAATAGTAGGATCTATAGGGAGAATCAACCGGACTGACAGGAGCCCGAGGGCTGTCCGACCATTTTGCAAGGCAGGGACGGGGGGAAGGGAGGGAGGCCGGGAAATAAGGGGAATTAAAATGTAGAATGTTTAATATAACTGAAATATGTGTAATGAAAAATGTTTTGAAATAAATAAAGAATTAAAAAAAAAAAAAAGAGATTGAGCAGGAGGCATGACATCAGCAATATAGGATGTCATCCAGGGGCAGCTTGCAGAGGAGTGGAGGGAACAGCTGCCCTATCCACTGGATGGCACTGCTCCACGGACACAGACCACTGGTTACCCTAGAGCCACTCTATAGGGCTCAGCAGATTGGGCCTTTTTTAATATACAGTGGTGTGAAAAAGTGTTTGCCCCCTTCCTCATTTCCTGTTCCTTTGCATGTTTGTCACACTTAAGTGTTTCGGAACATCAAACCAATTTAAACAATAGTCAAGGACAACACAAGTAAACACAAAATGCAATTTGTAAATGAAGGTGTTTATTATTAAAGGTGAAAACAAATCCAAACCATCATGGCCCTGTGTGAAAAAGTGATTGCCCCCTAAACCTAATAACTGGTTGGGCCACCCTTAGCAGCAACAACTGCAACCAAGCGTTTGCGATAACGTGCAATGAGGCTTTTACAGCGTCCTGGAGGAATTTTGGCCCACTCATCTTTGCAGAATTGTCCTAATTCAGTTACATTAGAGGGTTTTCGAGCATGAACGGCCTTTTTAAGGTCATACCACAACATCTCAATAGGATTCAGGTCTGGACTTTGGCTAGGCCACTCCAAAGTCTTCATTTTGTTTTTCTTCAGCCATTCGGTGGTGGACTTGCTGGTGTGTTTAGGATCATTGTCCTGCTGCAGAACCCAAGTTCGTTTCAGCTTGAGTACACGAACAGATGGTCGGACATTCTCCTTCAGGATCTCTTGGTAGACAGCAGAATTCATAGTTCCTTTTATCACGGCAAGTCTTCCAGGTCCTGAAGCAGCAAAACAGCCCCAGACCATCACACTACCACCACCATATTTTACTGTTGGTATAATGTTCTTTTTCTGAAATGCAGTGTTCCTTCTACGCCAGATATACTTGGACACACACCTTCCAAAGAGTTCCACTTTTGTCTCATCGGTCCACAGAATGTTGTCCCAAAAGTCTTGGGGATCATCAAGATGTGTTGTGGAGAAATTGAGACGAGCTTTGATGTTCTTTTTGCTCAGCAGTGGTTTTCTCCTTGGAACTCTGCCATGCAGGCCATTTTTGCCCAGTCTTTTCCTGATGGTGGAGGCATGAACGCTGACCTTAACTGAGGTAAGTGAGGCCTGCAGTTCCTTGGACGTTGTTGTGGGGTCTTTTGTGACCTCTTGGATGAGTCATCGCTGCGCTCTTGGGGTAATTTTGGGCGGCCGGCCACTCCTGGGAAGGTTCACCACTGTTCCATGTCTTTGCCATTTGTGGATAATGGCTCTCACTGTGGTTCGCTGGATTCCCAAAGCTTTGGAAATGGCTTTATAACCCTTTCCAGACTGATAGATCTCAATTACTTTCTTTCTCAATTGTTCCTGAATTTCTTTGGGTCTCGGCATGATGTGTAGCTTTTAAGGATCTTCTGGTGGACCTTACTGTGTCAAGCAGCTCCTATTTAAGTGATGCCTTGATTGTGAACAGGTGTGGCAATAATCAGGCCTGGGTGTGGCTAGAGAAATTGAACTCAGGTGTGGACAACCACAGTTATAGTATGTTTTAACAAGGGGGGCAATCACTTTTTCACACAGGGCCATGATGGTTTGGATTCTTTTTCACCTTTAATAATAAACACCTTCATTTACAAATTGCATTTTGTGTTTACTTGTGTTGTCCTTGACTATTGTTTAAATTGGTTTGATGTTCCGAAACACTTAAGTGTGACAAACATGCAAAGGAACAGGAAATGAGGAAGGGGGCAAACACTTTTTCACACCACTGTAACTACTACAATTACAGTTATAAATTCTATGGAATCTGAGGAATATGATTTACACATTTTTTGGATCCTCACAAGGTAAAGGTTATGCGATTTAGCCAATGAAGTCTAAAATGAATTGTGAAAATATTACCTATGCTGTTTGCAGCATATTTTGTCTGTTGCAACCTTAAAAAATGCTGACAAATATTTTATCTGTTTTCATGTTCAAAATACAACCTAAGTAGATACCACATGTGTGGTGCAATTGCAGTTTACCTATCCATGCAGGACCTATGTGCATGTTTGCATTTGCACGTGGGCACAGGGAAACAGGGGCGCTTGAACTTTTTTTTAACAATTTGTAGTGAGTCAACACAATATTTAGCTTTTTTTATGGTAAGAAATACAGTCTGAAGTTGATTTTTTTTAAATAAAAGAGGGATGTTGTCTTCCATGTTCAAAATCCAAACTAACTAGATACCTCATGTGTGGTGCAATTGCTGTTTACATATCCATGTGAGACCTTTCGCATTTGCACGTGGGCACAGGGAAACAGGGGCGCTTTATTTATTTATTTTTATTTATTTTTTTCAACAATGTGTAGTGAGTCAATACATTAGTCAGCTTTTTTTCTAGTATAAAATACAATCTAAAGTTGATTTTTTTGAATAAAAGAGGGCTGTTGTCTTTCATGTTCAAAATACAACCTAACTAGATACCTCATGTTTGGTGCAAATAACCATTGACATATCCGTGCATTTGCACGTAGGCACAAGGAAACATGGTGGCATTTTCATTTTATTTTTTATTATATTTTTTTAACACAGACTTTATTGCTATTACAAGGCATGAATAACATTCATTCTAATAGCATCAGCCATGACAGGTCCTCTTTGTAGAGAGATCTATTAGATCCCAGATCTCTCCTCTGGCCACCAATGCAGCCAATCAGACATGGATCGGTCTGACAGGCAGCCTTACTGGCCAATAACGGCCAGGTAAACAATGGATCGAAACCATAAGTGACTAAAACCTTGTCACTTACGGTTTCTGACTTCACACAGTGGGAGGAACAACATCCATTCTAAAATGTGCACCAAAAGATTTCTGCAATACTATTTATGCATATGTACAATATTATTTCTTTTTTTATTTGACATATTTTGGATTCCACAAACGTGATGATGTGGTTTAGCCAATGTGGTCTACCAGAAATTGTAAAAATAATACATATGCTATGTGTGACATAACACTTCTACTGGAATCTGAGGAAAATTATTTATACTTATTTTGGGCCCTTAAATGATAAATGCAGATGTGGTATAGCTAATGAAGTCTAAAATAAACTATAGAAATATTATGTATGCTGTATGCAGCCTAAGCCCCCGTACACGCGGTCGGAAATTCCCACAAAATCCGTCCATTTTTTTCCAACGGATTTTGTCCAAAACTGGTGTTGCATACACACGGTCGGACAAAGTTGTCGGAAAATCCGATCGTTCCGAACGTAGTGACGTTCGTTGCGTACTACGGAACTACGTAGAGGCTAGTAGCCAATAGCTTTGGTCTCGTAATTTGATCTGAGCATGCGTGGCACTTTGTCCATCGGAATTCCCTACACACGATCGGAAAAAGTCAGATCGGATTTTGTTGTCGGAAAATTTGAGATCCTGCTCTCAAATTTTTTCCGTTGGAAATTCCGAGGGAAAAAGCCTGCTAGAGCCCACACACAATCGGATTTTCTGACAACCTAATCCGATCAGACTTTTTCCATCGGAATATCCGACCGTGTGTACAGCGCATTATACTTCTATTGTAATCTTAAAAATGCAGACTTTTTTTATTAATGTGTTGTGAGTTAGCAAATTTTTTTGCCTTTTTCCTGGTAAAAAAAATTAAATAGCTTAAATATTATCTATGGAGTTATTTAATTAGTTATTATTTTTTAATGTGAAATATACACATTTGGCCACCTGAAAAAACACATGCATTCTGTAATTTCGAAAATGTTGACTAAAAGAGGTTTTTGCAATACTGTTTATGCAGTATGTCCAATATTCCTTCCTTTTTTAAATGTTACATTATTTTGTATCCCTCATAATATAAATGTGGATGTGGTTTAGACAATGAAGTATAACATAGATTGTTGACATATTATGTATGCTATGTGCAACATATTACTTGTGATGTTATGGTTTATCCAATGTTTTGTATCAAAAATTGTAAAAATACTATATATTTGCTCTGTGTGACATTTCTTCCACTGGAATCTGAAAAATATGAATTATACCGTTTTATGTAGGCTGTGTGCAACACTGTACCTCTATTGTAATCTTAAAATGTACAATCTGAAAAATACTTATGCAATGTGTACAATATTTATTTTCCTTACTTGTCAAGCTTAAACACAGCCTAATGCAACAACTGAAATTCTGTCCATGTCAGGTCCTGTTTGGATTATCCATTCTCCCCCTATGGACCAGCGGGTGTAAACAGACTTCCTCCGGTCCTCTCTAGCCCACTTAGAAAAAAATATAACATGTACACATTTTAAAAAAATGGCAGACTCAATAAACCACTTGGTCTTTTTTTTTCTGACATAATTTGCTGTAATTTTTATCTCTGGATAAATAAACTGCCTTGTCACCCCATCTTTGAATACAGCTTATTCAAAAAGGCTTACTTGGTATCTGTGATAATTCTGCCTTGTGTCTCTGACATAACCCAATGCAATTTGCATTTCTAGATAAAAAAGTGTCTTGATTCTTATGTTCAAAGGCCTGCTAAAAAGACTTACGCGATGTGCAGAGTTTTTTTTCTGGATCAAAAATGCTTTGTCTCTCCCTATTTAAATTCAACCTTCTAAAAATTGTGTGCAGCATGTCTTTTATACATTTTTTTTAAAAACTTGCCTTGACACTCCCTCTTATATTGCTGCCCAATCAAGCTATTTACATACTCTCCAATAAATGTGCAATATGACTGACTTTTGTTTTTGAAATATGGCTCTGTAATTTAGCTTTTTTCATAACAATTGACTCTTCTCTAGAATGTGGGAATGTGTTTTTTGAGTTGTTTTTGTGCATTTAGTGTTAACTATGTGTTAAACTTTGCAGAAAATACAATGTGGTACTGCACTGAAATAAGATCACACACTATGCTATAAAACATGTTTTGCCACAATTTGGGAATTGATATGAAACTGAGTTGTTTATTTTAATTTAAAGTGTAAACCCTAAGCAGAAGCAAACCCCTTTCATAGCATAGCTTGTGATTTTCTCTTCAGTTACATACTGTCATGTGAACAAAAATGTAATAAAATATCAGCAAAGAGTGCACCAAAACACCTCAAACCCAAAAAAAAACCATTGCAGAGATGAGGCAGTATTCCAAAATAAAAATTACAATGCAGTGTTACCAGACATAATGCACAGATGCTAAGGAATACGTAAGCAGCTTGATAGGGCACTTGGCAGCAATGTAAGAGGAAGAGATTATTAATTTTGTATTGATAAAAAACAATTAGAGTGTGTTTGTTCATAGACAGCAGACAGAAATATTGCATAGAATCACTGCGCATTATTTAAGCAAGTTTACTTGGCCACAATGTTAGAGACCGAGATGAGGCTATTTTTATTGTGAAAATGATGGCAGTCTATGATGTCAGAGTCAAGAGCCATAAATATTGTACGAACACCCTGCAGTATGAAAAGCGAAAAAACTGTACATATTTTCTGGACATTATGTTCTCCTTTTTTGCTAGGATGCAAGGCTGAACATAGATGTAGACGTAAATGCATTTATAGATACTGCCTAAATGTTATATTAATATCTGCAGGAGATTGGAGTGCTGTAAACTCGATTTGGGTCGCAAATGGCTAACATTTAGCGTTTTTTGGTGCATTCTTTTCCTCGATTTGGAGAATATTCCCCTGTCGAGCTATTATAGCCTCTATAAAGTGTTTTTTTTTGTTCCTTGGTGTATTATACACACTTTCTCTTTGACATATATGTAGACCCTAAATGCGTTTCCTGACTAATATGGGAAATTTACCCCCCATTTAGCCTTATATTTCTTTTGATACACCGATTTTGCTGTACGTTTAACATATATCCAGGTATAAAGACTTATGTGACTTTTACTATACCTATAGTACTGTAGGTCTATTTTATATCCAGGTACAAAGATTCACATGGCTTTTATTGTGCCCCTTATCATGTTAGACTCAGCAAGCTAATACCATTACCTACTAGACCCACACCATCCGACCAATCCACTTATTTGTTGGTTGGCCGTTTAGGTGATTATGCCTCCTCATTTTCTGACATGTTTGGGGATACACTTTAAGGTTGACGTGTCAGTATATTTGCCGGAGATATCTGACCCTTTTTCAACTAATATGATTGTTTATACAACCTAGCTGTCTAATTATATACCTTACAGTGATATGCGTTTAACGTGCAATATTTGCACGCTATTCCCTATCCCATCCCTTGAGTGGTCAGACATTAATATTGTTTCATTTTTTCTGCTAAATAAGTTACGAGCTTTGATATTATGACCAGTTTTTATAACCGCCTTTTCTCTTTTCCTTTTTTTATTGCTTATAATTTGTTACACTTCCCTATATGGCTTTTTTCAATTTAGTCGCCTAAAAGTGTTAACGTATATGTGCATCCTTATATGGATGTATGTATATATTTCTATAGATTTTTGTATTTCCCCCAATGTGTGCTTGCCTCTGTCTGGCCGTGACAGTTGCAGACGGCATTGACATACTGAGTGCGGCGCTTTTGCATTGAAAATAGGACATCCAGACCACCTTACATTGTTGAGGACGGCCTGGATTGCTGCCCAAGTTTGTTTAAAGAAGAGAGCCCATACGTTTTTTGCCATTCCTCCATAGCGGTGAATCGGAGGGATGATGGGAAGTGTAGTTTTCGTATTGTGGCCCTAGTTTGTCCAATGGAGAGACCGCATTTTTTCTGCCGTCCCCCTATGCCTGTAAACTGGGTGGATGATGGGAAGTGTAGTCTCTGCACCGATCCCTGGAGGCCTTGTGGAATGGCCATTCAGGAGCTATATGTTATCGGTGACAAAGGATTATAAATCTAGATGTAATAAACATACACACCTTTTTTTGTGCACATATTTTTACAATCAGAATATTTCTTTATATGCCGAGTAGATATACCTGACGTGCAACATCCAGTTGCCAGGTGTAATACCGCCCCTTTGCCAGACTTCAAGATGGAGTCCGGGGAAACAGCCAATTGCCACTCAGATCGAGGCTTGGTTCATTGTATTTATGGCGGTGCATCAGTACGCCGCCCGTGCCCCATGATTACGTCATTTCTCTGACGAAACGCGTAGGGAGGAGCGACGTGCTGACGTCACCGCGTTCTACGCCCAATAGCAGGGGCGTTGTATTACTGCAGCCGGCCGGCCGCAAATTTTAAATTTGTTTGTTTTTTAAGTCTGGATACGCTTACGCCTTTTTCGATTTTTACAAAAAATAAATCAGTTGGATCCCACCCATGGTGTCCCCTTTTCTTTTTCCGTTTGGCCAACTTTGGAGACCCAGCATCTATACTCGACCCAGCATCTATACTCGGTGAGTTACCTATCTGTGGAAGCTTGGAGTGTTGGAGGTATCCCTGTCAAAGATACAGACACCGGGATCTACGGTTCCCAGGCAAGACAGAGGAAAAGGCCCTGGCTGGGTTGTAGCCACACGCGATTGCCCTAGCTTCATCTGGTAAGCCTTCAATTTACCCGGTGGTGGGATCACTGTGAAATAAGTCACACTACCACGGATGTCAACCTGAAAAGTCACTCATTTCACTGATGTCACTTTGATTGGATTTCTAGATACATTTGGATATCTTTGTGGACTGTTTCTATCACTTATATATACAGTCTTTAATGTTTATGGACTGTTTACTAATAGCACATACATTCTGTATTAATTGTATGGATGTTTTCTGTCTTTCAATACTATTCTTATATTGATGGTAATTAGAGGACAATTTAATTCTGTTTTTCCTAATTTTCACATTAAGGTTTTTTTACATGTTTGTGATACAATTGACACTGATGGGTTACCATTGATATTTATTTTATGGTCATCTGTGAATAATCACGGTTATATATCAATACTTTTCATAGCGCAACCTTTCCCCCTTTTTATGTTTATTTATGTTTATCACATGCGGTTTGCTGCTTATATTACACTGTTTTTTAGTCCAGCGCAGTTTTTTTCGTTATATTTGATCTGTGCTTGATAGTCATTATTGCTGCAGGACTTTTTATACTACTATCCAAATTGAAATAAGGGATTACTAATTTCGCTATTTACAACAGTTAGGCGACCAAACATCTTAACTCAATACCGGTATTACTGTTATTACCGGCTTTATACGTTTGTTGGTCTAAATGGATATTTTTGAATTCAGAGCCACTCGGGTAGTCAATACCAAGGGGGTCTTTGAGATTTTCAAAGAGGGAGATGGGGACCTAGGAGGCCTGTTTACTAGGTTAAAGATGGAGTGAGGGAAACACTGCACTAACTCAAAAAGTGAAAATTATGAAATCAATCCAAAAAATAATACTATAGTGTACTGTGTACAGTGAATATCCTGAAAATATATGTGAAAGCAGCCAACACTCTAACAAACAAAGTCAAACAAGCAAATAACCACAATGTGTAGCGATAAAAAAAATAGAGCCAATAGACTCATAAAGTGAAAGAAAGTCCGGTGCAATATAATATAGTGAAACAATGATAAAGTCCTTTGTTAAAGAAAATTAATCATATGGCATGGATCATCCTTGCACATGAGATGTATGTGGAGAAACTCTGCAAACACAGATGCTAATGTGTATAGACGAGTATATAAACCCTCCAATGGTTATGGAATGCATACGCTTACCAGCGATGTTGGACCCACCTACCATACGGCAGTGGGTCAGTAAGGCTTATGGTAACTCCTGTAGGTGGCGCCCAAGGGATGAAAGCTGGATTCTGGCAGCACTCCTCCAGGTCTGGGATGGACTCTCGGCTGGATATTCCGGAATCCTCCAAAACGACACACGTGTGGGGCACGACACCAGGAACAAACCAGGAAGCAGGATACGGAAAAAGGAAAAAGGAACTCCAATAGTGTGATTCCACCACTAATTTATTGGGTATAAATAATGGTACAAACAGGGGAATTCACCCAAGCAGTACAGAGCATATACTGATAAAATCAAAAATAAAACAGAGTAAAAGCAGTATAAGGGTCTCAAAATCAGCAAAGCCCGACGCGTTTCGACCAATAGGTCTTCTACTGGGGCATCGATGCAACTTGGGAGACAATTCCAGCTTTGGGTTTACGGGCCCTGGATATACTAGCCAAGGTGGCCACCAAAACGGGCCATATGCCTCCAATTTTCCTGGTAGACAAGAACAAAATATACTGAGTAACTACAACTCACAGGGATGGGATTTTCCCAGGCCCAACCAAGGCGTCAAAAGAGCCGTAGAACTAAAAGAGGAACTAGAGGGGGGAGGCGTGTGCAGTCCCAAAAGGAAAAAGATGTAAGTGGGCAGGGCATCTTTAACCTCAGCTCTCATACTCTTTCTAATGCAGAGTTGAGGGTACTTGATAAGGGTCTAAAATTTGCTCCACCGAAAGGTTTGAACAAATTTCAGACCTATATGGACGTTCACCGTTACGTCCGCAAGCTTAACATAAAGCGATGTTTTTTCTAATAACCTCACCGACTCTAAGGCCGCGTACACACGAAGGGACAATCCCGCGGGATTATCCTCTGGACTCAAGTCCAGCGGACAATCCCCTCGTGTGTGGGTGTCGGCTGACTTTTTGGCGCCAAAGTCCGGCGGACCAAAGTTTTAAGTTTTGTTTTAAAACTATCCGCTGGACTTGGCAGTCCGGCGGACAATCCCGCCGTTAGTAGGCTAGTCCGCCGGACTTTTTAAATGAACGGACTTGTCGCTCGTCGGCAAGTCCGTTCATTTAGCACGTGACTTCAGGTTACGGAGCTAGCGTAGGCAGTAAATGCCGCCGCGCTAGCTCCGTAAGCTGGCATGGATTTAAAGGGAATCCCCACGCCGAAAAACGGCGTGGGGGTCCCCCCCAAATCCATGTAAGACCCTTATCCGAGCACGCAGCCTGGCAGGCCAGGAAAGGGGTGGGGACGAACGAGCGCCCCCCCCCCCTCCTGAGCCGTACCAGGCCGCGTGCCCTCAACATGGGGGGTGCCCTGGGGAACGGGGGGGCGTTCGCCCCCCCACCCCAAAGCACCTTGTCCCCATGTTGATGAGGACAAGGGCCTCTTCCCGACAACCCTGGCCGTTGGTTGTCGGGGTCTGCGGGCGGGGGCTTATCGGAATCTGGGAGCCCCCTTTAATAAGGGGGCCCCCAGATACCGGCCCCCCCCACCCTATGTGAATACGATGTACCCCTACCCATTCACCTAAGGTGTAAAATGTAAAGTACAAAAACACACACACTTTTGAAAAAATATTTTATTGCACTGCTCCGGGGGTCTTCTTCCGTCTTGGGGGTCTTCTCGCCGGACTCCTCCGCTCTCTTCTGCTCTTTTACCTAGCTCTTTCACGAGCGGAGGAGTCCGGCTACCTTCTTCGTCGTCGCCGCCGTCGTCTGGGGGTCTCGATCCGCCTTCGGGGGTCTTCCGGGGGTCTCTTCTGTTCTTGCGGCGGTCGTCGTCTTCTGCGCTGCCGGCGCCTTCTGCTTCTTGTTCTTCTTCTTGTTCTTGTTCTTCTTCCGATGTTGACCCGTCGCTGTCTCTGCCCGGAATGCCAGAACCGCGCTGCGCTGGGACTTATATAGGGACATGGGGACAGGGTCACATGCTCATGTCACATGGTGACCCCGCCCCCTTGTGATATCACAGTCCCAGCATCCTCCGGGAGCTCTACATGTTTCGCGTTTCCATTAACGCTTCATCTGGAGCATGAGATTACAGTAACTAACAAAAAAATGTGGAATTTAAAAGACATAATGAGTATATGTACAAAATTATTTCTTCTATATATCATATCACAAATATACATCTACATTCAATGTTAATATATATAACAATGTCGGCCCCCGATAGCCCAGAGGGTGCGTCAGACCACCAAGTTAAGCCGCAAGGGTAGAGGCCAATGGTCCAATACTCAGTGGGGGCGTGTATAATATAATAAATTGCTGCGAAACAAATGTAAGGTAGCACTTACTGAAGATCTTAGGTAACTAGATAATGTGTTAGGAAATAATCCCCACAATTCCCAAAAGGCCGTATGTTGGTAGAACAGAAGCTGGAGATGGATATAATGATGTTTGAAGCAGACCACAGGTCAGGTCCTAGTTGGCAATCAAGATATAAAGAATAATATGAAGACACAATAATAGTGGCACCACGGAGAGTATATATTGAGCCACAGAGTAAACGTATGGACTCACCTAGATAAAGGAATGCATGGCTAGAAGGACGTATCGCCGATAAGGTAATATAGGTTAGTTCAAAGAGAACCAGTAGTTGAGAAGTAAAATCACAGGTATAAGCCAGGTGTCCATTAGGTTAGCATACTAGGTCCGGAAGGTACTAATGAGTGTGGTCAAACCAGATTGTCTATGAGGTATAGGGAAATACTTGAAAATAAATGCGCCAGGTTAGGACAACAAAGAATACCATGACCAAATGGTCAAGACAGGTCTTACCATAAACCCGGGTAGAGTTCGATTATAGCCAGCGGCGTTTTACCGGCCAGAAAGGTGGGGGACGCTAGCGAGGAGCACACAGCAGTGTGCTTAAATACACGTCCCATCCGTAGTCAACATCCGGCGTGGGGCAGCGTGACGTCATCCGGATCGGCCGCACAGACACAGTGCGCATGCGCCAGTGCAACGTATCGCGCCTGCGCAGTGAGGCCCGAACGTGCACAGTGAGATGCGCATCGTGTTTGCGCAGGGAGACACCAGGGGCTGCTGGAAACATCGCCCCTGGTGGACCCTGCTAGTCGTCACAATGATAGATAAAGTGACGATGTGCGGCCGCACTGGGTAGCGGACCCGGCCTAGAGATGCGGCTCAATGGATGGGTGGAATTGACAGCACATCAGGGAACACGCAGGGGGCGACAATAGATGGCCTAAACAGTTTGAGAGTAGAGAAACAAAATTATGAAAGCAAGTATGCAGCTCAACTTAGTATATTAAGGAACAAGTTAACCAGGACATTGTATTAAGGAACACAATACCTTGTATTGATCAAATTGTATCGAGATAGTGGCAATATTATTAAATTATGGAATCCATAAAGGCATCGTGGGCAGGGAATGGAGTCTGTTGTATAGATCCAGAGGTATGTATCTAGATATATATACATATATGGGGAGATTGATGGAAATATGGATCAGAAAAAAGGGGGGGAGGCCAGGCAGACCCCTAGACATGTACATTTAAACTAAAATGGGAAATAAATAAATCAAATCGGGCTACTCTCAGGTCCCAATGGGTAATGGGATTACATTGAGATAATCAGCCGGAATTTATAGATTTAATGACCGCCCGTGGGAACAGAGGTGGGACCAAAATGTTAGGTGATGTAAAGAGTAAATGTATGCAACATGTATAACTGTACTAATTAGTAAGGGTACTGTATTCTAGAGGAAAGGTCTATATGATTGCGCCTCGTTGATGCCCGGAGGGCGGGTGGCACCGAGGCGTTCTATCCAAGTGGTTTCCCTTTTGAGGATTTCTTTGTCCCAGTCACCCCCTCGCGCGCGGATCCCTAGGGCAATGACAAAAAACACTCTACCATCTTCGTAGTGGTGGATAGACTCTCTAAGATGGCCCACTTCCTTCCCATGAAGGGTACCCCCTCTGCGGCCGAAACCGCAAGAATTTTCATCAAGGAGATCGTAAGACTCCATGGCATTCCTGCAAACATAACCTCAGACCGAGGGGTACAATTCACCTCAAAATTTTGGAGGGCGTTATGTGGCTCTCTGAAGATCAATCTGTCTTTTTCCTCGGCCTACCACCCTCAAACAAACGGCCAGACAGAGAGGACGAATCAAACACTGGAGCAGTACTTACGTTGCTTTTCATTCTCACAAGATGATTGGGTTCCTCTCTTACCGCTGGCCGAATTTGCTTATAATAATTCGATTCATTCCGCTACTAAACAAACTCCCTTCTTCGCAAATTACGGATTTCACCCCTTATTTCTGTCAAACAGTATACCGGAATGTTCTGTACCTGCTGCTCAGGAAACTCTGAATTTTTTTAGTACCAATAATAAGTTACTCCAGCAGACAATGACAAAAACTCAGGAATACTACAAGGAGGTCTTTGACAGGAAAAGAAGGAGAGAACTTAATTTGAAACCCGGAGATCAGGTCTGGCTGTCTACACTAAACTTGAAGTTGGCATGTCCCTCTAAAAAGCTAGGCCCTAAGTTTGTGGGTCCTTTCCCTGTGGAAAAGAAAATCAATAGTGTGACTTATAAACTAAAACTACCCGAGTCATTCCGAGTCCATCCAGTCTTCCATGTAGCTCTGCTCAAACCCACTGTCCCGGATCCTTTCGTTGGCCGAAACACGGGCCTCCTAAACCGGTACTCATTGATGGAGAAATGGAGTTCGAGGTTGAGTCAATCCTGGATTGTAGGAGGAGATGTGGGCGTGTTCAGTACCTGGTGAAATGGAAGGGGTACGGCCCGGAAGAAAACTTGTGGGAACCAGAATCCTACATTCACGCAAAAAGGCTGATTCGGGCATTTAATAATGCACACCCAAGTAAGATGGTTCAGTTGGGCATCCGGAGGCTGCCCCTTAGGGGGGGGGGGGGGGGCAATGTCAAGAAAGGCGTCCAGGATCCCTGTCTGCCGGTAGGAGAGTTGGCTATGGTGTCTCCATCAGAAGAGCCGCTCAGCGGGCGCGCGGGCACGCGGGAGCGCGCACGCACGCTGTTTGAGTCCGTTTGGCGCCAGGAGCGCTATTTAAGGAAGATCTTGTCCATGCCATCTTGCTGTCCGGTCTACAGCGTTCCAGTGACCCCCAGCTACCAGCTATCCTTGTGCTACCTGACTTCTGTTACCTGATTCCAGTACCCGGCTTGTTCCCGACCTTCCGTGCCTGCTGCCTGTCTCCGATCCCGGCTTGTCCCGACATCTCTTCTGCCTGTTCCTTTGGTTCTTTGTTGCCCGCCTGTTAACGACCCGGCCTGCCTCACGACTATGCCTTGCCTGCTGACTTTGTACCGCATCTGCCCGCCAGTGTTTGACCTGGCCTGCCTGTGACCTGCTTCCGTTCCGGACTCCAGTCTCTTCCGGCTATCCGCAGTTCCCATCTGCCAGCCTGCCACTATAGGGTTCCTGCCCTAGTTTCCTACTGGTCGTCCTACAGCATTCCAGACGTCCGGACCAGCCCCAACATCTGTAACCTGCCAGGCACTTGTGCCCCTTTGTGCTTCCGAGCCCCTGTCTACTCTACCAGGGGTTCCCGAGCCGGAGGTATACGAGACGCAGCTCCCTGCACTCGTGGGCTCCACCACCAGGTACGTGACAGGGGTTCACAAAACATTCAGTTTCAAAACACTATTTGATCACCCACAACTGTGACCCCTCCAACACTTTATTTGTGGGGATAGATAAATTTAACCCCCATTGGAGAGGGAGTAACCTGGTGAGGAGTATCTCTAAGATGGAAATGGCGTGGGTATACAAACTTAAAACCTACACTCCCCATGGGCTGAACATAGATGTAGACGTAAATGCATTTATAGATACTGCCTAAATGTTATATTAATATCTGCAGGAGATTGGAGTGCTGTAAACTCGATTTGGGTCGCAATGGGCTAACATTTAGCGTTTTTTGGTGCATTCTTTTCCTCGATTTTGAGAATATTCCCCTGTTGAGCTATTATAGCCTCTATAAAGTGTTTTTTTTTTCCTTGGTGTATTATACACACTTTCTCTTTGACATATATGTAGACCCTAAATGCGTTTCCTGACTAATATGGGAAATTTACCCCCCATTTAGCCTTATATTTCTTTTGATACACCGATTTTGCTGTACGTTTACCATATATCCAGGTATAAAGACTTATGTGGCTTTTACTATACCTATAGTACTGTAGGTCTATTTTATATCCAGGTACAAAGATTCACGTGGCTTTTATTGTGCCCCTTATCATGTTAGACTCAGCAAGCTAAAACCATTACCTACTAGACCCACACCATCCGACCAATCCACTTATTTGTTGGTTGGCCGTTTAGGTGATTATGCCCCCTCATTTTCTGACATGTTTGGGGATACACTTTGAGGTTGACGTGTCAGTATATTTGCCGGAGATATCTGACCCTTTTTCAACTAATATGGTTGTTTATACAACCTAGCTGTCCAATTATATACCTTACAGTGATATGCGTTTAACGTGCAATATTTGCACGCTATTCCCTATCCCATCCCTTGAGTGGTCAGACATTAATATTTTTTCATTTTTTCTGCTTCCCAGCAGGGTTGCTGGCTGCAGTTGCCTAAGCTGAGAGTGTCTGTTACACTCCCTTGTATGCTGCCCAAAGCCAGCACTAACAATCCCTCCCTCCCCCCAAACACACACACAGATGGGAGAGGAGAGAGGGCTCCATCTGCACCTCTTCCTCCCACCCCTACCCCTCAATGTCTGCCCACACTCCAATCCCCAGCACTGTGCCTCAGAAAAGGAAAGTGTGGGCTGGAAATTTGAAGTCCAGTAGCCTTAGATACATCTGGATGGAAGGTGCGGACTGCCAAGGGGTGAGTGGGCTCGACATCCATCCCTGTCTGTGTCTGAAGTCTCTCCCTTCTCTCTCCTGCCTCTGAGTGAGTACACTAAGGTAAATCAGGGTTCTCAGAGCACCCCTTACATCAGAGTTCCCCTTTACACCAGAGGCCACAGTGTTCCCCTTTACATCAGAGTCCTCTCCGTACATCAAAGTTCTTAAATTAGGGTTCCCAGAGCATCCCTTACGTTAGAGTCCCCAGAGTTCTCCGTTACATCAGAGTCTGCAGAGTCCTCCCTTACACTGAATGGGAACTCTGTGAGTTCAGATGTAAAATGGGAACTCTGTGGACTCTGATGTAAAGGGGGACTCTTGTTATTAACTTCATATGATTAGAAATGTTATTTAATAGCAAAATATATGTATAGTTTATACTACAAAAAAAATTGCTATGCGCCTCTAAAGTGTTTGGGTTTGACTTGAAGAAAAGGTGTCAACCACAGAGCCTATCCCAGAGGAACAATGCTCACTTATGGTATCTCTGGAGGAGCAGCATTGTCACTTTAGGACAAAATGTATGAGGACTATAGAACACCTCCCACTCTCCTCTTTTTGATAACATTTTGGAGGTGTTTTGTAGCTCTAACACACTTCCTGATAAAATAGTTTAAGATAAGACTGTCTACTTAAACTTAAACTACTTAAGTCCTTCTGCACTGTGAACAGATATAACAAAACATAATAATTCTATTGTTTGGGATCACATATACTTTACTAATAATATTATTTATAATAAGGATACAGTTTATATAATGTATCACTTTTTATTGTGCATTATTTGACTTTTTACTCTTATTTTTTTATTTATTTAAATTTTATTAAGTTTCACATTATATAAAATATAAATATTTTACTTAAAATTCTCATTCATAAAAATGTTTCCATTGCCCCTCACCCACCTTCCTCCCCTCCCCTTATTCCTCTTCTCCTTTAACATATGTTACAACCTTTCTCAATCCATTACCTCTCTTTTTTTTCAGACTCCCGTTATCCCAGAATATTTCCTTCTACGCTTAAACTCTATCCAACCTTTCCAAATGTTTACAATTTTTTTCTATTCTATCTTCTCAATAATGATACAGTTTTTCCATGTTATATATGAATTCTACCCTTTTAACCCATTCTTTAATGTTGGGCTCTCTGGTACTTGCCAGTATTTTGGGATCAGATATATTGCTGCATTTATTAAGTGGGGTATCACCATTTTCTTATATTGCTTTATTGAAAAGTTTGTATTATGGATAAGTAGGTTTCTGGGTTTTTAGGCATGCTCATTCCTGTCATTTCCTGAATCTGATGTATTACTTACTGCCAAAATTTCTGTATTTTTAAACACACCCACCATATATATGTAATTGTTTCTCTCTTCCCACAACCTCTCCAACAAAGCGGCTATTTCTCCAGTTGATATTTATGTGCTTTAATATGTGTTATATCAGGTGCAGCCCATCCATTAAGGGTGCACGGGCGCCGCCCTCCCTATTCATGTGTCCAGCCCCCATGTAGGACGCCGGATGCATGTATTTCAATGGGGGGTGTTTTCTTGAAGCATGTGATTAGAGCCAGAGGCTCTAATAGGCTTCAAAAAAGAGTGGGCTTGGGTCGTAGAGACCTGTTTCCCCTTTGGCCGAAAGGAGAAGCATTCAGATGGCCCACAGAGGAGGAGGGAGGAGACAGACGGAAGCCACTGTGATGCATGCAGAGGAGAGATGCCTGACCCCTGTGATGCCCACTGCCTGTTGCCCAGGTGAAGCGCTGCCCATCATAGATGGGGTTAGTGCCCTGGGTCCGACTGGGGAGGGGGGAGTGGGGCCATGGGTGTACTGTTTGCCGTCGCCCCCCAAAGAAATTACCACCAGTCGCCACTGTGTTAAATACCATCTTGACAGACACTTATAATTCATTTCTATCATGTTTGTGTCTACAGTATTGCTGTTCCATCTGCTAATTTCAATATTTTCTCTGTTGTACTTCTCAGACACTTTGTAAGAGTTATAGTGACAATAGGGACCTAGGTCCAACCATAACGAGGGACACAAGATCAGCAGTAGTGGTGTGTATAATGATACATTTAAAACAGTTTTTATTATAGGAGAATTATACATTTAGATGATTTGACCCATATTTTTGTTACAAAAAAAGTAATGTTTTTTAACTTTTTAATTTAAAGGTATTATTAACCTTCCTTCCTGCACCTTGTTTTTCACCTGCATAAGATGTGCATTGATCATGTGTATTCATGGTGCCATGTGTTGCCCTGTACAGACACAGCCTATAGTTGAGTAAATCTTCACATTCTGGTGTCAGACATGTTTACGTGGCAATATGTGGCATGGCACTGCACAGGTTAGAGTGTTACTAAACCTACAACAGTAACATCTGTCTGTATATGCAGCATAGCATACTTGTTATACTCACTGTGGAACTTTAGGGGTTAATCCTCTGCATTGTGTAAAAAGGCTATTTTATCCTGTATGCATAGATCCTCACCCCTCCTGCAATGTCTACATTGGAAACAACAGGCAAGGTAACCAACCTCAACCTGCACATGCTCAGTTGTGTCTTTTATGCTGGACAGAACATTGCCTGTTTCAGATGAGTTTTTCAGGTCACATGATTGAGCCGTGTGAACAGAGTGAAACAGAATGTGAACGATTTTGTGAACTGAGCATGTCATTGGCACAGTGCTGGCCGGACTGCGGGTGAGGGTTCGCAGATACCGAGGAAATCTCCTCCTCCATGAACACTGGGAAATCGCTGGGACCCTGTAGATCGCAACTGCGATATATAGAAGATAAAAAATGTATATAGCGGCAGAATTTGGATATAAAAAGAAGATTTAGCAGCTGTGTGCATTGTGAGGGGGCGGATTATTTGTTTTTATATTGCTGGGTTTAGTAACACTTTAATACATGACCCCTGTCTGTAATCTAAGAAATAACATTTTCTTTGAAGAAACTACATATCCCACAATCCCAGGTTTTCCCAGCCTAGTACTGGTGCAGGTGAGAGCTGCACAATAATTAGATTTGACACACAGTGTCAGCATTCAGTGGCAGAGATGACCAGATCTGCATAGCTACACAAGCAAACTGAGACCAGATTATATATGCTTAAGTGAGATTTATTTACAGTTAAAGTGGTTGTAAAGGCCGGAGGTTTTTTTATCTTAACCTGTTGCCGCCGCCCCACGTAAATTTACTGCGGGGTGGCGGCTCCTCTGCGCAGAATTACATACAGGTAAGTGATTCTGCACTTCTGGGTCTGGGGCGTGCACGCGTGCTGCCGACAACCCGTTACCGCTCTGATTGGACACAGCGGCAGCCAATCAGTGAGTCTGGCGGACGCGATGTCCACTGGGATCCACCGATTGCTCGAGGCACAGGCAGCGCGGTGATCTGCCTATGTAAACAGGGCAGATTGCCGTTCTGTGACAAGGGAAGGCAGTGACCTTGTGTTTCTGCTAAGCAGAAACACGGATTTCTCAATTTCCACAGTACAAGCACCCCCACACCCACTTAGGAAGCACTCCCTAGGAACACATTTAAGCCTTTGATCGCCCCTGATGTTAACCACTTCCCTGCCGGTGTCATTAGTACAGTGACAGTGCATATTTTTTTAGCACTGATCACTGTATTAGTGTCACCGGTCCCCAAAAAGTTTCAAAAGTGTCAGTTAGGTGTCCAATTTTCCACCGCAATATCACAGTCCGCTTTAAGTTTAAATAAAAATTCCATAATATATATCCCATAGTTTGTAGACACTATAAATTTTGTGCAAACTAATCAATATATGCTTATTGGGATTTTTTTTACCAAAAACCTGTAGCAGAACACATATTGGCCTAAATTGATGAAGAAATAAGATTTATTTTTTATTGGGTATGTTTTATAGCAGAAAGTGAAAATACAGAAGTGATCAAATACCACCAGAAGAAAGCTCCATTTGTGGAAAAAAAAGGACATACATTTTATTTGGGTACAATGTCACATGACCGCGCAATTGTCAGTTAAAGTAACACAGTGCTTTATCAAAAAAAATTGCCTGGCCATGAAGGGGGTAAACCTTCCGGAGTTGAAGTGGTTAAAGCCTTCTGTGTGCAGCAGCCCCTCTCAGCCCCCCAATCCTTACCTGAGGGCCATCTAGATCCAGCGATGTTGCATGAGTGTTTCGGCTGCCTGGGACTCCCCTCCTCATTGTCTGAGACAGCAGCCCGGCACCATTGGCTCCCGCTGCTGTCAAAGTCAGTCAGCCAATGAGAAGAGAAAGGGGGCAGGGCTGGGTCGGGCTCCGTGTATGAATGGACACAGGGAGTTGTGGCTCGGCTCAGGTGTCCCCATAGCAAGCTGCTTGTGGTGGGGGCACTCAACAGGAGGGAGGGGCCAGGAGAGCCAAAGAGGGACCCGAGCAGAGGGGGATCTGGGCTGCTCTGTGCAAGTCCACTACACAGAGCAGGTAAGTATAACATGTTTGTTATTTTTAACTAAAAAAATTTAGACTTTAGTATCACTTTAAACAAAAAACATTCAAACAACAGCTCACAGCAAACATAAAAATAACGTGAGCAAAAACTCCAGTGACAGAATACCTGACTAATAAACCTAAACAACAGGAAACCTAACTATTTAATAAATGCAACACGGGAACAGAGAAAAGCAGGGAAAACTTGAGGTGCAGGAAGCAGATGGGAAGAGGGAACCAAAACTGGGGTCAGGAACAAAGGAGAGCAGGTACAAGGCTGCAGGATACAAAGTAGGGCAGGAGCAAAATAAAATCAATATACTGACAACAAAGGTCTGGCAGCAGCAAAAAACGGAAGCAAAAGGCACCAAAGGGCGAGGAGCTAAATACTCTCCCAGCTACAGGTGGAGACTGATTACTGGAGACTGCAGGCTTCTGGGAAACACCCACTGGTGTACACTGGAACTTCAACTTCCCGCTCTGGAAAGCCCAGTGCCACCAGCAGGGAAGGTGATTCAGATTCTAACACATAGAACTTACCATGAAGCTAGAATATGTCTTTTAATTACACTAGCACTCTCATATTTGTGATGTGACTCAGAGTGGATGGCAATGTATGCATTGGAGGCTGCGTTACACAATTGGGTTGCCACCTGTACAGGCATACTATACACACCCCCCAGGTATGAAATTTAAGGGAATATTACACTTTTATTGTTTCACTTTAAGCATTATTAAAATCACTGCTCCTGAAAAAACAGACGTTTTTAAAACTTTTTTTTGCATTGATACATGTCCCCTGGGGCAGGACCCAGGTCCCCAAACACTTTTTATGACAATAACTTGCATATTAGCCTTTAAAATTAGCACTTTTGATTTTGAACGTTCGAGTCCCATAGACTTTAATAGGGTTCTAAAGTTCACACGAACTTTAGGTCTGTTCGCAGGTTCTGGTGCGAACCGAACAGGGGGGTGTTCGGCTTATCCCTAGTCTCCCCTTCCCACCACCCCTGCAGCCTGTCTGACTCACACAGAAGAACGAAGCTGCTTCCTCACACTGATTTCAGGTCTGTACAAAGTTTTCTATGCTTTGTAGATGGACAGGGAGGAGGGGGAGAGAGTGGCTTTGGAAGGAGGAAACTAAAAAGATGTACACTTGGTGGAATGATTGTGCTGGGGGGCTGCTTTGGTATGAAAAAGAACATATGCCAGAAGTGTGGGATGAATTTTAAATCTGACAGCCCCTTCCAGCACTAGCCCTCTCCCTCCCAGAGTGCCCCCAGAACAA
Organism: Lithobates sylvaticus; assembly: GCA_028564925.1. Lineage (NCBI taxonomy): Eukaryota > Metazoa > Chordata > Amphibia > Anura > Ranidae > Lithobates > Lithobates sylvaticus. The sequence continues at coordinate 141,981,560 of CM053031.1, read as the reverse complement.
ATCCAACCCCCTTCTAGCACTAGCCCTCTCCCTCCCAGAGTGCCCCCCAGCACATATCCAACTTCTCACAGAGGGGATGATCATGGCATCTGGGACCCCGGGACCCCCGAGAAATGGAGGACATTTGCCCTGGATGCCCACACTAGCTTCTGCTTGGCAAGTTAGTGGAGCCAAGTGCCAGAACTTGTTCCAGCACTGGGCTCCAGGACTCAGCCTGGATTCATAGGATGCTGGGATTTTGTTCAAATATCAGGAAAACTGGGGAGAGGACTTGTGTAGGAGGGGCTTGGAGGAAAGGGGATTTGCCCTGGATAGGATGAGGGGAGAGGAATTGTTCCAGGAACGGGAGCATGTTGAGAGAATTTGTACTGGGAGGGGGATTTATGCTTGGGGGGATGTTGGGGTGGGGTATTTGTGCTGGGATTTGGAGCTGTGCTGGGAGGGGGATTTGTGGGGTGGAAGGAGATTTGTACTGGGAAGGGGGATATTTTTTTAGGAAGAGGTTTGTGCTAGAAGTGGGATTTCTTTTTTTTGGGGGGGTGGGATTTAATTTTGAATTTTGCTCTCCTCTTACCCCTACACTGCTGTACTCTTTTTGTTTTGCACTCATGACTCCTACTATGCATTTCACTATCCTGTCTCCTGCATTTTGCAAAGTAAATATTCCTGACCCCTGTATTTCTTGCATAACACTCACTGTGCTAAGCATTACTGTTCTCCTTGAGGCAACCAAAAGTGTCCCAGGTCTTGTCTTTTACAATCTTAGGCCCCTTTCACACGGACGGGCCGTTCAGATCCGCCTGTCAGTTTTGACCGCGGATCTGAACGGGCGCTCCATGTTACTCTATGGAGCGTCGGATGTCAGCGGAGACATGTCCGCTGACATCCGACCCGATCCGATCCGCCAAAAGCAGACGGATGGCCCCACGTCCAGATCCGTCGCTGGCGGATCGGATCGGGTGAAAACGGACACACTGTCCGTTTTCATCCGATCTCTCCATAGAGATCAGCGGCGCTCGCAAGCCCCTCCCTGCTCAGTGAGCGGAGAGGGACTTGTCATCCGCCGGCTCAGCGGAGATCAACGGACAGATCTCCCGCTGAGCCGACGGACAGAGGCGGGCTCTGTGCAAGCGGAGTCCGGCTCGTCTGAAAGGGGCCTTATAGCATATACAAAAAAAAAAAAGATGTTGTGCGCTGCTAAAGTGTTCAGGTTTGGCTTGAAGAAAAGGTGGCAACCCTAGTTACACAGAGCAGGAAGATGTCTTGCCCCTTTGGCGAATTGGGACTGGGTAGCTGTAGCAAACCATGCATATAGGGGAACTGATTAGCCATCACATTAGAAACTGCAGCCACAACATGTGAGCTCATCATTACAAGGAAAGGCAAACAAACAGTACAGGGAATATAACTATACTAATACCTAGTTAAAACATCAAAAAACATGTATGTTGCGATTTACTTACTGTCTTAAAAATCTGTGGTTTCACTAAAGCCTGCCATAGATCCATGGATTGCAGGAAAGAAAATCGCTTGAATTTGACTGTGTTGATGGGGCAATTCCTCTTGCAGAGCTTTTGTGTTCTCCTGGCGCCTGCCTGGAGAACACACAGTGATTATGGCTAGTGACTATAGCCACTGGTAAAATTAGCATGAATCATCTGATATGCTGTCTGTACCCAAGTCAATTGACAGATCAACTTGGGTACAATCAGCCTGCCCATACATGGTCCCTACTGAACTGACCAAGATTCTAACCATCTATGGATGTCTTAAGTATGTTATTAAAATTGTTTTTAAAGCTAAAATGTGGTGTGTTGTTCACAGGTAATCAAGACCAGGAACCAAAGCCCTTTTCATTTCCCTAATAATATTTGAAAAAAGGAATATACAATACTATCATCTTTCTAAGGCTATCTGTATATATGTTTTCTCTCCTTTCTTTTAAAAAATGACTGTTATGAAAAAACAACATGTTATCTGCTGAAGTGCTTGTGATCATGTCCTTACTTTAGCCTGAAGCTAGATGCCCTACAACACACAAGACTATTTTCAGAGATAAGAGATGTTTGTCAGCAGACAAATTCAGTATTGAGTAAGTTGTTCGTGTGCAAATTAAAAAAAAAAAAAAAAAACTTTGAAATGAACATGTTCTGTTGTTTAGAATGGAGATCATGCTACGTTTACATTGGTGGGAAAAAGATGTGATAGTCACATGAGTGCAGGGGCTCAATTGCTTAGTTTAGTACTAGTACATGGTATTTCAAATATCTGATCCCAGAGGTCAAATGTTTGTCTTTCAGCCTAGTTATAAACATAATAAAATCCAATACAGTCAACAGTCTTTAAAACGTATTTAAAAAAATACAATTTATCATGGACTTTATTATTTTTCACTTATGTTACTTAAAGTGTACCTAAACTCCAGAACACATTTATATATGTAAGTTACCTATTTATGTAAACTTACAAATTGCAGGTTTACCAGTCCTTACATGGAGTGGTTTCATGATTTTTCATTTTTCAGTTTTTTAGTTGTACCTGGTGATCTATCAGTAACACACTTCCTGTGCTTACTTATTTTACTGTATCTATGAAAGAGCAGCATTGTCACCCTAGAACCTTATAGCATAGGGAGTAGGTGTTCTGTAGTTCAGACAGAGAACTCAAGCAGGGCTGATAAGGTGCAACATAAGCATTGAGTTGTCACCTTTCTACAGGAAGTTAAGAGCTCAGGATCAACACTTTTCTGGCATTTATCAAACATGCTATAATTACCAGATCAAAGGGAAGCAAATATAAGAGAAGTAAATTTTTAGAGTTTACAATAATGTCAAAACAAATATACAAAAATGTAAAGTAAGACTACACAATATATTTTATTTACCAAAAACAAAATATACCTGTGGGCACCAAGACAATATTTTGTGTTGAAAAATAACTTATAGTGGGTTAAAAGGCTAAATGTCTATGAAGAGCCAAAAGAAAAAGCTGTAGTAATGCTAATAGAAGTAAAAAATTATGGCTAAAGAAAAGAATCAGAAAAAGGCAAAATTAGCTTAGAAACTGAAAATAAGGTCTGATTGTTATGCATACTCATGTAAAGGAATTTGTTGTTGAGAAAGCATTGAGCTGCAAGGGTGATAGAAGAGAAAAGAGCTGCAGGATGTGGTGCTCCCTCCAGGCACACCTGCCCTTAATCTATCCACTGCTATACAGTGCCTTGAAAAAAGTATTCATACCCCCTACCCTGTTATGGCCACTGATTGACACTGTGGTGGGCTCTGGTTGGCACTGTGAGATTTTTTTGAGGGGGCACTGACTGGCAGCTGTTGGGCACTGATTGGCAGGTGATGGGCACATCTGATGGGAGCTGTGCTGATAATCAATGTGCTGACTGACAGGGAGAGATGCTGATTGGCTCTCCCTGTCAACTTGAACCAAGTAATGACGTTTACCGGCACTTCCTGGTTCACGCTATGATCAGCTGTGATTGGTCACAGCTGATCACGTGGTAAGAAGCCTGTGTCACAGGCTTCTTACCACAATCGGAGATGCAGCATGTCAGACTGACATGCCGCACTTGCGATTGCTGCGCTGAGCACCCCCATGGGTGCACCCTGGCATGTTATCCTACTGGACTCCCAGTCAGGATAACAGAACCACTTCCTAGCCGTCAATCTGCTATAGGCCGGGCGGGAAGTGGTTAAATGCAACTTAGGGGCTCCCGCTTAGGCATCCAAAGTCCAATGATTTTGAAGCCACTAGATGGGTGCAGGCTGGGAGTAAAACCATCTAGACTCAGGATACACTATTAAGATAGAGGGGTATTCCCTTAGATGCACACCTATCCAGCCATGTCATGTTAGCTTGAATTTACAGTTTACACACAAATGCCCAGTGAATTCAGAGCTGTTCTCTGGTAATTGACTGACCTGTCATTGCAAACCTTCCCCACATTGCCATTTTTCTTCCTTTGCTCATCGAGAACCAACCGCCTCTTCCAGGTTCTTGCTGCTGGCCTCTGATGGCGCAATAGAAGCTCTGCCCTTCTCTATTCATTGTATGGAACCTGATGCCTCCCAGGAGTCTTTAGGAGGACAGACAAGTCATTCATATCTAGGTGAGAATGAAGGCAAGGGGCAGGTTGGAGTAAATAAAAAAAAAATGTAAACAAGCAAGGCTGTTTAGGAAGGGGAGGATTGTATTGATCAAAAGTGAGTTTTGTGAGTGAAGGTCTGAAGATTTAATCAAACTGTCAAGACATTGAAGGAAAATGTAGTTATCATAAAGCTCTAAACCTAGCATTGCAGCACCTAAAAAATTGGACCCCAAACTATCTGCAATTTACCTATAGTTCCACTTAATATACACAAAAACCAACATAATCACTTCTCTGCAGTCCTGGCAAGAATAACCCAACAAACTATTGAAAAGCATGTTTCAAAAAATGTATTGCAAAACCCCGGGAAAAGAGCGGCAACCAAAATTCTAGCCTAATTTCTTCTGCTTTTGGACAGAGTAGAGAAGAGTTAAGAGTTAAGGTATCAAGTCTTTATTTTTCAATAAATGTTTAAGTAGCAGTATTGTAGTAATGCAAAAACTTAATATAGTCAAATTAAGTTAAACAATATATGAAAATGAAGACAAAACGTCTGTAGAATCTATACAACTCAGTTGTGCCCTCTCCCGCCACTGATAAAAGTGATCTTGCGGCGAAAGCTAGCTGCTGCTATAACCACGATATCCGTCCCCGCGTGCGGCGGTCGGCAAGCTCTTGTAAATGCACCTAAAAGCTTGTACTTTTCCAACGTCGGGCTTTTTTTCTGCCAAAAAGCTGCTGCCAGGAGGAAAGGCTTCAAGGAGAGTTTGCAAAATGCCCTGTGTGCATGAGACCTAAGGTGTTAGCTGGAGTTTGTCTTCAATTTGTTAGTGTATCTAAATCTGCTAGTGCATCAAACACTACCCCCCTTCCCCCCCATTGACAATGCTGCTGTCCAAAGGTGCTCCTGTGCTGCTTCATTTAGAGCAGTGATGGCGAACATTGGCACCCCAGATGTTTTGAAACTACATTTGCTAATGATGCTCAACTACACTGCAGAGTGCATGAGCATCATGGGAAATCTAGTTCCAAAACATCTGGGTTGCCAAGGTGTGTTACTAGCCAGATCACCAGATGAAAAAATGCCTAAAAAAAGAAAACTTATGCAACCACCACAACTAATTGCAATATAATAAGTTTTTGGTTTTGGGTTTAATAACGCTTCAAAGTGAGCCTAATGTTTTTAGCTATAAAAAGGGAGTGCAACAATGAAAACTAGCAATGTGTTCTTGCTATACCATCGAAATCTCAGACACTATAAATGCTCATAAGTCCCATGTCAATGCTTTATTTTTCCAAAACAACCACAATGTTAAAATCAGCTTAAATCAGTATTAAATCCCAAAACAAAACTGTAATGTATTGCAGTTTACCAATTCTTAGATGTGGTGGCTGCATTCCTTTTCATTTTTATATTTATTTCACTTCTGTCTTAGGATGTCTGCATTCTGGATTTGTTAGTAAAGCATACCCCTTTGGACATCAGCAGTGCCCCCTTTGGACACTCATGATACAGGAGACGGTCAGAGACTGCAGTCTGGGAATTGCAGGGCTGTGCCACTCTATTTAAACCAGCTCTGCAAGATCAAGTCAGTGATCCTCCTTTGAAAAGTACAACCAAGTGACAAGGCAGCAGCACATTTAATTTCCAAAATAAAATGTTTCTTACAAACAGAGATCTGGTCAGGATTAGTGGAGGACAGTTAATGGGTCTGTGAAACTTCTAGCCTGAATCAGCATTAAATTCTTCACAAAAACATCAAACTCTGCAGCACACACAGCGCTCTGGCTTAATAGCTGAGCTGAAATGGTTAACAGCCTGCCATGTGTGACCCCCTCACTGGACACAGAATGCAGGTGGGCTGCAGGGTCTTCCAGAGATCTTATCAGTGCATTGTGCAGCTACAAAAAGAAAAGAAAAATAAAGATTACAGAGTGTGGGGGAGGTGGATCAGTAGCATTGCACTGCCTGAAGACATACATTCCTGAAAGACACTGTCCAGCCAGCATTACATGTGACTGTGCAGGGCTCCCCACGATCTTGTTTCCATTCAGCCAGAATGATGTGTGTGCTTAGTGCTGCAGGATTTTGCTGTGGTTGTACCTTCCTCTGCTATGTCCTCCTCGGGCTTCAGGTACTGTGCATCTCCCTCCCGGGGCCCCCATTCAGCACCTGTGTAATCAAATGTGGTGGGCTGGAAAGGGGGAGGGTTACACTCTGTCTGCTGCACGATACACTTGCTCCTCCAGCCCTCGCTGTTAGACATTTACTCAGCCCCGCCTCCTGTTCACAGCACAGCCCCGCCTCCTGTTCACAGCACAGCCCCGCCTCCTGTTCACAGCACAGCTCCTGCCACCGCTCGTCTCTCTCTGCTGTTCCAAAGCTCCTAGCAGATGACAGTGGCCCTCTCCCGCAAGTCGCGTACACTCAGCTATGTATCTCGGCGGGGCCCCCTATTGGGCGGGGCCCATGGGCTTGAGCCCAGTCAAGCCCAATAGTAAGTCCGGCCCTGCCCTTTGGACATCAGCAGTGCCAGTCTGGGGAGAGGGTAGTGTTAGGCTAGCAGATTTATGGACTTGACTAACAAATTGGAGCTAAAGTCCAACTATTGCAAACACTTTATAAGCAGTTATAACAAACATTTTTTTATTTTTTTTGGATAAAGGTTTTACGCAGATGAATAAAAGCACCCCTGTCAGTGTAAGGCTTCATCCTACATAGCAAGCAATTGTACTGCAAGTTTGAAAATGACTTGCTAAGTTATTGCTAGACTTGCCAGGCTTCACAAGTTTGTTGCACAATTGCAGCAAGCCCGCATTGCATGACTCCAGATCAAATTTCTTTGCAAACATTTTGATAGTCTGCTGCAAGTTCTGGTTCAGTTATGTTGTGCAATAGTCATCCCATCACAGGGGTCACTGTGACTGAATTTTCATGCTGTAGACTTGCAGAGCTCTTGCTGTAGACTCTGCAACTTTGCTCTTGCTAAAGACTTGCCACACAAATGTGCTACAAATTGGAAAAATGTCAACTAGAACTTGTGCTTCAGGTGCTCTGCAAGTGTACAACTTGCCAGTAAAAATGTGCAGCAAGTTAAAGCGGAGTTCCACCCTAAAGTGGAACTTCCGCTCATCGAAACCCTCTCCCCCTCCGGTGTCACAGTCGGCACCTTTCAGGGGGGAGGGGGCGCAGATACCTGTCTAAGACAGATATTTGCACCCACTTCCAGGCATAGACTCCCATGGGAGTCTATGCCTCTTCCTGTCCCGCCGCGCTGTCTGCTGGGACACACACGGGTCCCAGAGACAGCGTGGAGCATTCTCATTGCGCTGCGTGACTCGCGCATGCGCAGTAGGGAAATGGGAAGTGAAGCCGCAACGCTTCACTTCCTGATTCCCTCACCGAGAACGGCGGCGGCAGCAGCCGAGAGCCGAGTGATTGATCGGCCTCGGCTGCCGACATCGCTGGACTCCAGGAAAGGTAAGTGTCCATTTATTAAAAGTCAACAGCTGTAGTATTTGTAGCTGCTGGCTTTTAATACATTTTTTTCGGGTGGACTCCCTCTTTAACAGACTTCTGTACACACGATCGGATATTACGACAACAAAACTGACGGATGTTGGCTCAAACTTGTCTTGCACACACACGGTCACACAAATGGTGTCGGAAATTCTGAACGTCAAGAACGCAGTGACGTACAACACGTACGAAGAGCCGAGAAAAATTAAGTTCAATAGCCAGTGCAGCTTTTCTGCTTGATTCTGAGCATGCGTGGACTTTTGTGCGTCGGAATTGTGTACACATACTCAGAATTTCCGACAACAAATCTTGTGGTCGGAAAATTTAAGAACCTGCTCTCAAACATTTGTTGGAGGAAACTCTGACAACAAATGTTCTATGGAGCATACACATGGTCGGACTTTCCAACAACAAGCTCACATCCAACATTTGTTGTCCGAAAATCCTATCGTGTGTACCGCCCATTACAATTATTGGCAAGTTATGCTTGCTATCTGGGATGTACACTACAGCTCATAAACTTGAGTTGAGCTTTTGTAATTTTTTTGCTAAAGCTCCAAAAACTCAACTCCATAAAAGCCTATGTGAAAATGTACACATTGGCTTTTACAAAGAGTTTAGGAGCTGCTACAGTTATGGGATCTTCAACCTCCCTCTCCTGAACGTGGAAGAACCGCATTCAGGATGTAAACGCTTTGACCGTCGGCCACAAAACACAGAATTTTACAGAAATGTTGTGCTTTCCAGCGGTCGAAGTAGACTATGTGTACATGAAGCCTTAAATGGCTTGTCTCAACGCTAACTCCTGCTTTGTCTGGACAGCTTATCCGTCAGTTTAAAAAGAACAGATTTACTAGTAGGATCACCAGGTGAAAATAAAGGAAAAATTTAAAAAAGAAAAACGAATGCAGCCACCCCATCTAATGCCCCGTACACACGATAGGACCTTGTTGTCGGAAATTCCAACCGTGTGTAGGCTCCATCACACATTTTCCATAGGAATTTCCGTCACACAAAATTTGAGATCTGGCTCCCAATTTTTCCAACAACAAAATTTGTTGTCAGAAATTCCGATCGTGTGTACACAATTCCGACGCACAAAGTGCCACACATGCTCCGAATCAAGCAGAAGGGCAGCACTGGCTATTGAACTTAATTTTTCTCGGCTCGTCATACGTGTTGTGCGTCACCGTGTTCTTGACGTTCAGAATTTCCGACCAACTTTGTGTGATCGTGTGTATACAAGATAAGTTTGAGACATCGGTCGGAAAAAATCCCATGGATTTTGTTGTCGGAAAATCCGATCGTGTGTACAGGGCATTAGTATTGGTAAGCCGCAGTTTAATACTTTTTGTTTTTTTGGGTTTATTACCACTTTAAAGAAAGAGAATGCAAGTGTAAAGTAAAGATTTGGAAATCCACCCTTAGATGCAGTTTGGTATGTGCCATGGAATTTCTAGGAACTCTATCATAATCCCTATTTTTAATTTTACGACTCTCTTGTTATGTTGTGCTGTGAAAACAACTGAAATATACATAAAAACAAAGAGGATTTAAAATATACACATTATGTGTATATAATGTTTTTTAAGCAGTAAAAGTAATATTTATTTGCCTTCAGTGTATATGTTTTAAAAGTTAAAAGGTTCAAACATTAATTCTGTAAAGTTAATTGTTACAGCTCTTTGTTTTTCCGTATAGGGTATTAGCACTAATGATTTAAATCCTCTTTTGAAGCTGCTAAATCTCATAATCTATTCTGTATCAAATGAGAAGAAAACCCTTTATGTGACTGTGATTTCTGCTTAAATTCTAAAACAAACAGAAGTATTCCTGCATATTTTACCAGATTAGTATTGACTGTGCATGTGATTAACATTACTTTGTCCTTAGTTAAAATAATAGCCTTATTGTGCTGCTTTGCCTTTTGTGAGTGGCTATAGGTATTAGAGCCTTGTTTCCTGAGTTTTCGTTTCCAGAATACAATGTAACGCACTAAATTACATCGATATTCAGTAACACTTCTAATCAATTTACCTGATCACTTTATAATCAGGAGTTTTTTTCTGAATACTGTCAGTTGTCACATATTTCAATGTTAAATGTTTAATTAGCTTGCTTGCTGTGATCTACGTCTATGGTCTTTAAATGTAATTATCAAAACATTTATTTAAACTCTTGTTTTAGGGCATGTAAGATGATCATGGGAGCCCTAATAGCACACGGCTTGCTATGAGGACACATGGAAGACGAGGGAGTGGACAGTGTTGGTGGGGGACCTCTAAACAGCAGTTAAGTAAACCCTCTTTTTCGTTTTAGCAACAAAAAAAAACAAAAAAAAATATCCTTTAATATCACTTCAATTGCTCATATAGATCAGACTTCCTTCAGTTGTTTTAACCTAGAAATCTAACATTAACTTAAAGTCTGGTTTAAACTTTCTTTTCCAATGATTTTTATTGAAAAGAGATTTAGAAAAACAATGAAAAATGTAATAGTACAAATAAATGTCAAACAACAGTGTTACAATGGGGACACCACACTGGTTTAATCTTTCAGATTAAACGGTAGATGGTAGATGGAAATCCAATCTGATCCTATCCGCTAACAGACGAATGCGTATCTGTTCTCTATTCAGCTAGCGGATCAGAATGTGTTCGCCATCCATTTAGCAGATTTAGTGGTCTGTTTACATCTGGCCACCCATAGAGGACAGCAGGCAGGGGGAGGAGCCAGGAGCACCAGCAAGGGTCCCGAAAAGAGGAGGCAATACGGTGTCGTCATATAACTGGTGTGGCAGTGATCAGAGACACTACAGTAAATGGTGATAGTATGTAAATCTATTTTATTATCTTTTTATTGAAATTTTTTTACATACTGTGACCAGAGCCATACAGTGTTACCATAGTAACACTGTACTACTCTGGGGTGGTAATCAGGATTTTTTTTTTTAGCACACTAGGATGGCTTATAATAGTGATAATTAAGGTTATAAGCAACCATTTTTTTCTGAATGAAATCCATTCATTCAGTGTGTACTTTTGTGATTGGGCATGATTGGCCACAGCTAATCACATGGTACAGATGGGCTGTGTTTGGCCATGTCTGTACCATGTAATAGCTGTGACCAATCAGAGATCAACGCAATAGTACGCAATGAATACACCATTCTGACATCCATAGTGTACAATTGTCATGCGATCTGCTGTGATCGGCCATAGTGATCACATGGTGCCAGCAGTGGCCCGGTACACTGGTCTGTCACCCACTGTGTCCACCGGACAGATTGTGACATGGGACACTTGTGAGGTGCGATCCTGGGAGGATATCATATGATCTCCACCAACAACGGGAGAGCTCCCATCATATTACAATAGGATGGGTGGGAAGCAGTTAAATTCCTTATAATCACAATAAAGTGCACTATCACTTTACATGATAAAATTCAATATAAAAATTGTGCAGGCTGTATATGTGTAAATGAATAAAGCTGCAAATACCAAAACGTTGCAAAGTCCATAAAGTATAAAGTCCACAAAGTGAAATTGCTGTGATGATGTCTGTTAAGAGGAAACGCATTAGGTTGAGTTTTGGCTAGTGATGTCATGGTGCACACCTGTGGGACTCGCAGTGGCGCTGTCTGTGACAATTTACAATTGACATGTTTCCTCATGTGATTGGCTTTTATGAACTGCTTCCCCGGCCTCGATTGATGGTTGCAGAATGGCACTCCTTCGTGAATCGCAGTAGCTGTACGGTGTGCGCTTTAAGGAGCCAATAAAAGTACTAGGCAGCCGCGATGTCTGCCGGGCACCCACAATCGCTCCTGACAGAGCGAGAACGAGGATTCGTGTGTGTGTAAATACACAAATCCACGTTCTGTCAGGGGTGAGGAGACTGATCTGTTGTTCCTAGTATATATATATATATACTAGGAACACCGATCGATCTCCTCCCCAAGTCAGTCCAATCCCCCTCACAGTTAGAACACACACTGAGGGAACAGAATTAACCCCTTGATCGCCCCAGTGTTAACCCCTTCCCTGCCAGTGACATTTATTAATCAGTGCATTTTTATAGCACTGATCACTGTATAAATCTCAATGGTCCCGAAAATATGTCAAAAGTGTCCGATATGTCTCCTGCAATGTCGCAGTCCCGATAAAAATCACAGCTCGCCGCCATTTCTAGTAAAAAAAAAATTTATAAAAATGCCATAAATCTATCCCCTATTTTGTAGACATGATAACATTTGCGCAAACCAATCAATATACGCTTATTGCAATTTTTTTCCCAAAAAATATCTAGAAGAATATATATCGGCCTAAACTGATGAAGAAATTTGTTTTGTTTTTTTAATTTTGGGATATTTATTTTAGCAAAAAGTTAAAAATATTGTGTTTTTTTCTTTTGTTTATAGCACAAAAAGTAAAAACCGCAGAGGTGATCCAATACCACCAAAAGTAAGCTCTATTTGTGGGGAAAAAAGGCATACATTTTGTTTGGGTACAATATCCCATGGCCGCGCAATTGTCAGTTAAAGCGACGCAGTGCCGTATTGCAAAAAATGGCCTGGTCAGGAAGGGGGTAAATCCTTTCCGGGGCTGAAGTGGTTAATACATTTTAATATATTTTAACTTTCTACACTATGAGATGTGCTCTTTATTTCTCCTATGCCTCATGTATTTTAAGTTTGGAACCTTATTGAATTAAGCCACAAGACTGCATAGCTGTGTTACAGCCAGGCACAGCCGATCTCATTGTTTTGGGATCTTAATTTCTGGTAAGGACTTTGAGAGCACATGGAGTGCATGTTTTGTCTGCAGTGATTCACGCTCTGCCTCCAGCATTTTGAGGTCTTTCTACTGGAAATGATCACAGAAATGTTACTTTGTGGAAGTTTTATGGACCTTTTTCTTTAAGTGTCAAGTTTTGTTGAGTTATTTACAGCTTTATTCATTTACATAATTGTATATAGAATTGTATCATTTAAAGCAGTTTTGTTGTGATTATAAGTATTCTAAAGTGATAGTGCACTTTATTGTGACTATATATATGCCGATTTGCCTTCTCCGCCAGTCAACTTAATTCCAAAATGTACAAACAAAGACAAGAAGTGGCGCCTTCTAAGCGTAGAAAATTAGATAGATTTAATAGATGTAAAATAAGTAACAGATGCACTCACAAACAGACGATAGAAAAGGGCATTATTCATAAACATCATCCGCACTTGTCCAGGGCAGCAGGCTGTGGGCCGGTGTGAGCTGTAATATCCGTGTTCTTCCCTTCTGACGATTTTGGTGGTGGAACCCAGCGCTCTCGAGTTCGGGGAAGGAGATCAGCAGGACATCGGAACCCAGTGCTGTGGTTTTTATCGCTTCTGGGTACAAGGTCAGCGGGAGGGTGCGCGCGTTCGAAGCATGCGTGCTTCTTCCTCAGGCTCTAGCAGGGGCCATCTTAAATGAGGTATGTATATACTAAGCTCAGTGACACCTGATTGGCTAAGAGGAAAGACAGTGAAAGCCACTGGAAAACGATACTAGATGAAATGCTGGCACGAATGAATGAACTAAGAACCAGAATATATTAATATTCCAAAATTATTGATAAAAATCATGACAAATTAGTGACAAGTAATCCATGTATTAGTGTCATAACAAAATATGAGGAAATTAAAAGCGCTAGCTAATAGAAGAATGGGGTTATAGATACTCCATAGAAAGCGCTGGCTAATAGAAGAATGGGGAAATAGATCCTCCATAGACCACCGATCAATTGTACGAAAGGGAACCTAATAAATATGTATAGAAATATATGAAAAATATATAAACATATATATATAATATATATATATATATATATATATATATATGAAAAATAAAAATTAAATAAAAAATAAAAATGGCCAGATGATAATATCTAATGAGCTAGCATAATTGATTGCAGAGTTTTTATATAATGTAGAGATATAAATATATGTGGTAAAAGTATGAGCAAGTATGTCCATAAGAATTATACATGAGAAATACACGGAGTACATACATATGTAAAGGAGCATGGGGGAGCTCATGTCCATAATGGGGGTGGTATTTACACAGCCCCGAATGATCCACAATGGCTCAAAAGTGATATGGTCCAGAAATATTTAGACAGAATAAAGGTGGATAAAGCACCTGGAACAGATGGGATCCACCCACGAATCTTAAAAGAATTGAGCTCTGCAATTTCAAAGCCATTGTATTTCATTTTTAGGGACTCATTAATGACGGGAATAGTACCACTGGATTGGCGCAGGGCGAACATGGTGCCTATATTTAAAAAGGGAACAAAGTCTTTACCAAGTAACTATAGACCTGTTAGTTTAACCACTTGCCGACCGCCCCATGTAGATATACGTCGGCAGAATGGCACGTACAGGCAGAACCACGTACCTGTACGTGCCATTCTTCAGGCGGTTGGGGGGTCCGATCGGACCCCCCTCCGCCGGCGGGGACGGTCGGCATCGCTTCAGGAGCGATCCGGGACGAGGGGACGGCCAGTGGTTTCTGGCCACCCCCTCGCGATCGCTCCTGGCGAATGAAAAGCTTCCCCTTCCTGTCTATTGTATAGACAGGAAGGCGGAAGTGATGTCACGCTCGGTGCGCCGGTCTATGTGACCGGAACGCCGAGCAGAGAAGATGTAAAGGTTAGTGCACAAACAGTACACTGACACCAGTACACATAGGCACACAATCCACCCCCCTGTCACCCCCAGATCACCCCCCAGATCACCCCCTCCCCCCCCAGTCACAGTGTCACTAATTGCAGTGATCATTTATTTACTGATCACTGCATTTAGTGTCAGTGTGACTGTAATACCTGTCAGGGCAGTTAGTTTTAGGTCCTAGGTAGCCCCCTACCCCCCCCTAATAAAGGTTAAACCCCCTGATTGCCCCTAGTTAACCCCTTCACCCCCTTTTGCCAGTGTCACTAAGCGATCGTTTTTCTGATCGCTGCATTGTGTCGCTAGGTAACCATTTTTTTTTTATTTTAACCGCCATGTTTTATATAGGTTCATAAATAGTTTTATAGGTCAGGTACCCCCATATTACAACCTAAATAAAGGTTTTAACCCCCTGATTGCCCCTAGAGTTAACCCTTTCACCAGTAATCACCGTATAACTGTCACTGGTGACGCTGGTTAGCCAGTTAGTTATTTCGTTATTTAGGTTCCCCGTCAGGTTTTTATATAGCGTCAGGTACCCCCATATATTACCTAATAAAGGTTTAACCCCCTGATTGCCCCTAGTTAACCCTTTCACCCCCTTTTGCCAGTGTCACTAAGCGATCGTTTTTCTGATCGCTGCATTAGTGTCGCTAGGTAACCAGTTTTTTTTTAGGTTAACCGCCATGTTTATATAGGTTCATAAATAGGTTTATAGGTCAGGTACCCCCATATTACAACCTAAATAAAGGTTTTAACCCCCTGATTGCCCCTAGAGTTAACCCTTTCACCAGTGATCACCGTATAAAATGTCACTGGTGACGCTGGTTAGCCAGTTAGTTATTTCGTTATTTAGGTTCCCCGTCAGGTTTTTATATAGCGTCAGGTACCCCCATATATTACCTAATAAAGGTTTAACCCCCTGATTGCCCCTAGTTAACCCTTTCACCCCCTTTTGCCAGTGTCACTAAGCGATCGTTTTTCTGATCGCTGCATTAGTGTCGCTAGGTAACCAGTTTTTTTTTGTATTACTGTTACGGGTGACGCTGGTTAGTTAGCTTGTTTTTTTATACTGTCAGGGCACCCGCCATTTATTACCCAATAACGGTTTAACCCCCTGATCGCCTGGCGGGTGATATCAATTAGGTTTTAGGGTCAAATAAGGTCTGCGTCGCCCCAGGTTAGTGCCAGTACCGCAAACACCCACGCGCAAAGCATACACCTCCCTTAGTGGTATAGTATCTGAACAGATCAATATCTGATCTGATCAGATCTATACTAGCGTCCCAGCAGTTTAGGGTTCCAAAAAAACGCATTGTTAGCGGGATCAGCCCAGATACCTGCTAGCACCTGCGTTTTCCCCCTCCGCCCAGCCCAGCCCAGCCCACCCAAGTGCAGTATCGATCGATCACTGTCACTTACAAAACACTAAGCACACATAACTGCAGCGTTCGCAGAGTCAGGCCTGATCCCTGCGATCGCTAACATTTTTTTTGTGGTAGCGTTTTGATTCAGTCGCTAACAGTCAGGAGCTTTTTTACCTGTGAATCTCAAAAAAATAAAAAAAACAAAAATAGTTGTCGTTTTATTGTTCTCTCTCTCTCTCTATTGTTGCTCTTTTTTTACTCCATTCTATTCTGCAATGTTTTATTATGTTTTATCATGTTTTATCATGCTTGCTTTTCAGGTATGTAATTTTGTTTACTGTGTTTTAGTGTTAAGCATTTTTTTGTTTTCAGGTGCGCCATTCAGTTGCAGCGCGGATTTATTTATCTTGACAGCAACAGCGTTTGCTCCCACGATACATAAAGCCGCGACTCCAACGCTGTAGGAGGTGATTTCACCACCACAGTTAAAAAAAAGAGCATATGTGCCGAAGCATGGGGGCAGCAGGGGGGGCGGAGGAGCGATTGGCTCCTAATGCCACGTACATACGGTCGAAATTCCGACCGTGTGTACACGGCATAACTTTTGCGGGAGGATGCCCCCATGCATCGGCATATATAAATGGTGCATGTATGCCCATCATTAGAAGTGGGTGGATGAAGGGAGGTATTCTAATGGTGGGCATACCCACCAATCAATCTCTTTTTTTCGTTCAGCCAAGAGGCTGCATGAAAAAAAAAAAGATTACAATATATGTCCAGTATGTTGCTGGACTTTGAATGGTTATACCAGAATGATGCCTGCAGGTTTAGGTATCATCTTGGTATCATTCTTTTCAGCCAGTGATCGGCTTTCATGTAAAAGCAATTCTAGCGGGTAATTAGCCTCTAGACTGCTTTTACAAGCAGTGGGAGGGAATGTCCCCCCTCCCGGATATAAACCGCGCCATTGGGAAATTGGGAAAGCATTTTATCACACCAATCTTGGTGTGGTCAGATGCTTTGAGGGCAGAGGAAAGATCTAGGGTCTAATAGACCCCAATTTTTTCAAAAAAAGAGTACCTGTCACTGCCTATTGCTATCATAGGGGATATTTACATTCCCTGAGATAACAATAAAAATCATAACAAAGAAAAAAAATGGAAGGAACAGTTTAAAAATAGAATAAAAAAGCTAAATAAATAAAAAAAAAACTAAAAAAAAAAAAAAAAAAGCACCCCTGCCCCCCTTCTCTTGCGCAAAGGCGTACACAAGCGTTGGTCTGGCGTCATATGTAAAAAGCAATTGCAGCATGCATGTTGGGTATCACCGCGAAGGTCAGATCGAGGGCAGTAATTTTAGCAGTAGACCTCCTCCGTGAATCTAATGTGGTATCATGTAAAGGCTTTTAAAGGCTTTTAAAAATGTATGTAGTTTGTCGCCACTGCGTGTTTGTGCGCAATTTTAAAGCATGTCGTGTTTGGTATCCATGTACTCGGCCTAAGATCATATTTTTTATTTCATCAAAAATTTGAGCAATATAGTGTGTTTTAGTGCATTAAAATAAAAAAAAGTGTATTTTTTCCACAAAAAATGCGTTTGAAAAATCGCTGCGCAAATACTGTGTGGAAAAAAAAAATGCAACACCCACCATTTTAATCTGTAGGGCCTTTGCTTTAACAATATATATAGTGTTTGGGGGTTCAACGTAATTTTCTTGCAAAAAAAAAAATATGTTTTCATGTAAACAAAAAGTGTCAGAAAGGGCTTTATCTTCAAGTGGTTAGAAGAGTGGGTGACGTGTGACATAGGCTTCTAAACGTTGTGCATAAAATGCCAGGACAGTTCAAACCCCCCCCAAATGACCCCATTTTGGAAAGTAGACACCCCAAGCTATTTGCTGAGAGCAATGTTGAGCCCATTAAATATTTTTTTTTTTTTGTCCCAAGAGATTGAATAATGAAAAAAAAAAATATATATATTTTTTTTACAAAAAGTTGTCACTAAATGATATATTGCTCAAACATGTCATGGGCATATGTGGAAATACACCCCAAAATACATTCTGTTGCTTCTCCTGAGTACGGGGATACCACATGTGTGGGACTTTTTGGGAGCCTAGCTGCGTACGGAACCCCAAAAACCAAGCACCGCCTTCAGGCTTTCTAAGGGAGTAATTTTTTTATTTCACTTCTCACTGCCAATCACAGTTTCGGAGGCCATGGAATGCCCAGATGGCATAAAACCCCCCAAAATGACCCCATTTTGGAAAGTAGACACCCCAAGCTATTTGCTGAGAGGTATTGTGAGTATTTTGCAGATGTCGCTTTTTGTCACAAAGTTTTGAAAATTGAAAAAAGAAAAAAAAAATTTTTTTTTCTTTACTTTCTTCATTTTCAAAAACAAATGAGAGCTGTAAAATACTCACCATGCCTCTCAACAAATAGCTTGGGGTGTCTACTTTCCAAAATGGGGTCATTTGGGGGGGTTTTGTGCTATTTTGGCATTTTATGGCCTTCGAAACTGTGATAGGTAGTGAGGAGTGAAATCAAAAATTTGCACCCTTAGAAATCCTGAAGGCGGTGCTTGGGTTTCGGGGCCCCGTACGCGGCTAGGCTCCCAAAAAGTCCCACACATGTGGTATCCCCATACTCAGGAGAAGCAGCAAAATGTATTTTGGGGTGCAATTCCACATATAACTATGGCATGTGTGAGCAATATATCATTTAGTGACAACTTTTTGAAGAAAAAAAAAATTATTTTTTATTTTTGTCTTTATTCAATCACTTGGGACTAAAAAAAAAAATATTCAATGGGCTCAACATGCCTCTCAGCAAATAGCTTGGGGTGTCTACTTTCCAAAATGGGGTCATTTGGGGGGGTTTTGTACTTCTCTGCCATTTTAGCACCTCAAGAAATGAAATAGGCAGTCATAAATTAAAAGCGGTGTAAATTCCAGAAAATGTACTCTAGTTTGTAGACGCTATAACTTTTGCGCAAACCAATCAATATACGCTTATTGGCATTTTTTTTTACTAAAGACATGTGGCTGAATACATTTTGGCCCAAATGTTTGACTAAAATTGAGTTTATTAGATTTTTCTTATAACAAAAAGTAGAAAATCTCTTTTTTTTTCAAAATTTTCGCTCTTTTTTTTTTATATCGCAAAAAATAAAAATCACAGAGGCAATCAAATACCATCAAAAGAAAGCTCTATTTGTGGGAAGAAAAGGACGCAAATTTCGTTTCGTTACAAAATTGCATGACCGCACAATTACCAGTTAAAGTAGTGCAGTGCGAAATTGAAAAAAGACCTCTGGTCCTTAAGCTGACAATTGGTCCGGGGCTGAAGTGGTTAACTTCTATAGTTGGGAAGATACTGGAGAGATTAATAAAAGACCACATAGACGAGTTCTTGCTGGAAAAAAATGTTTTAAGCAATAGACAGCATGGGTTCATGAAAGACAGAAGTTGTCAGATAAACCTGATTTCTTTTTATGAAGAGGTAAGTAAAACCTTGGATAGAGGTGTGGCTGTGGACGTGGTATACTTGGATTTTGCAAAAGCGTTCGATACAGTTCCCACACACGGCTCATGTGTAAGGTAAGGTCTACAGGTTTGGAAATATCGGTTTGTAAATGGATAGAAAACTGGCTAAAAGACAGGATTCAGAGAGTCGTGGTTAATGATTCTTACTCTGAATGGTCTAAGGTTATCAGTGGTGTACCCTAAGGTTCAGTGCTGGGACCCTTACTTTTTAATATCTTTATAAATGATATTGGGTCTGGGATCAAAAGTAACATTTCTGTCTTTGCAGATGACACCAAGCTATGCAGTGGAATAACGTGCTTACAGGATGTCTCCAATTTACAAGCTGACATCAATTCTCTGTCTAATTGGGCGACTATGTGGCAGATGAGGTTTAATGTAGATAAATGTAAAGTAATGCACTTGGGGGCTAAGAATATGCATGCATCATACATGCTAGGGGGAGTACAACTGGGGGAATCTGTAGTGGAGAAGGATCTGGGGGTTTTGGTAGATCATAAGCTCAATAATAATAGCATGCAATGTCAAGCTGCGGTTTCCAAAGCGAGCAAAGTTCTTTCTTGTATTAAGAGAGGTATGGACTCCAGAGAGAGAGAGGGGTCCATATAGTGAACTTGGTTTTGAGTTATTCACTTTACGGTCAACACAGAGGACAAGGGGGCACTCCTTACGTCTAGAGGAAAAGAGATTTCATCTCCAAATACGGAAAGGTTTCTTCACAGTAAGAGCTGTGAAAATATGGAATAGACTCCCTCCAGAGGTGGTTCTGGCTAACTCAGTAGATAGCTTTAAGAAAGGCCTGGATACTTTCCTAAATGTACATAATATAACTGGGTACTGACATTTATAGGTAAAGTTGATCCAGGGAAAATCCGATTGCCTCTAGGGGGATCAGGAAGGGATTTTTTTTCCCCTGCTGTAGCAGATTGGAGCATGCTCTGTTGGGGTTTTTTTTTGCCTTCCTCTGGATCAACTGTGGGTATAGAATGTTGTTTATTGGATTGTACGATATATTTTATTTTTATTTATTATTTCTTTTTTTTTTTTTTATGGTTGAACTGGATGGACTGTCCTTTTTCGGCCTAGCTAACTATGTAACTATGTAACTATGTGTACATACACATATATATATATATACACAAGTACACATGCACAAACATGCATAAAAAAATGCATGTGCACACACACGTACTATGACTATATGTAATTTTTTAAATAATATAAAATGATAATTAAAAAGTTGATTGGGATAGGAGACTGAATGTTAATCACCAAACTTGATAAAAATATATAAAAAAAAATTGGGATGAAGTGCTGTATAACGGCCTGGACTTTCTAGCCATACATCCAATTTTTTGATAAAAAATATATGTTATTATTTGCGTACAAATAATAATAGATATGACCGCTGTAAAGTCTATGTACAAGATGGGAATGTGAAAACAATTAATAATTATTAATTATATATATATTAATTATAATAAGATATTAATTTCTATGCCTTCATTCAAGCCCCCAGGCGAAAGACTATCCAGGGTAAAAATCCAATAGTTTTCCCTTTCGCATAGTCTCTTGTAACGTTCTGCCTTGGGGAGCTGCTTGAAAAAGGCCTCTATGACCCAAACACGCAGTCCATCAGAGGACTGTTGGTGACATTCCTTAAAGTGCCTTGCAACACTATATTTTTCCAAACCTTCTTCTACAAAATTATGGTGCTCACCGAACCTTTTGCAGAGGGTCCAGATGGTGCGCCCTACATAGAATAGGCTGCATGCACAGGTCAAGCAATACACAACATACTCAGGTGAGCAGTTGAAGAAATCTATTATGGTGTATTGCTTGCCTTTGCACATAAATTATTTTTGTCTATGCATGACATGTTTGCAAGTAAGACACAAGTGTTTCTTGCACTGGTACGTTCCTTTCAGATTGAAAAAGGTAAGAGAAGCACTGGCAGTTAGTCAAGATGTTTATGTTTTAATTTTACTGGGTGCTATTTTGGCCTTGATGTTTTTAGCTCTTCTATAAGTGACCAACGGTCGATCTGTGAGTGTGGATTTAAGATGGGGATCCTCGCTTAAAATCGCCATGGTTGGTATAATCCTGCATCTGAGTACAGTTATGCCTAAGTCTGCAAAATTGTCTCTTTGGGATGCTATTCACCCAACGAGGGTGATGACAGCTCCTATAGTG
This sequence comes from Lithobates sylvaticus, assembly GCA_028564925.1. Classification (NCBI taxonomy): domain Eukaryota; kingdom Metazoa; phylum Chordata; class Amphibia; order Anura; family Ranidae; genus Lithobates; species Lithobates sylvaticus. Next base: position 141,960,131 of record CM053031.1, on the reverse strand, counting down.
TAAGAAGGAGTTGCCGGATGTAGGTTTCGTATAGTTTTGTGCACAAATGGTGGTATCCTCATGAAAAAGTTCTAGGTCCAAAAACACAAGTTTTTCGTCATCATCAGAATCCTCAGTGTATAATAGTTCCAAATGGCCGAGAGCCATTCTTTCTGGTACACTGCAATCTTGAAAGTTATCTGTTTGAGAACTGGGGTCAGATGGACTAGAGACTGGATCCTGTTCAGCACCTAATTCCAAAATGTACAATTGTGTACCCTGCAGTTTTCTGCAGGTTGATTTACCATTGCCATTCTTATATACCAATATGTGTATCCAAGTTAAATTTCTTCTTGTTTTTCTGTATACCTACATATGCTTGAAGCCCCACATTAACCACTTATATTATACCCCCTTCATGACCAGGCCAGTTTTTGCTATTTTTCACTGATCTACTTTAACTGGTAATTGCACTGTCATGTAACGCTGTACCCAAACTAAATTAATATAATTTTTTCACACAAATAGTGCTTTCTTTTGCTAGTATTTGATCACCACTGGGTTTTCTAATTTTCGTGATGTAAGTTATAGCACCTAAAAACTATGGTATTTATACTGGAATTCTTTTTATCCTACTAATGGCAGTGATCAGCGACTTATAATGGGACTGCGAAAGTGCGGTGGACAATCTGACACTAACTGAAACTGGGGGGGAACTGACTAAATGCCACTGACATTACCAGTAACATTAATACAGTGATCAGTGATAATACTATACACTATCACTGTACTAATGATACTGGCTGGGAGGGGGTTAACATCTAGGGTCGATCAAGGGGTTAAATGTGTGCCTAACTATGTGTACCTATCTAGTTGTAAAGTGTGCTGCTTTCACTAATAGGTCTCTTAGTTTCTAATGCTTTGCAGGGATGAGAAACAGAGCGATCGTTCCCTCTCTACAGTGCTTTGTGTTGATTGTCAACACAGAGCTCTGGGCTGTGATTGTGCACAGGTGATCAGCAGGTCCCGACTGTGAATCATCACCCAGGACTTGCTGACAGGCTCTCGCTTTGTACAATCACAGGGGGTGCCAGCGGGGGGGGGGGGGGGAGTGGGGTCGAGGGGTTGCCCTAAACCTGGAATGCTGCCCATCCGTAGTAAATTGTGGACAGGCAGTCTGCAAGTGGTAAATACAGACTGAGGCTGAGGCAATAAATTGTATGAAGATTCACTTCAATATTCCATCATATAAAGATGCCTGTTTACTTGTTTCCTCTGAATACGATTGAATAGTTGGAATGAATATTCACAAATTTTATTCTGTAAACATTCTCAAGTCCCTCAATAAATCCCTTTCGCTGTCTGTTGAAGTATAATGATTCTCAGATCTTTTTACCAACCTAATAAGTAAAGCATTTGAACTTCTACAGAAACGCAATACCAACCCTCTGAGTTTCGATGGTCTCTGACCATCTAGCCATTGACCATCTAGCCATTAAAATGTTTTTTAAGCCACTTGGTTAAATACAAAACAAAAGTAAAGCCATGTCTTATGGAATATCTAAGATTGCATAATAAAGTTAAACTCCAGTCAGCCATTTCAAAAAAATTGTGGCTATGCTCCAGGTAGTAAGGGATAAATGCTTATCTTCATAGAGTAAGCATACCAGATACCAATTATACAGTGGGCACAAATATCCAAGTATGAAATATCACATCAAGCATAATACAGCAAAGATATTCATTCCACTATTGAATCACACCAACAAAAATACATGCATGCATCTAGGTATAGGAAGCTACATTTAGAATGTATAAGAGCTGATGTTCAGAAATACATACAAGAGTTCAGTACTCAGAACAAAGTAATAAAAAGGATAGCTGAGTCAGGCCCCGGTGAAAAGAGAGAGGAGTAAAAACTGACGTTTTGATGATGACTCCCTTTCTCAAGAATATCCTACCTAATTTACCATTGAAGCACATCAAATTGTGTACTTTTCTTCCAGAAATGTTATATATCTTCTCAAGTGTCCTTGTGGACAGGCATGTTAGACAAACCTCACGTGACATTTGGTGAACTTAGAAGCGAAGTGAGGAGGGGTGACCCAATCTCGCCAGTAGTACACCATTTCTGGAATGCAAATCACAACAGATCACAATTATGGTTTACTGTGATTGAGGAAGTCAAATGTTCACCAAGAGGGGCATACTTAGCTAGGCTGATACTCCAGAAGGAATTACATTGGATTTATAAACTAGACACGTGATACCCTAAACGTATGAATGAAGAATGCAACCTTACAATATTTCTTTGGTCTGGTCTGGTTTCAACTTAAGTTGGCTATACCTGGTGCAATCAGATTGACCAGTCTCCTTTAAATCCAATGGTTACTAATTAATGCTCAGACTTTCCTGATTAGTTGTTAATTGCTAGTATTTCACAGGTTGTGTTCTACATTACAGTATAGATAACAGCAAACAAACACTCTTGCGCATTAGTGTGATGTTCGGGTAGTCTACTACTCAAGGGATAGTTTCTCTGGCCTTGCTGCCCTCCAGAATAGAGGATAGCCTAGTATTTATAAAAAAGATAGAAAAAAGAGAGGGCGCACCAGCCTAGTTCATTATCCCAATTACATATATTTATTGCTAAAAACAAGGTAAAAACTACTCAGAAAACAGGTGGAGAAATATTGCTTGTAAAAGCCACTTATTTGTGGCAATCAGTCCTGAAACTAACAGTCTCCAGATGACAGAGGGGAGGACATCAGGACCGCTACTGGCTGATGCGTTTTAAAGGAGTACCTTCTTCCTCAGAGCCTATGTAGGCTTTTTATCAATAAATATATGTAATTGGGATAATGCACTAGGCTGGTGCACCCTCTCTTTTTTCTATCTTTATTATGTTCTATATTATATGCTGTATGAACCTGTTAGGTTGTGTAGAGATTGGCCAACCAGATTGTATAGTGTAAGTCCAGCTATAGAGATGGATTTTCTCTCTGCCCTACGGACGATATGAGTAACGATGACACACAGGAACAACACACAACTTACCAACATGAAATAGACCCGAAAGCGTGCCTTGGTCTACCGTATGGTACACCAAAATAAGGGGGCATACCCTAGATAAGGAATGATAAAATAAGTAGTTATGGAATAATGTGAAATGAGTATTCAGTCTGGGGTAAGAATACTTGGAAGAGGCTTTTAAAAAGGGGAGGGTGGGTGGGTATCTCGCACAGGAAACCGACAAAGACCGGCGGCCTTTGGGCTGCTTAAATACCCTCCGGGCTCCTCCCATAACTTCAGGCCGGTACCCGGCCTTCCAATTTATGGTCTAGAGCCCTACGGACGATATGAGTAACGATGACACACAGGAACAACACACAACTTACCAACATGAAATAGACCCGAAAGCGTGCCTTGGTCTACCGTATGGTACACCAAAATAAGGGGGCAAAACTTTCAGGTAGGGGATAATTATTTATTAAAGGTAAATGTCACTGAGTAAGTCGGGCAAAGGCCTGAGCCATCTCCAACTGTGGGTTAGGTATGTAGCGAGAGAAGCAGGCCGACTTCCACCGACCTAGTCTCTTGGTCATATGGTCCGGAACCCCCTGTCTTGAGGCCGTCGTGGCCGCCCCGATCCGGAATGAATGCCCGGAGTACTGGCTGGGGTCCAATTGAAGATTGCCGAGAAGGACCCGGACATGTTCCACAAACTGTGATGAGTTGAGGGGTTTAACCGGAAAGGGTAAAAGCGGACTGGAACCTGGGCGGTCGGATAGCATTGCCGTCACCGGTTTAACACAGTAACTGGGCACCAGTTGTTGTGGGCCCTGTACGGGTGTATATCTGCTCCGGAACCTCGCTGCTGAGTTTTAGACGTTGCCAAGTGAAGAATATAGTGATCCTGGTGGCGGCAGAGGTTACTTTTATGCAAGATTGGACCAGCTGGGTGGCTGCGAGTGACTCGCTGGGCCGTAGAAACCCATAAAACACCATGTGTATCGCAGCCTGCAGGACGGTGCTGAGGAGGAGACCAAAAGGGGGCCTATCCAGGATGTCAGACATCCCCTTAAAGATCTCCCCAGTGATAGGCAGCCGCTTAGGGCTGACTGGCGGCTGGTGATTCTGAACTCCACGCAGTAGAGCCCTCACTGCGTGGCAGGAGAACACCGAAGGCCTTGCAGGGTCTTGAAGTGACAAGTAGTGCTGCACCCCGGCCACGTACTGGCGTATGGTGCTGTATGGCAGTGCCAGGTGAGAATGGCAATAAGCGATAAACGCCAGAACCTGGTTGACGCTGGAAGATTCACGGGGGCGTTGGGGCAGGAACTTATTAAATGCCCTCCAGGCCGTCCGGTAGGCCCGACGGGTGTTGCGGGCGAGCGAAGAGTTGATGCTGTTAGTAGCTGACTGTAAATGTGGGGCTAGTCCAAGGTCAGTTGTGACCAATCCGGGATAGTGGCTGAGAGATGGAAGGCTCCTGGCATCTGTTCAAAGAAAGAAATAAAGTTAAACGGGAGAGTGCGTCCGCTGCTGAGTTGAACTTCCCTGGAATGAATGAGCAGTAAACATTAAACTGATGTTGTAGGGATAGCTGGACCAGTCTGCGGAGGAAGGACATGACGGGCCTGGATTTAGACCTGCCCTTGCTGATGATCTGGCTGTGGCTTGATTGTCTGTTGTAAAGCCACAGTCTGTCCCGACCAACGGTGACCCCATAGGTGAGCGGCTGCTACGATGGGGAACAGCTCAAAGAGGGCTGACGTGGTAGTGAAGCCCGGTGTGGCTAGTGCCTGAGGAGGCCAAGGGGCGGCGAACCACAAATGGCCAAAAATGGCGGCGCATCCTGCGGATGCCGCCGCATCGGTCACCACCTGGGGTGACGGCGTGGACACTACTGGGATGAACAGGGACACACCGTTCCAATTACTGAGAAAGTCTTCCCACATGGCCAGATCTGCCCTGGCTGCTGAATCCAGCCAGATGACCTGGTCTGGGTCCTGAGTGTAGGACAGGAAGACCAGCAACCGGGACACGAAGGAGCGGCCCTGGGGGATGATCCTCATAGCAAAATTCAACATCCCGAGGAGAGACTGAAGTTGCTTCTGAGTACCCCCCCCCCCCCCCCGAGGGAACTCATGTAGAACCGTCCTGACACGGTCCAACTTATCTGCGGGAAGGCTGGCCTGCATGGCCAGAGTGTCAAGGTCGACGCCTAAGAACGTGATCTTGTGCGCCGGGCCGTCAACCTTGTGTTCCGCTATGGGGACGTTCAGATTGTTGAAAACCGTCCTCAACTTTCCAAGGTCCCCTGGGGGAGCCCCGGGTGGTTCAATCAAAAGGAAGTCATCCAAATAGTGGTAGACCCCGTGGCACTGTGCCTCGTGGAGAAGGATCCACGCCAAGGTCTCCGCGAACTTATCCAACAACCACGGACTACTCTTAGACCCGAAGGTCAACTTGGTTGCGAAATAATATCGCTCCCTCCACTTGATGCCGTGCCAGCACCACAGGGAGGGATGTATAGGCAGCAGCTTGAAGGCGTCAGATATTTCCGCCTTCGAGAGCCAAGCCCCCACCCCAGCCCTGAGTATGGCCTGGATAGCCATATCTACCGAAGCGTACTTCAGTGAGAACTCCTCAGAGGGAATGAGCGAGTTGAGACTGGGAACGACGGAAGAATGAGGCGCTGACAGATCATACACCAGACGTTTTTAATTTGAAAATTTTCCCTGTACAAGCCCGATAGGGCTAACCCTCCAGATACTAAAGGGGGACTGACTGAACGGGCCTATCATAAAGTCCCGATCCAACTCCGTCTGAAGAAGGACGTTGATAGCTGGCTCATCTGTTGCTGCTGAGCGCAAGTTCCGACATTCATGGGTGGTGTGGGGCAGGGTGATGAGCCCGGTATGAAACCCATCGGTGAAACCTCGGCTGAGGTAGCTGGCGAGTGATGGAGTGGGGTGTGAGGTCAAGTAAACATCGAGCCAAAGGACATTGACCCGGCTTAGTCACGGTTTCTTCTGCTTGACCTCACACAGGACCCTGGGGTGCGCCCTCTGGCATAGGGTGCAAACGTGCAAGAGCCGGCACTGGCTGAAATTGCAGGAGCCGTAGTTGAAGTTGTTGCAAATGGCGGCTCCCCCAACCATCCGCACCGGACGTCCCAACTTGTCCACCTTCTGCCCTTGCGCCGGGGGCCTGCTGAGCCTGGCTCGTGCTGGTAGAGGCCGTGCTAGCTATCGGGTGGACAGAGGCTATGTTGGCACACCAGACCGTGGTGTGGGACGCTGATTGACAGACCCGCAAAGTGGCGGCAGAACAACTCAGTGTCCACTACGCTCCAGTCCGTTGTCAAATGGAACTGTAAGAATCTGGCCGCGGCTTTGGCCGAGAAGGACCGATGATAATCGTAGAACGCTGAGCCACCGTATTTGTGGCCCAGGTCTACGATCAAATGGAGGTAGAGGTCCAGTTCCTCCCGCCTGCCCGGGGAGGCTGAGCACAGCACGTCCCTGAACATGCCGAAAGCGAGCGTGAACTCGGGCACCGTGAGCTTTCTGTTGAGCCTCGGATCCTTTGCCTTCAAAACCACCGAGACGTCCCCCCAGGTGTAGGCCTTGTTCTCGGCCAAGTCATGGACCGAGATCATGAGTGAGGCCAGGTTAACGTCTCTGCCCTCTAAAATGTCCTTCCTTACGCTGGGTGGCACCAGGTGGGAAGGATGAACGGTAGTCGTGGCAAGCTCACTACCTGCGGCCGGTGCACTGATGGCTGGGACCACCGCAGGGTCCGGAACCGTGGCGGCCGGGCTGGCCTCTAGACGTGACACCCTGTCCTGGACCTCAATGATCGAGGAAGACAGGGAAGACACGAGGGTGTGTAGCTGAGCGACGGCGGCTGAAATAGACTCCAGAGACGCCTGCTGGCTGCTGGTGCCTGCTGCGGCCGGTGGTGGGAAGAGGAGCCTGAATAGCTCCGCCTTCCTGGCCGCGGACGAGAAGGGTATCCCTCTGCGCCTCAGCTCCGCGGACAGCCTGGGAATTGTCCATGCCCTAAGAGACTGGACACTGCCAGCCTCGGAGGCTGACGCCGGAGATAGCGGGGTGGTGAGGTCATCGCTGCCGACTGATGACATGGCGGCTGCCAAGACCCGTTACTTAGTTGACTGGTCACGTGTCTGCAGGCTGGGCCTATAAAGAGGTGACAAGAAATGAGTTTGGACGTGCAACCTATGGTATACGTACCTGCCATGAGAAAGCAGGAGCCCCCCACGCCCCTGCGTCTTTTTTTTTTTTTTTTACCTGCTGGAACCCTGATCAAGCTGGTGCAGGTGGACCTACTGAATCCGACTGACCTGAGAGAGTGTGAGAGAAAGTACCTATTTAAGAGCCTGAAACTGCTGCCGTCCAGAGCGACGGTACCCAACGTCGATGATAACAACAGGCGATAGTGACTTAAGTCGACTGCCGAGACAGCTGTGGAATCAAATGACAGACAACAACACGAATGACTGACACGACATGTTGCCTTAACTGAAATGAACTTCCCGTGACAGGGCCCGGCCCGGTCGTACCGTATGGGGGTGACTGTGAGCCGGACTCTGGAGCACGTACAGAAATGAGGCAACCGTGAAATGAGGCCAACTGCCTGGGTACGCTGGGGCCGAACTGTGACATCCAGGCTGCCACCGGGTCCGACTCCAAGTGCTACAGCATGCATTTGGAACGCAAGCACTCGTGTGCCAGCGACCTCGATCATCATGCCACTGTCTAGTGACTGAACCCCTTTCTTTTTTTTGTATTGAAATGCGGCCGGCCTAGGGCACGCCGGCGCGAATTCGTACAGGGAGGTGACCAATTAAGGCTGGGGCGTGGTAAGGTGACATAGAAATGACATAACATGACAAGGACAAGAATCAAAAGTTTCTTTTTTTTTTTTTTTTTTTTATAAATGCGATTCCGTCCCTGGCGCATGTATTGAAATGAGGCCGGCCTAGGGCACGCCGACACGAATTAGTGCGGGGAAGTGACTGTATTCCTGCCGGGCGTGGTAAGGTGACAGAAATGACATACCATGACAGGGGCAAGAATCAAGAATGAACGCAACCTGTGATGCGATTCCGCCCTTGGCGCATGTATTGAAATGAGGCCGGGTAGTCGTGCGTCTGGATTGCCCCGATCGGAGCATCTATGGATGCGACCGGACCTACCCAGAGGTATGGTGACCGAAATGAAACCATGACAAAGACTAGATTTCAACAAACCGAGCAACTTGTAACCGAATCTAATCTCTGGAGCATGTATAGAAAGGAGGCCGAGCGGCTAGGTGAATCAGTGCGAATCGATGCATCCCGGATGCGACCGGACTCAGACCGATACGTGGCCAATGACCGAAATCATGCCAAAGACTGGACTCGAGCCCGCATCCGTACGAGCTGTGGGCCAATCTCTGAAACAGGTATGGTAATGCGGCCGTAACCTGGGTACCCCGAGGCAAATCCGTGACTAAGTGTGACATGACTTGAATCTGAGTGCGACCAGGATCGAAATGATGGCATGAACGCCCTGTTTAACTGATGCGAAATGACTTAGCATGACCGAGTGGCCTGATACGTTAGCCATGTTTGAAATGATGAAATGATTGCCATGCTAATACAATGAAATGTTTCGACACGGTCGAAGTAATTCGTGCGTTTAACATGCCAACAGACTCGGAACGTAACCAGTGACCCGGCAACTGACTAGACCGATTTGACATGACATGATCGCTGTGTGTGAGTGCGAACGGCACCCGTGAGCGAGCTACGTTTGAACGCTTCAAAGCCTGCGTACTCCGACCGCGTAAGGGGAACCCTTGAGTGCCGGACGCGGCATCGGTCGAAGTGTCATGGCGGGCGGCCCTGAAGGTGCGTGCCACTAGGTGGCTCCCGACCGTGTTTAACCAAAAACGTGCGTGTGGCTGTATGTTGTTTATCGAGGCAAGCGGTGCGTGGTTCGTGAGCTACGTAGACCACAGTTTAGTGACATGATAAGCAGTGCATGAGAACGTAAAACATGGGAGCCGAAGCCCTACCTGTGACAGCCGAACCAGACTCTTTGTACGGAACCGCGACTCGGCGACACGAGTGCGACACGAAGGGACAACACGACTTACGAACATGGAACGCGGGACTGCAACAACAAGGAGACGGACAGACGAAACGGAGCTCACGAACCGGCACCAACAGCGCTTGTCTCGAACGAGTCGGTCCTAGATGTCTGACGTATCAGATATCTCGCACAGGAAACCGACAAAGACCGGCGGCCTTTGGGCTGCTTAAATACCCTCCGGGCTCCTCCCATAACTTCAGGCCGGTACCCGGCCTTCCAATATATATATATATTTGTACTTAATATGAGTAGAGTGTCCTAAATTGGGTGCAAATTGCTTTTTCTAATATATTTACCTGCTGGACACACCATGTTCCTTTCTAAACCACTTGCCTACTGGGCAAGTATACCCCCTTCCTGCCCAAGCCAGTTTCCAGCTTTCAGCGCTGTCGCACTTTGAATGAGAATTGCGTGATCATGTACAAAAATGTTTTTATTTTTTTCACACAAATAGAGATTTCGTTTTGTGGTATTTAATCACCACTGGGTTTTTTAAATACATGAATAAAGACTTAAAATTTAAAAAAACAAATAAAAACTTTTTATAGTTATAATGTTATAAAATGTTGCTGTCAGCAGATTTCAACAAGCCATCTTTTGGAACTGCCATCACAGTTCTTGCTAAGCATTATTTGTACCATATTACATACATATTTTTATTTTATCTTAGACAAACTAGGTTTCACCTTGACCCCCCCCCCCCCCCCCCCCCTGCAGTCTTGCCCTATCAGAAGCTGGTTGGCACATGGTCCAGCCATGCTGTGGTTGGCAAGTCGTGGGAGGAGGGAGGAAACAGAGGTGATGTCACTCTTGGAAACAGGAATCAGATGTGGTGTCACATACAGCTGGCTGAGGGAAGTAGGTGTCAGTAGCAGCTATTGTATATAAGGGACGTGTCAGTTTTTACTCCTCCTCTTTCTTTTCATCAGGGTCTGGCTGAGCTATCCTTTTCATTACCCTGTTCTAGGTACTAACTCCTGTATGTATTTCTGAACATCAGCTACCGCCCTTGCTCTTCCGAGACAGGACCATCTGCACTCTCCAGTGGATGAAGTTAGGAGGCTTTCAGGCAGGTGAGGATTAGGCTAAAGGATGATTTCCCCTCCGTTGGAGCAGAGCTCCGCTCCTAACGTCCGACGCGATCGCCACCTTGGCCACGCCCCACATAGCTACATAGTAGGTGAGGTTGAAAAAAGACACAAGTCCATCAAGTTCAGCCTATGTGTGTGATTATATGTCAGTATTATACATTTATTAGACAATTTAAATTAACAAGGATCAATACAAAAACAGCTCCTATACAAGCAATGTGCATTAACTTTCATTGGAAAGGTTTACAAAACATTAACAACATAAGTCAATTCCTATTTTTTTTTAGACTTTAGTATTTCAGATGTTGCTGCTGTTGTTCCTTTCACCAAGTAGAGTGGCTATTGAGTCCAACTTGGATAACTGTTCTGTGAGCAGTTCATTTTGTTTGCACATGAACTTTAATTGTTGCTGTCTATAGATCTCAGTGGTTGCAATTTGTTGCTCATACAAGCCATTAAATTTGGCAAGGTGATTGTTTAAAACGTCAAGTCTACTCATTAAACATTTGCGATGGCTTTTTTTTTTGTCCTGCAATTTTTCACTTTGTGGAACATCAAACACATACTGCTGATGATCCATATTTCTTGTACCGTATACTGTAGGTCTGTGCAATGGAGGAGCTGGAGGAACAACAGCAGCATCTGTAACATCAGAATCAGCTACTCCAGCACTTTTTGGTGCAACAGAGTTAGCACAGTTAGTAAAAGGTTCTGCTGCAGAGGAGTTACCAACTGGATTAGAAGAGTGCTGTTGATAAAAAGTTATGGGGGCGTCCATGTTTGTGGTGTTGTCATCTTCATCTGTGTCCAGATCTAATCCCTGAGCAGTTACAGAAAGTCCACTCTCACTTGAGTTTTCGGAGTACAACAGTAATGTTCCCGGTTGCTCTGTTTAGGAAATAGCAAAAAATGGAGTGGTTCATTTTCAAATTCATTAAAGTGTATGAAGTCAAAATTATTTGGATGGTGTGATAAAGTTATAATCCCTATCAGAGTTTCATTGCTGTCTGTGCTAGGGAGACACTCCACTCTCTCTCTCTCTATAGTTGTCCTAGTGATCCTTTTCACCAGGACTAAAACTGAGCGAAATCACCCCAATGTCATACATGTGGCAAAAAAACCTGACAGGTATTTTAACCAGGCAAATACCAAAAAAGTAATACACAGTGGGGTTGAATCAGTTGTAGAACCACCTCCAAAACCATCTTACACGTTCTTTACAGGAAAAGGCTTCTACCCCTGTCGAAACTGCTACGCGTGCAGACACTCCAAAAAATTCCAGGGCAATAGAACTGAATTTACTGCAACCAATACAGGCCAAACGTTTAAATTACGGGATTTTATAGGATGCCACACGGAAGGAGTAGTCTACGTACTACAATGTAGTTGTAACCTACAATACGTAGGAAGAACTAAAAGGGCCCTAAAAACCAGGCTAGAATAACATGTACGGAATATTAAAAATGGCTTCCCTAAACATAACGTCTCCAGGCACTTTGTGCAAATACATAATCCAGGCACTTTGTGCAAATACATAATCAAGACCCCTCATCACTCCAATTGATAAGCTGCGGTGACTGTGCTGATTATTGGAGCCATATGGACTACTGCTTTTCTTAGTATACCCTGTGCTGTCTTAGGCAGCCACTTATGGCAGATATTGGTTCAAACGTATAAAGTGGACATAAAGCAAAAAGGGTCTAATATTTACTACTGATATACATTATACCAAAGTGTTCGTATTTTGTGACATAAAGGTACAAGACTGCCTCCGGCATCTCAGTCTCCCCCTCTTTCTCCCCCCCCCCCTCATTGCTCCTTGGATTTCAAGTAATACCCCCCAGTGGTACTTACTTTGTGTTTCTCCACTCTTGCTCTTTCTGAGATAACACTCTGGAAAGTATAATAAGATACTGTCTAAGAATTACTATACTATAGAGGAGTGGAGGCGACGGAAAGCCTAATTAAACCTGCCAATAGCCTAGCGGGCAATATTCCTATACTTTTGTAACTATTATACTATTTCTGCGGGAACCCCCTTCCCTCTCCTTTTTTTTTTTTTTTTTTTTTTTTTTTTTGGGCCAACTGAGAAAATTAAACAATGCAGCACTTAAGATCATCTAAAGAGAAAAACTCTCAAGCCTCAGCAATTACAGCAGCGGCTAAACTGGAACAGTATGCTCATAACCCGGTTCAGACACCACCAAAAAAAAATACGCAGACTAAAGTACAACAAGGGGGCCCGACAGACAGAAAAAGCCAAGGCCAGGGCCATGCAAGCAGCACACCCTTACCAGCAGCAGCACCACTGGCCAAACCACCGGGCAATAAAGATAATGGAAATAACTTAAACGAGTTGGGAATAGCAGAGCCCTACCAACCTATAGAAACAGAACCTACACTGAAAGATATTCTTTTGGCTGTTAACACGTGTAATAATTCAGTCAAGGAGCTGAGCGACCAAATGAAGGGTGTGAAGGAGGACCTAGTATTGGTCAGGTTAGATCTTGCAAAAACAGCCCAGAGGACAACTGCCCTAGAACAGCGAATAAGCCAGGTAGAGGACGAGATATCCCCTCTAACAATGGAAATAAAAGGCATGAAAGAACAGTTAACCCGCCATGATGCAAAATTTGAGGACTTGGAAAACAGATTGCGCAGGGACAACGTAAGGGTGGTGGGACTACCCGAAAGGAGTGAAGGCCCAGACCCTATACAGTTTATGGAAAAATGGCTGGTTGACCTCTTTGGAAAGGAGTCCTTCTCGACAACGTTTTCGATTATAAGAGCACACAGAGTCCCCTTTAGAGCTCCTCCAGAGGGGGGCTACCCCAGGCCCTTATTGATGAAACTTTTAAATTACAAAGATAAGGTCTCTCTACTAAGAAAAACAAGGGAAGCAGGCACTATTCTCCTCAACGGGACTAAAATCTCATTTTATTCAGACTTTTCGCCCGAATTGCAGAGACAAAGGGCTGGTTTTGTGCAGGTTAAACATATCCTACAAAGGCACAAGTTGACATACGCTTTACTCTACCCCGCAAGGCTGCGGGTGACAGCATGGGGGGGATCCCAGATCTTTTTTTCTCCAGAAGCAGTCGAGAAATGGATAGAAGAAAATAAGGACAAACTATGATAAATTGAGGAGTGTGGGGGGGTGGGGGGGAGGGGGTGAGGAGCGGGAGGGGGGAGGAAGAAAGGGGGAAAACTATATATATTTATGAATGTGGGCTCGAAAAATGTATATGCACTATGTATTGACTTGGTAATACTGTGTACCACTATTAGTCTGTGCTATTGATGGGTTTTTCTCTTTCTTTTTCTTTCTTCCCCTTTTTTTTTTCTTTTTTTTCCCCTTTTTCTTTCTTCTTGCTCTTTTCCTTTTTTTTGTTTTATTTTTGTTGGAATGTACTTGACAATTTACTGGTGGGTGGGGAGGGAGATAAACGCACACAGATACTGTACTTGTAGAATGGGTGTGAATGAGGACAAGCAAGAATGGGAAATGGTCACTTGGAACCCCTTTGGGGAACACCTGGTAAGGTGGGGTGGGAGGGGGGTGGGGAGGGGGAGGGGGGTAGGAGAAGGGGAAGAGGGGAGCTGGGGAGGGCGGGTTAAAGGGGGTGATAAACACGCAACAGATCAATCAACACAAAGAGGGAAGAGGGATAATGTAGATATAACACAGAGAAGTATCACCAGAAATAATAAGGTAAATGCAAGCACGATGAGTGGACACATAGGCGTGAAGTTAGGGATTAAAATATGGGCAACAGAGGGAATGTGGGTTAAGCCCTGTTTACAATTGATCACAATGCTTGGAGTGGAACAACGAGAACCTAAGGGGTATTACACCGAGACACGGGGTAAAAATAATAGGCCCTTGACTCTGGGTTTTCTTCTTTTTCTTTTTTTTTTTGTATTATTTTTGCCCTCTTTTTTTTTTCCTTTTTTACTACTGTGGAAACCCCGAGTGTATTGACAGAGAGTTATCCAGTTCGAAAGGGGCAGTTAATCTACCCCAGGAAAAAAAAAGAAAGAAAAGAGGATGGTTTTGAAAGTAGCCACATGGAATGTTAGAGGAATGGGGACGTCAGTTAAGAGAGCAGCAATTTTCTCGATACTGGAAAACTATGGGGTGGGACTGATCTGTCTACAGGAGACCCACTTGACCAAACAAACTGCGCCCCTCCTACAAAGCAGGAAATACCACTGCCAGTATCATTCAGTGTACTCTTCATACAGCAGAGGGGTAAGCATACTGGTGAGGGCTGGGTCGAACTTCTCCTGTAGACAGATCGGCATAGATGAGCATGGGAGGTATATCTTCCTGTATTTTGTGATAGAGGGGGTTACATGTGTACTGGCGAATGTTTACATTCCCCCACCTTTTAAATTAGAAGTTATACTTAAACTAAATGATTTTCACTTGGATAAAGGCGAGGTACCGGTCTTGGTAGTAGGAGATTTTAATGAAGCTCCGGATAGAGACCTAGATAGGTTCCCCGTACATAGAACTCCCGCTTCTACAAAAAAATGCAAGTTGACCCAATGTATAGAGGAAATGGGATTAATTGATATTTGGAGGACACGTAATCCCACAGCCCGGCAATACACATGTTACTCCGCTACCTACTCTACCCTCTCGAGGATAGATTTGGTCCTCGGGAACGAGAGAGCGTCACAAATTATAGAAAACATTGTATTCCGGCCTAGGGGAATATCTGATCACTCTCTAATAATAACGACAGTAAAAATAGGGGAAAAACAAAATCGGCGAGAGTGGAAAATAAACCCCAGCTGGTATGAACTAATTAAAGAGGCAGATGGGGTTTTACCCAAATTAAGAGAATTTTTGGAATTTAATTCAGGTACGGCACCCCCAAGAATAATATGGGACACCCTAAAAGCATTTTTAAGAGGGACATTGATCCAACAAATAGCAAAATTTAATAAAGACGCTAGAGCAGAGGAGGAAAGAGTCCAACGGGAGACATTAAGTGCAGAACATCAATATATAACAGATGCGACGGACGCAAAGAAAAAAATGTGGCTGGATAAGCAACAGGAACATAAATTGGTAATTATGAGGAAGGTCGAAACAAATAGACTCCTTCAGCGGCAGGCGTCCTTCGCAGAGGGGGAGAGCGTGGGGAGGATGCTTGCGCGGTAAGTAAAGTCCAATGCACCACCATCAACAATTCAGGCTATAAGAGGAGAGGGAGGAGAAATTATCTCCAACACCGCAGGAATAGTCCAGCATTTTAGAGCCTTCTACAAAAACCTCTACACAGCCCAGAAGGCTGGAGCAGAGAGGTTGATGGACGATTTCCTGCGGGGATTGGAGATTCCATGTATTACACCGGAGGAGAGAGAAGAACTTGAGACCCCAATAAGCCTAGCGGAACTACAACAGGCAGTGGGAAATATGGCTAATCAGAAATCCCCCGGCCCGGACGGTCTCCCAATAGACATACAAGCAATATGGGGAAGTTTTGTTACCTGAATTATTAAACACATTGGAGGGGGCGTTCAGGGAGGGAGGTCTACCAGCCTCAATGCTAGAGGCAACAATAATAGTCCTGTTAAAAGAGGGAAAAGACCCATTGGAAGCCGCGGCATATAGACCGATATCTCTCCTTTGCTCTGACGCAAAGATTCTGGCCAAGGTCCTGGCAACCAGGTTAAATAAAATCACGACAAGAATAATCCACACAGACCAGACAGGATTCATATCGGGCCGTTCGACAAGTATCAATATCAGAAGGGCCTTTCTGAACATACAAGACCCGGTGGTGAATGGGGGACCAAGGGCGATAATGACATTAGATGTGACCAAGGCCTTCGATAGTATAGAGTGGGTATATTTATGGAGAGTATTGGAAGGCTTCGGATTTGGTCCCTCATTCACCAGGTGGATAAAAATGCTGTATGAGAAACCCATAGCTAGGCTAAAAATCAACAACGTAACATCAGAGGCGTTTGAACTAGAGAGAGGGACAAGACAGGGATGTCCTCTATCACCCCTGCTCTTCGCCCTGGCAATGGAACCGCTGGCCATTGCAATAAGAACAAACCCAGATATAAGCGGCTTCCGTAAAAAGGCAGGGAAAGAAGAAAAAAATCGCACTTTACGCAGATGATGTTCTGCTGTTTTTGGGAGATACCGATAACTCACTGACAAACGCCCTTGGGGTAGTGGAGGAATTTGGCAGGTTTTTCCGGCTTGGTTACAAACAGGGACAAATCGGAAATCCTGCCCATAGATGTTATCAGTAATACAACAATACCAGGAGCACCACAGATAAAGGTTGTAGACACGATGAAATACTTAGGGATAACGTTAACAAAGGACCCCAATCAGTATCTATGTAAAAATCTTGTACCGCTGCTGTCTAAGTTTAAGAGGAAAATTTCGATCTGGAGGCACTTTCCTCTGTCGGTTGCGGGGAGATGTGGGCTAATTAAAATGATATGGATGCCACAACTCCTGTACATACTCCACAACTCCCCGATATGGATAGACAGAAAGTGGTTCCAAAAAATTGAGACCCTATTCAGGGAATTAATCTGGAAGGGAGGCCAGGCTAGAATTCG
This sequence comes from Lithobates sylvaticus, assembly GCA_028564925.1. NCBI lineage: Eukaryota > Metazoa > Chordata > Amphibia > Anura > Ranidae > Lithobates > Lithobates sylvaticus. The sequence continues at coordinate 141,943,297 of CM053031.1, read as the reverse complement.
TCTTGGTACCCTTCACCTACCGGTGGGGGCAGGGGGATTCGCCGTCCCACGCCCAGAATGCTATTTCTGGTCCTCCCAATTGCAGCAACTCAGGGGATGTGGGGACTCAGAGGGGGGGGACCCAAACGGGAAAATAATAGTGGCGGAGTCCAAACATAGCACCATTATAGAAGCATTAGAGGCGGACTCTTTTCGAGCTAGATACCCCACAATAGAAATGCTAGTAAAACTCTGGACAGTAATTAAAAAAAAAAATGGGCTATAATGGGATGTCTGACCACACTCCCCTATGGGATAATAAAAACTTAAAAGAAGTCCTCCAGGTGGGGAAAAATAGAGTATGGGAACAACAGGGAATTAAAAGATTAAGACAACTATATAACGGCAATAGAATTAAAAAATTTAACGAGTTGGTAGATGAATTTAATATAACACAGGACACGTTTTTCTTCTATATGCAAATAAGACATGCCCTCGACGCTCAGTTTCTGGGTTCTCCTCCGATATGGAACGAGACTCACCTATGGCAATATATACTACACTTAGGCTCCACGAAGCGACTGATATCAGAGATATATGGGCAGATAACCCATAAAATGAACTCAGAGAGTGTACTTCATAATGTAAAACTGAAATGGGAGGAAGATATGGGGGTTATATCAAATGATCAGTGGAAAAGAATATTGGAAATGGCCCCTGCCATATCAGTTTCCCCCCCGCAAAGGATATCCCACCTGATGCTGGTTAATAGGGCCTACTATACGCCTAAACGGTTGTTTAAGTTTGGTAGGAGAGTAGACGACAAATGCCCAAGATGTCAGGGGGTTGGCGACCTATTGCACATGATGTGGAAGTGCCCAAAATTATTCCGATATTGGGAAGGGGTGACCAATATTTTAAGAGACGTATATGCAGTTAAACTAGAAAAGGAGGCCCTGGTGTGTGTTTTGGGATTTAGAAGAGAAAGGGGAGACGGCTCCTAAGAGAATGCTTTAATGTATGCTCCTGTAATAAAATGTGTTATAACTGTAAAGTGTAAAAAGTTGAATAAAGATTTAAATTATAAAAAAAAAAAATGGATACATTCCATGCGGACACTTACGCCAGGTGGCCTAAATGTGGAATTTGACCTGAACTGCTTTTTAAGTAACTTTTGACCAGAGTTGCACACCCCTATTTTTTTCCACCACATTTCTGGCACTACTTTTATTCCTTTACCACTATCACTCTGATTACCATTAGGCCATAGCATTGTACTTCACTATAGCCTATTATCATGATGTCATTATATTGTATTGTTATTATTCTATCTGATTCCTGGGGCTTGCTCGCGCTCTACTTTGAGTTTTGGATGTTATTACATCACCCCAATTACAATGCACCATTATATTATTATATTACCTACTATTATCTCGTCTATTACATTATTAGACCCCTTGTGGATCTGAGGCATTGGGCCCTATTTCTGTATTTTCAGTACTTCAGTACTACAATAGACCACAACCAAGATGGCTGCCCGAGAACTTCCGGTCGCTTCGTCATTTAAGCTAACACTGCCTGACCAATCCGGCTCCCCAGATGAAGACACGTGACCTTGTCATAACACGTAGGGAGTGGCCGTAGGCAAACACACACAGAGGAGGACGCGAGTAGGCGCTGAGGACGCCTTGGTGATTTTTAACCCATTGCTTTCTATTAAGTTTTTAATGTACGAGTTTAATATTATTACTGAATAAATTGTCAACCCTTACAAACGTACTACACTAATGGAGGCCCCCTTCTTTTCTCTTTTTCCCCATCCTGACATACTGCTTGGAGATACTTAGCACTTTAGGTCCGGATTACTGAGGGATTTAAAGGAGAAGGACCAGGTTGGACCCCGCAGTAGGACACCCTGACTACCTTATTTAGGGGCTTATTTGGATACCCCAGAAAGGCTCATTTGATCTTCTTTAAGGTGAGAGTTCTGGGAGACCAGAAAAGGATTAACCCCCAAAAACTAGATGAATACCAGCGTGAATACAGCAGCATAATAGAGAAACCATTATCCTTACATAGAAATACCTGCGGAAATAGATTTTTCTTTACAAAGAACCTTCTGTTTCCTTTTCCTCTACATATAGAGGATTGGCGAATTGGAACTATTTATACTAACAGGACGTTTTCTTGTATATTTGGTCTCATTTTATCCATTGATCTGGACATTGCTATATTTATTTTCGGACATTTTTTATTCACACGCTGTTTATTCATCTATTTGTTTTTATTTAATTCGATCCTTTATCGCAGGACTTATTTGAGTTTTTTATCACAGGATTTTACTTTATTTATTTTCCTATCACTTGATATTTTGTCACCACATGACTTACTGTCACTATTTATTTTTATCGTTATTATTATTCAATATTTTTACTATAGGATCCAACACTAATTATTATTATTTTGATCACAGGATTCATTGCTATCACAGGATATATTGCTTTATTGCTCTTTTTTACATTTTGTTACACTGCAATTGTAGCAACTTATATTTATTTTTCTTTATCGATATTTATGCACAATTTATTTTAATTGATTTGAGATACAGCGTTATCCAGTCACGTTTATGAATTGGTTATTCATTTATTGACTAATTTATTTATTCATTAATTATTTATTCACTATTTATTCACTTATTTACACCTCTCTTGCATAATTTGCACTTCTTGACCATCTCTTTCTGGTCCTGGACCCCTTCCCTATCCTAGACTAGCGCCCCCTGAGGGACCTAGTCATTATTGCAGTTCTTACAATTTTTATTTATTTAAGTTTGCGTGAAGTATCTCTACTTATCTATCCCTTTAAGTGCTTTTGTGAACACTATTCACTTTGCTGCAAACACCATTCACCTATTATTTTTATTCTGACCTATTTATCTACTCGTAGTAGCGCGAGAGACACATACATACTCATTGATATTTTAAAACTGGAGAGTGCAAAATCTGGTGCAGCTCTGCAGCTTCCATTTTTTTTGTCAAAACTTAAATAAAGAAGCTAAAGGTAAAAGCAGATTGGCTACCATGCACAACTGCACCAGATTTTGCACTCTATGATCTAAATTTTAAAAAACACGGTACAATATAAATCAGGGATACCTTTGTTCATATATCTTTTGCATAATAAATAGCTGCACTCTTTTTTGGAAACAAACACAGGCACCTTCAGTATCTGTTTGGCTAAAGAAGGTTAATGAAATCAATGTCAGAAAACAAAGTAGAGGTATAGGAGTTCCTACAAAATAGGTATAATACGCAATCTTAAATGGTAATATAAAAATTATATATATATTACTATTTGAAGTGATCTTTTTTTACCTACATTGGTAGAGACTCCTATCCCTCTACTTTGTGTTTTGATATTTGGACTGAGTATGCTGACCTGCACAGAATGGTGCAATATTGGAATTTAATAATGTTGTCCTAGGTTGATGATACCACCTTTTGTTACTAATGAAATCAATGAGCTGGAAAACTTGGTTGCAACCGAGAGGGGCCTTAGAGAGACATTTCTTAAGAAATGTAAGAAATGGTATTACTCGCATGAGTTTAGATACTCCAGTGAGTATGCGTCTATGGTACGTTAACTCTGGTCCTAAACCCTGGCATCGATAGGGGACGCTGGGGGACGGGGAGTAAAGAGAGTGTGTTTTCCCTGCTATTTCATCCTCCCTATAATTTTACTTTTGATTCCCCCCCCCCCCCTTTTTTTTTATCTTTCGTTGAATTATTTTTTTTTCATCTTTCATTGAATTATTTTTTTCCATCTGTCGTTGAATAATTTTTTTCCATCTTTTGTCAAATTATTTTTTTCTTGTGCTTCTTCCCTATCCTCTCTGTTCTCTGTGTTCTAGACCTTAACCACTTGCTTACTGGACACTTAAACCCTCTTCCTGCCCAGGCCAATTTTTAGCTTTCAGTGCTCTCACACTTTGAATGGCAATTGCGTGGTCATGCAATGCTATACCCAAATTACATTTTTATCACTGTGGGCAGCACAGAGGTGTAGTGGTTAGTACTTTAACCTAGCAGTAATAAGGTCGCTGGTTCAAATCCCGACCACGACACCTTCTGCCTGGAGTTTGCATGTTCTCCCTGTGCCTGCGTGGGTTTCCTCCGGGTACTCCGGTTTCCTTCCACACTCCAAAGACATGCTGGTAGGTTAATTAGATCCTGTTGGTAAAAATTGGCCAAATGTATGTTGTATGTGTATGTGTTTGTAAGCGTGTCGGGACCCCACAGGGCAAGGACCGCACTATACCACAGATGGACACCAGTGGCAAAAAGCGATTCAGTTCGCATAGGTAGCGCTATACAAGTCATTCATTCATCATTTTTTTTTCACACAAAAAGAGCTTTCTTTTGGTGGTATTTAATCACTGCTGGGTTTTTTATTTTTTGCTAAAAAAAAAAATAAGGCCAAAAAATTAAAAATAAAACTTTTCTCCTTCATTGATGTGCGCTGACGAGGCGGCACTGATAGGCTGCACTGATAAGGCGGCACTGATGGGCACTAGGAGTTGGCACTGGTGGGCACTGATGAGGTGGCACTGATAGGTGGCACTGATGGGCACTAATAGGTGGAACTGAGAGGTGGCACTGATGGGCACTGATTGGCAGCGCTGGTAGGCATTGATAGGTGGCGCTGTCTGGCATTGATAGGTGGCCCTGGTGGGCACTGATAGGCAGCACTTATAAGCACTGGTAGGTGGCACTGGAAGGTGGCACTGCATAGCATCAGTGGCTCTCTGTGATTGGGACTGATGTACCTATGACAGAAGCCGCTAATCTGCTTTTTTTTTTGTCCTCGAGGAAAAAAAAAAAAGAAGCTAATTACAATCTTCTGTTACATCACGTGATCAGCTGCCTGGGGTCGGCCCCTTACTCTGATCTGTGATCAGCCGAGTCTTATTGACTCGCTGATCGCTGGGGGCACACAGGTGGCACATTCTCAGGAGGACGTACATGAACACCCTCCCGTCAATTAAGGCCCCTGCTGTAGCCATCTTTCGGCTATAGTGCGGGCAGGAGGTGGTTAAAAAATAAAAAAAAACAGGGTATAGGGAACCCTACAATTCTCTAGGGTACTTTTTTTTTTTTTTTTTTTTTTTTTTCCATTTTACCAACTGATTCCATTTACCTTTTTTTTTTTGTTATGTTGTTAACCCTATTTGTGTCCCAGGCAGGGCAGTCTTTGTTCCTACAGTATTGTAAGTTTTTCTTGTTGTACCCCCTGTGATTACATGCAAACATGACTGTATGATATGTTCTCTGTACTTCTGTCTTTGGATAAAGAAAGAATTGAAAAAACAAATAAATAGCTACTTTTACAGCTTGCATAATTGTTGGCTCGTATGGTTTCCAGTAATGTAGGAATTTTGGACATAAAATGAACTTAGCTATGTAAATTCTCTCTATAGGAAAACTAACAAACCATAAGCAGAGGTTACCTTCAGTGAAAACTTCATGTCAAAACGTTAAGTGGATCCACAGGGCCAAGAACAAGCTTGAGATTTTGTCCTGTGAAAGTGAAGCTCAGTCATACAACCCCTCTCATCAACCTACGTGTCTTATTAGTCTCTTTTAATGTGACTGTTAGATTTATGGACCAATAGAGAGGCGTGAGGAGGCTAAAGGAGGCAAGGAAAAGCTCCACTTTTACAGGACATCTTCTGTAGAGTGCTTACAAAAGCACAATCTATCATGTCCGACTCCTGGAAGTCATGAAAACACTGCTGGGCAACATGGTGTGCATCGGGTCTCATATGGCCAATGCATTAATTGATGAAGACTGTACCTGATAAAGGAATATTCAAGAAATAAAAAAAAAAAAAAAAAACGAAAGTACATTTACACGTTTAAATGTTAAGGTTAAAAAAAAGCAAAACAATGTAATTGTACAACTTACCTTTAATATGTTTTGAGGAATCATAGCCTCCGTCTATTCCAATAAATGATTCCTTATAAATACAGGGGGTCCCCGGGTTACAAACAAGATAGGGACTGTAGGGTTGTTCTTAAGTTGAATCTGTTTGTAAGTCGGAACAGGGTATAGGTTGTTTGTAAGTCGGAACAGGTACATTTTTTAAGTGTAGCTCCAGCCAAAAAATCTATTTTTAAGTTTTTTAGATAACATAGAGAAGGGTTATCACTAGGGATGAGCCGAACACCCCCGGGTTCGGTTCGAACCAGAACCTTCGAACGGACCGAAAGTTCGCGCGAATTTTCGAACCCTATACGTTATAATGGACGCGAACGTTCGAAATCAAAAGTGCTAATTACAACGGCCAATATGCATGTTAATGTCATAAAACAGGTTTGGGGACCCGGGTCCTGCCCCAGGGGACATATATCAATGCAAAAAGAACTTTTAAAAACTAACGTTTTTTCGGGAGCAGTCATTTTAATGATGCATAAAGTGAAAAAAAAAAAGTGAAATTTTCCTTTAAATATGGTACCTGGGGGGTGTCTAAAGTATGCCTGTGAAGTGGCATGTGTTTCCCGTGTTTAGAACTGTCCTTGCACAAAATGACATTTGTAAAGGAAAAAAAGAAGCCATTTAAAACCACTTGCGGCTTTAGGTTTGATCTTAAGTAGAATCTGAACAGGTACATTATGAAGTGTAGCTCCATCCCAAAAAAATCTATTTTTAAGCTTTTTGGAGAACATAGGGAGGGGTTATCACCCCTGTAACATTTGCTGTCTTTGCACATGTGTTCAGAACATGTCACCTCACTTTCCGTCCCAATGACAAATGTTTTTGGAAAAGTGGGGTTTTAATTGAAACAAGGATTGGTGATAAAGTATCAGTAGAGAGGAGATACCTTTTTCCCAAATTAAATCTAACAGGATAGAATTTCCCTTCCTAGGGGTAGATTTCCTCTCACTTCCTGTTTTTCTCTTTCCATTTGCAAGTAGGAGTCGTTTGTAAGTTGGATGTTTGAAAGTAGGGGCCTGGCGTATATACTCTGCAGAAATTTGCCCTATTAGATGTTGGTGTAGCCACAAGACTGGTGGGCACAGGAATGGGCCCTGCTGTGAGTTAATAGATCAAGATTTGTAATTGCATGCACCTCTTGAACAGGGCAGAAAAATTGGGGGTGGTGGTGGTGGTGGTGGACGGTTTTGCCACAAGACTGTAAGCTCTCACAGTTACTCTTGGTGGGCGCAGGAATGGGCCCTGCTGTGAGTTATTAGATCAAGATTTGTAATTGCAAGCACCTGATGAACAGGGCAGAAAAATTGGGCCTTTGGCGGTGGTGGTGGACGGTGTTGCCACAAGACTGTAGGCCCTCATAGTTACTCTTGGTGGGCGCAGGAATGGGCCCTGCTGTGAGTTATTAGATCAAGATTTGTAATTGCAAGCACCTGATGAACAGGGCAGAAAAATTGGGCCTTTGGCGGTGGTGGTGGACGGTGTTGCCACAAGACTGCAGGCCCTCATAGTTACTCTTGGTGGGCGCAGGAATGGGCCCTGCTGTGAACTATTAGATCAAGATTTGTAATTACCCGCCCCTGTTAAACAGGGGCTGAAAAATTGTGCCTTAGGCACTGGTGCTGGTGCCACAACACTGCAACCCGGCCCTCACAGATACTGTACTTGGAGCACAGCAGTCACACGTGTTGCGAAGCATTTTTTTTAAAAAATTGTAAGTACACGCCCCTGTTAAACAGGGGCTGAAAAATTGTGCCTTAGGCACTGGTGCTGGTGCCACAACACTGCAACCCGGCCCTCACAGATACTGTACTTGGAGCACAGCAGTCACACGTGTTGCGAAGCATTTTTTTTTAAAAAATTGTAAGTACACGCCCCTGTTAAAACAGGGGCTGAAAAATTGTGCCTTAGGCACTGGTGCTGGTGCCACAACACTGCAACCCGGCCCTCACAGATACTGTACTTGGAGCACAGCAGTCACACGTGTTGCGAAGCATTTTTTTAAAAAATTGTAAGTACACGCCCCTGTTAAACAGGGGCTGAAAAATTGTGCCTTAGGCACTGGTGCTGGTGCCACAACACTGCAACCCGGCCCTCACAGAGACTGTACTTGGAGCACAGCAGTCACACGTGTTGCGAAGCATTTTTTTAAAAAATTGTAAGTACACGCCCCTGTTAAACAGGGGCTGAAAAATTGTGCCTTAGGCACTGGTGCTGGTGCCACAACACTGCAACACGGCCCTCACAGAGACTGTACTTGGAGCACAGCAGTCACACGTGTTGCGAAGCATTTTTTTAAAAAATTGTAAGTACACGCCCCTGTTAAACAGGGGCTGAAAAATTGTGCCTTAGGCACTGGTGCTGGTGCCACAACACTGCAACACGGCCCTCACAGAGACTGTACTTGGAGCACAGCAGTCACACGTGTTGCGAAGCATTTTTTTAAAAAATTGTAAGTACACGCCCCTGTTAAACAGGGGCTGAAAAATTGTGCCTTAGGCACTGGTGCTGGTGCCACAACACTGCAACACGGCCCTCACAGAGACTGTACTTGGAGCACAGCAGTCACACGTGTTGCGAAGCATTTTTTTAAAAAATTGTAAGTACACGCCCCTGTTAAACAGGGGCTGAAAAAATTGTGCCTTAGGCACTGGTGCTGGTGCCACAACACTGCAACACGGCCCTCACAGAGACTGTACTTGGAGCACAGCAGTCACACGTGTTGCGAAGCATTTTTTTAAAAAATTGTAAGTACACGCCCCTGTTAAACAGGGGCTGAAAAATTGTGCCTTAGGCACTGGTGTGGTGGCATGGATCATTGAGGAGGAGGAAGAGGATAGTCAGTGAACATAAGAGGACAGTCACTCAGCATCAGCATAGGCAGTCTTGAAGGGATGTGACATTAAAAATTATTCGGTTATATCCGCCTCAGGTGCCTGGTAGCTGGTGGTGATCCAAGACTGATTCATTTTGATGAATGTCAGTCGATCAACCGAGGCGGTGGACAGGCGCACCCTATGATCAGTCACAAATCCTCCAGCAGCACTGAATGTGCGTTCGGAAAGAACGCTGGAGGCAGGACAGGCCAGTAGCTCAATTGCATACTGTGCAAGCTCTGGCCAGTGATCCATCCTCAGGACCCAGTAAGCCAGAGGATTTTCGGTGGGAAAGGTGTCCAAGTCTGACCTTGCCCCAAGGTATTCCTGCACCATGTATATCAGACGCTGGCGATGGTTGCTGGAACCGATCATACCTTGGGGCTGCGGACTAAAAAAATTGTCTGAACGCATCGGTCAGACGTCCACCTTCCCCACCGCTCCTTCTGCCACTGACCGAAGCCTCAGCAACTCGTCGCCCAGGACCAGGAGTTTGTAGCCTCCCAGTTTCTGGGAACGCGTTGCACAGACCTTTCTGCAAGGCCTCCCTGAGATGTCTCATCCTCTGCTCCCTCTGCGACGGCAAGATAAGGTCCGCAACCTTACCCTTGTACCGCGGATCAAGGAGAGTGGCCAGCCAGTAATGGTCCCTCTCCTTGATCCGAAGAACACGAGGATCCTTCCGCAGGCTTTGCAGGATCAGGGAGGCCATGCAGCGTAGGTTAGCTGAGGCATTCGGTCCGGAGTCTTCTGGGTCACTGAGGATGACATGATCGCCAGCCACCTCCTCCCAGCCACGTACAAGTCCACTGGCTTGTTGGGACTGTACATCATCCCTAAAAGACTGCTGCTGCTGATGCTGAGTGCCAGGCTCCACCTCCATGCTCACACAATCCTCCTCCTCCTCCTCCTCCTCCTCCTCCTCATCCTCTTCCTGTGTGATGGGTGGGACAGAAGGAACACTGTCCGGATAAAGGGGGCCTTGAGAGGCAAGGAAGTCCTCCTCTTCCTGCCTCTGTTCTGCCTCAAGTGCCCTGTCCATTATCCCACGCAGCGTATGCTCCAACAGGTGGACAAGAGGGACAGTGTCACTGATGCATGCACTGTCACTGCTCACCATCCTCGTGGCCTCCTCAAATGGTGAGAGGACAGTGCATGCATCCCTGATCATGCTCCACTGACGTGGGGAAAAAAAACCAAGCTCCCCTGACCCTGTCCTGGTGCCGTAGTCGCAAAGGTACTCATTGATGGCCCTCTGCTGCGTGTGCAGTCGCTGCAGCATGGCCAACGTTGAGTTCCACCTGGTGGGCATGTCAGATATTAGGCGGTTCTTGGGCAGGTTCAGCTCCTTTTGCAGCTCAGTCAGCCGAGCACTGGCATTATAAGATCGGTGGAAATGCACACAGACTTTCCTGGCCTGCCTCAGGACATCCTGTAAGCCTGGGAACCTGCCCAAGAACCGCTGCACCACCAGGTTGAGGACGTGAGCCATGCAGGGCACATGGGTGAGCTGCCCCTGTCGCAGGGCGGAGAGGAGGTTGGTGCCATTGTCAGAAACGACCATTCCTGGCTTAAGCTGACGTGGCGTCAACCACCTCTCGGCCTGCCCCTGCAGAGCTGCCAGAACCTCTGGCCCAGTGTGGCTCCTGTCCCCCAAACACACCAGCGCAAGCACGGCATGGCATCTTTTTGCCTGCGTACTTGCGTAGCCCCTTGTACGCCTACGGAGCACCGCTGGTTCCAAGGACAGAGCACTGGAGGAAGAAGAAGAGGAGGGGGTGGAGGAGAGAGGTGTGTCACAACCAGTAGCAGTAGTCGCGTTTTGGAGGCGTGGTGGCGGAACAACCTCCAACACTACTGCACCTTGTCCTGCATCCCTCCCAGCTGCCAATAGAGTGACCCAATGGGCCGTGAAAGAAAGGTACCGTCCCTGTCCATGCCTGCTGGACCATGAGTCAGCGGTAATATGCACCTTACCGCTGACCGCCCTGTCCAGCGAGGCATGGACATTGCCCTCCACATGCCGGTAGAGAGACGGAATCGCCTTCCGCGAGAAAAAGTGGCGTTTGGGAACCTGCCACTGAGGAACCGCACATTGAACAAACTCACGGAAGGGGGCCGAGTCTACCAACTGAAAAGGCAGCAGTTGAAGTGCTAGCAATTTAGCAAGGCTAGCATTCAACCGCTGGGCATGTGGATGGCTGGGAGTGTACTTCTTTCTACGGTCCAGCAGCTGGGGCAGGGAAATTTGCCTGCTGCATTCGGACGTCGGTGTACTGCAAGTACTTGGTTGTGACACACCGAATTCTACACCTTCAGTCCTCTCAGAGCAGCTTTCAGAGAGGACTGAAGGTGTAGTGGGGATGGAGATCCCAGCTGAGGAGGAGCAAGGAGAGGTCCGCTTAGTTCTTTGGTGTGGGTCTTTTATGTGTGCCTGCCAACGAGCTGCATGGCAGGTCGCCATATGTCTGGTCATGCTTGTCGTGCCCAAGCGGCTGATGTTTTGGCCACGCGAGATACGCTTGAGACAAATATTGCAAATAGCAGTGGTGCGATCTGCTGCACTCGTCTCAAAAAAGGCCCACACCAAAGAACTTTTCTGATAACGTGCAGAGGCAGCGCCCTGCACAGGCGGAGCTCTGCGGTGTTGTACAGTTGCTGTGCTGGCCTCTACCTGGCCTCCAGGGGGCATCCTGCCTCGTTGGACATGTGACGCCGCATCCTCCTCCTCCTCGTCCTCCTCCTCATCCTCTCTCCCTTGAGGCACCCACGTGGAGTCAGTGACCTCATCATCCCCTCCCTCTTCACCACTAGAGCAAACCTGGCAGTAAGCTGCAGCTGGTGGAACTGTACTGCCAGATTCCTCAAGCTGGGTATCGTCATCCGAGCCTTCGAATCGTTGGGCATCCTCCTGGAGCATGTACCCAACACTGTGCTCAAAGAGTTCGGGGGACTCCTCAGGAGGACATGGTGGGTCTAGGGAAGGGGTGGCTGATGATGCTCTGTCAGTACCCTGAGCCTGGGTGAGAGAGGATGAGGAGGATGAGGAGGGCTTGGTCATCCATTCTACCAAGCCTTCAGCATGATGCGGCTCCACATGTCCAGCTGCCGAAAACAAAGACGCGCGTGTCCCATGGCCACGTGCTGATGACGATGCACGACCACGTCCACGTCCACGGCCACGTCCACTAGAAACAGAGCCTGCCTGCCCTGTGTTCTTGGCTCTGCACGCTCTGCCTCCCCTTGGCGGTCTTCCAGCCATTGTAGTCGGTAGTCCTGTGGGTGCTGCTGAGAAGAAAATATAGGAGCTCTGTGTGATGCCACTAACACACTAGAAGTCCTATGGGTGCTTCTGCAAAGAAAATAGAGGAGCTCTGTGTGATGCCACTAACACACTAGAAGTCCTGTGGGTGCTTATGCAAAGAAAATAGAGGAGCTCTGTGTGATGCCACTAACACACTAGAAGTCCTGTGGGTGCTTCTGCAAAGAAAATAGAGGAGCTCTGTGTGATGCCACTAACACACTAGAAGTCCTGTGGGTGCTGCTGAGAAGAATATATAGGAGCTCTGTGTGATGCCACTAACACACTAGAAGTCCTATGGGTGCTTCTGCAAAGAAAATAGAGGAGCTCTGTGTGATGCCACTAACACACTAGAAGTCCTGTGGGTGCTTATGCAAAGAAAATAGAGGAGCTCTGTGTGATGCCACTAACACACTAGAAGTCCTGTGGGTGCTTCTGCAAAGAAAATAGAGGAGCTCTGTGTGATGCCACTAACACACTAGAAGTCCTGTGGGTGCTGCTGAGAAGAATATATAGGAGCTCTGTGTGATGCCACTAACACACTAGAAGTCCTATGGGTGCTTCTGCAAAGAAAATAGAGGAGCTCTGTGTGATGCCACTAACACACTAGAAGTCCTGTGGGTGCTTATGCAAAGAAAATAGAGGAGCTCTGTGTGATGCCACTAACACACTAGAAGTCCTGTGGGTGCTTCTGCAAAGAAAATAGAGGAGCTCTGTGTGATGCCACTAACACACTAGAAGTCCTGTGGGTGCTGCTGAGAAGAATATATAGGAGCTCTGTGTGATGCCACTAACACACTAGAAGTCCTATGGGTGCTTCTGCAAAGAAAATAGAGGAGCTCTGTGTGATGCCACTAACACACTAGAAGTCCTGTGGGTGCTTATGCAAAGAAAATAGAGGAGCTCTGTGTGATGCCACTAACACACTAGAAGTCCTGTGGGTGCTTCTGCAAAGAAAATAGAGGAGCTCTGTGTGATGCCACTAACACACTAGAAGTCCTGTGGGTGCTGCTGAGAAGAATATATAGGAGCTCTGTGTGATGCCACTAACACACTAGAAGTCCTATGGGTGCTTCTGCAAAGAAAATAGAGGAGCTCTGCGTGATGCCACTAACACACTAGAAGTCCTGTGGGTGCTTCTGCAAAGAAAATAGAGGAGCTCTGTGTGATGCCACTAACACACTAGAAGTCCTGTGGGTGCTGCTGAGAAGAATATATAGGAGCTCTGTGTGATGCCACTAACACACTAGAAGTCCTATGGGTGCTTCTGCAAAGAAAATAGAGGAGCTCTGTGTGATGCCACTAACACACTAGAAGTCCTGTGGGTGCTTCTGCAAAGAAAATAGAGGAGCTCTGTGTGATGCCACTAACACACTAGAAGTCCTGTGGGTGCTTATGCAAAGAAAATAGAGGAGCTCTGTGTGATGCCACTAACACACTAGAAGTCCTGTGGGTGCTGCTGAGAAGAATATATAGGAGCTCTGTGTGATGCCACTAACACACTAGAAGTCCTGTGGGTGCTTATGCAAAGAAAATAGAGGAGCTCTGTGTGATGCCACTAACACACTAGAAGTCCTATGGGTGCTTCTGCAAAGAAAATAGAGGAGCTCTGTGTGATGCCACTAACACACTAGAAGTCCTGTGGGTGCTTATGCAAAGAAAATAGAGGAGCTCTGTGTGATGCCACTAACACACTAGAAGTCCTATGGGTGCTTCTGCAAAGAAAATAGAGGAGCTCTGTGTGATGCCACTAACACACTAGAAGTCCTGTGGGTGCTTATGCAAAGAAAATAGAGGAGCTCTGTGTGATGCCACTAACACACTAGAAGTCCTGTGGGTGCTTCTGCAAAGAAAATAGAGGAGCTCTGTGTGATGCCACTAACACACTAGAAGTCCTGTGGGTGCTTATGCAAAGAAAATAGAGGAGCTCTGTGTGATGCCACTAACACACTAGAAGTCCTGTGGGTGCTGCTGAGAAGAATATATAGGAGCTCTGTGTGATGCCACTAACACACTAGAAGTCCTGTGGGTGCTTCTGCAAAGAAAATAGAGGAGCTCTGTGTGATGCCACTAACACACTAGAAGTCCTGTGGGTGCTGCTGAGAAGAATATATAGGAGCTCTGTGTGATGCCACTAACACACTAGAAGTCCTGTGGGTGCTTCTGCAAAGAAAATAGAGGAGCTCTGTGTGATGGGACTAACACACTTCAAGTCCTATAGGTGCTTCTGGGAAGAAAATATAGCTCTGTGTGTGTGATGGGACTAACACACTTCAAGTCCTATAGGTGCTTCTGGGAACAAAATATAGCTCTGTGTGTGTGATGGGACTAACACACTTCAAGTCCTATAGGTGCTTCTGGGAACAAAATATAGCTCTGTGTGTGTGATGGGACTAAACACACTTCAAGTCCTATAGGTGCTTCTGGGAACAAAATATAGCTCTGTGTGTGTGATGGGACTAACACACTTCAAGTCCTATAGGTGCTTCTGGGAACAAAATATAGCTCTGTGTGTGTGATGGGACTAACACACTTCAAGTCCTATAGGTTCTTCTGGGAACAAAATATAGCTCTGTGTGTGTGATGGGACTAACACACTTCAAGTCCTATAGGTGCTTCTGGGAACAAAATATAGCTCTGTGTGTGTGATGGGACTAACACACTTCAAGTCCTATAGGTGCTTCTGGGAACAAAATATAGCTCTGTGTGTGTGATGGGACTAACACACTTCAAGTCATATAGGTGCTTCTGGGAACAAAATATAGCTCTGTGTGTGTGATGGGACTAACACACTTCAAGTCCTATAGGTGCTTCTGGGAACAAAATATAGCTCTGTGTGTGTGATGGGACTAACACACTTCAAGTCCTATAGGTTCTTCTGGGAACAAAATATAGCTCTGTGTGTGTGATGGGACTAACACACTTCAAGTCCTATAGGTGCTTCTGGGAACAAAATATAGCTCTGTGTGTGTGATGGGACTAACACACTTCAAGTCCTATAGGTGCTTCTGGGAACAAAATATAGCTCTGTGGGTGTGATGGGACTAACACACTTCAAGTCCTATAGGTGCTTCTGGGAACAAAATATAGCTCTGTGTGTGTGATGGGACTAACACACTTCAAGTCCTATAGGTGCTTCTGGGAACAAAATATAGCTCTGTGTGTGTGATGGGACTAACACACTTCAAGTCCTATAGGTTCTTCTGGGAACAAAATATAGCTCTGTGTGTGTGATGGGACTAACACACTTCAAGTCCTATAGGTGCTTCTGGGAACAAAATATAGCTCTGTGTGTGTGATGGGACTAACACACTTCAAGTCCTATAGGTGCTTCTGGGAACAAAATATAGCTCTGTGTGTGTAATGGGACTAACACACTTCAAGTCCTATAGGTGCTTCTGGGAAGAAAATATAGCTCTGTGTGTGTAATGGGACTAACACACTTCAAGTCCTATAGGTGCTTCTGGGAACAAAATATAGCTCTGTGTGTGTGATGGGACTAACACACTTCAAGTCCTATAGGTGCTTCTGGGAACAAAATATAGCTCTGTGTGTGTGATGGGACTAACACACTTCAAGTCCTATAGGTGCTTCTGGGAACAAAATATAGCTCTGTGTGTGTGATGGGACTAACACACTTCAAGTCCTATAGGTGCTTCTGGGAAGAAAATATAGCTCTGTGTGTGTAATGGGACTAACACACTTCAAGTCCTATAGGTGCTTCTGGGAAGAAAATATAGCTCTGTGTGTGTGATGGGACTAACACACTTCAAGACCTATAGGTGCTTCTGGAACAAAATATAGCTCTGTGTGTGTAATGGGACTAACACACTTCAAGTCCTATAGGTGCTTCTGGGAAGAAAATATAGCTCTGTGTGTGTAATGGGAATAACACACTTCAAGTCCTATAGGTGCTTCTGGGAAGAAAATATAGCTCTGTGTGTGTGATGGGACTAACACACTTCAAGTCCTATAGGTGCTTCTGGGAACAAAATATAGCTCTGTGTGTGTGATGGGACTAACACACTTCAAGTCCTATAGGTGCTTCTGGGAACAAAATATAGCTCTGTGTGTGTGATGGGACTAACACACTTCAAGTCCTATAGGTGCTTCTGGGAACAAAATATAGCTCTGTGTGTGTGATGGGACTAACACACTTCAAGTCCTATAGGTGCTTCTGGGGAACAAAATATAGCTCTGTGTGTGTAATGGGACTAACACACTTCAAGTCCTATAGGTGCTTCTGGAAGAAAATATAGCTCTGTGTGTGTAATGGGACTAACACACTTCAAGTCCTATAGGTGCTTCTGGGAACAAAATATAGCTCTGTGTGTGTGATGGGACTAACACACTTCAAGTCCTATAGGTTCTTCTGGGAACAAAATATAGCTCTGTGTGTGTGATGGGACTAACACACTTCAAGTCCTATAGGTGCTTCTGGGAACAAAATATAGCTCTGTGTGTGTAATGGGACTAACACACTTCAAGTCCTATAGGTGCTTCTGGGAAGAAAATATAGCTCTGTGTGTGTAATGGGACTAACACACTTCAAGTCCTATAGGTGCTTCTGGGAAGAAAATATAGCTCTGTGTGTGTGATGGGACTAAACACACTTCAAGTCCTATAGGTGCTTCTGGGAACAAAATATAGCTCTGTGTGTGTAATGGGACTAACACACTTCAAGTCCTATAGGTGCTTCTGGGAAAAAATATAGCTCTGTGTGTGTAATGGGAATAACACACTTCAAGTCCTATAGGTGCTTCTGGGAAGAAAATATAGCTCTGTGTGTGTAATGGGACTAACACACTTCAAGTCCTATAGGTGCTTCTGGGAACAAAATATAGCTCTGTGTGTGTGATGGGACTAACACACTTCAAGTCCTATAGGTGCTTCTGGGAACAAAATATAGCTCTGTGTGTGTGATGGGACTAACACACTTCAAGTCCTATAGGTGCTTCTGGGAACAAAATATAGCTCTGTGTGTGTGATGGGACTAACACACTTCAAGTCCTATAGGTGCTTCTGGGAACAAAATATAGCTCTGTGTGTGTAATGGGACTAACACACTTCAAGTCCTATAGGTGCTTCTGGAACAAAATATAGCTCTGTGTGTGTAATGGGACTAACACACTTCAAGTCCTATAGGTGCTTCTGGGAACAAAATATAGCTCTGTGTGTGTAATGGGACTAACACACTTCAAGTCCTATAGGTGCTTCTGGGAAGAAAATATAGCTCTGTGTGTGTAATGGGACTAACACACTTCAAGTCCTATAGGTGCCTCTGGGAACAAAATGAAGGAGCTCTGCCTGCCTGCCACGAACACACTACAAGTCCTATAGGTGCTTCTGGTAACAAAATATAGGAGCTCTGCCTGCCTGCCACGAACACACTACAAGTCCTATAGGTGCTTCTGGTAACAAAATATAGGAGCTCTGCCTGCCTGCCACGAACACACTACAAGTCCTATAGGTGCTTCTGGTAACAAAATATAGGAGCTCTGCCTGCCTGCCACGAACACACTACAAGTCCTATAGGTGCTTCTGGTAACAAAATATAGGAGCTCTGCCTGCCTGCCACGAACACACTACAAGTCCTATAGGTGCTTCTGGTAACAAAATATAGGAGCTCTGCCTGCCTGCCACGAGCACACTACAAGCCCCTCTTTCTCAATCAATCTTTGTAAGTGAATCTATCTAACTCAATCTCTGTAAGTGAATCTCTCTAACTATCTAAATGCAGCAGAGTGTCACAGAATCTGCCTGCTCAATCTGCGCCGGAACAGCATGTGACCGGCGCAGACGGCGTGGCGGCGCTTTATAGGGGGGGGCGTGTACTACAGCCCCTGAGCTGTAATTGGCTACAGGCGTCCTGCCTGTAGCCAATTATGGCTCTTCGAGTTTCCGGGGCTGTGATTGGCCAAGCATGCGGGGTCACAGTGCATGCTTGGCCAATCATCAGCCAGCAATGCACTGCGTCGGCCGCGCCGGCCGCAATGCATTGCGGGGCCGCGCGCATCACACGAACGTGATGCGAGCGGCCAAAATAGTTCTGGGCTCGCCGAGCGAGCGAACGCCCGGTGCTCGATGCGAACGTGGGTTCGCATCGAGCACCGGGCCCATCCTTAGTTATCACCCCTGTAACATTTGTTTTGCTGTCTGTGCCCCTGTTCAGAAGATTTCACCTCACCTTCTGTCCCAATGACAATTGGATTTTGAAAAATTTGGGTTGTTAGGAAAGCATGGACTGGTGATAAAGCATCAGTGGAGACACCTTTTACCCATAATAATTCTTACAGGAGTGAATTTCCCTTTCTAGGGGTGGATTTCCTCTCACTTCCTGTTGTCTCCCTCCGTTTGTAAGTAGGAGTCGTTTGTAAGTCGGATGTTTGTAAGTCGGGGACCCCCTGTATATGGTTTTAGCAATTCCTCATAGTCATGATAGAATATTTTTTTTCCTAGTATACTAACACCTGATCTCCTACAGACAGAAAATAAAAAGTTAGAGGAAACTTTTAGGTAATTAAAACATGACACATTAATAAACTATGATAACATAAAGATTGTTTGAAAATGTGAATTGCCTGCTTTGCTGTTCATCTGACATTTTCTTTCTCAAAGCAAATTTAATGTCATGAAATCTTTTTTTGACATGTTCGTGGTGCCTAGGATAAACACCCAAGCGATTGACAGCAGCAGTGATTTTTAGCCAGGCTGCATGCTTCCAGGCAGGATCTGTGGTGGCCAAGTTGTTACCAGCGAGTTTATGAAAAAACGGTATTAGATTCTCCACAAGCACCAAGTTTTCATGTGCAGTAAATTTAGCATTTCTGAGACGATGTCCAGGGTCCAGAGGTTTCTTTTTCCTGTGATGTTTTTCATTCATTAGTTCCCTCTCAAAATCAGATATATCGTTGTCCTCATTAGCTCGCCTTTTGATGTTCCTATGTCCTGCTGCTGCTTTTCTTGAGGTTTTAGGCACTTTATTTTCTCCAATTTGTGCAAGAGTGGTTTCAATTCTGCAAGTGTCTACAATTGGAATTATCTGTGTTGCCACCTGAAGAAACATTAATAAGAAAGCTTTTAAATGTTACATCAAATGCTCCCTTGTGTTTTTACAAATATTATAAAAATTACATATATCAAGAAGACACTAAGGCTGAGTTCACTCGAATGCAAGTTTCTCTGCATCCAAAACATATGTCAGGAGACTGTGACCGGGATGGCTGCGGAACGATTTTAAGAAGAGTCCTGTGCATATTCTGGTCCATTTCAGGTCCCAATTCAGCCAAACATTCGGACCAAATTTGGACCTGAAACGGTGAACAGGGATGCACTGGACCCCCTGCTGCGAGCCGCTCTGCACAACAGTGTGAACCCAGCCTTAGAATGTTATAAGCAAAATAATTGAAAATAGCTTCTGCTAACTCCACAGATCAGTTTGTCACAACACCAATAAATTTCATAGAAATTGGGGTTGATTTACTAAAACTGGAGAGTGCAAGATCTGGTGAAGCTATGCATGGTAGTCAATCAACTTCTAACTTAAGTCTGTTTAATTAAAGTGGTTGTAAAGGCTGAAGGTTTTTTACCTTCATGCTGTCCCAGGATTCCCTCTTCTCATTGGCTGAGACAGCAGCGGGAGACATTGGCTCCCACTGCTGTTAGTCACAGCCAGTGAGACAATTAGGATAGAGCGGGGGGCAGGGAGGAGCCACGGCTCTATGTGTCTTATAGATGCATAGAGCAGGGCTCGAGAGCAAGCACGCACGAGTGCCCCTATAGCAAGCGGCTAGCTATTGGGGCACTGGTCAAGGGGAGGGGCCAGGAGCACTGGCAGGGGACACAAGAAAAAGAGTATGGGGTCTGCTCTGTACAAAACCATTGCACAAAACAGGTAAGTATTATTTGTTTGTTTTTTTGAAAAGCCAAAATACCCACTTTAAGCTTTGACAAAAAAACCTGGAAGCTGATTGGTTTCTATGTGAAGCTGACCAGATTTTACACTCTCCCACTTTAGTAAATCAACCCCAATGAAAACAACCAGCCAGGTTTAATCATTGAAATTAAAGCAAACTTTACTCTCAATCAACATTAACTAGTTTTAATCTTTATGCTGCTAGAATTAGTAAACTAATATGAAGAAATATTATATATACCGTATTTATCACGCACTTTTCCCCCTGAAGATAACGGGGAAATCGTGTGTGTGTGTTATATGCCGATCCCTGCTACTCGGAGTGGAAGGAGGGGACGAGCGCCGCTGGATGACACAGAGCCCTGATCTCCTGTGTATCCAGCACTGTCACACACAGTCCGCCCCCCTGGCCCGGCATTGGACCACTGCTCTGTCCATCATATGAGACAGGACTGTGAGTGACTGAGCGCCAGATACACAGGAGATTGCGGATCTGTGTCATCCAGCACTGGAGTGGCTGCAAACATCTGCAAAGGCGAGTCTGCAGATGTATACTAACAGGCTGCAATCATGTGCATGTTAGAGGCTGCAGATGGGCATGTTAGAGGCTGCAAAAATGGGCACATTAGAGGCTGCAGATGGGCATGTTAGAGGCTGCAGAGGGGCATAGATCAGGCTGCATTGATGGGCACTGGTGAGGCTATAGAGCACTGACCCTTATTTTAAAATGTAAGTTTTTTTTTTCCGAAACCTCCGTCTTAAAGTTAAGGTGCGTGTTATACACTGGTGCGTGTTTTATATGCCGATAAATACGGTACTTGTTTTTAATGTATTTTTTACATTTCTTCAGTTGCATCTTGGTTTCTGGTCTAGGCCAAAATGACTGGGCATTTTTTTCTTTCATCTTGAGGAGGGGAGAGGGGCTATCTCAGCTAAGCAAGCACTCCTAGGTGGCTCCCAGTAAGTAAAGGCTTTGGGAATCGTCCGCCCATACTCAAGATTGCCACAGCTAGAAATGCTGGGGTGGGGGTATTGATTTCACAACAACATAAAGCATGGAGACAAGGATGGGTATATATGGTGAGCTTTGGCTGTCACAAAGGTGTAGCAGATTGAGGAGAATCCACATTCAGCAGCTGTCCTCTTATGTCAATAGGAAGCTTGAATCAGCAAAAAATTCAATAAAAATCAGGTGATAGCTGCACAAGAGATTTTATACATTTCAATAAACAAGTTAATTTGGACAATTTATATACAATTAATTTTTTGTTGGAGTAAATTACCTTTCTGTTATTGAGGTAAGGAGTAGGCAAGTTATCATTAACTTCCACTTTGGCTACAGCTGCTACTGGTCTTGAACAACTGTGGGAGTTATGATGCTCTTCAACAACCGCATTTTACCTTGTTGTGAAGTATTGTTCTAGGATTAAAAAAAAAATCCATCCACATTTTGTAAAAAAATGCATTTTAGAAAGTATTAAAAGTTATTTTTAAAGCAATGTCACCCTCCCCTCCACCTTTAAATACATGTAAACTAAAAGCAGATCTCAGATCATCATCTGTGAGGTCTGGAAGACTATTTCTGGCCATAGACGGCTCAAAATTTGAGTCCTTGCAGCACCACCCAGCTCAACAAATGCCAGGGTGGAAATTATTGGCCAAACAGTGACTGCATGTTGTCACATGCAGTCACTGTTCAGTTTTTCAGGCAACTGTGAGTATGCCTGTTCAGCATGGATGAGGGAATTATTTGATTGTCTCTTGTTTAGCCTGTGGCTGAACGAGAGTAAATCTAGTCATGTATGGCCAACTTATTTTTCCAGTGTGTTTATTTTTTGTCTGTCTGGAAAAGTGTTTATTTATATAGGCCATAGTACAGCTACTAGAAAAAGATGTGCATATATGGAAGGAGTGCCAGACCAAAAGATAAAAGTCCAAATTAATTTATTGATATTGTGTTAAAAGACAGCCAGCACGTTTGGGGGTCAAAGGAACTCCCCATTCATCAGGGCTTTAGTTAAAAATGAGAACCTTGAGTGGACTCAAAGTAAGGCTTTCCTGTTTAAATCTGTGCAGGGAAGCTGACTGCCGGGTTGTTATTCCTGGATTTATTATGAGGGCTGCTCTTCATGCTTATATCTAGACTCAACTATATATTTATTAATGCTTGTTGCCTTATGGGATCCAGACTTTCTATCTACTACTTACCGTGGGATATACCACATCTGGGATAATTCCTCCAGCCAATATTATTGTAGCATTTGTATCTTTGCACCTCCTGCTCCTGAGAAAGCAGAACTACACAAAACATGTCAAGCTTTATGTGAAGAGGCGGTGGAGGTAAAAAGACCTGAGAACCACTTTCATCTTGTTCAATTAAGTTTTCTCAATACAACTTAGAAGCTTACTGGTTGCTATGCACAGCTGCACCAGATTCTGTCCGCACCAGTTTTTGTAAATCTCCACTTTAGTCGGTGGCGCTTTTTCACTTTCTTTTGTGTTTTACATATATGTGAGTCTGCAAGTGGGAGTAACCCCAATCCTGCCATCTGGTGATGCTGACCGTGTTTATCCTTTACATTCATGGAGGAATATAGACTTTTGGATTATGGACTTTTATAAGATTGTCACACTTTGTTCACATTTGCACACACTTTGGTTGAGTTTTGAAAAAAAAAAAAATGGTATTTGAACAAAACAAAGCGTTTACAGAGTACTCAGATAACTGTTACACATAAATGGTTATTGGAACAATAAAGCCGTGTTACATGAGTAAATTGTTCTCACTTCTATACAAGTCTGTACAAGATATGGGTCTTGGTCATTTATTCCCTTCTAAGCGATTCACATTGCTTTATTAAACCATAACTAAGACCAAGGTTATTATGTTGTGTAATCCGCTGGCATAGTTCTCAGACTTGACATGAGTAGGCTCAGCTGAGGAAATTGTGAAGTGAGTTAAGGTTATGCTGGGAATTTGTAGATGCTCGTTTTGGGGATCATATTGATTTGTGGGGAAAGGTGGAGAAAGTGGGGGTGGGCTAGAAAAAATAGGGGGGGGGAGAGAAAGCGAAAGAGAAAGGAGAAAAGAGAAAAGTGGAGAGGAGATTAAAGAGTGGCTGTTTCCATCTGCCTTCTGGGAGGGAGAAAAGTGTCTGGTTATAGTTCAGGATATTTAGCAAGGGGGGAACTAAGAGTGAAGCGATTAGGGGTAAAATACTGAGTGGATTATGAGTTACTCTTGTCATCCTTCCAGGGCTTTATCTCCTGATAGAAGGAGAAAAAGGTTTGTCAAGCTGGTCATCATTACCTTATACTAGTGGGTTGAGTGCATTTGAATATGCTGGTGTTGACTGAAAGTTTAACCAGCATGCCCACGTTTTGTAAAATTTTGATGGGGTATCACGTGATATGTGGATCAGCTCTTTCATTTCAGCGTTTTTTCTTATTCTATGAAATCAATCTTTGATTGTGGGTATCTGGGAAGAGCCCCAGAGTAGTGGGATATATTGTTTTGCTGCGTTTATCATATGCATCACCAGGGATTTGTGGTAGGAGTTATGTGGTAAAGGGGAATTGTGTAGGAGAAATTGGTCGTGGGACAGATTCAGTTTGAATGAAGTTACTTGGGAGGTTATGCGGCACACCGTTTTCCAAAATGTTTGTAGTAGGGTACACGTCCACCAGATGTGTAATAAGGTACCCTTTTCTTTGTGGCATCTCCAGCACGTGTCCGGGGTAGACGGGAACATTTTGTTTAAAAGGGCTGGTGTGCGGTACCACCTGGATTGGTCTTTAAAACCGTTCTCTTGCTTAGTAACATTCATCGAACCTTTATGTATGTTCAAGAAGATACGTTCCCAGTCCTCATCTGAGAGTGAGAGGGAAAGGTCTTCTTCCCAATGTGCACAGGCCTTGTTTTCCCTGGGGCTAATATCTGTAAAGAGGAGGTTATGGGTGCTAGCTATGAGGTGTTTTTGAGGAGCGTCTAGGATGCAGAGCCTTTAAAAGGGGGATAGTTGTTTTGAGCACTGCGAGTCTTTGTTTAGGGTTTTTAAGTATTGAGAGATCACCAGGTATGTCCAGGGTGAAATGGGAGGTGTATCCATGCGTTCAGCAAGGCACAAGGCCGAGAGCAGTTTTCTGTTATGAAAGAATTGGTGTCCTCGGATTTGGTCCGAGGAACAATTTTCTTTGAGAAAGTGGTGGGACATCCCCATAGGGAAGTCAGGATTTCGTTGTAATGGGGTTAAGGGGCCTGGTATGGAGGATATGGCAGGATGGGTGCACAGTTTCCCGAAACAGTACAGTGTTGGTCCTATCAGCGGGTGTATTTTAGATGTCGCCGGAATGTGATTGGTTGTTATCCAAGGTGTAGGGAAGCTAACGGGATTGTAGAAGACCCTGCTTCCACTGTGACCCAGTCTTTGCATTGGGAATGTATATTCCAGTCCACAATTCTGGAGAGGTGTATGGCTGTGTAGTAGTTATACAAGTCTGGAAGTCCTATCCCTCCCAGTCTTTTTGGTCAGGTGAGTTGTGTGAAGCGAATTCTGGGCTTCTGATTATACCAAAGGAATTTAGTGCAAATGAATCTGTACGTCTTAAAAAAGGCTGGAGGGACATGGATCGGGATCGTCTGCAGGACATATAACAATTTGGGTATCGCGTTCATCTTTAGGATCGCTGCCCTCCCGAACCATGAGAAGGTGGGTTTGCTCCAATTTTTGAGGTTGATAGACAATTTGTTTAGGAGAGTTAGATGATTCTTACATACAAGTCAGAAAGTTTGGAGGGGAGTTGGATACCTAAGTATGTGATTGAGTCAGTCTTCCAATGAAATTTGCCGTCTTTGCATTGAGTTACTAAGGGTTGGGGGAGAGATATGTTCAGGGCAAAAGATTTGGAGAAATTAATCTTAAGATTGGATAAAGACTGGAAGCATTTGAATTCAGACAGGAGTATGGGTAACGTAGTCAAGGGTTTCGTGAGGAATAGCAGTATGTTTTCCACAAAGGCGGCATACTTGTACTCCTTATGAGCGGTACGTATGCCCTTGATGTCTGGGTTAAGGCATAATTTCTGGAGAAAAGGTTCCAGCGTAAAAATAAAAAGATTAGGTGACAGGTGGCAGCATTGCCTTGTGCTGTTGCGGATGGGGAAGGCGTTTGACAGAGTATTGTTTGCTCTCACTCTGGCTATGGGGTTAGAGTATAGAGCCTATTAAAGCTTAACATACGTGGACCTAGGCCCATAGTTTGTAGAACTGTTTCCATGTAATCCCAAGCAACTCTGTCAAATGCCTTCTCCGCATCCAGGGACAGGAAAAATCCCTTGACATCTGTCTTCAGATGGTGTAGGTTGATGGCCTTTATTGTATTGTCCCTGGCTTCTCACCCAGGGATAAACCCTACTTGGTCCAGCGAGATGAGCGATGGGAGGAGTGGTAAGAGTCTATTTGCCAATATTTTGTAGAAGATTTTTAAGTCTACATTCAGTAGCGAGATTGGCCTGTAGTTGATAGTGTTTGTGGGGTCTTTTCCTTCTTTGGGGATTACTGTTATGTGCGCTTCTAACAGTCCATGTGTGAGGGAGTTAGAAGGGGAAAGAGAGTTGAAGGCATTGAGAAAAGGGGCTTGAAGGGTCTCTGCAAATGTTTTATAATAGACTGCGATGAGCCCATCTGGACCTGGACTTTTGCCATTCTGTTGGTGTGATTGGTGAGTCAAGTGTTTCGGCGGTGTCCGTTGGGATTTTCCCCTTGGCAAATTCGGACAGAAAATTATGAATCTCACTTTGTCTCTTTTGTGTAGGAAGAGCATTGGGGTTGTTTGCGTTAATGTTGTATAGGGAGGAATAATATTGTTCAAATTCCTGTGCAATATCAGCATTTTTGGTAATAGACTGACCCTTCCGGGAATGCAGATGATGTATTGTGTTTCTTGCTTTCTTCGTACGTAGTGACTGGGCTAGTAGGTGACCTGACTTGTTTCCGTGTTCATAAAGAGTTTCTGTGAGAGGATGAATTTCTTCTTTAAATTACGACCTAGTTCTTCTTGAATATGTGTTCGGGTTTCAATGAGTTCCGTGTGGGTGCTTTGTGAGTGCTTTTTGCTAGCGTACATTTATCTACCTTGGTCATCAACGAAGGTGTCCAGTACCTGAATGGAGACATTTTTGGAGAGGAGTATGCAGACCCCCTTTGATTTTGTGTTTGGGGACGTGGCGTGGAAGCTTTGGGGGTAATATGGTTTGATAGTTTGGGTAAAGACTTAGTGCAGAAGTGTGTCTCCTGTAAGACCACATCAGCTTTCATAGTCCGCATACTGGAGAGCACTTGCAACCGTTTTTCTGGCATGTTTAGACCCTTAGTATTTAGGGAGATTAGCTTTAGAGAGGAATTAACAATCCGTGTTTTGGGAGGGTTCATTTGGATAGTGGGAGAGTGTCGGCCCATTGTAATAGTCATTTGAAGTGGGTAAGTCTGAATCAGTAAAGGGAGAAGAGTAGGAAGGGTAGGGGGTTCTAGCAAAAGGACAAGAAAAGAAGAGAGAAAGAAAGAGAGAAAAGGAAAAAGAAGGAAAGAGAGAAAAAAAAAAGGGGGGGATAAAAAAAGGGGGGAGGGGGGTTGATCTGTTGGTTGCCGGGGAGAAGGGTGGTGGGGTGTTAGGGGTTGAACCGGTTGTGATGTCGAACCAGTCGACCCACTTTTCGATGAGAGTTGAAACCGGTGAGGTCAACGGAGTCTACCAGAGTCCGCTGTGTGGGAGGTAGTATGCAGCGCATTAAAAGAGGGGCGAACTGTGTGTCCCTGTGAGGTCAGAGAGTTCCTGTGGTCAGCGGGTTTGTAAGTGTTAACTGGGAGTGTACAGGAGGGATATTCCCCCATCTGGTGTTGAGGTGTAATACTGAGAGATAGTGTCCTTCTTAGAATTATTAGCCTAGTGGTGGAGCTGGTGTGAGGCATGCATAGGGGAGTCGTTTGAAAGTTTGGTGTTGACGCTTTGTCCACCTGGTATGGGTTATGCCTGTGCATTGGTGCTTGGAGTAAATTGGGTGTGGATTAAGGAATGGCAGTCATGTTCGTTTCTTTTGGGGTACTGCTTGGAGTAGAGGAACTTTTCGTGTCCGTGGGGTACCATATGAACGTCTGTAGTAATGTGTACTAGTGTAGAGTATGTCAAGGTGTTAAACGGCATAACTGTGGAGTTGTAAGTAACATGACATTCAATTGTAGGGAAAGGTAAATTCTAGCAACTTTAGTAATCTTATACTAGCAGCAATAACGATAACAACAATAATTGTAACCATAACAATAACAATAATACCTGCTGTGAACAAGGATGAATCTTTTGGGACTGAGGGGGACATGCCCAGCTCTGGCACGATATGGTTGACTTGGTGGTGAGGTCATTCTGTCTCCGAAGGGAGAAAGATTTAGTGCGTGTAGAAATTCTTACCTTGGGCCAGTGTTTGTGCTGTTGGCTATGTGGGTCTGATATATGATTGCCAATATCTTGGTGCCTTTTCCTGCACGTCTCCTCCTCAGGTCCCATGATACCTAGAACTACCTGGAGCAGTTGGTAGGAATGCTTCTCAGATTGTATAATAACTGAAAGACAAAGTTACAGGTTACAAGAGCATCACAAGAAGCATCTAAGCTCAAATAAGAATTGTCGCACTTTGGTTGAGTTTTGAGCTTTTTGGCATATTTGCGCTGAGGAGTTGTGCATTTGCAGGTACATTCATGTTTATAATAAGACTGACACAGACATAATGAAAGGTCTGTGCTTCATCAATGTTGTTACATTAGAAAAAATGTGGGCCACCCCCAGCTGCCCCCCTATTGGTATCAGAACAGGTTTTCATTCCGCTCAGACAAGGAGGAAAATTGCAGTACACACCTGTCTGTTTCTATTTTCTGTATGGAGTCCAATGTTTGAATACCGTCACTTTTTCAGCACAAAAAAAAAAAAAAGTATAAATTAATGTCAACAGCATAACTTGAGGGGTAAAAAGACAGAGGAGGAAAGAGGGGCAAAGAAGAAACCAAGTGAAAAGATAGCAAAGAGCAAAAGAGAGAGAGGAAAATAGTACAGTGAAAGGAAAAGAGCATGCAGAGATAAAGATTAAGGGAGAGATAAAGATGGGAAAAAATAACAAAGAGAATGGGTGAATTTGTAGAAAAGGGGGAAAAAATTTGACAAACACTGGAGGTAGAGAAGTGATAACAGGTAATAAATACTGAGAACGCGGATGCAAAGGAGACACACATATAGAAAATGGGCAAGAAAGAAAGTAAAGAGCAAGAACAGAAAATGCAGAAAATCAATGCAAGTTAGCAATGGGAAAAAAACACCTGTAGTCTGCATAAAAAAACGCACACACAGAAAACATATACAGATTTTATAAAAAGAAGTTCACATCCCGAGAGGTAAATGGCATTATAATATCCAATATTATAATGCCATTTACCTCTGGGGATGACGATCTATCTTGGATTCCCTCTGTGCTTATTTTTGGCTGAGGATTATTTGAGACATCTATGGCCAAATAAACACAAACCAGTTTGTTACAAGAAAGAGAGAGATATGTGAACAACTGGAATGTAATGCACTTCACTTATATTAAAAAAGATACCTCTTTAGCAGCACTATTTACATCATCCAGTTCACACTTAGGGATAGAGCTGTCAATCTGCAGAGGCAGTGACATGCTAAATTAGTGCACGCTGGCTTCAGGAATGGCACATTGGCAGGGACACTGATGATCTTATGAACAGAATACTAAAGGTATCAACGCACTGCAGGAAATTAAAAACTCCACCCACTTCGGTCACCTGAAAGTGCAAATTACTCCAATTCACCTTTATGCTTCCAATGTCACTAGTGTCCCACTAACTGCAGATGTTGAGAATGAGGTACACAAAAAATACATTTCAGCCACACATTTCATCAATACATTTCAGCCACAAGTAAAATCACAAAACTAGGAGGTACAAAAGTT
Organism: Lithobates sylvaticus; assembly: GCA_028564925.1. Classification (NCBI taxonomy): domain Eukaryota; kingdom Metazoa; phylum Chordata; class Amphibia; order Anura; family Ranidae; genus Lithobates; species Lithobates sylvaticus. Next base: position 141,914,229 of record CM053031.1, on the reverse strand, counting down.
GCAATATTTGTTTTTGTTAACTATGGGTTTTAGAAATAATAAGAGATAAACTATAAAAAAAAATCTCTGGGTTGAGATCTAGAATCTTTTTTCAACCAGAATAACTATCTTATCATTGGGTTCCTTTCACATGGGTGGTCCAATCAAGTTTTTCAGATGGACCTGAAAGGTCCAAGTTAGTCTATTAGCGTTCAGATTTAAATGGACCTGAGTAAATTTACAACCAAATCCCTGCAAGTCCACTCAGGTCCGGAAAAAGAAAATGGAAAAGTTCTGCATCCTTTTCCATTTTTGTGGATCTAAAGGTGAAGGATCTCAGGTAGTCCTATCTAAATGGACACACATTTGTTGACATCCAGTCATCTAATATGAGTCCGAAAAGCTTTGGTTTTAAAATGCAGTAAAAATAATAAACAGATAAGGATGGAAAAAAATTGACATCTATTGTGCTCTGCTCAAATTCAGCAGGGGATCAGTTCACTGATCCCCTGCTGATCAGCCCTGACACCTTCTGTGTGAAAGTGGTCTTGAAATAAAGATTTGCTAGCTCAATTTCCAATGAGAACTGGGGTTAATTCAGCAACTGTGCAAAAGGCAAAGAAATGTACAAAATGGATATATGGTACATAAAACACCCTAGAGAAAAAAAACTAATATTCTTGCTTCTCTAAAAGAATTACAACATTGTCTACAAAATAACATAATAATATAAATATTGCTAGGGGAATTTCAGAACGTTCTCAATTGGTAGTACAATTTTGAAATAATAATGGAGAGGCTTCTCTTCCTTGGAGACAAAACCCTAATTGCTTAAGTTGCTTAAGATTGTTGCCAAAGTTCTCCTCTATTCACTCTGATCTCATTGATTTTTTGGGGTGGAATAATTTCTCTGTTAGTAGTCTGGGATTCCCTGAAGGAGATATCTCTGTGGGCTACTAGTTCAACAAATATCAGGTGTTTAGGCAAATATAAAGGAATGCGAGAAGAATCTGATGGTACAAGTAAATACAGAGCAAGAGACGTGTATAAATAATAGTATAAGTATAAGTCACTTTTCAGGACTACTATTCGATTCGGGTACGTCTGTATTATTACCTATTGATAAAATAAAATCACCCTTTACCTAGCTCTGCCACATCTATTAAGGTAGTGACCACCTTTAAATATATAGGTGTGATAATCACTACCAACCATAAGTTATACACTTTATTAACCACTTAATGACTGCAATATGTATATTTACGTTGCAGTTTGCAAGTGGTTTACTATGATAATGGTACCTTTTTTTTTCAGCCGGCGGCTGACTTTCTCATGAAAGCTATCTGAGTGACTCATTAGCCAAGGGAACGCTTTCTAAAGTGGTGGGAGGGGGCATTCCCCCCTCCTGTCAATGTTTCTTGGGCTTACTGTGTCCACCGGCTCGCCCGAGAAACGATCCACCTGTGTGGCTTACTAGTCACAGAGGCAGTGAGAAACTAGTTTGTCTCTGATTGCCTCTATGGCCTTGGAGGACCAGATCAAGGTTATGACATTGCGTCCACTCTAGGGTGGAAGTAAACACATTTTTTATTTTTTAAAGCAAACGATCAATTTTTTTTGATCTTCTGCTTTGTTTTTTTAATTCCTTTATTATTTATGGCAAAGTTCCTCAACTACAACAAGTCACATAATTTTTGTAAAAAAGGATACATTCAGTCGGCACAAACCAAGAAACCAAAAACAAACAAGAGTTAAGAGAACGTTTGACAGTTTAAAAATCACTTTGCCTATACGGTAGCATTTATAAACATTGAAACCAGGAGGCCTAAAGGGCCCATAAGAACATATACCATGTGGACCAAACATTGAAGATTCATCAATTAAGGGAGTGAATCCAATAATATTACGTAACATACATAGACTGAAAAAAACACAAATTTCTATGATCACTATGGTTTTAGATCGGCCGTAACAATGGCTGAGGTGCCGAAACATAGCATAGACACACGAAAGAAAAGAAAGAGGAGGGGGGTAGGGAAATAAAAAAAAAAAGGAGAGAGAATCATACTCCTGCAAAGTTAACTGACGCACCAGTACATTGCTCTGCACTTTTGGTAAATTAGTTCAATTGGGCTTTGGAGCGGGCCATCTCCTGCAGGTACGCCTATGTGCATGTGAAATGTCTCCAAGGCCTTCACTTGTCTCGGAATTGTTCTTCCGTATTATGAAGAGTAGCTATCAATTCCTCCATTCGGAGAATATAATTGAGTACCACAGGACCCTGGTTGGTGGTTGAGGTTGTCTCTACAACGCAGGGACACACGCCCTTGCTGCATTGAGGAGCTGCATTATGAGTGTCTTCTTATATTTTCTAATAGGTCTCTCTGTCAGGTGTAGGAGACATGCGGCCGGGTTACCTTTCAACTCTACTGAGGTAAAAATTTTAATAGTTGTTGTTACCTCCTCCCAAAAAGGTCCCAGGATGGGGCAGGACCAAAAGATGTGGTAAATCGTACCACCTTCCGTGTTACACTGCCAGCACTTATCAGGAGAAGCCCTATCCATTTTGTGAAGTATGTAAGGGACTCTATACCATCGGCAATTCCTGGTATTGGTTCGCCATGGAGGGCTTATGTGCCAGAATTAGGATTTTCTCCACCTGCCGTGGTGTAAACTGAATCCCTAAGTCCTTTTCCCAATGGCGAACAAATGTCAGGGCCGGTTCATCAGTGATTTTCTGAGTTGGTTGGTGCTTAGACTATCCAATGGCGAACAAATGTCAGGGCCGGTTCATCAGTGATTTTCTGAGTTGGTTGGTGCTTAGACTATCCAGCGGTGGGTCTGAGAGCCTAGAAATGGCTGTCAGCAAGGGGAGCTCCCCCTGTGGCCATACATCAACTAAGCAATATTTCCCTGCGCTGTCTCATCCTTCTGCTGGTAAGTCCGGGTATGAAGTCAGGATTTCCTATAAAAGGGGTCATAGGGTAAGGTAACGGTGAGAGACGCGAAATGGGGAAGGTCGACCTAACTACTGCAAGAGTAGCGCCAATCAGGGGATGGCTTCTCATATCTTCTGGAGGCCGGGAAGTGAGCCATGGTGATGTTAATAGAGGAATGGAGGCATCCTCAATCTCCATCCCCACCCACTGTTTGGAGTCCTCATTGCAATGCCAATCCACGACCCTTGAAAAGTGGAGCGCCCTGTAGTACTTGAAGAAGTCGGGGAGACCTATGCCCCCTTTCTCCCTTGGCATAGCTAATAATTGCATTTTAATCCTGAATGAATGAATTAATGAATGATTTGTATAGCGCTACAACTGCAAACTGAATCGCCTCTAGGCGCTTGTCTGCTCTTGTTGTAATGCCATGTTTAGAAGAGGTGGGCCTTGAGTTTTTTCCTGAAGGCCTGGTGGTTTTCTTCTTCCTAGGTGACTTATGGGCCCAAATAAAGTCCCTAATTATCACCCGAAGCTGTTTGAAAAATACCAAAGGCACACGGATTGGCATAGCTTGGAGTATATACAAAATCCTCAGGAGAACTGTCATCATCAAGGCGTTACACCGCCCGAACCACGTCAAGGTCAGAGTATGCCAGTTGCGGAGGTCAGTTTTCAGTCCAAGTAGCAGGGGAAAAAAATTGGAAGGATACTGGTGTGCAAAGTCCTGAGTGATGTTGATGCCCAAATACCGTATTGATTTGTCTGCCCAGTGAAACACAAATGACGTGCACATGCTGTGGACTTCAGAATCAGGAACCGTTATATTCAGCACGGTGGACTTGGCACAATTGACCTTAAAATTTGACAATTCTCCATACACCCGTAGAGATGCTAGAATATTGGGAAGCGAAACCCGTGGAGAAACCATTGGAGACGAAAAAGATCAAGTCATCAGCGTAGGCCGTAATTTTATGGTGCCCTAAGGGTTTCTGCACGCCCGTAATATTAGGGTCATCTCTTATGTAGCACAGGAAAGGCTCTAGGGTCAGAATAAAAATGAGGAGAGACAGGGGGTAACCCTGTCTCGTCCCATTCGCAATTGTAAAAAAGTCTGAGCGCCATTAATTTAGCCGTACAGCCGCTGAAGTGGTAGAATAGAGAGATAGGATCCATCTAAGCATATTGGGGCCTAATCCAATGTGGTCCAGGGTGGCATGCATAAAATGCCAGGCCACCCTGTGGAAGGCCTTTTCTGTGTCTGTTCAAAGCAAGAGAAAGGGCCTTCTGGTGGACCGGGCCGTATGGATAAGGTTAGAAACCCTGACAGTGTTGTCCCTTGCTTCTCTCATTGGCATGAAACGCACTTGATCTAAATGAATCAATTTCGGGATGTGCGGTAGAAGTCGGTTTGACAACATTTTTGAGAAGAGCTTTAAATCTACGTTGAGGAGCGCGATTGGACAGTAATTTCCACACTGGGACAGGTCCTTCTCTTCTTTGGGTATAAGAGATATATAAGCCCGTCAGTGAGTCTGCCGACATGGAACTATACCCTTTCAGGGTGTTGTAAGCTGTCAAGAAATGTGACGTCAAAGAGGTTGAGAAGGTATGGTAATAAGTCAGAGTGAAACTATCAGGCCCTGGCGCCTTCTGTGGTTTTGTTTGAGCTAAGGCTACATGGAATTCCTCAGCTGTAATCTCAGACTCTAAGGATTCCCGTATTCCATCCGGTAATGTGGGCATGCCGGAGGCGCTGATGTATTCACTAGCCAACTCTGTCCTGGCTGCTACGATCTCAGCAGACTCCTCGGGGTGTAAATTGTACAATTTCTGGTAAAAGTCACAAAATTCTCCTGCCATATCCTTAGAGGTATTTACCTTGGTCCCCTGCCTGGTTGTAATATATGGGATGAAGGTGTGCTTCCTCAGACCATGAAGAGCTCTCGCAAGCATTGACCCCGGTTTGTTTTAGAATTCAAATAGGGAGCGTCTCGCCCAGGCCAAGCTTTGAGCAGTCTTTTGATAGAGCAAATCTTTCAGATCCTCTCTGGCCTTCAGTGGGGCCTTGAGATGAGCTTCTGCCAATGTACGTTTGTGTAGTAGCTCAAGGGAGCGCACCTGAGATATTAACGAATCGATCTGACTAGACCTTTACCGCTTCTTTAAAGCCCCTATCCGTATCAACTCGCTCGTAACACACATTTATGCGCTTCCCATATGGTCATCGGGTTCAGAGACGGGTCAGCTTTTTTAGAGAAATAGTTTGATAGAATTGTATCTAGTTCACTACGTACTTTGGGGATTTGTAACAAAGATTCATTGAGTTTCCAAGTCGGGGGGATTAGGGGGATAGCTTCCCAACTCAATGACACGTGAGTTGGGGCGTGATCTGAAAAGGATATGACATTGATTTGGGAGGAGGTAACGAGAGATAAGTCTTTATGCTGAACCAGGAAGAAGTAAATTATTGAATATGTTGCGGTGCACTGAAGAAAAATAGGTATAGTCCCTATATTTCGGGTGCATGATTCTCCATGGATCAACCAGATTCAGACTAAACAATTCTGCTTTTAGCTTTTTGAGATAGGAGTAGGAAAGGTGAGACGCCCCTCTCGAGACGTCAAGTAACGGCTCCTGGGAGAAATTTAAATCCCCACAGAAAGTTTCCCCTTACGGAATTCCAATAAAATTGGTGTTAGAGACCGCAAGAAGGTAAGATGGTCCGTGCTTGGAAAATAAACATTTACCAGGGTCGCTGTGGTATTTCTGATTTTCGCTTTTAGGAGCAAGTATCGGCTCTGTGGATCTGCACATTCCTCCAGGAGGGTCCATGGGACCGACTTTGCAATCAAAATACTGACACCCTTGGACTTCGACAAAGGGGAGGGTGCATGGTTTGCACTGGGAAAGTCCCAATTATAATGCCTGGGAACCGCCTGCTGTTTAAAGTGGGTCTCCTGTAAGAATGCCAAATGGGTACGAAGTTTTTTAAGATCAGAGAGAAGTCTGGATCGCCTCTCAGGGGTAGCCATACCCTGAACATTGAGGGAGGTAAATTTGATCCCGTGATTAGATTGATGTGGGCGAGTAGTCACGGAAGGTGCCATGCTGCTCGCACGTACTCAGTAGTATGACTGGGAGAGAAAAAAAAGGGGTGGAGGGAAGAGGGAGAATGGAAGCGGGAGCAAGAAGGTAGAGAAGAGGAGAGAAAGCACCAAAGACAAGAAAAGAAAGAGAAAATATAAATAGGGTGCTTTAGCGTTGGCTGTACAGAGCTTGGTGCAAGTATGCACGGCCTATATGTGGGGAGTGGAAGACTGACTCTGTAAAGCAGTGGGAGACGTGCTGTCGGGTGAGAACCAGTGGTGAGAGAATGCTAGACTGGGACCTCAGGTGTGGAGAACAGTTGTGGGTACCTAGCACAAGCAAGGATATTGGCCCAAAAGGACAACTGAGTGGCTATTGCTCCACCTGCAATCTCGTGCAGTCACTATAGGCATGAGTGTGAACCCAATGAAACACAACATAACAAATAATACAAAAGAACTCAAAATACGACGTTCCATAACCTTCCGGGGGTAACCGGCCACACACCCCAGTCAACTGCCAGGAGAAAACAAAAAAACAAAATACCTGGGTTGTAGTGGTGGGGGTGTAGCAAGTCGATCCCTGTCCAGCCTCAGAACAGAACCGGCCAAGGCAAATTGAACCTGTTATCCATATGAAAAAAAAATAACGTGAAAAATTCTCTAGAGGTTCAGAGCTGAACAGGCCACCCAATTGGTTGGTAACCTCTTGTCCAGGTTTGAGAGGACAAAAGATACTTAGAACCTGTCCAGTTCCAGGGACAATGGTGTCTGCGTTCGTCCTATCTGGTTCCAATCAAGGCTCAGGAGAAGTCGGGGTGCCCCTGGAGTCAGCTCTTGATCTGGATTGCTGTCGTCATCTAGGTCTTTGGAGTCTCAGGGATGCAGGACGGGTGTTACCAATTGTGATTGGGAAATCCAGTGAGTCTGAGATGGGGACCTCCGGGATCCCCAGGAAGGCGAAAAGATCCGGTAGCCGGTCAAGCCAGCGCAGAAAGAAAGAGTCATTCCCCTTAAGGACTGCGAGATGAAAAGGGTGACCCCCTATCTGTACGTGGCCCCTGCATTCCTAATGGCATTAATTAAAGGACATAGCACACCTCTCATCCTGAGAGTAAGTCGTGAGAGATCCGGAAAAAGACACACAGATACACCATCAAAGTCCACCGGGCCCTTTGCCCATGCTTGCCGCATTATTTCCTCTTTGACTGTATAAAAATGGACCCTGGCAAGAACATCTCTCGGAGAAGGTGCGTCCCCCCCTCTTAGTCCCTGCACTCTGTGTACCCGATCTAACTCCAGCTCTGCCAGCAGCTTGTCCAGCAGGCGATTAAAAATGGCCGTGACTGTGGCTCTAAGATCACCCCCAGATGTGACTTCTGGTAGCCCCCGCAGCCTGATATTTCTGCGGTTACGGGTTTCTCCATCATCAACAGAGAGCTGTAGCATGATTAAACGACGTTGGTAGTTGGTCTGCGACTCCTCTAGTGCGGCCATTCTAGATTCCAAGGCATTTTTTGCTTAAGATCATGGATCTCTCTGGAGAGGGTACTCACTATTGATGCGGCCGACTCTGAAATGTCCTGCTTAGTAGGGAGAAGGGAGATGATGTCTCTCCATGCAGCTGCAGACGGCTATCCCTGTGAGCTGGCATCTTGCAGGGTTGAGGTGAAGTCTGCCCCTGAGAGAACTGGAGACAGGATCGGTGAATCTAGTCGATCAGAGGGTTGCTGTGACTCTTGTACAGTGTTAGGCATCCCCTTGCCTGCTTTCTTCTGTGTGGCGGCACCGGCGGTGTTAGTGTGTGGTGTCGCCATCTTGGGTTCCGGAGTTGCCGAATTCCGTAGAAAATACACAGAGATGTCTGTTCCTCTGTGTGCGGCGGGTGTCCCTGGGGCTTGTCTGCTGCGGACATGTAAAAACACTGAGGTCTGCTTGCTGGGGAAGGCTCACCACCCGAACACTACATGGAGCTCCCAGTCAAAACAGTCTCACAGCGCCATTACCAAGCCACGCCCCCTCCGATCTTCTACTTTTAAAGGTAAAGGAGAGATTTGGGGTCTTTTTGATCCCAGATCTCTCCATAAAGAGGACCTGTCATCCTTATTTCCAAGGGCCCGAGAACAGTTTGGTTCTCGAGCCCTCCAGTATGGGGAAGACTCTGCTCATTAAGAGGCTCCAAAAGCTATGCTCTACAGATTCAGCTAGTCTGGGTGATCCACCACCCACACAGCCCACCGATATCCATTAAAGGGACCCAAGATGGCGATGGATTAACTTTCCAGTAACCAGAGAGTGGATAAGAAAGTGCAAGAAGAAGAATAGCAGTATCCCATGCTTAAAAGGGAAAAAGCACTATTGATCTGAGTTACATCAGGTCCATATAATAAGGTGAGAGTGGTGATATACTGGTGGTGGGCACACACAGTGATAAAAACACCCAGTAATAGCCCTGGTGCAGTTAAAGGGCAAGACAGGAGGACATATATATATAACCCCAGGCCAGGAGCATTTATCATGGACTTTTTTAAATGGAACATAACTAGCACCTTATTGATTGTATATATACACTGGAGATCAAAATTAGATAACAATTTTTAAACACTAATGTAAATTTCATTGCTGAACATTTGATGGGATTTTGGCTATACCATGCTATTAGAACAGTGTTTTTCAAAGTAACCAAGGCATTTCTACAAAATAAAACTTGAAAATTAGAAAAATTTCTGAATATTACAACAATCAACAATTAGGAAGTGTACAGGCCCTTGTTTTAAATGACTTCAGCACATCTGCATTCACAGGGCATCACAATCTCTCACACTGCCCTGGTGTGATTTTGTTCCACTCTTCTTCCAGTCTCTTCCACAGTTCAGTGGCTGTAAGGGGTTTCTTGGTCATAACTTTGTCACCAAGGATTTTACAGAGGTATTCTATTGGGTTTAGATCAGGATTCTGGACTGGCCATTTCATTATTTCAATGTTTTCAGCTTCAAGGAATGGCTTTATAGCTCTGATCACTGTATAGTTGTCAATGATGCCAAAAATGTGTGAAAAGTGTCCAATTTGTTCGCCGCAATATCGCAGTCCCGATAAAAATCGCAGATCACCACCATTACTAGTAAAAAAAAAAAATTATAATAAAAATGCCATAAATCTATCCCCTATTTTGTAGACGCTATAACTTTTGTGCAAACCAATCAATATATGCTTATTGAGATTTTTTTTACCAAAAATATGTAGAAGAATACATATTTTTTTTTTTTTAAACTGGGATATTTATTATAGCAAAAAGTAAAAGATATTGTGTTTTTTCAAAATGTCTTCTTTTGTTTATGGAGCAAAAAATAAAAACCGCAGAGGTGATCAAATACCACCAAAAGAAAGCTCTATTTGTGGGAAAAAAAGGACACCAATTTTGTTTAGGTACAGCGTCGCACAACTGTGCAATTGTCAGTTAAAGCGAGGCAGTGCCGTATCCCAAAAAATGACCTGGTCATTGAGCAGCCAAATCTTTCGGGGCTGAAGTGGTTACCACCAATAACTAGGAGGTATCTGAAAGTGTTCTCTAATCTCCAGTGTATATATATTTGTCTGTGTAGTATATATTGAACAGTGAACATATGTATTGAAATATAAAAAAAATTGGATTGTTTAATGGCACACAAATAGCACTTTATTTGTATATATACAGTGCTCAGCATAAATGAGTACACCCCAACAGATTTGTCAGAAAACCTTTACTTTCCTTTCAGAATCAATGTTTTCTATGGGACACTATTATGCAGTCTATTGATTGCAACCAAGATTTGTTAATTTGCACACACAAAATAGTATTTTTCCTAACAAATTCATTCAAGACAATGTTGCAAAAATGAATAAACCTCAATTAAAGTCTTAGGAGCAAAGCTACATTTTAGACAACAAAATCCTAATTAACAAGAATTCAACTACACGTGAGTCTAATTATTCATTGAACAGGTGTCCAGCAGACAGTTGATTATAAAAGGGCATTACTTAACAAAGAAAACCCCTTTGTGTTTTATGCTGTTAGCAATGGCACCACATGGAAGAAAAATGTCACAAGGCCCAAGAAAGGTGAAGGCTACAAGAAGATGGAACTGCAACCATCTCACAGAGACGTCCAGGCCATCCAAGGTAGTTAACACCTCGACAGGAGCGTCTTTTAATGAGAAGGGTTAAAGAAAATCACCATCCAAGTTCACTGCAGTTAGCTAAAGAAGTAGAAAGCCAAAATGGGGCGATTGTTTCCCGTGACACAATATGGCATGCATTGAAGTCGTCCACGAAGGAAGTCTCCCCTAAAGCCCATGCACAAAAAAGCCCACCTAGAATTTCCTAGGGCCCATGCTAACAAAAAGAAGAAGACTACTGGAACTCTGTACTCTGGAGTGATGAGACCAAGATAAATGTTTTTGGAACCGATGGCTTCAAAACTGTATGGCGTCCCAAAGGTGAGGCGTACAAAGAAAAATGCATGGTGCCTACAGTGAAACATGGTGGTGGCAGTGTCCTTCTCTGGGGCTGTATGAGTGCTGCTGGTGTCAGGGAGTGGCATTTTATTGATGGTATCACAGATGTACTGCTCCATATTGAAAGAGAAGATGCTATTCTGTGCCCTTGGTCGTTGTGCACTTTTCCAACATGACAATGGACCATAACACACATCTAAGGCCACTGTTGCATTTCTGAAGAAGAACAGGTTGAAAGATATTCAGTGGCCAAGTATGTATCCTGATCTGAACTCAATCGAACACCTATGGGAAATTCTGAAGAGACAAGTTGAGCATCACTCTCCATCCAGCATCCAGGCTCTAAAAGAGGTCGTTTTTGAACAATGGAAAAAGATAGACGTTGCAATATGTCGCCAACTTCCATGCCTAGAAGACTTGGTGCTGACTTGGTGCTGTCCTTACAAATCATGGAGGTCATACAGAATACTAGATGTAGTAGTTTTTTTGTGGGTTGCATCAACTAATTTGAGTAAAACTGAAGATTTTGTACGGTATATTATTAACCTTACTTTCATGTAATGAGCTAAACAAATGTTTTATAAAACGCAATTTTGTCAAAATATTGGAAATTGTTCTTATGTTCATTGAGATATTGATTAAAATCTTTCTTTTCAAAGAGGGTGTACTTATTTATGCCAATCACTGTGTATATATGTATATATATATATATATATATATATATATATATATATATATATATATATATATATATATATATATATATATATATATATATATATATATATATAAATATATATATATATATATATATATATATATATATAATATATATATATATATATATATATATATATATATATTATTATATATATATATATATACACCCCTCACAGTTTTGTAAATATTTTATTATATCTTTTCATGTGACAACACTGAAGAAATTACACTTTGCTACAATTTAAATTAGCGAGTGTATGGCTTGTATAACAGTGTAAAGGTGAGGAGTCAAAGACAAAGGTGTCTTGTCTACAGTCAAGCATGAGTGCTGCCGACACTGGGGAGCTACAGTTCATTGAGGGAACCATGAATGCCAACATGTATTGTGACATACTGAAGCAGACCATGATCCCCTCCCTTCGGAGACTGGGCCGCAGGGCAGTATTCCAACATGATAACGACCCCAAACACACCTCCAAGATGACCACTGCCTTGCTAAAGAAGCTGAGGGTAAAGGTGTTAGACTGGCCAAGCATGTCTCCAGACCTAAACCCTATTAATCATCTGTGGGGCATCCTCAAATGGAAGGTGGAGGAACGCAGGGTCTCTAACATCTACCCGCTCCGTGATGTCATCATGGAGGAGTGGAAGAGTACTCCAATGGTAACGTGTCCAAGAGGGTTAAGGCAGTGCTGGAAAATAATGGTGGCCACACAAAATATTGAAATTTTGGGCCATATTGGGACATTTTCACTTTTGTTGCCAGCGGTTTAGACATTAATCTAAACAGCAATCTTACACTGTTATACAAGCTGTACACTCACTACTATACATTGTAGCAAAGTGTCATTTCTTCAGTGTTGTCACATGAAAAGATATAATCAAATATTTACAAATATAATATAAAATATAATATATATATATATATATATATATATAATATATATATATATATATATATATATATATATATATATGAATATTCTTTTTATTCTTTATATTATTTATTTTCATTATATCAAAATACAAAACATTTTAAGGATCAAAAGTACAGTTAATTTTTGCAATCCCCCTTCCCTACCCTCTCCCCAGTCCCACCCTCTCTCTTTTTACCTTTTAATTACCTACCCTCTCCCGTTTCTCCCAGGTTGCGGCCGCCTGTCGGCCCCTCTGTCCCCGACAAACAGCCGCCTCTGTCTCCACGGAGGAGACGCTTCTCCCTCCCGCCCGCGTCTCCCTGGGTTCGGGGGGAGGAGCATGGCTGCCTGTCAGCTTTGCTGTCTCCACGTGGGAGACGCTTCCCCCTCCCGCCCGCTTCTCCCTGGGTTCCGGGGGGAGGGGGGGGATTGGGGGAGCATGGCCGCCTGACAGCTGCGCTGGCTCCACGAGGGAGCCGCCTCTCCCTCCCGCCCGCTTCTCCCTGGGTTCCGGGGGGAGGGGGGGATTGGGGGAGCATGGCCGCCTGACAGCTTTGCTGTCTCCACGTGGGAGACGCTTCCCCCTCCCGCCCGCTTCTCCCTGGGTTCCCGGGGGAGGGGGGGGATTGGGGGAGCATGGCCGCCTGACAGCTGCGCTGGCTCCACGAGGGAGCCGCCTCTCCCTCCCGCGCCGGTGTTCCCCTGGCAGGTGGGGGGGTCAACCTGACCTAATCCTCTGTTCTTTGAGGGGGCCGCCTGCTTCTTCCGGCATTTCTGCTGGGGGAAGGGGGGTTTCGGCTACCCGATGGCTCCTCTAGCCATACAGGTTGGTCTCCAGGGGGGGCCAACCGTCTGCCCCTTCCTGTGTTCCGTGCAGGGGGGGGGGATTCAGTCGCCCGCCAGCTCCTCTCCTGTCACAGGACTGGGCACCCGCTTCTCCTGCCTGTCACCACATACTATGTACGCACAATGCTGCATGGGTTTTCAGGGGTTAAATCAGGCTGTGGAGTTGACATGACACCTGCCTGTCATCTCAGTTTGTGGGGGTCCTTAGGGGGCTGCATGGTTGTAGTTCATTTCTCAGGTAAGTTTGGCATTTATGTTTCTCATGCGATGTTACGTTTCTCATGCGATGTTAGGTTTCTCATGCGTTTTTATGTTGCCCATGCATTTTTATGTTGCCCATGTGTTTTTATGTTTCTCAGGTAAGTTTGGTCAGGTACTGGTGTTCTGGCGATTTACGTTTCTCTTGCGATTTACATTTCTCAGGTAAGTGTTGGGTCATTTAGGTTTCTCAGGCGATGTTACGTTTCTCAGGCGATGTTACGTTTCTCATGCGTTTTTACGTTTCTCATGCGTTTTTACGTTTCTCAGGTAAGTTTGGTCATTCACTTGTGTTCTTGCGATTTACGTTTCTCCTGCGATTTACATTTCTCAGGTAAGTTTTGGGTCATTTAGGTTCTCATGCGATTTTATGTTTCTCATTTGAATTGCTGGGTGCTAGACCTTGGGAAGAGCTGAAGTAGACCTATCATGAAGGATGCATCTTGTCGGGGACTGATCGCAGATGTGGGGTCATGTCAAACTTTGGGTGTTTGAGCTGAACTCGGTCACATGCTGGGGGTTCTCATGCAATTTCTGGTTTTCATGCAATTTCTGGTTCTCATGCAATTTCTGGTTCTCATGCAAATTTACGGTTCTCATGCAATTTCACGGTTCTCAGGCAAAGTTACGGTTCTCATGTTTCCAACGTTTCATGTTTCTTGCGTTTCTCACGTTTTCCCAGGTTTTCCTACGTTTCTCACGTTTTCCCAGGTTTTCTTACGTTTCTCATGTTTTCCATGGTTTCTTACATTTCTCATGTTTTCCATGGTTGTTACGTTTCGCATGTTTCCATGTTTTCTTACGTTTCTCGTGGTTTCTTACGTTTCTCATGTTTTCGTACGTTTCTCATGTTTTTACGTTTCTCGTGTTTTCTTACGTTTCTTATGTTTCCATGGTTTCTTACGTTTCTCATGTTACTCATGTTTTCTTACGTTTCTCATGTTTTCTTACGTTTCTCATGTTTTCTTACCTTTCTCATGTTTTCTTACGTTTTCATGTTTTCTTACGTTTCTCATGTTTCTTACGTTTCTCATGTTTCCAGGTTTTCTTACGTTTCTCGTGTTTTCTAACGTTTCTCGTGTTTTCTTACGTTTCTCATGTTTTCTTACGTTTTCTTGCGTGTCCCATGTTGTGTTCACGGGTCCCATGTTGTGTTCTCGTGCATGTCATATGCCTTTTCATGTCATTGCCTTTCGTTTGCAGCATTTCCGTTAGCTAGTGCTTACATCCAGGATCTGTCACGTCTCCAGATCCATACGGGCTGAGGTTTTCGTTTTTAATTGATTGTCGTCCCACAATCTTCTCGCCTGTAGTCCATACGTCATACATGCACGTTCACCATTACACCTTTACTACTACCCACCACGGTCTGTGGGTACCTTAGTCCTGAGTGTTCGTTTTTAATTGCCTGTCTTAGCGCGGCAGGTTGCTCGGGCTCGCTTACTGCATACGGTAGGGGGGGTGGTCATTAGGTTCACATTCCTGCGCTGATTGGTCTTGTCATTTCTGCACCCACATCCTTATACTTGTTAGGTACCAGGGGTATTGTTATGTTCTCTGGTAATTTTTTACAGCTGGGTTGTCTATGTTCTTCCACTGCAGGTTGCCCATCACGTCTATGGGTTAAACAGATTGAGGTGATCGTTTTTAATTGGCTTGTTCAGTGGCAAGTCTCCTCATCTGTTTTCTTGCACTACTCACATATTTCGTACAAACTCACGTTTCTCATGCAACTTACGTTTCTCATGCAACTTACGTTTCTCATGCAACTTACGTTTCTCATGCAATTGTTTGTTTCTATGCCAACTCACGTTTCATGTTTCTCTCGTTTTCCCAGGTTTCTCTCGTTGTTCATCAGTTCACGTTCTCGTGCGACCGGCGTTTCTTATGCAGGTTGCGTTTTCGTGCAGCCTCGGTCCGTGTGCTGCTCACGTCTTAAGCCCCATACACACGGTCGGATTATCCGCGGACCAGGTCGGTCGGATCCTGTCCGTCGTACTTTGTCCGATGTTGGTGTTGCGTACACACGGTCGGACTACGTTGTCGGAATATCCGGTCTGCAAGAACGTCGTGACGTAAGTCGTCTTCCACGAGATTAGAAAAGGGAAGTTCAGCACCACGTCAGGCACCCGTTGGGCTCCTTCTGCTGATCCCGTGTTTATCGCGAGTTAGTCGAAGTTTGGTGACTTAAGATTCGCGCTTCTCAGTTTTCTGACTCAGATCGTTACTGCTCTTCAGTTTGTGCTTGTCGTGCGTATCTGTTTATTAGTGCGTGTAGTCAGTTCGCATTTGTTGGTCATTGCGGCCTATATCTTGATATAGGACGCTTTGATTTGCACTGCTTATTGTCTGCTCGTTTCTGGTATTCATTTCGTTCTTTCAGGCCTTGCTGTTTATCGGTGCTTTCTGTTTGTCCGTTCTGACCAGCCGACCTTTTGTGACCTTGTGAGCGATGTTTCCCGTGCGTACTCGTCGCCGAGTTCGTGCTGTACGCGGAATTGGTGTCGGGCTTTTAGCTTTGACCCAAGACCCGTCCACGAACAGAGTGACGAGGAGTATGTGGACCAAGAATTGGTTGCTTCAGCGTGACCAATTCTCGCACATGCCTTTGCTTCGTGAGATCCGGGAGAATAATCCTGATGATTTCAGGAACTTTCTCCGGATGACGGACCCCGATTTTCACCGTCTTTTGGCTTTGCTGACCCCCTTTATCAGCCGGCAGGATACCTGCATGAGACAAGCCATTACTCCGGAGCAGAGGCTTGTTGCCACGTTGAGGTACTTGGCGACAGGGAGAAGTCTTCAGGATTTGAAGTTCTCTTCAGGTATCTCTCCCCAGGCCCTGGGAATCATTATTCCAGAGACCTGTTCTGCCATCATCCAGGTCCTGCAGGAGGACTATATTAAGGTAACATTTCTACTTTACTATTCCCTTCTATGTATGCTCTGTTTGCTAATGTCTTCTATTTTTGACCTCCTTCCCTAATTACCATGATTGCAATATGCTCTAATATGCTGTTTCCCTTTTCTCCTTCATGCATTTTTCCCTTCACTTACCTCCCCAGCATGCTCTTCTGCCCCAATAGACACCTATGGCCTAGTCACTTAAGCAATGTCTTTTGTCTGCTGCATAGTATTGGTATTGTTTGCCCCCAAACACCCCCTAAAATATGCACTAATGTTTGCTGTGTGGTTTACTTCATGTAGAGCCCCTTTTTTTTTTTTTTTTTTGTGGGGGGGGGGGGCAAACTCATTAGGAAACCCCCTCCCCCAACTGCTCTGTCAGATGGTACCAATCCTCTATCTGCTGGCTTTCCCAAGGTCAATACACACTATATACCTACCTCTTTATAGTGGGCATCTTTAGGGATGAATTCAGCAAAGCATGTAGTGCAAGGGGCTGGCTCCATACTTTCCATTTCCTATTTTTTTGTGTTCTTTCCCTCCTATTAGCTTGCTTGGTAATTTCAGAATGTCACAATGTGCTTTCCTTTTTTTTTGGGGGGGGGTTTGAAATGTTAGTTTAGCTTTCCTGGGGGCTGCCAATAGTGTTAAGTACAGAGGGTCTGGCCAAAGTAGCACACATTATTGAGCCATTTGCCAATCAATGAAGTGCAGAGGGTTACCTGTCCAACACCACCCCCCCCAAAACCCGAGTTATTGCCAATGGCCCATCAGAAGTGGGGGGATTGATGGGGGGTGAGTAATCTGTGAAGGGGAGCCTCTACTTTTCTGTGCAAATACTTTCCAGCCTCCAATTTGAAACAATGCTCTTGTTGCCAGATGTTGATTGTCTAATCTGCTTGCAATGTTTATGTGCAAAGTGACAAAAAAAATGTTCTTGTTTCACTCCACAGTTCCCTTCCACGCCACAGGAATGGCAGACTGTGGCCTCCCACTTTGCCAGCCGTTGGGACTTTCCTAACTGCGGAGGGGCAATTGATGGGAAACACGTCCGCATCGTCCCACCGCCCAACTCGGGGTCCTACTATTATAATTATAAAGGGTTTAATAGTGTAGTGATGTTGGCGGTGGTGTCGGCGACATATGAATTTATGTATGTGGACGTGGGGATGAACGGCCGGATCTCGGATGGTGGTGCCATTGCGCACATGGAGTTCTACTGGCGTCTCCAAAGTGGAAGTCTGTGCTTGCCACCTCCAGAGGAGAATGCAGAAGGACTCCCCTTCGTCTTTGTCGCAGATGAAGCGTTTGCGTTGACTCCCCATCTGATGAGGCCGTTCCCGATGAGGACCCTCACCCCAGACCAGAGGGTCTTCAACTACAGGCTGTCCAGAGCCCGAAGAGTTGTTGAGAACACTTTTGGCATCCTGGCCAGCCGCTTCCGCCTGTTCTTGACGGCAATTAACTTGGCGGAATACAAACTGAACCACATAGTTCTTGCCTGTTGCATATTGCACAACTTCCTCAAAAGACATAACAGGAACTATGTGGTGCCCGTTGGCCCAGATGTGGAGGGCCCTCCAAATGCTGACCTCACAGCCCTTCAAGTGGCACGTCCAGGCTTGCCCCCTCTAAATGCCCGCGCGGTCCGCGAGCAATATATGGACTACTTTGTGGGTAGGGGGGCCATTGCTCTGCCTGACGATGTGTGAGAGGCATTTTTAAATAAATATTATTTTTCAACCAACCTATGATTTCTTGTCATTTCCGTATTCTTTTTATCTTATTTTACCTTGAAATTTTTTCCCTTTGTTCTCGACAGTGGGAATGCACTTTCTGGGCAAAAGGAGGTAACAGTCTCTTCTTCCCAAAAAGATTATTCTCATGTTGTGTGTTTGATACCTAATCTTTGTTCTAGAGAAGGTTTGTACTGCATAACTGACACCCAAAATACTCCTTTTCATCACCAGGTCAGACATGTGTGTATTCTCCAAAATGCTGTGCTCCGTGTTTTCGTACAAAGCACCGTGGGTGTCATTTACATAAGTCAAATCCACTATGCTCTACAAGTGCAGTGCAAAAGTGCCCTGGAAAAGAAACTTGCAGTGCAAACTGGACTTGCCTTTAGTAAATAACACCCATTGCCCCCCATATCCTTTACATTTGACATACATAATGCATTGTGTTTTTTAAATAAGGAAGCCACACATTTAGAAAAGTAAAAAAGTTTACTTGGAAAACATTCACAAGTGCGTTTACAATCTTCTTGCCCAAACTGACAACATCTTGGTTATTTACAACATTGTTTACAAACATTCCGCAATTGGTAAAACCAGGCATGGAGCAAAACAGAACCTAGGAACTAGGAAAGTTCAATTTTCTAAAGTGAAGACAAGATCAGACATGACTATATGTTCAAAGTGTGTTTGATCTTGCCTTCATCACATGGGGGGTCACCCCTGGAAAGTGGAAATTTAGAACATGCACACAATTTGGGTCTGAAAATGGTCATTAGATGGTAAAACACATGCCTAGAAGCTTCAAAAGTGCCATTTTCCATCATGGGGATGAATGGACGTTTTTTTGGGGTGCAAACCCTTCACCACAACCACTTTCGTAGTTCGTAAAGTGGTTGCACCCCCAAAAAAACGTTGTCATTCATCCACCATGATGGGAGCTAGCACATGTGGACACAATGTGTGCATGTTCCAAATTTCACACAGTTCTTAAGTTGCAAATGTGTTCAGAAGCAGGCACAAATGTGTGTTAATTACTTGGTGCGTTTTCATATTTTACCTAAAACATCAATGATGTTCTTCAATTTTTGTTGAACATCATTGATGTTTTGCTTTAGGTAATCTAGATCTCTATTGCAGACCATTATCTCCCCGATGAGTACGTGGGCACTCTCTGTGGTAAAGTGCGATTTTTCTTCCACAACATCCACGTCACCTAAAAACCACAAACAAACAAAAATGGGTGTTGGAAATGAGGCAGCCATACATTGATTAGCTTACCAGTAGCTGTGTTCTCCCACACTCACCTGTTGTGGTGACAAGTTCTCCAAGTTCGATGATCTCTCCTTCCTCCTCCTCCTCTGCTTCTGCTCTTTCCCCTTTTTTGGGAGGTGTTGGTTTTGGGGTTTCCTCAGACGGCCCAAGTTTTCGCTCCCCTATGAGAATGTACAAAAGGAAGATTTAGCAACACAATCTATTGAGGGCAGAAATAGGAAATGACAAACATTGCTTGAAAGTGAGGAACACTATTTTTGTTTGGCCAGTTACAAATGCCAACAACATGAATGTAGTCACTTTGTAAAGGTGCTAAACTTACTAGCTTTTTTGTAGAAGTTTGTCTGATGGAGACCCCCCTCTAGTATCCACTGGAGCACATGTGTGGAAAAGCATAATAAAAAGGGGGTTTGGGTGTCCCAGCACTAGTGCTCTAGAGTCCAGATGGGTAAACAGCTACTGAGTGACCTCTCCTTTACATTGAATAAATTTGCTTTACGTTCTTGATGACATCTCTAGTGAGAAGAAACTTCCTTTCAATCAAAACTTCCCCAAACCTCGTATTATAAGTGGCCGAACGATCGAGGTTGCGTACGATCGAATGGACACACACACACGACCATGACAGTGGCAGAAAGATCGAGGCTGAGTACGATCGAATGCACAGACGAACATGAAAGTGGCCATTTTGGAATGTACAACTTTGTAAAAATCAAACCACATGGAGCAGTATGCAAGCAAGAAATCAAACACAAAACACAACTACTTACTTTTTTGAAGAATTCGCTTGATCTTTCTGTACTGATCGGCCTCCCTCAGTTTCAGGTCTGACCAGCGTTTCCTCAGTTGCTCCTTGGATCGTTGTACCCCAAAATTATTGTACAGCCTTCTCACAACTTTAGACATGATCTTGGCCTTGCGGACATTGGGTTGAGGTAAGGCCCATACTTCCCATCATAGTCGCTCCTCTTTAATATGTCCACCATCTCCAACATTTCTCCAAATGACATATTGGAGGCCTTGAATTTCAGGCCCAGGGATCGGGACGTTTCTGCCTCCGGACTTTCCTCGTCCTCCTCCTCGTTGGTGGGATATTTGTGGTGCACCTGCTGTGTCCCCGCCATGTGCTCTCCCCACTGCGCCGTAAAGAGAAGGGGTGGGGAATAGACGAGAAAGATCGTCAGGGGCGGGCGGAGTTTGACGCATGCGCACTGGATATAAAACGTCACACGCCTGTGTCGTAGCCACGATCTGGGAGACGAGGGGAGAGAAAGCTCACGCACGAGACGATCGCTAGGAACAAAGGTACAATTTGATGTTGGTACATAACTAGCCTAGACTGATTCGAACTTGAGGCTTCTTTATGGAGAAGATTAGGAGAGTTTAGCCTGACATAATTTATAGTGTTTTGTGTGGTCTTGTGTCTTGCAGAGATTATGAAGGGATTCAACGACGTGAGTTTTTCTCCCCCTCTTCATTGAGAAATACAGGGAATTTCCCATTTTATGGCAGGCTAAACACCCCCATTACAGCATCAAAGCAAAGAGGTACGCAGCCCTGGAGGAACTTGTGGAATTTGTCAAGCCAAGGTTCCCCGCGGCAACTGTTGATGATATAAGAAAGAAAATTGGCAGCCTGAGGAGTGCGTATATCAGGGAGCGCAAGAAGGTCCGGAAGTCGGAAGAAACTGCAACTGCAGCAGATGAGGTCTATGCCCCCAAGCTCTGGTACTATGACAGTCTCCATTTTCTGAAAGACCAGGCTGATGTCACGGAGTCACTCTCGACTCCTCCTTCCACGCTTCCTTGCGCACAGGCCACCCCTGATGAGGCTTCCGAGGAGCAACCTGGGCCTTCCAGTATGGAAGAGGTGGAGGAGCCCAGCTTGTTCCAGGTATAGTAGTTTTGTTACCATTTATGTGAATAATGAATGATGTTCACTTAATTCAGGATCCCCAATTGGTTACTTCCTAACGTGTTTGACATATCAACAGACAGTAGTGTTGGAGACATTTGGGGCCAGAATCGAAACTGCAGGGCTGAGAATTGTATGGTTTTCTATTTGTAAACATTTTGCACAAGTCACTAGATGAGAATTGTGTGTGTTTGATGAACAAATAACTGAAACGATGTTCTTTTTTCATACACAGGAAGACCTCAGCCAGGAGGTGGCTGTGGAAGGTGGCAGTCAGGAGGAGGCAGGGGTTAGTGGCAGCCAAGAGGTGGGTAGTGGCAGCCAAGAGGGGGCTAGGTCTCGGAGCCTGACTGACTCCCAAATCCCTCTCCTCTGCCTTCCGTACAGAAGGTCGAGAAGGGGGGGTGATGCGGGAGAGTCAGCGCTCCGGATGATCAGAGAGGCTTCAGCCTCCCTACATGCCACACCCACCGACGAGGAGACCTTTGGCTCCGTGGTTGTCACGAAGATGATGGGTATGGAGGTGAGGCAACGCAACATGTGTGAGGGGCTCATCCTCATGGTCCTAAATAAGGGGATGGCTGGGGAGATGACTCCCCTCACACATGTTTGCCATAGTTACCATGCTCCTCCTCCTCCTCCTCCTTCTGCCACCCCACCAGCACGACAGCCACAGCGTGCAAGGAAGCGTGCAAGGAAGACCTGAGAGTGACGACCTGGATTCAGTCTGTTCTGAGAGAAGATGGAGCCTCTCGTAGTACCAGAGCCTGGGGACCTAGATGGCATCTGCTGCAGTTCCGGATGCTTTGGACTTCAGGACCAGATTGCACTCCCCTTAATATACATACTCCTCAGGCCCCCAATTTTCTACGCTTGAAAAATGATGGTTGCCGTGGGGGTCCAAGGCTTTACAAATTCCACAAGTTTCACCATGGCTGCGTTCCTCTTTGGTTTGTAGCTGAGACCTAAATAACGTTTTTTTTGATTTGAAATAATCATTGCCTATTGTGTTTTACTTTTCTACAATGACAGTTTTTCTTTGAGTAGGCAGGTACATTTCACTAATCATAAAGTATAATTAACAAGGTGCACCAACAACAAACAAACTCCTAGTAAATTTAAGCAACAAATACAAATGTTAATAATGTGGTTTTGCTAATTTGAGACACACAACCCACCTCCAAAAAAAAAAAAATCTCCTTCAAATATGTATTCCCAAAAAAAAAAAGAAATAAAGACAAATCATGCTAAAAATATAACAAAGATTCTTTTACGATCTGAGTAAAAATAAACATGTAGTGTAGAAATCCTGAAAAATAATAAAGAACTAAGTTTGGGAGAAGTGCGGGTGAATATGAGCAGCTAAAACATGTCATTCTTCTTGCATTGTAAAGAAAAAGAGAATGCGCTGCATTAAAGACATTTTAACATTGCAGCATGACGAATGTGCTGTGTCGATTAGGAAAGGTAGTTTTACCTGACCGAGCGCTTCCGTCACAGAATTTCTTCTGAGCATGCGTAGCACTTTGTCCGTCGGACAACCGTACACACGATCGGATTTGGTGTGATCGGACTGTGTTGTCTGAAAATCTATCCAGCAGGAGATAGGACTTTGTCCGTCGGACAATCCGACGTACACTGTCCGATGGTGCATACACACGGTCTGATTTTTCAACAACATTGTCCGATCGGACAGAATCCATGCAAAAATCCGACCGTGTGTATGGGGCTTTAGTCTGATCGCGCTACTCATGTTCTTGTCCAGTCACGTTCTTTCACGCAGGTTACTTTCCGGTCGCAGGTTCTCAGTCTTCTCAAGTTTCTCTCGCAATTCATGTTCCTGTCCCAGTTCTGTGTCATTTTCACGTTACCTTCTATGTCCTAGCTCTGTCCGGCCAGGAGTTGCGCAATAGTATGGAACTATTGGTAAGTCAGCCATTGCAGCTCCAGCAGCTTCTACTGGCTCTGGGGCTTAGGGGATTCCGGATCCCTCTCTGTGCCTAGGCCGGTATCAGTAGGCCCTGGTCTCAGGCACAGAGGCCGGCGTCACGCCTTCTCTTCAGTTTCCAGCATTGGTGATGGATTAGGTTTCCATTGGGCGGACTCAACAGCCTTGATCGATAAATCTTTGTTTTAGATTCCAGGTAGGCTCATGACACAGCTTGGGAGGGTCTCCAAGCTTTCTGGTCAAGGTTTCTTAGTCCTGACGGTTGACGTCCAGTTCCCATTTTGATTTTCTGTTTTTTTTTTGGCTCTTCCGACTCACATCGGCCTCACAGCACTATCAGGGCGCATTTGGTGGGAGTTCTGCATTTCATGTTGTTGGAATACCTTGATAGGCCTTTCTTCCTTTTCTGTGCACTCTATTTAAGCCATCCTCAGGGATCCAGAAGAGTTGCCCTCCTGCTGTGCTCAGCAGACTTCCCATCGTGGGAAGTTCTTCATGACATATCCGACATGCTCTCCAGGTCTCCTTTGCGTCGTGAACCTGCTTGATGCTCAAAGCAGTGCTTTATCTGTCCTTTTATGGTTCCTAAGTCCAGGGGAGTTGCGTTTCTGGCCCAGGGTCTCGCATACTTTGGCTAATCAACTGGTTGGCACCTCATTCTTTTCTGTTACATCGGCATTGCTCGCTCGACGACGCATTCGGGAGGTGGCCCTGTCATCAGGTTCTTAGAGCCGGGCAAGGTGTGGGCCCGGTGTTGGTTTTGTAACCAGCCCGTCAGTACCACATCTGACAAACCCAGGGGGGTCCCCGGTTGCCCTTCCTTGTGCTCCCCTCTCTGCAGCTCAATGCATGCTTCATCACCGTCCCCTTTTGAATAATCAGGTTCTGGTCCCTCAAAGCATACTTTGGCTATTTCATTCAGGATGGGCTTCCGTGACTTTGCGCCAGGGGGTCCCGGCATTATCTGGGGTTTAGGTAGGTGGAGGTCGTCTTGTTTTCTCTGGGTACGTCCCTGAGCAACTTTGGAGGTGTTTTAAGCGTTTGTCAATTCGGCAGATTGTACGGCAATTCTGTTTGCAAGCTTTCATCCTACTGTGGTTATTTTTTGCCCCCTTTTAGGCATACCGACCACGTGACCCCTGGCACACCACAGGTCAATGTTCTCATTTGCTCTTTGTTCCCTTCCATACTATCCACAGATTGACTCTGAGTACAAAGGTAAGGCTGACCGCAGGTCAGCCTGTGTTTGTAGGAGGAGTCAGGCTGCATAAAGCCTGCCCTCCTTTGCCTCCTCCCCTCATGGTCGGAGGCTCTCGCATCCCACCCACCCATTCCCTTTTCTTTCTCTTTTAGTTTATTTCATTTTCATTCTTGGGTATGCCCCCTTTTAGGCATACCGACCACGTGACCCCTGGCACACCACAGGTCAATGTTCTCATTTGCTCTTTGTTCCCTTCCATACTATCCACAGATTGACTCCGAGTACAAATGGTGGTTCTCTCTACTCATGCATGCTGGATGCTTATGTGGTCATTGTTTGCAGGTATGTTTTCCCTCCTTATGGCATTTGCCTGGGCTTTTCCTATCTCCTCGCAATGCTTGCGCTGGGATCACTGTGTTGGGCTCAGTTTCCACTAGTGCGACTTGTACCAATGTACCATTGAGTACTGTTCATATCTGTGTGACTTCATGGTGGTCCCGGCACTACTTTGGTCCCACTTTGATGTGACTTGAGGTCCATAAACCTCAAGAATACACAGGCATTTCTTCAAGTTGCATCAAATTAGTGGCAAAATCATGAAAGACTTAGGCTTATGCTGTTTTTCATTTCAGTCTGCTGCTTTGCTCTGTTTCTATGGGGAATGCTGCCCAGTCAGACCACCCATTGCGTTTAAGGTATAGGGATTAGGTAAGTAGTTGTCAAAAACCATGAAATCAGACCGAGACAAAGGTACAGTTAAATCACACATTATTGTTTAATAATGAAAGTAAATAGAACAAACGTAGTCAGAACATAGCCAAAGTTCGGAACCGGAAACAGATAGTAAGCCAAGCCAGAAAGTCAGGGATCAGTGTAGTGGAACAGCAAGCAGGATCTGGAGCCAGAAGGGATGTCAGCCAAGCAAGTCTTTAAACAGGAACACAGGAGAAATTCTCTGTGATGTTGGCCAAGGCAAAGGCAGAGATCCTCTGGGCTGCACGGCTTAAGTAGGCAGGTCTGACGAGCAGGATATCATCAACAGGTGAGTAGCTGTGGAGAGATAGGAGCTGGCAATTAGCCGGCAGCTGAATGGCAAGCTCAGAGAAGGAAGGGCTGAGCCCAGCCCTGACAGTAGTGAAGATTGAGAAACAGAGAGCCAATATCTATAGTCCTGTAAGGACCACAAGATAGAGGGAGCCTTCTGAAGGTCAAGACGAGTCACCATCTAAAAACAGACATCCAGGCAATGTTGATTAAGGTCATCATCTCACCCCTCATTATCGCTGCTTCCCGTTTACAAACATCACAGGTTACCAGCCCTAATAGTCGCTTCATTTGTGGTGGAAAGTCATTGCCTGCCAAGCTAGTATGTCAAGTATGCCTGGAACAAGCAGGATACAGCCCTGCAAGGACCTCAAGATGGAGGGAGCCTTCTAAAAGCCAGAACAATAACAATTCAGGCGCAGACATCCAGGCAACATTGATCAATCTCATCATCTCACCTCTCATTATTATTGCTCCCCGTTTACAAATACCACAGGTTACCAGCTCTAATGGTTGCTGCATTTGTGGTGGAAAGTCATTGCTTGAAAAGCTAGCATTTCAAGTCCACTTGGAGATAAGAGGGGGATGTCTGGAAAGTAGCTGCCTTGATTACAGAATCGTCCAAGGAGTTGATACATGAAGCCTGTACTCCCCAGTCGGTGGCTGAATTACCTAGCACTTCCAACCAGAGCCAGTAGGTAGTGTCCAAATTGTAAAGCTTGCCATGATAAGAAACCATTAAAGGGGCCACAAGCTTTGAAGATTGCCCAATAGAGCCTTTTTTCAAGGGTAGTTAAGGACGCAATTGCCTGGGGTGAAGTGGAAGAAACTCTCCACAAAGTTAGAAAGTACTCATTACCTTCACTGAACAACTGGAGGAGTTAATCCAGGAAGAATGGAAGGGGTCAGAGAAAAATGCCCATATAAACAGGCTGTCAAAATTATACCCTGAAAAAGCTAAAGGTCAACCTGCTGCAGTTTCCTCCGATGGTGGATGCATCATTAATGTAGCTGGCAAGACATGTCACCTTGCTGCCACATTCAAGGAGGCTCTAGGCCGAAAATGAGATCTAGATCTGAAGTGCTCCTACATACTGTAGCATCTGCAGGTGTCGGCAGACCAGCAATAACCAGCCCATGCGCTGAGTGAGTCTAATGGGGGTGGTTTCATAATTATCAACCTGCTGCTGTATCTGCAGGACTCTAAGGAAAGTAGCAGGGTCTGCATCTCTTTATACATGATTTCCTATTGGGAGTATCTTACCAAAATTTTTTTTTTTTTGTTGCAGTGGATGTCAAAAATCTGACTTGTATCTTGGTGCAGATTTCTGGGAAAATAAGTGAGCCAGTCACACAAGCAGAAAATTATGTTTCAGGGGGGTGTTCTGTACACATTCTGTGTTCAGAACACCTCCAGATAATCATATTGCAGATTGAAAAGAAAAGTGGAGTAACCCTTTAAAGAAGCCCTTCTGGAAGTGAAAAGACAAGGTGGTAACAGCTTTATAAGATCTGAAATTGGCAGATGTGTCAGTAGACGTCAATTGATGTTTTTCAAGAGCAGTGTTTTTTTTTTCTATTTATTTTTTTTTTTTTAATTTATATTTTTTCTTTGTTTGTTTATTTATTGGGTTCGTTTTTGTTATTTGAGTTGTTTTTAAAAAGAGAAAAGAGTGACGGGAATTGTCAAATGCAGTATTTCAATTTGTTCTTCTTAAATATAAAAAAAAAAAAAAGAGCAGTGTTCCCCGCGTTCACAGCAAGAGGGCCTTATGGCTCAAGCCATGGTTGGCGGATCCCGCCTTAAAAAAAAAAAAAAAATGGTGCAAGATACCAGACAATGGATCCAATCTATTTGAGAGTAGACAGGATACAGCCAACTCAAGGGTGACCACTAGCAGGTCAGGGCAAATATCATCTGACAAAAAAATTTAAATTTAGAAAGGTCCAACATACAGGCAGCAACTCCTAAGTAGATACAAGGAGGCAAAATCCTGTGGACCGGGAAAAAGATTAGTAAAGGAACTGGAGAAGTACCCAATCTTCATTATTGAAGCCTTAAAAATCGATGGCACCTGTCTTGGGAGAAACAGCGGAAGTCCTTTTATGGTTGCACACACACCAGGATGGAAAATATTCAGGATCAGTGGGCCATATCACCTATATTGGCATGACATTGGTGGAAGTTTAAGGAATGTCCACCTTTCTGGTACAATAATTATTATTGAAAAAGTATAACATCATGACAAACGTTCACTCACACAGGGGCGTAATTCAATGAGCATAACGATCATATAACATTGATAGGTGGGATGTCCACCTTTCAATCTCTTCCAATCAGCCAGGCTACCAGAGTTGATGGAGAAGTAAAACATTTTGGTCCAGTTTGTAGCCAGATTAAATAAAAAATGAGCAATCATGAAGGTTCCAGTTGTCCAGGGGAGATGAGGATTCAGTTCACCTCTGTTCCTAGCGGAAAAAATCTAAATCAGGTAATCTGTGCCCAGTGCTAAAGTTGAAAAAAATCTTAACAAGCACAGGAAGTTGGAGTCGTGCAAAATAGAAAACCTCCAATCAATTATATTATTGATAAATCTGGGAGACTGGATGCTCTGTATGTTTATCAGACACCTACTTGTCCCAATTCATCCACCAACATGTACATCTCTCCCAGGGCATTCACAAAGGTCTTACTGTCTGCAATAGCAATGGGAAAAATTCAGTAGAACTTCCACAAGGGAATATCCGTCCTCTAATAGAGAAAGTCAAAGGTGCTTTGGGAATGAAGTCTCTTCCAGCAGAACAGTGCCGGAGTATCCTTGGTTCTTTGTAACTGACCAATTGTTTTGATTGAAACATCATCACATCAGACCCCAGATAGAAAGGTTGGGGGACGCATTTCAAAGAGTAGGCTGCTCAAGGTCATGGGATGCTCACCTTATGAGGCATAGTATTGAATGCTCTTGAACTGAAAGTAGTGTTCAAAGACCTTCTGTCATTCACTCCTTTTAGAAGAGGAGAAAGATTTTTACTGCACCTAGACAGCAGTGGAAGGGTAGAATTCTTAGGCTGTCAGTGGAACTTACTGTATCAATAATTGCAAATATTCAATTTTGGCTTAGGAAGCTCTAGTGTCTGTCTCTCCTACACTTAAGCCTTAAGTCATTACTGCCTCTTTCAGTGATGACGGATTTGCTCTCTCATGGACAGTTTTGCCATCCGGCTCCAAGAGACTACTTTTGATGGCATGGAAGTTGAGAGGCAGAGGCTACCAAGTCAAGGGTGCTCAGTGCAGGTAGTAGCTACCTTGTGTCAAGCCAGAGAGGTCTTCATGAATATGACTTACCAAAGAATATGGGAAAATTATGCAGATCTCGCACAGCAAAAGCCTGGAGTCCTTTATTACCTAAACCAGCCAAGGTTCTACAGTTCTTACAACTGGGGCTGAACAGGGACCTAGGTTCAAATATGTATAAAGTTCAAAGTTCAGCCTTGTCTGTACTTACAAGGGTTTAAGGGGTCCTTAACCCTTTAGTGATGCAATTCTTAAAAGACTTGCATGAATTTATAGACCTCAGAGGAAACCATTGTTCCCTATGTGGAACTTGCTTATGGTCCTCATTTCTATCAAGGCCTCATTTCTATCCTACAGAATTGGCTATACTCTGCAATCTAACCCTGAAGACCAACCTCTGTAAAAAAAGGATGTCAGAACTGCAAGCTTTATACTCAAGGAGCCTCACTTAACGTTCTACCTGGACAGAATAGTCCTAAAACTCCAGACTGCTTTTATCCATGGGGTGTCTTTCTCCTTCCAATTTACCCGGAAGTCAATTTACCGTCTTTCTTGGTTGAGTGAGAGAACCCCACCCCCTGGATGTTGATCTAACTCTGGTGACCTGCTTGGCAGCTACCTTTTCATTCAGGAAAGCTTAAATATGTACTTGGTTCTAGCATGGCTTAAGACAGGGTCGGTCAGCATCAACACCTCCTAGATTGTTAAGACAATTAAAAGAGCCTACTCTTCACAAGGTCTTCTT
Organism: Lithobates sylvaticus; assembly: GCA_028564925.1. Classification (NCBI taxonomy): domain Eukaryota; kingdom Metazoa; phylum Chordata; class Amphibia; order Anura; family Ranidae; genus Lithobates; species Lithobates sylvaticus. Next base: position 141,884,929 of record CM053031.1, on the reverse strand, counting down.
GTTTTGGAGGTCTTAAGAGCACATTCAAATAGGGCAGTGCCAGCTCTGTGGACAGTATAGTGCTAAGGCTATTTTCAAGTCAGCAATATGGTTCCCAGGACACCTTCATTACACTTTAACCGCTTCAGCACCGGGCCATTTTACACCCTTCCTTACCAGAGCACTTTTTGCGATTCTGCACTGCGTTGCTTTAACTAACAATTGCACGGTCGTGCGACGTTACACCCAATCAAAATTGACGTCCTTTTTTTCCTACAAATAGAGCTTTCTTTTGGTGGTATTTGATCACCTCTGCGGTTTTTATTTTTTGCGCTATAAACAAAAGAAGAGCGACAATTTTGAAAAAAAAAACACAATATTTTTTACTTTTTGCTATAATAAATATCCCATTTTTAAAAAAAAAAACAATTTTTTCCCTCAGTTTAGGCCGATACGTATTCTTCTACATATTTTTGGTAAAAAAAATCGCAATATAGATCGGTTTGCACAAAAGTTATAGCGTTTACAAATAGGGGATAGATTTATTGAATTTTTTTTTTTTTTTACTAGTAATGGCGGCGATCTGCGATTTTTTTCGTGACTGTGACATTGCGGCGGACACTTCGGACACTTTTGACACATTTTTGGGACCATTCACATTTACACAGCGATCGTTGCTATAAAATTGCAGTGATTACTGTGTAAATGTGACTGGCAGGGAAGGGGTTAACACTAGGGGGCGCTGCAGGGGTTAAAATGTTCCCTAAGGTAGTGATTCTAACTGTGGGGGGAGGGGACTGACAAGGGGAGGAGACCGATCGGTGTTCCTCCGTACTGGGATCACATGATCGGTCTCCTCTCCGCTGACAGGACGTGGAGCTGTGTTTTTACACACACAGCTCCACGGTCCCGCACGGTCCCGTTGTTTTAACGGACAATCGCGGGTGCCCGGCGGACATCGCGGCCGCCGGGCACTCGCACCGGGTCCCGGGCGGCGCCGCCAGCGGCGCGCACGCCCCCTAGGCGGCCGGGAATGGGAGGACGTCATATGACGCCCACCCAGGATGGGAGACCCACCTTGTGGGCGTCATATGACAGTGGGCGGTAGGGAAGTGGTTAATAGGTGAACCCGACTCACGAGAGTAAAATTTGGAAAATTCAAGGTGCATACTTGATGATTACACCATTTTTCTTGCACCCTCCCGTATGGTGAGTTAGTTCCCATTGTATGCTGCCATGATGCACCAGGAAAATAGAAATTTGTATACTCACCTTTCCGTAATTTTCCTTTCCTGGTGCATCTTCATGACATCATACAGATTCCCACACAAATGGTGAGAGTTACAGAGAATGCTGTGAGCTGAGTCTGTCTTTGATTTATAGTTAACCAGTTATATCAGGTTGTGGGGGCGGAGCCACAACCATTGTATGCTGCCATGAAGATGCACCAGGAAAAGAAAAATTACAGAAAGGAGAGTATACACTTTTCCATTTTCCTGTTGTCCCACTGAGTATTATGCCCCATAATATTTTAACACTCCCGCTATTTCCGTTGTCAAGTACACCATCTCCCCGGTATAATTTTGTATTTTTCTATATAATTTGCAGATTTTTTCTTCTTTTGAACTTTGGCTAAATGTTTTCCTGTGTTATTTCCCAACTGGTATCTTTCTTTCTTGATTCTATTAAATACCCTTTTTGTCTCCAGTTCCATTAGTTCTTTTAATTTATCCCTTTTTATTAACTAATGCATGATGCAGCCCAACATCTCCCTTTTTCTTATGCCCTTGTTCTAATTCATGGATTTCTTTAATTAATATTTCCATATTCTTTGTTCTTTCCTTTTTTCCCCTAGCTCCTATAGCTATCAGAGTGTCCCTAATGTAGGCCTTATGGGCCTCACATAACGTGGCTTCCGATATTTCTTTAGTATTGTTTGTTTCAAAGTATTGTTCTAATTCTTTTTTTATTTTATCTTTAACTTCTTTATCCTGTATAAGTGCCGGTTCACACTAGTGCGATGCTAGAAACCTGCGAATCAACTGCGGGTTCCCGCATCGCACCCGATACGCACGACAGTTCACACTGCCATATGCGAACTGCTGGGGAGTGTCATTATATGTTAACGACACCCCCATTTCAGCTTGCGTATCGCACTGCAAACTGACAGTTCGGACATGAATCGGATCGCATATGTGTGAACACACATTCGATCAGATTCTGGTTCAAACATAAAAAGGGTCCTGTGCGTGTTTGGACCGAATGCGGTGCGATATCAGCCATACTATCTATATGGATGACATCGCACCGCACAGACATCGCATGTAATGTGAACAGCAGTGGCGCTGCGAATTACATGTCTGGCATCGCACTAGTGTGAACCGACACTTAGTTCTTCATTTAATCTCCATGAATTTGGCCTAATTTGAGCTCCCGGTATCTTCATTTTCATAGTCACTGGGGAGTGATCTGACATGTTGTTATTTCAATCTTTGTTTTGTTCACCAGATCTAGTAATCTGTGTTCAACCAATATGTAGTTGTCAGAAACCATGAATCAGACTGAGACAGAAGTACAGTTAAATCTCACTTGTTTAATAATAATAAAAAAAGGTAAACAGAGTAAACATAGTCAAAACATAGCCAGAGTTCAGGAACCGGAACATATAGTCAGACAAGCCAAAACGACAGGGAGCCAGAGAGGAGTGTAGTAGAACAGCAAGCAAGATCTGGAGCCAGAAGAAATGTCAGCCAAGCAAGTGTAAGGCCGGGTTCAGACTGCTGCGGTGCGGGAGATCGCATATGATTCGCACCGCACTGCAGTTCAAATCATATGCGATCTCTGTGCGATGCAAATTCAGCCATACAGATAGTATGGCTGAATTCGCAACGCATTCGGCCCAAAATCGGACAGGACCCTTTTTTTCGCTCCGCAGCAGAATCGGATCGCATGGTGTTCTCACCATGCGATCCGATTCCTGTCCGAGTTTGCAGATCGCACTGCGATATGCGAGCTGCTATGGGGGTGTCATTAACATTTCATTGACACCCCCAGCAGCTCGCATAGGGCAGTGTGAACTGCCGGCGGGAGACATGCGGTGCGGGAACTCGCAGTGTATTCGCAGCGTTCCCGCACCGCAGCAGTGTGAACCCAGCCTTAAACAGGAACACAAGAGAACGTCTCTAGAGATGTGACCAAGGCGAAGGCAGAGATCTGGGCTGGATGGCTTAAATAGGCTGGACTGACGAGCAGGATATCATCAACAGGTGAGTCACTGTGGAGAGACAGGAGCTAGCAATTAGCCGACAGCTGAGCGGCCAGCTCAGTGAAGGAAGGGCTGAGCCCAGCCCTGACAGTAGTCAACCCTAGAGTATGACATGCACAGGGGAGTAGAATGTATAATCTTGTGTTTTAGGATATTGCACTCTCCATACATCCAACATTTGATATTGGTATAGCTTCTTTTTTATCATCTTCAACTGTGAATTCCTAATCCCCTGTACTTGGGATGTACTATCTATTCCTGGCTCCATACAAAATTTAAAACCTCCTGTCATGATCACCCTTGAAAACCATTAATTTCCCCATGACCTCCTTCAAGTAATTTGTTGGATTCTTATTGGGACAATAAATGTTTGCTAAAGTACAATCCATTTCACACACTCTTCCCTTTAGGAACAGGTACCGACCTTCAGGGTCCATCATCCTTTCCTCTAGCTAAAACCGTACACCTCTGGCCAGTCCAATGGCTACTCCCCTTGTCCTTCTTCTTGTAGAATCCCCATAATACCATGTTGGATAGTACTTTGAATACAGCTTTAAATTTGTTTCATGGGAGATATGTGTCTCCTGAAGAAACAATACCCCTGCATCATATTGTTCTAACCTCTTTTAAAATTTTAAACTTTACAATTTTAAAAGTTTATGTCTCTTTGCAGGTGTATTTAACCCACGAACATTATATGTTAAAAAGTTTATTGATGTCATCTTTGATCTCCATACTCCTTTCCCATCCTTCTACAATCTATTTTCCCCTTCACCAGTGGCTTCAATCGATTAGACATATTTATGAGCAGAGGGTTAGTAGGCATAGGGAGAGCAAAGAGGAAGCTCCAAGTCTCCAACGGGATTCCTCTATTATGTCCTGAGAGATTTCTTTTCCCTCCCCTCCTCCCTCCTAACTCATTCCTCTCCCTTCTATTTCCCCCAATCCTTTCTTCCTCTTGTTGGGGTATTTTGGCCCACTTGTAGCCTTCCAGTCAAAGGCAGATTTCCCCATTTTGTTCCTACCTGCCCTTTGACTCTCTCCTCTTGAGGTTGAGCTCTGTCCTTGTACCCCAGCCAGTACAGACACTTCTCCCAAACAAGTGACTGAAAGTCGGCTCCGCTCACCAAGTCCCACCCCCTATTTATTATTTGCTTCTATCTCCATGTCCCCTCCTCTTCCCCCCTGCTGTTCCTCCCCTCCCACCATCTGCCCCCTGTTGTAATGTGTTAATGCCAAGTTATGCAGGATATTGTATTAAAGTAACATATTGACCAGACATTCAGTTGAGTTGTCAACCTGAACTGAATTTAAACATATCAAAGGGACAGCTGAAGACCCTTTGATGTGTAAATCTTATGCAAGTTGTGTGTGTGTGAGGTATGGCCTTTTAACCTAGATGAACATTTCAAAGGAAGTATTTATTGATGGTAATTAGACCTGAGGGGGTATTCATGGTAAACATTTAGCAGAAACCCCCCCCCCCCCCCCCCCAGTGTCAGACCAGTATTTGAGAAGACATTCAGGCTGTCTTTTTCAGTCTAAGAAAAACTATCTCAGAGAAGGGTCTGTGATTATGAAGGCATAGGTCTAAGAGAAATATTTGTTGTCATGTACTCTGTTGGATTTTTATCACCTGCAAGAATTTTTGGAAGCCTATAAAGTGTGTCTCTCTGGAGAATTGGGTTTGCTGCGGAATAATACTTATTAATAACTACAAACCATCTACGAACTATATATTATATCACTACACCCCCTTGTTAGTCAGTTCTTTTCTTATTCTTTGTCTAAAGGGCCGTACACAAGATCAGACTTTTTGACAACAAACATGCAAAATTAGCTGTTTTGGACCAACATCCGACCGTGTGTACACTCCATCGGACCAACTTTTTCAGTTTTCATCAGACTTTTGTTGGCTGTGCGAACGGACCAACTTTCTGCCAACAAAAGTCCGATGGAGCAAAGTCCGACCGTGTGTACACAAAACTTCATCAGACTTTTGTGCAAAGTACAAACACGCATGCTCAGAACCAATGCAAAAGATCAGACAACAATATAGAAGTTGACCAAAGGTGGCGCTGGAGTATTCGAACGTACTCTTTTGAAGTGTCGTCAGTAACTTCACGTCACTACGTTCGTGTTTGTTGCCTAAAAAGTCCTGCCGTGTGTATGCAATACAAACTTGGGGCCAACGCCCTTTGTACAAAAATCCACGGGAAAGTTGGTACAAGGTCTGATCGTGTGTATGAGGCTTACGTTTTTCTTTTTGTTGATGTTTTCTTCTTTGGGGCTACCATTGCTGGTCCTCCAAACTTGTCACTTCTTCCTGTGGTTCTGACCAGCCTGGAATATCTGGCACAGGCAAGTCCAATTTCTTACAGAATTCTTCCATTTCCTTTGAGAATTTTAGTCTTTCTGAGCGACCCTCTTTCCGTCCTATTAGACATGCCAGGAATCCCCAGAAATACTGGATATTATGTTCTCTCATTTGTTCCAGTAGAGGCTTCAGTTGTCTTCTTCTTGCCAGGGTTTCAGATGATAGATCTGCAAATATCTGGAGGGTGGCTTCTTCATATTTTATGAGGTGAACTGTTCTCAGTTTCTACCAGATCTGTTCTTTATCTTTGTAATTGTGAAATCTCACAATTACGTCTCTTGGAGTTTCCCTAGCAATATTTGCAGGTTTTCTAAACCTGTGTACTCTTTCAATCTTTAATATTTCGGATATTGGTCTTTCAATCAATGGGCAAAATACTTTGTTCATTAGATTTTGTAAATCCTGCGTTGTTACTAGTGTACCCCGGATTCTTAGATTTTTCCTTCTATCTCAGTTTTTTTGGTCTTTCAATCTATACAACATGTTCCTCTGCTCCATTTGTATTTTTTTTTTGTTTGTTCCTTAAGTTTTTTTTATTTCTACCACATGAGTATTCAGGTTTTCTTCCGTGTCTTCAAACCGTTTTAATATCAGACTCAGGTCCCCGTGTAAAAAGTTGCCATATCCCCCTTTAGGGACTAAATGTCCACCATTTCAGATTTAGTAGGAGGTTGACTTTTTGCTCTATGAACTTCTTTATTCCTCATTTTGGAGTCGCTATCTGTCTGGTGCTCTTCTTTTGAGAGGTTTGAGCTACTTAATCCCAAGGTTTGCCTATTCTGCCCATTTTAATTTACTCCATCCGGGTACTTGATCCTTGCCCCTGTTTCCCAGGGCTATCTTGACTCCCCTCTTGTGTCATGTATTTTTTTACTGAACCCGGGCTAGAGCTTACTTTAGGGGGTTTACCCCCGGTACTTTCACTGGTTTACCGCTCATTGCCTTCTTAAAGAGGAAGTAAACCCTGATGGGTTTTTACTTCCTCTTTTGCTCCCTGCAAATTAAAAGCATAATGGGCTAGTATGCATCGCATACTAGCCCATTATGTGACACTTACCTGCAAACGAATCCATCGCTGTCCCCTTTGCCGGCTACGTCCCTCTTTGCCCCTCTTCCTTCCGGGGGCCGCGGACTCCGGCTTTGTGACTGGCCGGAGCCACATGACGGCACATGCGTGCGGGAGCCGTCAGTAACAGCACACGCTGGAGAAGAAATGTCCCGGAGGTCCGTTTCTTCACAGCGCATGCGCCGATTACATCATCTGTGCACTACAAGTCAAATATCTCCTAAACGGCGCACGTTTAGGAGATATTTCCACTACCTATAGGTAAGCCTTATTCTAGGCTTACCTATAGTTAAAAGTCAGAAGGGAGGGTTTACAACCACTTTAAGTTATGTGTTTTCAGTCATCCAACTAAACTTAGAGAAACTTCCTCACTGCACGTGGCCACCAGCTCTTCAAATGCTGGGGCTCCGTTATCCCCAAGTCTCAGTGCCCAAAAAAAAACACACATGCCCTAGTGTTTGTTGACCTGGGGAATATAGTCCAATTTCACCAGGGTTAAGTACCCAGGACCCTTATATCCAGAATACCTGAGCTGACACCCGGTATGCAAGAGGATACAAAGTACTGTTCCTAGATTGAAAGTATCTGGGCCAATCTTCACTGATGGATTATATCTGGGCCTGTCTCTGTAATTTAAAGATTTACCATTCCAATAACCCCGGTCCAGAACTCTGATGCCCTGTACACATGATCGGGCATTCCGACAACAAAATCCCATGTTTTTTTTGTGACGGATGTTGGCTCAAACTTGTCTTGCATACACATGGTCACACAAAGTTGGTCGGAAATTCCGAACGTCAAGAACGCGGTGACGTACAACGAGCCGAGAAAAATTAAGTTCAATAGCCAGTGCTGCTCTTCTGCTTGATTCCGTTGCTTTTTCAGCATTCGGGTGCAGACTCCGCGGGTCTAAACGCCGGCTCATAGCTGATGCCATCTTCAGGCTCCTCCCTCCATCTGATTACTTTCATGTAATGAGCTAAACAAATGTTCCATAGATCTTTCTTTTCAAAAGGGGTGTACTTATTTATGCTGAGCATTGTATATATATACAGAGTATAATAAAGAATAAAGGCACCTCTAAGTGTAGGAATATAGTTACATTTAATGAAGGTACAAAATTTAGCAACTCACATGGTTGACGATTAAAAGAAGCACATCTAAACAGGCATCCGGGGTAAAGCTGTCCACATAGACCATCCTCCACACCGCTGGCTCTCACAAGAGTCAATTGTGACCGGGAAGACTACCCTGCAGTAGAGCGATCTGAAAGCGAGGCTTGAAGCACTCGTGGAGCGCAGCATGGAAGGGGCGATGTCAATGGCCGTGAGGAGGATGGTCTATGTGGACAGCTTTACCCCGGATGCCTGCATACTTAGATGCATTACTACACTTAGAGGTGCCTCTCTTCTCTTTTATACTCATTTGTGACATGCCGCTAATTGTATATCAAGACATCGCTTGTATATCAAGTCAAAATTTATTAAAAATGTTTACTTGTCTTGCAAAACGCTCTCAAACCAAGGTTTTACTTGTATATACATTCTCATGTATATAAGTGAAGATGTGAACACCTCTTTGGTGCCAGCAAATAATATTTGTTGCGTTTTTTTTAATGTAGATTTTACACATTTATTTGCATGCATATTTACGCAGAAGTAACCTCACAGTTAAACACTCAATAAATGCTGTATTACATGCTGTTCATACTCAGTCACTATAAAATAAGTTTTCTGTATTCTGCCCACACCATGATATTGCCAAAAAATAATAAAGATTTAATTTCAAATATACACTATATTGCCAAAAGTTAAAAAAGCAGCAGTAAAAATAAGTAAATAACATCAATAAACTGTTTTAAATTGTCATACAAATATACACTATATTACCAAAAGTATTGGGACATCTGCCTTTATACGCAGATGAACTTCAATGACATCCCAGTCTAAGTCCGTGGGGTTCAATATGGAGTTGACCCACCCTTTGCAGCTATAACAGCTTCTACTCTTCTGGGAAGGCTGTCCACAAGGTTTAGGAGTGTGTCTATGGGAATGTTTGACTATTCTCCCAGAAGCGCATTTGTGAGGTCAAGCACTGATGTGGACGAGAATGCCTGGCTTGAAGTCTCAGCTCTAACTCATCCCAAAGGTGTTCTATCGGGTTGAGGTCAGGACTCTGTGCAGGTCAATTACATTCCTCCACCCCAAACTCGCTCATCCCTATCTTTATAGACCTTGCTTTGTGCACTGGTGCACAGTCATGTTGGAACAGGAAGGGGCCATCCCTTAACTGTTCCCACAAAGTTGGGAACATGAAATTGTTCAAAACATCTTGGTATGCTGACGTCTTAAGTGTTCCCTTCACTAGAACTAAGGGGCCAAGCCCAACTGCTGAAAAAAAAAAAAACACACCATAATCCCCCCTCCACAAAATGATTTGGACCAGTGCACAAAGCAAGGTCCATAAAGACATGGATGAGCAAGTTTGGGGTGGAGGAACTTTACTGGCCTGTGCAGAGTCCTGACCTTAACCTGATAAAACACCTTTGGGATGAATTAGAGCAGAGATTGCGAGCCAGGCCTTCTCGTCCAACATCAGTGCCTAACCTTACAAATTCTCTTCTGGAAGAATGGTCAAACATTCCCATAGACACACTCCTAAACCTTGTGGAGAGCCTTCCCAGAAGAGTTGAAGCCATTATAGCTGTAAAGGGTGGGTAAACTCAATATTGAACCATACGGTCCAAGACTGGGATGCCATTGAAGTTCTTGTGCATGTAAAGGCAGATGTCCCAATACTTTTGGTAATATAGTGTATATTTATATGACAATTTAAAACAGTTTATTGATGTTATTTACTTATTTTTAGTCTGTATTCCAAAGGCTGCTTATTTTATTTTGAACATGTGACCAGCAGCAGAGGACTAGAAGCTCCTCATGCTTATGTTTCCCTGCAGACAGCCTGGAAAAGAGCTGTGGTCATGTGACAGCTGTATATCGATTAGGAAAAAGGTACTTCGATTTTTTCTTTTATTAAAATAATTACAGTGCCATCATCCACATACAGAAATAGAAGGGACAATGTAAATTAAACAGTGTGTGTTTAGTATCACTTTAATAAAAACTTTGTAGATCTTATATGAAAGAAAGAAAACCCCAACTTATGTTTAAAAGGATTGCAGTATCCATTTGATGAGGATGGTATACCCCCAATCCATGGATAAATGTTATAGCTGCACAGGTGCAACCTTTTGCAGGTAAAGGGATCCAACCTTTGCAGGAGAGTGACATCTGTTAACCCCCCGTACACACGGTCAGGAACTCCAACCACAAAATCCGTCAGATTTTTTTTCCGACGGATTTTGTCCGAAACTGGTGTTGCATACACACGGTCGGACAAAGTTGTCGGAAAATCCGATCATTCCGAACGTGGTAACGTTCGTTGCGTACGACGGAACTACATAGAGGCTAGTAGCCAATAGCTTTGGTCTCGTAATTTGATCTGAGCATGGGCGGCACTTTGTCCGTCGGAATTCTCGACACACGATCGGAAAAAGTCAGATCGGATTTTGTTGTAGGAAAATTTGAGAGCAGGATCTCAAATATTTTTTCCGACGGAAAAAATCCGATGGAGCCCCCACACGGGCGGATATTTTCCGACAACATGGTCCGATCGGACATTTTCCGTCGGAATTTCTGACCGTGTGTACGGGGGCTTAGAAGAGTTGGAGAAGAACATTTCCAGTTCTCTGGTGCCACTATTCTCCAATTGGTGAGTAAGATCTAGATATTGGTTAAGGAAGTATTAAGGATTTTGGGGAGTAAAATCTTGATATTGGTTAAGGAAGTATTAAGGATGTTCGGGTTTACTTCTTTTACAACTATTGGGGGTAACTATATACAGGGTGAGCAAAAAAACACTCCTTGATATCAAGTAGGTATAAAATCAAAACTTATGGAGGGACAAACCGTTAGTGGCCAAAGTTAACAGGAAGTTCTAACCAACTGGTTGATTACAGAACTAGCTGCGGAGGGTGGTGACTATCTTTTGGGGCACCGCTGCACAGACATATCACAGTCCGCAAGTTTCTCAATAAGCACCTGCCAAACAGATGGATAGACCGCACTGGACAATATGACCAGGTGTTCTGCACGTGGCTCCAGAGATCATAGCACTTAACTGATTGTGACTTTGACCTATGGGGATACGTGAAGGACAAAGTGTATGTACAGTGAGGGAAAAAAGTATTTGATCCCCTTTTGATTTTGTAAGTTCGCCAACTGACAAAGAAATGATCAGTCTATCATTTTAATGGGCGGTTTATTTTAACAGTGAGAAACAGAATAACAACAAAAATATCTAGAAAAACGCATTTAAAAAAAGCTATAAATTACCGTATTTATCGGCGTATGACACGCACATTTCAAAAAATTATAAATTGATTTGCATTTTAATGAGTGAAATAAGTATTTGATCCCCTATCAGTCAGCAAGATGTCGGGCTCCCAGGTGTCTACTATACAGGTAACAAGCTGTGATTAGGAGCACTCTAAGAGCCGGTTCACACTACTGCGTCTTGGGGGGCGACTTGTCAGACCGCAAGTCGCCCCAAGTCGCTTGACATCAGAAATTACATGCAAGTGAATGAGAGCCGTCTTAATGAACGCTACTGAAGTCGCTCCGACTTCACAAAAGGTTCCTGTACTACTTCAATCCGACTTCTAGGCGACTTGTACCCATTGATTTCAATGGAAGTCGCCTCCAAGTTGGATCTCCATCTATATGGACACGACAGTGTCGCCTTCCTCCACGCCAAATTTTAAATAAAAAAACGGCATGGGTTCCCCCTCCAGGAGCATACCAGGCCCTTAGGTCTGGTATGGATTTTAAGGGCAACCCCCTATGCCGAAAAAATGGCGTGGGGGTTCCCCCCAAAATCCATACCAAACCCTTATCCAAGCACGCAGCCTGGCCGGTCAGGAAAGGGGTGGGGATGAGCGAGCACCCCCCGTCCTGAACCGTACCAGGCCGCATGCCCTCAACATGGGGGGTGGGTGCTTTGGGAAAGGGGGGCGCCCTGCGGCCCCCCACCCCAAAGCACCTTGTCCCCATGTTGATGAGGACAAGGGCCTCTTCCCGACAACCCTGGCCGTTGATTGTCGGGGTCTGCGGGCGGGGGGGCTTATCGGAATCCGGGAGCCCCCTTTAATAAGGGGGCCCCCAGATCCCGGCCCCCCACCCTAAGTGAATGAGTATGGGGTACCTATTCACCTGGGGAAAAAAAAGTTCTCTTCTGCCGGCTCCTCCGCTATCTTGCAGCTCTTTTACGAGCGGAGGAGCCCAGGCTCCTCCATCCTTCTTCCCTCTTCCTTCTTCTTTCTTCTTCTGATGTTGACACGACGCTCTCTCCCGCTGTAATGCCGCGTGAGCGCTGCGCGATGACTTATATAGGAATGGGGCGGGGTCACCGGGTGATGTCACATGGCGTTGACGTTGGGTCCTGGGGCATGCTGGGACTGTGACGTCATATGGGGCGGGGCCACCATGTGACATCACCCGGTGACCCCGCCCCATTCCTATATAAGTCATCGCGCAGCGCTCACACGGCATTACAGCGGGAGAGAGCGTCGTGTCAACATCGGAAGAAGAAAGAAGAAAGAAGAGGGAAGGACGGAGGAGACCGGCTCCTCCGCTCGTAAAAGAGCTGCAAGAAGATAGCGGAGGGGACGGCAGAAGAGCGGGAGACGACGCCGGAGAGCGGGAGAAGAGGCCGGACACCAGGAGAAGAGGCCGAACAGAGCAGAGAAGTCGGAAGAAGGCCCCCCGAATTTAGAAGAAGACCCCTGGAGCTGATTAATAAATTACTTTAAAAACCTGTGTTGTTTTTTTTTATTGACACTTTTTTTCCCCATTTTTTTTACGATGTACCCCATACTCATTCACTTAGGGTGGGGGGCCAGGATCTGGTGGCCCCCTCATTAAAGGGGGCTCCCGGATTCCGATAAGCCCCCCGCCCGCAGACCCGACAACTAACGGCCAGGGTTGTCGGGAAGAGGCCCTTGTCCTCATCAACATGGGGACAAGGTGCTTTGGGGTGGGGGGCCGCAGGGCACCCCCCTACCCCAAAGCACCCACCCCCCATGTTGAGGGCATGCAGCCTGATACGGTTCAGGAGGGGGGGGGGCGCTCGCTCGTCCCCACCCCCTTTCCTGACCGGCCAGGCTGCGTGCTCGGATAAGGGTTTGGTATAGATTTTGGGGGGGCCCACGCCGCTTTTCAGCGGCCTGGGGCGACTTCAAGTCGTGTTGTAAGTCGCCCCAAGTCGTGTTGAAGTCGCTCCAAGTCTCGCTGTTATTCATACTCAAGTCGTGTCCAAGTTGCCTCCAAAAGTTGCGCTGGAAGTCGTGTTGACCCAGTGTGAACCGGCTCTAAAGGGAGCTAAGCTTGTTACCTGTATAAAAGACACCTGTCCACAGAATCAGATTCAAGGATGTCAGGGACAAGATTGTAGCCTACATAAGGCTGTAATGGGCTACAAGACCATCGCCAAATAGGTTGGTGAGAAGGTAACAACAGTTGGTGCAATTATTTGCAAATGGAAGAAACACAAAATAACTGTCAATCTCCCTCAGTCTGGGGCTCCATGCAAGATCTCACCGCATGGAGTTTCAGTGATCATGAGAATGGTGAGGAATCAGCCCAGAACAACACAGGAGAATCTCAAGGCAGCTGGGACCATAGTCACCAAGAAAACAATTGGTAAAACACTACTTTGTGAAGGACTGAAATCCTGCAGCGCCCCTGCTCAATAAAGCACATGTACAGGCCCGACTGAAGTTTGCTAATGAACATCTGAATGATTCAGAGGAGAACTGGGTGAAAGTGTTGTGGTCAGATAAGACCAAAATCAAGCTCTTTGGCATCAACTCGCCGTGTTTGGAGGAGGAGGAATGCTGCCTATGACCCCAAGAACACCATCCCCACCGTCAAACATGAAGGTGGAAACATTATGCTTTGGGGGGGGTTCTGCTAAGGGGACTGTGTACTGTAATATTGCTGCGATTATTGATTTAGTGAACTGTTATCATGTTTTTACATCGGCTTAACTGTCGATGGATAATTTAATAAAGATTGTCCTTTATATAGTCTTACCTTTGTATACGCATTGCTACTATGTTTATGTCTACATCAGCTGTTGGGTACACGGCTCATCTAAAGTCCCATACTCTCTCCTCTTTATACAATTGAACAGGGATGGAGGCACATGTCTATGTGGGCCTCATTTAAAGTCCCAAACTTTTTCCTAAGCAAATTATACAGGGATGGAGGTATGTCACCACAGTTGATTGTAAGTGACAATACCCCTTTATGTCTTAACTATATAGGCATTCAAGGTAATAGCTGTTCCTATTTACAGTGGGTTCCACAATATATGTAAAGTTATTTGTTCACTCCTTCATGTTCTTCATTGCAGTTTATACAGTATGTTTCAGTTACATGGCCAGCTTTGTGTCTCACACGGCATTGACTGTCGGGTTGCCCGTTCTTGTCCACTTCCGGCCATGACACATTGGCACCACGCCTCCCACACCGGCTGCAGCGTCACTGACATTGCGTCAACATGTCAACACGTGGTTTACCATCGGCACTCTTTGCATGAGGGAGTTCTTTTGGCGCCATACTCCTGATCGGCTTTTGCTCATTTATTTTTTTGTTTTATTGCATACTATCCCATTACACATATACATTGGCACTAGGTTCACTTTTCTTTAGGTTTATAAGGGTCACCTCCACAATATGCACAGAGGCACTTTACTATACTTACCCATTTCTCATCCACCCTTCCAGGCTGAGAACTCACTGGTAGTCTATCCATATAGAGGCTTAAATACCTATAGTTTATTCGTTGACATTTTGATAATTTATACTCTTGCGATATAACTTCATATTACTTATATATATATACATACATATATTATTTTCATAGATTTCTAATGGATGACCTATTAAGCCACTATTGATTCCCACATGGACACTTCCACCTTTCCTGTGATCTCCACAGTACAAACCATCATGTATCTGTGGCCCCTTCAGTTCCCGTGGTGGACACCCATGGGGTGAGCCCTGGTTGTCGGTACCGTGCTTGTCATAGAAGTCGCTTTGTGAGTTATAATTATTACTCCTATCTGGACTGATAATACTATCCAAATGGATGGTTTTTGATATATATACATTTTCTTTGTAGATAGTTGGATTGCCCCTGCTCCTGAAGAAGTGATGTATAACTAAACGCGTAGAGAATATTGTGCTGCAATCCTTCTGGCTTTTTATCCTACATTGGTTTTGATTTTATTCATGATTGTTTATGTAATATTTTTATGGATAATTTAATAAAGATTGACCTTTATATACTCTTATCTTTGTATACGCATTGCTACTATGTTTATGTCTACTACATCAGCTGTTAGGTACATGCCTCATCTAAAGTCCCAAACTCTCTCCTCTTTATACTTCTGCTAAGGGGACAGGACAACTTCACTGCATCAAAGGGACAATAGACGGGGCCATGTATCGTCAAATCTTGGCTGAGAACCTCCTTCCCTCAGCCAGGGCATTGAAAATGGGTCGTGGATGGGTATTCTAGCATGACAATGACCCAAAACACACGGCCAATGCAACAAAGGAGTGGTTAAAGAAAAGCACAATAAGGTCTTGGAGTGGCCTAACCAGTCTCCAGATGTTAATCCAATAGAAAATATGTGCAGGGAGCTGAAGGTTCGAGTTACCAAACGTCAGCCTCGAAACCTTAATGACTTGGAGAGGACCTGCAGAGGAGTGGGACAAAATCCCTCCTGAGATGTGTACAAAACTGGTGGCCAACTACAAGAAATGTCTGACCTCTGTGATTGACAAGGGTTTTTCTACCAAGTACTAAGGCATGTTTTGCAAAGGGGTCAAATACTTATTTCACTCATTAACCACTTCAATACTGGGCACTTCCCCCCCTCCTTCCCAGGCCCATTTTCAGCTTTCAGCGCTGTCTCATTTTAAGTAAAAATTGCATGGTCATGCAACACTGTACCCAAACAAAATTTTTATCATTTTGTTCCTGCAAATAAAGCTTTCGTTTGGTGGTATTTGATCACCACTGGGGTTTTATTTTTTGCTAAACAAATAAAAAAAGACAGACATTTAAAAAAAATAAAAAGTTTTTCTGTCTCTGTTATAACATTTTGTAAATAATTAGGTTTTCTCCTTCACTGATGGGCACTGATGAGGTGGCACTGATGATGAGGCACTAATATGCAGCACTGATGGGCATTGATAGGCGGCACTGATGGGCACTGGTTGTCATGGGTGGCCATACCTGGTGTGATTGGACAGGGCTGATCACATGGTAAAGAGCCTACGTCAGCGACTCTTTACAGAGATCGGTGATGCAGTGTGTCAGACTGACACACCACACCAACGATCGCCCCACAGGTGTGCGATCATGGCTTATCCTGCTGGATGTCAGATGATGTCCAGTCAGGATAAATTAACTACTTTGCACAAGTCATTCTGATATACGGTGTGCGGAAAGTGGTAAAGATGCTAATTACCGTATTTATCGGCATTTAACACAAACCCCAATTTTAAGAAGGAAGTTTAAGGAAAAATGTTTTCACAGCCATTTACAGTACACAGTCCCCCTCCCCCTGCACAGTACACAGCCCCTCCCCCTGCACAGTATACAGCCTCCCATCCAGTATACAGCCCCTCTCCCCTGCACAGTACACAGCCCCACATACAGTATACAGCCCCACCTGCACAGTACACAGCCCCATAATCCAGTACACAGCCCTTCTGCTTACAGGAGACCCCCAGTCAGCATACTCTACAGTTAGGAACTGCCAGCCCCTTCTACACTGCTTCTCCTGTGTCACTCATATTGTAAAACGAAGCTTCCATATACCTCGTTTTTTTTCACTGATCTGGTCACGACTACTCTCCTCTGACGTTACATAGATGGTCATGTGATCGCTCTCCTCCTCCAATCTAAAGTTATACTCGGAGGAGGAGAGCAGCCAGAAAAACTGAGCTATTGAGATATTTAGAAGCTTTGTTTTACAATGACAGTGACACAGGAGGAGCGGTGTAGGTGCTGGCAAGTGATTTTTTTCCCTCAACTTTAGACTATGCAGGCAGTGCTGTCCCAGGGCCAGGAGAGGCGGGACGGCCAGCCTGAAACCTCCCCCAATGGGTGGCTCCCGGGATGGACCACTCGATCCCCGCCCCCTGTTGGTAAAACATATTATCAGCATATAACATGCAGGCACAATTTACCCTCTGTTTTCAGGGGGGGAAAGTGTGTATCATACGCTGATAAATATGGTAATTTATAACTTTGAAATGCGTTTTTCTGGATATTTTTGTTGTTATTCTGTCTCTCGCTGTTAAAATAAACCTACCACAAAAATTATCGACTGATCATTTCTTTGTCAGTGGACAAACGTAAAAAATCAGCAGGGGATCAAATACCTTTTTCCCTCACTGTATCTCCACTACCCATAACCGTGGATGATCTGCGGGAACGCATCACTGAAGCTGTAAACTCGACCACGCTGCTGCACAGAGTCTGGTCCGAGCTAGATTATCGCGCTGATGTTTGCCGAGTAACGGTAGGGCACACATCAAGTGTGTGTGATACCAACCGATACCACATGAAACGATATGAGTTGGTGCAACTGTAGCCACCAATGTGTAAGTATATTCCAATAGTTAATTTCCTATCTGTTGGAAATTAAGGAGTGTTTTCGTGCTTACCATGTATATAAATATATATGTGGAGGTGTCAAAGCTGGAGAAATTTGCTTTATGAAAACAAAGGGGTCTTTAACCTCTTGCCGACCACCGCACACACATATACGTCGACAGAATGGCTCGTACAGGCAAATGGGCGTACCTGTACGTCCCTTCGAATTTGCCCGCGGGTCCTGCAAACTTCATGTTTGCCGACGGCCCGCGATCGTTAGACGGAGAGGCAGAATGGGGAGATCCTTTTGTAAACAAAGCCTAGTGACATGACAGGGATCTACTGCTCACTGTCATGTCAGTGGTAGCCCACCCCCCCACAGTTAGAATCACTCCCTAGGACACACTTAACCCCTTGATCGCTCCCTAGTGTTTAACCCTTCCCTGCCAGTGTAATTTATACAGTAATCAGTGGCTATTTATAGCTCTGATCTTTGTATAGATGACAATGGTCCCAAAATAGTGTCCAAAGTGATAAAAATAGCAGATGGCCGCATTTACTAGTAAAAAAAAAAAAAAAATTTATAATAAAAATGCCATAAATCTATTGTACATTTTTTTGTTTATAGCGCAAAAAATAAAAACCACAGAGGTGATCAAATACCACCAAAAGAAAGCTCTTTTTGTGGAAAAAAAAATGTTGTTTGGGTACAACGTCGCACGACTGCGCAATTGTCAGCTAAAGCGACGCAGTGCCGAATCGCAAAAAATGCTCTGTAGACATACAGTAGGTAATGTTGCAGAGGACAAATGGTCAGAGATAATAAATGTTGACCAGCTCTGCCTCAATATCAGCCTCTTAGCGAGTAACTGTCCAGAGGATGTGTAGAACTCCCTATTTACTACATACAATACGCCTTCAAAACAAACCTAATTGTAACAGATGTGGATAAGTCCCATGAGTTATTATCTTATCTGGAAATGTCCTAAGTTGGTAAGATATTGGTAAAATGTTTTCTAACATACTACTGCTATCTCGGACCTAGAGGTTTCCAGAAAATCAAGTTAATTTGAGATTGGGGCTTAGTAAAACATTGTTTCTTGCTAGGGAATTGATTGCAGAAAAGCAAAATTTCACCATATCCACTGAAAGAACGGGAATGATATTGGCAGACAATCTGAATTGGAGACCTGGGCACATGACTTTTCATCATAGAGGGGCTCTCAATACATTTCAAAAGATTTTGGTGGAATAGCTTGAGGCATCAGATTTGGAGCAGATTGGTGATAATACAAAAGATGCTACAAGCTGGGGAACAATAAAGTATTATTCTACACAGAAGGTTTTTTTTTGGACCAGAGAAATGCGAGAGATTAGGGTATGTAGTGTTTTATAAAAGTAACACTGTTTATCTGAAGAAAACCTTTTCAATAAGTAAATTATGTTTTAAATGACAAGAGAAAGAACAGAAACAATTTGTGGAACAGCTGGTGGTTCCCTAGTCTCATACAAGAATGATATTGGATCTGGCCCATTATCATATATTGGGTGGTCATTTAGGGATGGGGGGAAAACAAAAAGTGCATTGAGTAGCATTTTTCTTTTTTTCTGGCCTGGTATTTACAGAGCTGTTGAGTAGTATTGTAAATCGTGCACTCTATTCACATTTCCTAGTACCCGTGCCAATAATTGAGTTCCTTTTTGAAAGGTTACTATAAATCTGGTCAGGTCCCTGTCAAAGTCTGCCAGGGAGCACCAGCACATATAGGTAGTACTACATTACACTACTCTAGAAGTAATCAATCTCAGATGTACATCCTCTAAGGTTATAGTCAAAGAGCTGTTCTGTTAGGTCCCTTTCACACTGGGGCGTTTTTCATGCGGTGCAGCGCTAAAAATAGCGCCTGTTCACCGCATGAAAAAATCCTGCCCCATTCACTCCAGTGTGAAAGCCGGCGGGCTTTCACACTGGAGCGGTGCGCTAGCAGGATGACAAAAAACGTCCTGCTAGCAGCATCTTTGGAGCGGGATAGGAGCGGTGTTTCACCGCTCCTATACCGCTCCTTCCCATTGATTACAATGGGAGACCGCCGTAAAACCGCGGCAATACCGCAGCTACGGCGGCGCTCTGCGGGGGGTGTTTAACCCTTTTTCGGCCGCTCGCGGGGGGAAAAACCGCACCGCGAGCGGCCGAAAACCGCGGTGAAAACGACGGTAAAGCAGCGCTAAATATAGCGCTGCTTTACCGTCACCGCGGATCACCGCCCCAGTGTGAAAGGGGCCTTAGTGTTACACAACTTCCTCGATCCAGCACCACATCTGGTTTTACCTGAAGTGTCGCATCCATGTCCAATTAAAGCAGCAGCTCTGATTTCTGCTGTGCTGTCATGGAGCAGCTCCAACCTTTCCTCGCACTGCCTGCCTCCTCTTATGCTGTTATGCTACACCTAATTAGAGCAGGGCAGTTCTGGCCTCTCCCTGCACCCAATCCTGCTATCCAGACTTTATCCTCGATTGATTCCTGAGTATTGACTTCTGGCGTGATCCTGCTTATCCATGTCTGCTTCTTGTCCACTTATCCACAACCAGCCCAGACCATTGGACTATTTCCAGTGATCTCTGACTCGTGGTACTTGGTACTTAGAGCAGGGTGGTTGCAGCTTGCGGTCAGCATGCAGCCAACCCCAAACCCTCATTAGGGTTACCCTGCATCTCAAGCTCCCAAGTCCAACCTGTTCAGTGGTGCCCTTCTGTACTGTGAACCAGCTGTTTGAACCAGCTTCTGGCCTACACTTCTTTAAAATGTACAATGCCTTTAAGGTTTTCAGTAAGGGAAGTGCCACTATCATCCACAGCATATACCCTGTTAAAATGTTTTAATGTTGGACATCCCCAGGGACTCCTTGCTATAGTCTGGAAAACAAGGCAGCAGGAGGCAGCACCTCACAAAAGCATAATCAAATACATCACTCAGAAGCAGGATACGATAGCGGCATTCATGCCCATAGTTCAGGAACATATGCAGCCAGCATATCACCGCCACACCAGTCATGTGATGACGCTGTTATGCTCTGGTGACATTATAAAAAAAAAAATGTATTTCTTAATTTGCCCAAAAATTGTAACAAATAGTTACAGCTTTATAAACTCACCATGCCTCTTACTAAATACCATGGACTGTCATCTTACCAAAAATAGGTCATTTTATTTGTACTGTCCTGGCATTTTAGGGCCTCAAGAAATGAGATAAACGGCCAGTACATCAGGACTGATCAATTATTAAATATATATACCATAGTTTGTAGACTCTATAACTTTCACACAGACTAAATAATATACACTGATTTGGATTATATTTACCAAAAATATAAGCAGAAAACCTTTTGGGCCAAATTTATGAAGATTGTTTATTTGCAGAATTTTCTAACAGAAACAAAGAAAAACATGTTTATTTTTTGAAATGTTTATATAGCAAAATAAAAACAGTGGTGATTAAATAGCACCAAAATAAAGCAGTATGTGTCTTACGCCCCGTACACACGAGCTGAAATTCCGCCAACAAAAGTCTGATGAGATGCAACCATGTGTATGCTCCATCGGACTTTTGCTGGCGGAATTCCAGCCAGCAAAAGATTGAGAGCATGTTCTCAATTTTTCAGTCGGAAAAAGTTCTGATCAGAAATTCCGATCATCTGTACCAATTCCGACGCGCAAAATTCCTACGCATGCTCTGAAACAATTCAACGCATGCTTGGAAGCATTGAACTTGGAAGCAATTTTCTTGGCTCGTCGTAGTACGTCACCGCGTTCTTGACGGTCGAAAGAACTTTTGTGCTACCACGTGTATACAAGCCAAGCTTGAGCGGAATTCCGTCGGAAAAATCTTGGATGTTTTTTCCGCTGGTGTGTACGCGGCATTAAAAAATTATTAAAAAAAAAAAACAGTGTTGCATGAATGAGTAATTGAAAGCTGAAAGTTTGCCTGGGCAGGAAGGAGGTGAAAGTGTCCAGTATTGAGTTGGTTAAATACGGCGGGTCCTATTTTTGACTTTAAAGAGTAAATTTCTGTCAACGTGACAGTGCTGCTATGAGAGAAAGTCAGTGATGTTAAAACATTCAAATAACAATGATGATTTTAGAGCACATTAAAAGCAAACGATGGTAAAAACAAAAGAATTTTTTTTTTACATATAACCTTAATATAACCTTAATGCAATAATCCACAGGGTCACAATAAAAGTTCCTAATAATCAGAGTACTTGATATGTAAAGTCCAGAGAGAAATGGGATCCTCCTGCTGCTCCTTTACATCCCCCAGGAAGATCGTGCTAGAACGCTCATGTAAAAACATCAAACAGAAGCGTGCAGGAAGGGTAAAATGGTGAACAAGTTTATTCAATGAAAAAAAAGCACCCTTACATATTAATTTGCAGATTCTGGTTTGACAGGCAGCAATCACACAAAACGGGGAGATCAATATCACACTAAATGGTGCAGCTATCAGAAGCAATAAGTGGGTATGATAAGCTGTGATTGCTGGTGAGTAGATGAAGGAAGCTTCAGCACAGCTAGCACTGGGCATACTGTGAAAAAAAGGCTGGACTGGCAGCTGTTGGGACAGTTATCATGCCGGTATCAGTAAACAAGGAAGGCTTACATGTGTGTTAGGAATGGCTTCAGCAATTTAATGCCTTTCAAGCGCAGAATCCATTTTTTTCAAGCCTCACCTATAGGAATGAATCACTGACTTTTATGCTGAGACAAGTGGATTAGTGGAAGGGAAATGAAAAAGTAGTGACCGCGTGTTGGCAGCTGTCAGAAAAAAAAACAAAAAAATCCCTCACCTATCACAATGGGATTTATTTACTAAAGCTGGAGAGTGCAAAATCAGTCTCACTTCTGCATAGAAGAAACCAATTAGCTTTCAGGTTTTATTGCCAAAGCTTAGTTGAACAAGCTGGGGTTAGAAGTTGATTGGTTTCTCTGCATGAGCGGGACTGATTTAGCACTCTCCAGCTTTAGTAAATAAACCCCATAGTTCACACAGATTAACCACTTCCCGACCGCCCACTGCATATATACGTCAGCAGAATGGCACGGCCAGGCAAAATCACG
Source organism: Lithobates sylvaticus (assembly GCA_028564925.1). Lineage (NCBI taxonomy): Eukaryota > Metazoa > Chordata > Amphibia > Anura > Ranidae > Lithobates > Lithobates sylvaticus. The sequence goes on along the minus strand of CM053031.1, from coordinate 141,862,393 downwards.
TACGGGTACATGGCCATTTAATTGCCTGGCCGTGGGGAGCGCTTGCGACCCGGTCAGGAGCTCCGTGACCCCGACCGCGGGACCAGCGGACCCGATCGCCGCTGGTGTCCCGCGATCGGGTCACAGTGCTGAAGAACGGGGAGAGGTCTGTGTAAACAAACCTCTCCCCGCGCTTCCTACTCTGCCTGTCATTGATCGGCTGTTCCCTGTCATCGGGAAAGCCGATCAATGACGTCAGACGTCAGCCCCGCCCCTAATGTAAAAAAACACACACACATCACAGCCCATAACCCCTCCCCTCCCCCTAGTGGTTAACTCTTTCACTGCATGTGTCATTTATACAGGAATCAATGCATTTAAATAGCATTGATTGCTGTATAAATGACAATGGTCCCAAAAATGTGTCAAAAATGTCCGATGTGTCCGCTGTAGTGTCGCAGTCACAATAAAAATCGCTGATCGCCCTCATTACTAGTAAAAAAAAAAATATTAATAAAAATGCTATAAAACTATCCCCTATTTTGTAAACGCTATTACTTTTGCGCAAACCAATCAATAATCGCTAATTGCGATTTTTTTTTACCAAAAATATGTAGAATAATACGTATCGGCCTAAACTGAGGAAAAAACGTTTTTTTATATATTTTTTGGGGATATTTATTATAGCAAAAAGCAAAAAATATTGCATTTTTTTCAAAATTGTCGCTCTATTTTTGTTTATAGCGCAAAAAATAAAAACCGCAGGGGCGATCAAATACCACCAAAAGAAAGTTCTATTTGTGGGAAAAAAAGACGCCAATTTTGTTTGGGAGCCGCGTCGCACAACTGCGCAATTGTCAGTTAAAGCGACGCAGTGCCGAATCGCAAAAAGGGGCCTGGTCCTTTGGCTGCCAATTGGTCCGGGGCTGAAGTGGTTAAAGAGGTGAAATTGATGGAAGATCTGACTTCAACAGTTGAGGGCAAGGAAGATGCCTTCCACCATTAGTGGTTTTATTGGAGCACACGTCTTTGCTTTGATAAATATAATGCAATTCTCACTGACCCTCGAACTAAGTATCTGTAAATCGCCCAGCTTGATTATAAGAGTAAATCAGACATCATGGGGAGATTAACTCTCCTTTAACTTTCCTATACATTTCCCAATATTTTCATTTAACTTTTCCTTTCTTTACCTCTTTCTGCTCCATGACAACTACTTTTCTTCATTTCTCCTTTCCCACTCCTTCAGTCCTGTTACTACTCATCTAATTTGTTTAGCGTACAGTAGGTCCCCTACTTACAAACGAATTCCGTTCCGGGAGCTCATTGCATGTCCAACAAAGATCAGCGCTTGTAGACAATGGCTGCGAACACTCAACAATGTGTTGGGGGGGAGTCCCCCTGTCAGATCACAATAGCACATCATGGGAAATCGCTGCACCAACATTGCTTGTGGTACACTGTCAGTTTTTTTTCAGTTTAACCTAGCTTTACGCCAGGGGTAGGCAACCTCGGCCCTCCAGCATGACACATTGTAAGACCCTGATAATCACAGGCATGACTCCTAGAGGCAGAGGCATAATGGGATTTGTAGTTTCACAAAGGTTGCCTACCCCTGCTTTAAGCGATTGGACATGCAAACACGTCTTCGCATATTTTAAAGTTCGTGAGTTGAACGTTGGTATGTAGGGGACATACTGTACAACATTACATAGTTATAAGAAACAATGGGGTTGATTTACTAAAACTTGAGAGTACAAAATCTGGTGCAGCTCTGCATAGAAACTAATCAGCTTAATTAACCAGTTAAGGACCAGCCTCTTCTGGGCGAATCACCATCATTGTACGTCAGCCACTTTAAGACCACTAGGGGACGCGCGCAACACCGGAGCTGATGCGCTTGGCCAGTATCCACGATGTCCGGCGGCCACCTGCGATCGCTCCTGAGAGATACAGAATGGGGATCTGTCAATGTAAACAGACAGATCCCCGTTCTGTCAGGGGAGGATAGACAGATCTGCTGTTCCTAGTGATTAGGAACAGCTATCTGTCTCCTCCTTCAGTCACTAAACTGCCCATACAGTTATAAACACCTCCCTAGGGAACACTTAACCCCTTGATCGCCCCTTAGTGTTAACCCCTTCCCTGCCAGTGACGTTTATACAGTAATCCGTGGCTATTTTTAGCACTGATCGATGTATAAAATGTCAATGGTCCCAAAAAAGTGTTCGATCTGTTCCCTGCAATGTTGCAGTCCTGCTAAAAATCGCTGATCACCGCCATTACTAGTAAAAAAAAAAAAAAAATGCCATAAATCTATTCCCTATTTTTGGCCTAAACTGATGAAGAAATTAGTTTTTTTCCTAGCGTGGATATACTGGGGCTTATAACCAGAGATTGCGGCGGTCCAGGTCAGGGGGACCTGTGTAAGTTCACCTTACAGATTTTTCTGTAAAGGTGAACTTACACTTTAAGTGGTTAAACAAGCTGAAGTTAGATTTTGCACACTCCAGTCTTAGTAAATTGAACCCAAAGACTCTCTTCATTTGGGAAGATATTGCTAATTTTCTGATTTTTTCATGTATTTTTTCATGTTTTATGAAAAATGCGTTATCACGAAGATGATGGAAATGCAGCTAGAATATTCTACAAGATCCCCTTTGCACACTCCCCGCACGCACGGCACGCTCTGTGATCACCGAGTCAATGGGACTCGGATGATCACAGATCGGAGTAAGGGGTTGATCCCGCAATGTAAACAGAAGATCGGTAAAAAGCCGATCACCGACTTCTGTGTGAGGGACATCGGTCCTGAAGAGGAAGAGGCATAGCCACCTCATCTGTGCCCACCAATGCCTTCTGCCAGTGCCACTGTCCAGTGCCCACAGTGCATACCAATTAGTGTCCACCAGTGTACATCATTGCCACCTATCAATGCCCATGAGTGCCACCTATCAATGCCCACCAGTGGTGCCATCTAGCAGTGCTGCCTATCAGTGTCACCTACCAGTGCCCATCACTGCCACCCATCAGTGCCCATCGCTGTCACCTTTCAGTGCCCACCAGTGCCAGCTATAAGTGCCCTTTAGTGCCACCTATCAATGCCCTTCAGTGCTGCCTGTCAGTGCCCATGAGTGCCACCTCATCAGTGCCCACCAGTGCCGCCTATCAGTGGTCATCAGTGTCGCCTTATCAGTGCCCATCAATGAAGTCCATCGGTGCCCATCAGTGCACCCTATCAGTGCCCATCTAAAGCTTCCATCAATGAAGGAGAAAAATACCTGTTTGCAAAATTTCATAACAAAATATAAAACTGTTTTGTATTTTTTTTCAAATTTTTTTAACAAAAAAGGCGACAGTGCTCATCAGTGTCGCCTTATCAGTGCCCATCAATGAAGTCTATCTGTGCCCATCAGTGCACCCTATCAGTGCCCATCTAAAGCTTACATCAATGTGGATGTGATGGGGCTAGCTCCTTAGGTGGATGTGATGGGGCTAGCTCCTTAGACGGAGCTATGCTCCCCCTCCCCTCCCTCTGGGGGACCCCAAACATACCTATTTCCAGTAGACTCCGGCTTGGGTTCGGAATTTATTGCACTTATCCACCTGGGGCCTCCAGAGATGTACCCTTACAGAGATATAATACTGATGTACCATGTTTGCACTGCATATGGATATGACTTCCAATGACCCTTTGTATACACTGAGAGCATTTTTTTTTTTATATGTTTGTATGTTGTTAAAACTTTAATAAAACTTTATTGAAAAAAAAAAAAAAAAGCTTACAGCAATGAAGGAGAAAAATTACCTGTTTGCAAAATTTTTATAACAAAATATAAAACTGTTTTGTATTTTTTTTTTCTAAATTTTTAACAAAAAAAAATAAATAAAAAAAACCCAGAGGTGATCAAATACCACCAAAAGAAAGCTGTTTGTGGAGAAAAAATATATAAAAATTTATTTGGGTACAGTGTTGTATGACGCGAATTTCGTTCAAACAGTGAAAGCGCTGAAAGCTGAAAATTGGTCTGGGCAGGAGTGGGGTTTAAGTGCCCAGTAAGCAAGTGGTTAAAAGCTGGATATCTTATGTTACCAAAAGAAACTGTCTGATTACTACACTCTTATATGTATGACTGAAAGCACTATAACTTCTCACTATACCAGTGTATGTGTATGGAAAAATGTTGAATGTTTTTCGCATCTCTGTGATTTCAAAATAAATTAAATATATAAAAAAGAATAAAGCCTAGCCTGGAAATATACTCTAACATTGGGGGACTACAATAATAAAAACCTTGAAAATGTACAAAAATAGTTAATAAGAATGGTACATAATAAACTCATATATGGCATCAATATCAGAACCTAAAGAAAGGGGTAGGAGTGGATGACTAATCTGGGTGGACTACAGAAACCTAACATAATGACAGTCATTGGTAACAAATGGTAAAATAACTTTGAAGAATTATTAGTTCATAAAAAAAGGAAATTACATTATATTATATGATCTACAGTAAGTGTATACAAACATGATACATATGCAAATGAATGCATGGATGAATTGAAGAAGAATGAGGAGAACTACAGAGTATATTCTTCTAGACTAGCACTGGAATTGCATGTCTCTTCTGCAATAAGAAAAAAAACTGTCTTCTCACAGTCAACAACAGAGAAGCTTTAGTTCTGCTTTAAAATGTATACCCCCTGGGCTACAAGAATATACTCCAGGGGTAGGCAACCCCAGGCACTGGTGCAGCAAGCGGCACACAAAGCCTCTTTTGCCGGCACCCGACTCCCTCCCCATCAGCAGAGCAGCGCAGGGAAGTGTCAGTGAGACACTAATGCAAGACAATTTTAGAATTCCCCATGTCGCACTTGCACTGAGGGGGAGGCACTGAGCCCCCACACATTGTAAAAGATGGGAAAAATTGTTTGGTTCTCTAACTTTGCTGTAGCTGCAATCGTCAGCTTTTGTGATGGGAAGAGATTGGGTGTAGTTCTGGTAGGTGGTCCCTGTTTCCAGGAGGAGGAGGACTGTCATTGGCCACTGCTAAAGCCAATCACAGTCCTGCTAGCCCCGTCCACCATCTGGAGGAAGATGACTCGCTTGGTTGCCACTACCAATCTCAGAAAGAAGGGGTTTCATTGTGATTGAGAAAACCCCAATCAGGTGACAGTTTGTGGAATTACTGTTGAGCTTCTGGAAATGTTGTTGAAATTATTCCTGAACCTTTGTGTCACTTACTACTGAACCCCTGCACTCTGTATCCCTTTAGGCCACAGCCAGTATTCAGTGCAATGAAAATCACACCCAACTTTTGCTGCGGCGCAGAAACTTTTTCTCAGCTGCGGGGGTCCAACTTATGATCCTGCAAACAGGCCCACTGCTTTCAGAAAATGCCCCTGCCCTGAGCTTATCACTGCACATCCATTCCAGATGCTTGTATGTGACATCACATATGTCACATACAAGCACGTGAGCTGGATGCAAGAGGTGGATCAGCAGGATGAGTGTGCCAGGACAGGTAGACGTGTCTCATCTCTGCTTCCTTTCACCACTCTGCATATCATAGATGAGCAGGAGGGTACAGCGGTGGGGAAAATTAGCAGGAGGGGTTCAGAGGTGGGACAGATGAGCAGGGGGTTACAGAGGTAGGGCAGATGTGTGCAGAGGAAAAGGCAGGTACATCAGTGGAACACATGAGTAGGGGGTTACAGTGGATGGGCAGAAGAGCAGGGAGTACAGTGGTGGGACAGATGTGCAGGAGGTACAGTGGTGGGGCAGATAAGAAAGGGGGTTACAGTGGTGGGGCAGATAAGCAGATAAGTTCAGTGTTAGGACAGATGAGAAGATGGTTCAGCAGTGAGATAGAAGAGCATGGGGGAAGGCCGGTGGAGCAGATGTGCAGGGAGGTGCAGTGGTGGGGCAGATGAGAAATGGGGGGCATTGGTGGGGCAGATGAGCAGGGGGTTACAGTAGTGGGGCAGATGTGCAGGGAGGTACAGTGGTGGAAGAGATGGGAAGAGGGTTCAGCAGTGGGACACAAGAGCAGGGGGGTACAGTGTTGGGCCAGATGAGCAGGGGGGTTCAGTGTTGGGCCAGATGAGCAGGGGGTTCAGTGTTGGGCCAGATGAGCAGTGGCTTCAGTTTTTGGGCCAGGTGAGCAGGGGGGGTTCAGTGTTGGGGCAGATGAGAAGGGGGTTCTGTGGTGGGACAGAAAAGCAGAGTGGTAGAGCAGTGGGGCAGATGTGAAAAGAGGTGTATTGGTGGGACAGATGAGCAGGGGGTTATAGTGGTGGGGCAGGAGAGCAGGGGGTACAGAGGTGAGACAGATGTGCAGCAGGTACATTGGTGGGGCAGATGAGAAAGTGGGTTACAGTGATGGGGCATATGAGAAAATGGGGTACATTGATTGGGCAGATTAGCAGGGGGTTACAGTGGTGGGACAGAAAATCAAGGGGGTACAGTGGTGGGGTAGATGTGCAGGGGGTACAGTGGTGGGAGGGATGAGAAGGGGTTCAGCGGTGGGCCAGAAAAGCGGGGGTGGGGTACAGTGATGGGGCAGATGAGCAGGAGGTTACAGTGGTGGGAGGGATAAGAAGGGGGTTCAGCGGTGGGACAGATGAGCAGGGAGTTACAGTGGTGGGACAGATGAGTAGGGGGGTTCAGTGTTGGGCCAGATGAGAAAGGGGGTTACAGTGGTGGGGCAGATGAGCAGATAAGTTCAGTGTTAGGACAGATGACAAGATGGTTCAGCAGGGGGTTACAGTGGATGGGCAGAAGAGCAGGGAGTACAATGGTGGGACAGAGGAGAAAGGAGGCACATTAGTGGGACAGATGAGCAGGGGGTTACAGTGGTGGGGCAGAGGAGCAGGGGGTACAGAGGTGGGGCAGATGTGCAGAAAAAAAGGCAGGTACATCGGTGGAAGACATGACTAGGAGGTTACAGTGGATGGGCAGATGAGAATGGGGGTTACAGTGGTGGGGCAGATGTGCAGATAAGTTCAGTGTTAGGACAGGTGAGAAGATGGTTCAGCAGTGAGATAGAAGAGCATGGGGGAAGGCCGGTGGAGCAGATGTGCAGGGAGGTACAGTGGTGGGGCAGATGAGAAAGGGGGGGGGGGCATTGGTGGGGCAGATGAGCAGGGGGTTACAGTGGTGGGACAGAAGAGCAGGGTGGTACAGAAGAGCAGGGTGGTACAGTGGTGGTGGTACAGTGGTGGGACAGAAGAGCAGGGTGGTACAGAAGAGCAGGGTGGTACAGTGGTGAGACAGAAGAGCAGGGTGGTACAGTGGTGGGACAGAAGAGCAGGAGGTTACAGTGGTGGGACAGAAGAGCAGGAGGTTACAGTGGTGGGACAGAAGAGCAGGGGTTACAGTGGTGGGACAGATGAGCAGGGGGTTACAGTGGTGGGGCAGATGTGAGGGGGTTACAGTGGTGGGGCAGATTAGCAGGGGGTTACAGTGGTGGGGCAGATGAGAAAGGGGGTACATTGTTGGGGCAGGTGAGAAAGGGGGTGCATTGGTGGGGCAGACGTATAGAGGGTTACAGTGGTGGGGCAAATGAGCTGGGGGGTACAGTGGTGGGGCAGACGTACAGAGGGTTACAGTGGTGGGGCAGATGAGCCGGGGGTACAGTGGTGGGGCAGACGAGCAGGGGGTTACAGTGGTGGGACAGAAGAGCAGGGTGGTACAGAAGAGCAGGGTGGTACAGTGGTGAGACAGAAGAGCAGGGTGGTACAGTGGTGGGACAGAAGAGCAGGGTGGTACAGAAGAGCAGGGTGGTACAGTGGTGAGACAGAAGAGCAGGGTGGTACAGTGGTGGGACAGAAGAGCAGGAGGTTACAGTGGTGGGACAGAAGAGCAGGAGGTTACAGTGGTGGGACAGAAGAGCAGGAGGTTACAGTGGTGGGACAGATGAGCAGGAGGTTACAGTGGTGGGGCAGATGTGTAGGGGGTTACAGTGGTGGGGCAGATTAGCAGGGGGTTACAGTGGTGGGGCAGATGAGAAAGGGGGTACATTGTTGGGGCAGGTGAGAAAGGGGGTGCATTGGTGGGGCAGACGTATAGAGGGTTACAGTGGTGGGGCAAATGAGCTGGGGGGTACAGTGGTGGGGCAGACGTACAGAGGGTTACAGTGGTGGGGCAGATGAGCCGGGGGTACAGTGGTGGGGCAGACGAGCAGGGTGTTACAGTGGTGGGACAGATTTGCAGGGGGACAGTGATCTGAGGTGTGAAGGTGCATGAATCAGGGCTGATCTGAAGTGTAGAGTTGCAGGAATTGGGGCTGATCTGAGGCGTGAGAGTGCAGAATGTTAATTTCTCACTACTAAAGTAGTTTACAGCATTTACTTTATAAAAAATCCTTTTCGTAATTGAGAGTGTGAGTTTTTTTTGTTATAAAATCGTCACGCTCAATTTCTTTGAAAACATTTTTCGGCACACTGTGCTCAAAAGGTTGCCTATCCCTGATATACTCTGTAGTTCTCCTATTTCATTTCATCTATTTACATATGTATCATTTTTATATACTGTATATTTACCCTGGGTTGAACAGAAAAAAACTAGTAGTGTGTACAAGGCTTTAGCTGGATACACACTATACAATTTTCTGTAGATTTTTTCCTTCAGATTTACCAAAACCATATAATATGAGATCAAACCCTAAAGGGGTTGTAAACCCTCGTATTCTATGCATTAAGGTGAAAAAACTTCTGTCACTGACTAGCCCCCCAGCCCCCCATTTTACTCACCTGAGCCCCGTAATTCCCACGCCGGAGACGCGCTCACCCTCTCTGCCCGTTGCCTCAGCTCTTGATTGGATAGATTCATAGCAATGCAGCCATTGGCTACCGCTGCAGTCAATCAAATCCAATGACTCGGGCACCAGGGGGCAGGACCGAGTCCGGCATTCTGTGTACATGGACGCAAATTCGGGAATCGGGAAAGCACCCGCACGATTAGCCCCAGGGAGAGTGCTTCTCCTAGGTGGTTTCCCACCACAGTGTGTAGATAGCAGGAGACAGTGGGTGTACAACAGAGCAGAGAGCAGGAGGCAGCACGGTACTGGACAGAGAGTTATCTTTTCGTCCCCCGCATCCTAGCAACCAATCACCTGCTGGTTAACTGAAGCAGCACCTGCCCCCACCCTCTGTCCAGTAGTGTGCTGCCTCCTACTCTCCGATCTGCAGTGAAGATGAAAGCGGTGGAGGCTGAGGGGAAGGATCGGGGAAGGATCGGCAAAGCAGGGATGTGTTTGCGATCTAACTTTCGGCTGCCTGCAGTCAATGGGTAGATCGCAATAAATTGGTTGCCATCCCCTGCCCTAAACCATACATTTTTTTGAAAGTGCAGGAGCCACGGAATAAAATGTGCTTCTGCTTTTGTACATCCTACGAAAGTTGTGCAATGTTTATCAACATAATATTTTCTATATAAATACCCTAAAATTTGTATTAGTTCACATAAACACAACTTACACAATTAATTTGAAATATAAAGAATAAAACTCAATCAACAACAAATATTTGTGATTTTTAAATTGTAACTTTTTGCAAATGGTGATAATGGAATATATGCAAAACTGTATATAAGCAACTTACACTAAACATCTGGTGGTTGATATCACACCTATGCATTGTGTTTAATGATCGATCCACAGTGCCGTGTGTGTGCTATGAAAAATGATCCAGGCATACATTTTATCACATCATAACCCACTACCAGATATAGAGTTCAATGAATGTAGTTTAAAAAAGTAAGCGCTAAAAAAAAAGTGTACACCAAAATGCAGGCCTGCTGGTGTGACTGGACCCTCAGTGTGTTAGTATAGGTGTTGGAACACATATAAAGCATTACCACAATGTGTGTAGTGGGCCGATTCATGAGGTCACAAAAGGTCATCCATCACCAAAATTCGGCGTATACAGAGCAAATTCCTGGGTACAGGGATGGATTAGCAGCACTGGACACAAATTTTCTATGTCCAGGACCGCTCATCTTAATACTGAATACTCCGCACTTCCACATTCATACAGAAATCTGAAGAGATAGAAAACATGGGCTATGCCAATGTACAAAGGACTATAAACTTTTGAATTAAAAAGGCTTTTAAGTCAAGGGGGAAACCAGAGGACAACATTAAAACGTCACTAAAAGAGACAGAAAAAGAGACTACAAAGATCAAGAATCTGTCTCCTGTTAATCCTTAATGCAAGGAGTCCTGTTTGATAAGGAAATCGTGGACCAGCTATATCGGAAGCTGAATGAATTTAGGGTGTTCTCATTTCCTAGTGAAAAACTGACAGCGTGTGTAGGTGTGCACTATATACAGGGTGGTTTCCCTGCTTTACTGCAAAGAATTAGACAAACAGCTGAGAAAAAGATAAAGATTTTTAGCTTGTGTAGGTTTTTGTTTGGAGGAAGATTTCTGCTGGTGGGGAAGAAGGAGGGAGATTTCTGATTGGGTTAGGACTTGAGTGCAAGCAGTCTGTGCATTCTAGTGATGCACTGAAATTTTGGCCACTGAAAATTATTGGTCGAAAATAGGGTTTCCATCCTTGTGCCAAAAGAAAAAAAAAGTGCAGATAATGGCTGTCGAAAACGCCCGTGATTTTTCCTCGATTTTACCTCCCTTATGGTGTGTTTTTTCATAGGCATGTGACTCAAAAAATGCATCAAAAACATAACACGGGTGTATTTTTGATGCGTTCCTGCTGCATTTTCAATGCATTTTAATGGGGAGGTGTGTTTTCTGGTGTGTTTTTTTTTTTTTAACTGACCAAATATGCATCAAAAATGCAGCGAGCAGGATTTTTACCACTGCTTCAAAAGGTGCCGATAATGGCCGAAAATAAATTCATATGAATTTAAATTCATGATATGATATAAACAATTATTTATAAAAATATATATATATTTTTTTAAAACTGTCAATTTCTGTTTCGGCCAAGTGCAACCTGAATTTTTGGTTTCGTACCAAAATATTCATTTTGGTGCACACTGCATATAAGATTAAAGTGGTTCTAAAGGGTGGATGTTTTTTACCTGAATGCATTTCCTGCATTTAGGTAAAAAACACTGCACTATTTCCCTCCCCCTTCTCTAAACACTTACCTGAGCCGGTCAGGGATCCAGTGCTGTACCCGGCTGCGGTCTTCTTTCCCCTCTCTTCCTCTTCTCACAGTCACTTGGGCAGGAGCCATTTTCTCCTGCTCTTGTCAATCAAATGGTATGAAGAGGAATCACGGGTGAAGCCGATCCATGCTGTCTGTGTCAATGTCACAGGCAGTGTGGCTTGGGAGTGAGCTTACATGTGTGCCCCCATAGTAAGTGGCAGGCTATGGGGGCACACTGAGAGAAGGATGAGCCAGGAGCACCGGTGGGGGAACCTATTAGAGGAGGATCTTTTCCGTTTACACATGGCTACCTCTGGGTCCAATCTGATCTGGCAAAAAAAGAAAGAAAGTGGATCCGTTCCCCTCCATTTGGTCACATCAGATTAGAGGGCAGTTGGGTGTAAACGGACAGCCAATCTGTTGAACTCTGGCTACTCATAGTGCACAGTGCACTCTCTGTATAAGCAGAACGGACACTGACTAGTCATCTGCCTGCTCCGCTCAGCAGTGGATCTGCAGCAGGGGCGGCCCCTTCATTAAGGGCACACGGGCGCCGTCCCCCCGTCATCGCTGCCTCCCCTATCCAAAACTACAAGTCCCATCTGACACCACAGCAGACAGCTTGTAGTTCACTGACACTTCCTCCAGCTTTCAAACTGAAAGCCTGTACAGAGGTACGGCCAACATAGCTGGAGGAAGAGTGTGCACATTGCACCCACAATCCACTGATGGCGGGGTGCAATCCACTGATGGCAGGGTGCAATCTACTGATGGGGGGTGCAATCTACTGATGGCTGGGTGCAATGCACTGATGGCGGGGTGCAATGCACTGATGGCGGAGTGCAAACCACTGATGGCGGGGTGCAATCCACTGATGGCGGGGTGCAATCTACTGATGGCGGGGTGGAATCTACTGATGGCGGGGTGCAATTCACTGATGGTAGGGTGCAATCCACTGATGGCGGGGTGGAATCTACTGATGGCGGGGTGCAATGCACTGATGGCGGGGTGCAATTCACTGATGGTAGGGTGCAATCCACTGATGGCGGGGTGGAATCCACTGATGGCGGGGTGCAATGCACTGATGGCGGGGTGCAATTCACTGATGGTAGGGTGCAATCCACTGATGGCGGGGTGGAATCTACTGATGGCGGGGTGCAATGCACTGATGGCGGGGTGCAATTCACTGATGGCGGGGTGCAAACCACTGATGGCGGGGTGGAATCCACTGATGGCGGGGTGCAATGCACTGATGGTAGGGTGAATTCCACTGATGGCGGGGTGCAATGCTCTGCAGGCTCCTGCGGGAATAACAACAGCACTTTTCTGCAGAACTATCTGTGCATTTATTATTTTTCCCTGAAAGGTGAACGTATCCTTTAAAGCTTATCTATGGGAAAAGTAAAAAGCTTCCCTTGCACATTACACATCCGAGGAGGTTGCAGGACCGATCTCCCTCCTCCGTGCGGTCTTGTGCATGCTCAGTTTTATCAGGAAGTCGCAGCTTGGCTGAGGGGAGGACAGAGCAAATCCTATGGACTGCCACAGTCCTGATTTTTTAAAAGTCACCAACTACAGTATTTGTAGCTCCCGACTCTTAGTAGAGTTCTTCTTTAATGTCAGAGCTGCTGAGATGTAAGTGGCTGACTTGTCTGCAGTGACTGTTGTAGTGACATTAGCTTGTATGGTGAGGACCCCCAATGACTACGAATCCGCCAGCACACAGCACCCTACTACTAGCGCACGGTAATAGCCCATAGCGCTGCACGCTGACAGCTCCCGGACTCACCATGTTACGCCGAGCTCTCTTATTCTCTCCCTAAACAGCGCTGACAGACTCACTCACACGCTAAGCCCCGCCCCTTCCGCTACATCACTTCCGTGCATACTGTAGATCTCACGCTAGTAGAGCGCTGCTCGCTCAGGTACTACATAGACGGCTGTGTAAAGGACGTCGTCAGCAGGCCGGGGGCGGAGGGTGAGAGGTGAGTGCGCTCCATGCTGTGGGGACGGGTGAGTGACACATGGCGCCAATAGAGGCAAGCTGTGTCCATCCAGAGTGGCGTGTGTGTGTCCGCCTGCTCCGGTCCTCTCCTCACTACACCTGGCCTGCTCTACTTCGGGGAGACTTCCTCATCCCGCACCGCATAACTGTGTGTGGTGACTGAGCGGCTCAGCCTTCTCCCCACTTCCTGTGCTCGGCTCCTGACTGGTGCAATGTCTTCTGTCCTTTGTGTGATGTGCACACCTCATGGGGGAACTGCTACCAAACCTGACCTTCCATTCCACTAGTCCTAAGGCACGATCTGGGATTTATCTTTACACATCTCTCTGCTGTGAATGTGTCACAAGCGTCTCCCCGCACAGTTTTCCAGAGAAGCTATAGGGAGGGAAAGGGCTTGTTTACACACATGGCAGCCCTCTGAAGAGACCTGGTTTACTTTCCAGAGGGTGTATTTCCAGGCAGGGACAAGGTGATGCCTCCTTGTTGAACCCCCTCTAAAAGCCTTTACCACATTGCCCCAATCACGTCCATTTGGGCTCGGCTCACATGGCAAAGTTGTGCCCTGCGACTTCCTTGTGACTTGGATGCTGTTTAGAAACCTGTACAAGGGACCAAAGTAGTGCAGGAACTTTTTCTAAAGTCCAGAGTGACCTGTGTAGTATTAAAGACCGCTCTGATAGGGAAACATTGAATTGACATGTCATGTGATTTTGGGGTCTCACAAGTTGGATCACATGTCTCAGCAGTGCTAGGTTAGGTTTACACTGGTGCGATGCAGACACAGCATGTGCTTCACAGTGGGAATTGCACCGCATTCCTGTGCACATCACCTGCCATGTCTGTGCAGTTCAATTTCAGCCATACAGCAACCAAATCACATTGCATGGGTGTTCACATACATGTGATTGTGGCAATTGAACCGCATTTTGCGATTTGTTTTGGTGTGTCGTTAAGCCTAGGTTCACATTGGTCTGTTTTGGCATGCGATGACATGCCAAATCAGCGGCTATTGCTGGCAATGACACCGTCTGAATCGGTGCTGCACAGACCCGATGCCCAAAAGTAGTTCCTGTACTACTTTTAGTGACTTCAGGGGGCAATTTATATAGATATCTGTGCAGGAACCCACACAGATGTCTGTCAAATCACCCCCCAAAGTCAGACTGCATTGCCGGGTTGAAATCGTGCGAGTTTAGAGATTTCTGACCTGCAGCAATGTGAACCTAGGCTAAGCTAACATTGACATCTGCAGCAGATTGCATGGAAGCTGTGTGATTTTAATGTGATGTGGAAAACACGCAGGATTTTCTGTGTTTCCTACATCGCATAAGTGTGAGCTTGGCCTTATAGACATCTGATGGCTGCCTAAACACTTGGAGATAGCTTGGTATTCCTTTTCAACCTTGTGAATGAATACACATGTAAAGCACTTCATAAATTGGTCGTGCTATACAAGTACCTGTAATTCTGCACATCAGTCCCTGCCCTCAAGGAGCTTACAATCGGAGATCTCCAACTCGCATTCATACATGGACATATTGGGGCCAATTTAGACAGGAGCCAAACAACCTATCAAGATGTCTTTGGCATGTAGGAGGAAACCCACGCAGGCACAGGGAGAACATAGGAACTCTATGCAGATCAATTACTCTTGATCGTATGTCTTCAGAGAAACTTTTTTTGCGAGGCACGGGTCATTTCAGCTGACTTTTCTTATGAACAGCAATCCTAAAATATTTTTATGTTTATCAAAGTAGCTCTCAACTACACCTCCAAACTCATTTAACCACATCAATACTGGGCACTTTCGCCCCCCCCCCCTTCCTTCCAAAGCCAATTTTCAGCTTTCAGTGCTCTTGCATTTTCAATAACAATTGCGTGGTCATGCTACACTGTACCCAAATGACATTTTTTATCATTTTGTTCGCACAAATCGAGATTCCTTTTGGTGGTATTTATTCACGACTGTTATTTTTTGCGATGTAAGCAAAAAAGAGCAGAAATTTGGAAAACTATATTTTCTATTTTAACCACTTAAGGCCGGACCATTTTGCCAGCCAAAAACCAGACCACTTTTTGCGATTCGGCACTGCGTCGCTTTAACTGACAATTGCGCTGTCGTGCGACGTGGCTCTCAAACAAAACTGACGTCCTTGCTATAACAAATATCCCCAAAAATATATTAAAAAAGAACCGTTTTTTTTTTCCTCAGTTTAGGCCGATACGTTTTTTTTTTTTTTTACCAAAAACATGAAGAATACGTAATAAGTGATTGATTGGTTTGCGCAAAAGTCATAGCGTTTACAAAATAGGGGATAGTTTTATGGCATTTTTTTAAAAAAATTTAATTTTTTTTTTTTACTAGTAATGGTGGCGATCAGCGTTTTTTTTATTTTTTTATTTTTTTTATCGTGATTGCGACATTATGGCGGACACATCGGACATTTTTGACAGATTTTTGGGACCATTGTCATTTATACAGAAATCAGTGCTATACAAATGCACTGATTCCTGTGTAAATGACACTGGCAGTGAAGGGGTTAACCACTAGGTGGCAGTGTAGGGGTTAAGTGTGTCCTAGGGGCATGTTTCTAACTGTGGGGGGCGCTACTGTGTGTGACACGTCACTGATCTCTGCTCCCTGTGATCGGAGCAGAGATCAGTGACACTGTCACTAGGCAGAAGGGGGAGATGCTTGTTTACATTAGCATCTCCCCGTATTTCCTGTGAGAAGATTGCGGGTATCCCCGCAGCGATCGAGTCCGCGGGAACCGCGGAGGTCCCGGCCAGTGGCGTGCACGCGATGGCATGGCAGCAAATTTAAAGGGACGTACCTGTACGCCCATTTGCCTGTCCGTGTCAATCTGCCGACGTACATCTGTGTGCGCCGGTCGGGAAGTGGTTAAACGAAATCCAATAAAATCAAATTTTGTCATAAATTTAACCCAGAATGTATTCTGCTACATGTCTTTGGTAAAACAAATCCCGTTAAGTGTATAATAATTGGTTTGTGTGATCACGTAAAGATGTATGCAAATGATCATGTACAGATGTGCGCAGGTGATCACGGACGTGTGCAGATAATCATTGGGACATGTGATTTTTACTGGAACATGTGGGGGAGAGGTGTTTTTACTGTGCCCACATGTTGGGACATGTGTTTTGGGGACATTGTGTTTTTACACTGTTACTGTGTGTGTGTGTGTGTGTGTGTGTGTGTGTGTGTATAAAAAAACAGCTCATGCACACTGAGCAATCCGCTCTCCTCATTGACAACTAATGTGTGAGAAGAGCTGATCGCCTAGCAACCAGCTCTCTGTTTACATCACATGACGGCTGTGATTTGCCCTCCTGATCACATGAAGGCCGTGTCCAATCAGAGTCCTGCCGATCTCAGATGCGATGTGTCTGGGTGACACGAGCGCATCAAGATCGCGCAGATGCGTGGGCCATTCCCCTACCTTCTGAGGGACGTTCCTGAACATCCACTAAGGAGCTAGCGCCCACCTGGCCGTACATATGCAGTGGCCGGGTGGGAAGTGGTTAATCAACTGGACTCCAGGTGTGCTATCTACTGACTGCAGTTAACGTTCAATATTTTTTTTATGGTTTCACTTACTTTTTGCCCCATCACTGTAAATGTTTAATGGTGTGTTCAATAAAGACATGAGAAATTAGAATTTTTTTTTTTGTGTGTTATCAGCTGAAGTACATTGTTTGTCTGTTGTGACTTGGATGAGGATCAGATCACATTTTTGGGCAAATTAACTGCAGGGGGGGGCTGCACTATGGCCAATGGAAGTAGAAATGTCCTGGCATCAGAGGGGATAAACAATGCCCCATCCTTGGGTGTCACTGGGAGGAATAACCACTAGGTGGCAGTGTATGTGGTTAAGTGTGTCCTAGGGGCATGTTTCTAACTGTGGGGGGGCGCTACTGTGTGTGACACGTCACTGATCTCTTCTCCCTGTGATCGGAGAGAAGCAGCGGGAGAAGCGGTGCCCCACTGTTGCAGAGAGTGGAGTAAATAATGCTCCACGGGTTGGATAAAAACAAGCAAAGGGCTGCAGTTTGGAGACCGCTGCTCCATAGTGTGTACTTGCCTCAATCCCGAGCATTAAGTGTCTGCTGCTTCATCCCTTTGCTATAAAGTATGAGTAACTTCTGACAAGTTTTCCTGACACCAAGAGAAAAAAGGTGATGGGAGAGACCTCCAGCAGATTGAAAGCCTCAGCTCTGTTTCTGTGTAAATGGGGGGTCTGTACCTTCCCTCCAATCAGCTCTCAGAGATCTCCTCACTGATGTCACTTCAGCTCCACGCCCCCTGTTTTTCAGAGCAGGGAGATTCTGTGTAAATTCTGCTCTGTGAATGGATGTAGGGGGGAAGGCAGCTGTAGGTAAACAGCTACAACTTATGAAGGAGGATTTGTTTTATCTCTGTATCACCTGAGGCCAGTCACTTCACTGGGTTATATGTGAGGGTTTCCAACCACTTTAATGCTGAGAACTTGGCTGAATACACACACGCACACACCACCCCCCCCCCCCCCCATTGTTTTACTGCATTGTAAAACGCTGGTCACCACAAGGAGACACATAATACAATTGTTTTCTGTGTCTCGGTCACACTCGGCTCAGAGTTACTATATAGTGTAGGCACACTGTATTTTATCTGTGAAGTGAAGAAGTGGGGTATCGGTGACCAAAAAAAAATCCTGATATGTCTGATGCTGCACCTAAAATTAGTGACAACTAATAATCATGAAAAGAAGAAAATAAAGGGCGTAACAAACAAGTGCTAGATATTAAAGCGGTTTTGCACACACTTGTTTTTTTTTTTTTTTTTTTTTTTTTACTAAAATCTCTAGTACTAAATGGACGTTTTTTTTTTTTTTTTTTTTCTTACCTTTAAAGCGGTTTTGCACACACTGTCTCCTGGGATCTGGTGTCATTTTTTTTTTTAGCAAATCTCGCGAGATTTCGGTGGGATTTGCGGACTTGTAGCAAGGAAGTGACTGCTTGTGGGCTTCAAGTGCCCACAAGCAAGATGACATCAGCCGGGAATGATTTTTTAAGCTATCAATTAGATGGAAAAACGGACCTGGATAACAAGCATCATCACTGCAAGTGAGTATGATGTTAGCAAGACATGATTTTTATACATTAATAAAAAAAATAAAAAAAAAGTCAGTGCAGAACCGCTTTAAGTGTGTGCTATATCAATAAATAAGATTATATAAGTATACTTAAAATAGGTGTTTGATAAAAGCTGCCCTCCTATAGAAACACCGCTCTGCGCCACAGGATTTTAAAACATTCCGATATAAACCTTTACAAATAAAATAAAGTCAAATAGTGTAAATATATAATAAAACATATAACACTAAAAGCAGCTGCTTAAAAATATGATGAATGGAAAATACAATAAATAAGGTGCCAAAGTGTCTTAAATTATTGTAGCAGCGCTATTAGCCAGATATGGTCGTCCGAAAAGGTATATCAATGAGAGTTCATTAGTAAGTAAAAATGGAGAAACCAGTTCTAAATAGTTGCTGTGCAGTCTGTCAGAGCCATCCACCACGTGCGATGTCCTTCACCTATGGGGGTACACTCACCAGATGCACAGTAAATATGTGCCTGTATCAAACAAATTCCCACTTTTCTCCAACTCCCCAGCATCCGCTCACCAAACCGCAGGTATCAGTCAGACCTTGTCGGGTGTCCTCAGAGTGGAATGAACTCGGGTTAGGAGAGGAGGAGGAGGGGAGGATCCCACGACAAGCGCAGCACCACCAGCCTCGTCCAGCAGCGGCTCATCGCACATCAACCAAGTGCTTCTGTGTCCTCCGCACACACACATCGGGGGGGGATCAATGGCTGCAGATCGCTCACTCCATAGTCCTGCAATGTATGCTGCCTGGGCTCATCTGACAGGGGGTGGGTGATGGGAGGCTTTACTTTGCCTGCCATAGGATTAAGTGCAAAGTGAGCGATCTGTAGCCATTGCCCCCCCCCCCCCATGTGTGTGTACGTGCAGAGGACACAGAAGCACTTAGTTGGTGTGCGATGAGCTGCTGCTGGACTTTGTGGACGAGGCTGGTGGTGTGCTGTGCTTGTCGTGGGATCCGACTCCCCCTCCTCCGAGCTCATTCCACTCTGAGGACACCTGACAAGGTCTGACCGATACCAGCGGTTTGGTGAGCGGATGCTGGGGAGTTGGAGGAGAAGTGGAGAATTTGTTTGATACAGGCACATATTTACTGTGCATCTGGTGAGTGTACCCCCATAGGGGAAGGACATCGCACGTGGTGGATTGTTCTGGTGGAAGGCTCTGACAGACTGCACAGCAACTATTTAGAACTGGTTTCTCCATTTTTACTTTCTAATGAACTCTCATTGATATACTTGTCGGACGACCATATCTGGCTAATAGCGCTGCTACAATAATTTAAGACACATTGGCACCTTATTTATTGTATTTTCCATTCAATATAAGTATACTAATGAATTAAAATGGTTTAAAATGCACAGCCAGTGTATTCTTAACACAACAAAAAGTCCATATAATCAACAGAATTATTGTGAATAAATCTTCGGTGTTCTCTCCAATCACCGTGATTTTCTAAAGTGCTTCAGCCAAAGTGGTGAATCTAAACGCTCACCTGATAACTTCGGCCACCAAGTGGCCCACAGGCTTGTAGTATAAATATTTTTTTTTTTTTTTTTTTTTTAAATCTCTTAAAATGCAGCACTTGCATATCAAATGTTCAGTGTTAAAAAAAAAAAAACAGCAGGAATACAAATGCAGCTTGAAGGAGAGCAAAAGCCGGTCCGTCACCAATGAATTACTCTGTGGTGAGCGTCTCAGCCGTAGGGCAGAAACTGAGGACTCCTGAATTGCCTGTCGAGCTTCGATTTCAAAGCATTTCACGCTCAAGTGCGCATCATCAGGGAACTGGCTGTATTTTATCGCAGCGCACTGCTGTACGGTGACATGACGTGTACTTTTGTACACTTCTTCAAATAAAATTCGGTGAGGGGGAAAAAAAGGAGCTGTATGATGGAAACAAGCAGGGTGGGCGCAGTGCCGCTGCAGGGGAAAGCCTTTTATTTTTTCCAGGGTTGGGCTTTAACCTCCTCCCTGCCTTGTTTGCTGAGTTGAGCTTGAAGGGCACTTTCACACTGGGGCAGGTGGGCGTCAGCAGTAAAGCGCCGTTATTTTTAGCGGCGCTTTACCATTGTTTTTTCAGCCGCTAGCGGGGTGCTTTTAACCCCTGCTAACGTCCACTGCAGAGGCGTTTCGGCGGCGCTACCTATTGATTTCAATGGGCAGGGGTGCTTTAGGGGCAGTGTATACACCACTCCTACAGTGCCTCAAAGATGCTGCTTGCAGGACTTTTAGCGTCCTGCCAGGGCACCGCTCCAGTGTGAAAGCCCTCAGGCTTTCACACTGGAGTGAGAGGAGAGGCTCTTTACAGGTGCTATATTTTTTTTTTTTTAGCGCTATATCCCCTGTGAAGCGATTCAGTGTGAAAGGAGTCTAATGCCTCGTTTCCACTGATCGGTTCGGTACGCTATTTTTGAGTGTTTCCATTATGAAAGCGGCCCATACAACCGCACCATTCAGGGTCCTGCTTCAGATGTGGGGCCATAGAAAATGGTTAGGGCGGAGCTACGATACATTCCACTGATTGGCAGACGTTTGTCTGTCTGCCAATCAGTGTGACGCCACGCTAGGCATTTTTTCTAAACCCCGTATGGCCCCTGGTGGTCCGACTTGCAGTGAAAACGCTCACCTGAATAGGCCGAACCGTTCCAAACTGTACCGAAGCGATCCACTCAGTGGAAACGAGGCAAAATAGTAAATTCTGCATTGTCCTGCTGTGATTTGCCAATCCAAAATATTCCTCTGTGATGTTATTGGGAGTTGGCTGACTCCCTGATGACACCAGGTCTTCTCCAGCTGCTCTGTAAAATGATACTTCCTGATATATCAGTATATCTGATGTAAATATCTCATGAGGCTGCTGGAGCCAGGTACTTGTCATTCTCACCAAGCTGATAATGGGGTTGGAACCAAAAAATGTTTGTGGCAGAATGGTTTCAAAGATACAATGCACCACCAACAATTTACACCAACATGGAGGAAGTCCTTTTTTTTTTTTTTTGCCACAGCTTTATTTCTTTATGAATTTGTCACAATTCTGCCATATAGTAAAATTGGTGCAAATCATTTCTGCAGCTTTTCATTTACGTTTGTGTGAACAATGAGGTTGTGATGTCACCATCCTGCCTCATCCAAACAGAACACCTTGTAATCAATAAAAAAAAAAAATCACACTACAAGAAGTTCTGGAATGATAGCAGTGCAAGCGAGCGACCCTCTGTGGTCACTAGGCAGAAGGGAAGCTGCTTGGCACAAGGCCTAGAAGACGGCTGCTCTCACTTTAGTAGCGGTGGGTACTAATGTGCTTGTCCGCTTCCTCAGCGATCATTGAGGTATCAGACATGTATACACACTTTGGTCTAAGCTTGACCAATATCACTCTGCAATAGAAATCATTGTGAAAATAAGCAAAGTGTGGCCGGAGAGGTGTGTGTTGTGTGTGCTGAACTGCAGTTTCCACCTCTCTAAACCAATTTTCTGGCAATGCCAAGTCATGTTACAAACTGCTGATATTACCCCTTATTGCACACTTGTTATCAGCAAAAACACATGCCGTACCCACCAAACCTTCAGTTATTTCACCCACAAACAAATTTAAATAGAACAGGACCTAGTGCAGAGACTTGTGATACACCACTAGTGACTGTTCTGAATGAACCCATTTATAACCACAGGCTCATCTGTTCTTTAGCCAACTGTGTATCTGCTGAACCAAATAGGAGTTTGTTACTAGCTTACGTGGTCCCGTATCAAATGTCAAAGCAGCACTGTGGTAAAACATATTTGTAATCTAGTCAAAAAATGTAAATGGATTGACTTTACCTGATTACAAGGTCCAGTGCACTGACAATGCAGCAGGTGGTGTGACTCTGAATACAAATATCTCCATGATTACATAAGGTTGTCCTTTTTCACATTTGAGGTGAGGGGGTCAAAGAAAGGGTGCATGTGCAGCTAAAGAGGGTGAGCCTGTGGCATTGACATACATGGACAATGAACAAACTCATTTGAACCTGTTTACCTTTTCCCTGCCAGCTGTCGGCTTTCTCGCATAAGTGATTTAGACAGATGTAAAGCTGCCCAAGCATTTCTATATGTATGTATAAAGGTACAGTTGATGTCCTCTTAGTAGTAGCAGCCTGAAGGTGCTCAACTCGGAGCAATCTGAGGTCAGAGCTGTGGAACCCTTGCCTCTCTGGCCAGGGAAGTAGCAGGCTGTACTATCAGCTTCAACAGAGTGCAGAGGTTCTAATAGACCTCCTGATGTCTCCATAAAGAGAAGCTCTCGCCTGCACTTTATCACACAAAGCTTGTTAGCCCCATTTGAGATGGCAATCAAATTAAACAGTAACTCCACTTTTCTTGAGGGGGAAAAAAATCCTGAGTGATCAATATTTTGACATACGTTGCAGAAATTTTAACAAACTCTATAGCAAATTTCTACCTTTTTTTTTTTTTTTGGTGTGAAATGCTGCTTGTGTCACCAGACTGACTTCATACGGATTCTGAACGGGCAGGTCTGGCTCATTATAAACAGCTATGGCACTGTGCATTAAAAGTGTGGTAATCCTTTTTATTTTTTTTCTAGCTAGATGCAGCTCCCTGAGCAGATAGCTGGTGACTGTCAGTCATTGACTCTGCTCTACCCCCTTTCGCTCACTGGAGCGCTGAGCTGTGGAGTGGGCTAGCTCAGACTTTCAGCGGCTCGCTGAGCCGGGTGCCAGTCCAGGCACTTGGGCAGATCCTGACCATATGGACCTGGACCAGCTCTGTTATGTCTGACAGTTGACTTCAGCCTGCTGGCTGCTGAAAACGGGTCACAGAACAAACTGCACTCCTGTCCACAGGAGAAGTACAGCCAAACAAGCTTTTAACCACTTGAGGACCAGGCCTATTTTTGTCATCTATTTTTTAAAAGTTAAAATCATCAGGTTTTTTGCTAGAAAACGAATTGGAACCCCCAAATATATAAATACATTTTTTTTTCCCTAGAGAATTAAAATGGCGGTCGTTGTAATACTTTGTCACACCATATTTGCTCAGCGGTCTTACAAATGCAATTCTTTTACTTCTATTCTTTTTTTGAGTTAAAAAACAACACAGTAAATAAGCCCATTTTTTTTTCTATATTGTCAAATATGTTACACCAAGTAAATTGATACCCATACTCATAAATTGTTATGCTTCAAAATTGTGCTCGCTTGTGGAATGGCGACAAACTTTGGCACTTAATCTCCATAGGCGACGTTTAAAATTTTCTACAGTTACCAGTTTTGAGTTCTAGAGGAGGGTTAGAATTATTGCTCTCACTCTAACGATTGTGGCGATACCTCACGTGTTGTTTGAACAAAGTTTTCGTATGTGGATGCGACTTGCGTATGCGTTCGCTTCTGCGCGCAAACTCAGAATGATGGGGCGGTTTAAATTTTTTTTTCTTTCGTTCATTGACGGTCACAGCTCCTTTTACTTCTTGACCTTAGGGTTATCACGCCACTTCAGGAGAGGACTAGGCAGAAAATGCAACACATGTAAAAACAGCAAGACTGCACAGCACCACCCAGGGGGCGGTCCCTCTGGCTATAACCCCCCTTTTTTTTTGCCTAGTGTAGAAGGACCTGGCTCCCTGAGGGGACCATTGGTCCTGGGATTTTTTTTATTTTTTTTTTTTTTTTTTTTTGTGATCTACTATCAACAGCCGGCTGGGTGACAGTCTGGATAATATAGATCCTGGTAGTCTCCCCAGCCTGACCATTGAGTGAGCAGACCTTGGCTACACGCTGGGTCGGCCAAGACATGCCCCTTCTGCTCCAGGGGCGGCCGGTGAGCTTTATGCTCCGGGGCACACAGATGACCGGGCTACTGCTGTCCGTGTCAGTGTGCCGTGGCCAGCAGCCACCCCGTACTGCTCGGGTGATGGGTCTGTGGTGAAATGCGTCCAGCAATCCCAACAGGAAGGGTAAGTACAGCTCTCCCTGCCTCGGCAGGATAGAGCAGCTGGGCACTCCCTGGGAGGTTGACAAGGGTCTCTCTATCTCTGTGACTGGGCATGAGGTGCGGTGTGTGTACCTAGGCTGGGGGTCCTCCGTGGGGGGCTCTGAGCTTTGGCAGGGCTGCGCTGGCTGTTGGGGTCTTTCTTTACTGCGCTGTGAGGTGCCTGAGTAAATTTAGCTCAGAAAAGGCCGCCACCATTTTCCTATAGTCTTATAGGCTGTTAACCATATTCTAGAAGGTTCGGCGGTGATTTTTGTACTAAGGGCGGCCATTTTCTTGTAGCCTCTGAGCACTTTCTGACTGAAACAGGGCAGAGCGGTCAGCGGCAGCACTTGGTCAGGGTGGGGAGTCCTGCGGAGGGGCCCTTCAGTCTGTCAGCAGCTAGAAGGGTGGGATTTGTGTACCTTGTTTTAAGTTGTGGCAGGCGAGTGAGGGTCAGCATGGCGTCAGAAGCTGGTGCTTTTTCCCCAGATATCTGTTATTGCAACCGTCTCACATGCCAAAAATGCGGTGCCTATGGACGCTTTGTCGGCGGTCCTGGAGACCTTTGTTGCCAGGGTGGAAGCAGCGTGCGGGCGCAAGGAGGGTAAACGCCCCCTCCATCTTCTGGGGAGAGCTCTGATTCAGACTCTGGTCCTGCGGTGACTGGCGGCCCCTGTTCTGACGTGTCAGAAGATGCGGACCAGTTCGGACAGTGAGAATGACTCTGTCCGGGTTAGCGCAGGAAAAATCGCTAGTAGGAGCACTTATCACATCGGTGCGGGATACCCTGAAGATACAGGATGCAGCAGGAACCTCTGCTGAGGTGGCGGTCCCTTTTGGGTCCCGCAAACCAGCCCGCACGCCTAAGGTTTTTCCGTATTTGACTTATTTTGATAAGTTCATCTTCAAGGAATGGGGCAATCTGCAACGGACCTTTTCAGTCCCAAGAAGAATGGCGGTGCGTTACCCCAGGGCTTGACAAATTTGCTTGGAATCTAGCTATAGCGGGCATTTACCACGTGATCGCTCTGTCAAATGACGGTGCGATCACATATACACAAACCGGCGTCGCATAATGACGCTGGTTCCTCCCTCCCTCTCTGTATTGATCGGTACAGTGAGAGGGGGAGAGATGGGACCAGCGCTGTGGGCTGGATGTGTAGTGCCCACAGCCCTGGTCAGTGACAGCTACACTGCCAGCACTGTGCAATACTCTGCCAACTCTGCCAATACTCTGCCAATTAATTTTAATAGACACAAAGAATTTTTTTGCCAGCACTGTGCAATACTCTGCCAATACTTGCCAATAGATTTTAATAGAAACCAAGAATTTATTTTTTTTTTTACAGAATTTTCAGTATTTTTTGATTTATAGCGCAAAAAATAAAAAAAAACAGCGGTGATTAAAAACCACCAAAAGAAAGCTATTTGTGTGAAAAAAAGGACAAAAAATTCATTTGGGTACAGTGTTGCATGACTGAGAAATTGTCATTCATAGTGTGAGAGCACCGAAAGCTGAAAAGGGCCCAGTGGTTAACATTGCATTAGCATTGTAAGAGGTGTTGCAATACCAACGGCCACCACAAGATGGAGCCATATTACAGAAGGATTTCAGAAGGCCGCAAAGCCGCGGCCTAAATTACTGGCCGGCGCGATGCGATCGCACGGCGGGGGTCCACAGGTTGACAGGGTACCGCAGCATATCTAGTCGCAAATGCGACCTGGCGACCAGGATTCGTCGAGGCCTGCGTTACCCCTTTGAGGAGACCCTTCAGAAAAAAAAGGACTCCTGCTTTCAAGGACCCTGCCGACAGGAGGCCCCAGGCAGTGGGCCCGGTCAATGTTTACAGTAGTGGGGGTCAGCGTTACGACCTGTGCTTGCCATGGCCTTTATGTCGCAGACGCTTGCTGAATTAGTAAAGTTGTTGCACCGTGAATTGGGGAAGCAACAGTCTCCCCCGGTCTGCGTAGAGCTGGCAGACCAGTTGGTGCATGGCCTTAAGTATGTCTGTGATGTGGCCCTGGATAGGGTCCCCCTGCTCTCTAGTGCATCAGTATTAGCAGTGGTTCTATGGCGCCTGATTTGGCTGAAATGTTGTTCTGCGAACCAGGCATCTAAAAAAGCACTGGCGGATCTATATATCGGGGACCGTTAATTGTTTAGATTTTTTTTATTTTTTATCTCCCATGTGGGACTTAATTGTTTGTTTTGCAGAGGCGCATGAAGGCTCCATTCAAACCCCTAGAAGATACCACCTCCAGTTTTGCTAGCACTAAAAATCATTCTGTTATTTGCTATAACCTCGGCCTGAAGGATTCGTGAAATCTCAATTTCTGAACCTATTTTAGTTTTGTTCTCCAGACAGAATAATCCTCAGGACAGATCCGGGGTTTCTCCCGAACGTTTCTTCATTTCACTGCACACAAATATTGCCTGCCTTTTTGTCCATCTCCTTCCAGCCCGGGAGAGGAAGCTTTGCACACCTTGGAAATAAAGCATTTTAGAAAGTCAACCTCCCTTGTTCATCCTTCAGGATCACGCAAATGGGGGTCTTCCAAAAGCACCTTGGGGAGCAGCTGAAGCAGGCTATTGGGAAGCCTATAATGGTCATGGACAAAGAACATGCAGAGGGGATGATGCCCCATTCTACGAGAGAAGGCAGAGAAGGCTGGGGCATCGCCAGAGCAAATATGTAAGACAGCCACTTGGTCTAACTTTTTCACGTTCATCGGGCACCACAGGCTGGATCGGTCTGCCTCTGATCAGTCCTTTGGCAGGAAAGTCCTGCAATCGGTGGTTCCGCCCTAGGGTAAGTTCTTGGTTATCTCCAAAGTTCTGTCCTGAAAGGCGAGGGGAGAGATCCTTGGAAATAATGGTATTTCTATGAGCCTTTCAGGACAGCAGCGATTGCCCTCCTTTTGAGCATTTTGAATGATTTTATGTGATGATTTTTTTTTTTTTTGTATGAGGTGTGTTTTTTTTTTTTTCTCCTCCAGGATGCCGGAGGAATTCTCGTTTACCACTGACGGCATGGTGGAAGGCACTGCATTTAAAGGGGACCATATTCATTACTCTTTTCAGCAAGGGTTTATTTGAACTGTAGGTTCTTTACATCCATTTATTCTGTTCACTTTTTTGGGAAATTCAATAAAATGTATTTAATAAAAAAAAAAAAAAAAAAAGTAAAATGCTTGATCTGTATTCCACTTGGACTGAATGTACCATTGTAAAATTGTCATTCAGTAAGGGTTTTGTGACAGGTTTACTTATGTTCTGCATAATGCAAAAATGAATTGGGGTGCATAGCTATACATAAATTCCCTGCCCTATATATGGGTATAAGGGTGATGATCATTTTTCAGATTTACAAACATGCTGCACACCTCTTGAGACATTCTGTTCGTATTTGTGAACAATGCTACCATTATTTTTATGGTCTCTCTTGTCGATAAGGATGTTTTCTCCCAATCACATGAAGCTAGTCATTTATTTTCAACATAATTAGCCCAGTGTTTATAGGGATGTCTTAAAATGTCTGGGAAAGTTGATGACCTTATTGTGCCCAACCTATTGCTGTTCGCTCCACCTCTTCTAGCGTCTTATAAGTCAGGAGTGCGGTTTTACTTAAACTATTTTTTATTTATTTTTTTACAGAATATGATCTGTGAACTCTGGGAGTAAACACATCTTTGCTCTGTCACTACGGTTATGGTAAGTAGTGATTTGTGTAATTTGCTATTTTTTTTTTTTTTGTCTAGGCATTTTGATTTTGTCAAATTTTTGGAGAAATTAATTGCTTTACACGTTTAGGTGTTTGTAGTTGCTGAAAAATTAAAGATTGTCATTAAATACCAGAAAAATCATCATAGCTGCAGCTAATTTACACATTTTAGTGGCTTAGTTTGATGTTTTAATGGTGAATTAAACTGAAATTTGGGTAGCTATGAAATGTATGGTTGTTCTAGATTTTGTGTGTGTGTGTGTGTGTGTGTGTGTGTGTGTGTGTGTGTTTTTTTTTTTTTTTTTTTGTTATTCATGTGGCTTAGAGCACGCAGAGTATTTGTATTAATCCTATATTTTTAGCTGATTTGGCACAGGACAATTAGTGGAAGGAAAAAGATGAGTGTTTATCTAGTGAGTATTGTTTCATCGTTCGAAAGAAAGAACACACTCGTTGGGTTATTTTTACGAAAGCCAAATCCACTTTGCACTACAAGTGCAGTCGCTGTAGATCTGAGGGGAAGCTCTGCTGGTTTTATCATCCAATCGTGTGCAAGCAAAAATGCTGTTTATTTTCCTTGCATGTACCCCTCAGATCTACAGCTACTGCACTTCCAAGTGGATTTGCCTTTGGTAAATAACCCCCAATGTTTTATCACATTTGTGGTAACTTTTAAAGGTAAAATCATGTTTATGGCAAAATGGAGAAAAGAGTAATAAATTATGTTGGCTGAAAAAAACGCAAAAAATATAAGGTTTCTAGATTTGTTCTTGCGCATACTTGCTATTCTTCCTGTTGCTTTTCTTCCTGTTTCTGAAATTTCCATTCACAATGGGGCAGTTTTAGGTCGGTGTTTGTGGTTTGGTTCATTAAAATGTATTTTTATAATAATTGATCTTTTATTATGCCATTTTCAGTTTCTTAATTCTATTGCAAGCAGATCATTTGTTTCACTCCATTCTCTGTATGCAGTGCTCAGCATAAATGAGTACACCCCTTTTTTGAAAAGTAAGATTTTAATCAAAATCTTAATGAACATAAGAACTACTTCCAAAATTGACGAAACTGAGTTTGTCACATTAGCGCGATGTGGAAACAAGCATGATTCCAGCCCTTGTTCCTGCATCGCATGGGACTCGCAGGCAATTCACACTGCCCTATGTGAACCGCTTCAGGTGTCAATAGAAAGTTAATGACACCCCCAGATTAGTTCGCACTGCGATATGCGAACCATCAAATGGTGCAGGAATCAGATCGCATGTCGCAATCTGTATGTCCAAATTTGCATCTCATGTGATCTGCACAGCAGTGTGGTTTCGAATCGCATGCAATGGCGAACGTCGCACCAGTGTGAACCCAGCCTTAGGCTGTGCTGTGCACAGACATCGCATGTGATCTGCAATGTGAATTCAGCCATACAGATTGTATGGCTGAATTTGCATCGCATTCACACCAAAATGGTGCAGGACCCTTGTTTTTGGTCCGAACGGGAATCGGATTGGCATGGGTGTTCACACCTATGCTATGCGATTCCTGCACCATTTGGCAGTTCGCACTGCGATCTTCAAACCGTTCTGGGGGTGTCATTACCTTTGCATTGACATCCACAGCGGTTCGCAGTTGTCAATGTGAACCTCCGGCAGGTGACTTGCGATGCACTGGAATCGCTCTGGTTCATGCATCCCATATATGTGAACCGGGACCAAGTTGGCAACGTATTGCGTCATCCAATCTTTTTCCATTCTTCAAGAACAATCTTTTAGATGCTGGGTGGAGAGTGATGCTCAACTTGTTTCTTCAGAATTTCCCCATAGGTGTTCGATTTGGGTTCAGATCAGGAGACATACTTGGCCACTGAATCACATTCCCCCTGTTCTGCTTCAGAAATGCAACAGTGGCCTTAGATGTGTGTTGTGGATCATTGTCATGTTGGAAAAGTGCACGACGACCAAAGGCACGGAGTGATGGTAGCACCTTCTCTTTCGAAATGGAACAGTATATCTGTGAAATGCATGGCACCATCAATGAAATGCGGCTCCTTGACACCAGCAGCACTCATGCAGCCCCACAGAAGGACACTACCACCACCATGTTTCACTGTAGGCACCATATAAAATTTCAGTTTTGAACCCATCCGTTCCAAAAACATTTAACTTGGGCTCATCAGTACAGAGTCTCTTCAGCATGGGCCCTGGCAAATTCTAGATTTAACCCCCCCCCCCCCCCCACGATCTTAATACAGCATTTCAGTGCAGAGTTCTCTGCTCACAGCTGTCAAAAAAAAAAAAAACAACCTGCCAAGTTTCTCATAACCTTGTCAGCACTTGGCGATATTTTATAAACTAAGTATCTTTTTTAGTTCTTTTAGATAAAAGGAATGAACTTTGGTCTGCAAATGAGGCCGGTTTACCACCTTAAAGTGGACCGTCAGTCTCCTGTCTGGTAAAAAGCCTAGGCTTATGATGTCATGCACAGCTCTCTCTCTAACTCTTGTGAGTTTGCCAGGAAGGGAGGGAGATGAATCATAAGGGGGCCAATGAAAGCTGCAGAGCTGGAGGTGTGCTTCTGTGTAAATCCAGGAAGTGAACAGGCAGCAGCTTCAGCTGCCCACAGTTAAAATGGCTGCAGCCAGACTTGGTGGAGGGAGATTTCTACAGCATATTTGGCAAGTACAGAATCGCAGTATATATAAAATAATATGCAAAGTGGTTGGTGGGAAGCTTCAGAATGGCAAAAATGTTCCTCTTTAACCGCTTCAATACCCGCCCATGTACATATGACGCAGCGTTGCTCGGGACCCGGCCCGAGTGCCCGGCGGCCGCGATGTCCGCCGGGCACCCGCGATTGCCCGTTAAAACAAGGTGACCGTCCGGGACCGTGGAGCTGTGTGTAAACACACAGCTCCACGTCCTGTCACTGGAGAGGAGACCGATCATGTGTTCCCAGTACGGAGGAACACTGACCGGTCTCCTCCCCTTGTGAGTCCCCTCCCCCACAGTTAGAATCACTACTTTTTTTTTTTACCAAAAATATGTAGAGTATGTATCGGCCTAAATGGAGTAAAAAAATTGTTTTATTTTTTTTAAAAATTGGATATTTATTATAGCAAAAAGTAAAAAATATTGTGTTTGTTTTTTTTTTTTTTTTTTTTCAAAATTGTCGCTCTTCTTTTGTTTATAGCACAAAAAATAAAAACCGCAAGGGGTGATCAAATACCACCAAAAGAAAGCTCTATTTGTGGGGAAAAAAAGGACGTCAATTTTGTTTGGGTGTAACGTCGCACGACCGCGCAATTGTTAGTTAAAGCGACGCAGTGCCGAATCGCAAAAAGTGCTCTGGTAAGAAAGGGTGTAAAATGGCCCGGTGCTGAAGCGGTTAAAGACTAAACTTCTAAACTTCTTCTGACACTTGTTTCGTACAAGTTAAAATCCGTATTTATTGCTAGAAAATTACTTGGACTCTCCAAATTGTGTGTGTGTGTGTGTGTGTGTGTGTATATAATATTACACATTTTTTTTTGTTTTTTTTTTTTCTTTTAAAACTTTTTAGCAGAGACCTTAGAGATATTTTTGCAATATTTTTTTGTCACACTGTATTTGCGCAGCCGTCTTTGAAACCCTTTTTTTTTTTTTACAATAATCGATAAATTTTTAATCACCCTGATTGCTGTATTAATGCCAATGGTGTCAAAATTGTCCGATGTGTCCGCCATAATGTTGCATTCACGAAAAAAATCGTAGATCGCCGCCATTACTAGTAATAAAATAAAAATCCTATAAATATATCCCCTATTTTGTAGACGCTATAACTTTTGCGCAAACCTATCTATATACGCTTATTGCTAATATTATTTTTATTTATTTTTTTTTCAAAAAATATATAGAATAATTATCGGCCTAAACTGAGGGAAACTTTTATTTTTTTTCAAAATTGTCGCTCTTTTTTTTTTTTTGTTTATAGCGCAAAAAAAAAATGTGTTTGTGTACAACGTCGCACGACCGTGCAATTGTCAGTTAAAGCGACGCAGTGCCTAATTGCAAAAAGGGCTCTGGTCAGGAAGGGGGTAAATTCTTCCGGGGCTGAAGTGGTTAATGAATTGAAAAAAAAAAAACAACTAAACAGTAAAGTTTTTTAACCACTTGCCACCCGCCATATAGCAAAAATGACGGCAGCAAAGTGGTTTCAATATCCTGACCGCATGTCATATGACGTCTTCAGGATATTAAGCTGCTGCGCGCCCCCGGGGGCGATCGTTGTTGATCAGTCTGACACACTGCAACACCGATCTAGGTAAAGAGTCTCTGACAGACTCTTTACAACGTGATCAGCCATGGCCAATCACAGTTGCTCACCATATAAAAAGGAAGAGCCGGTGATCGGCTTTTCCTCACTCGTGTCTGTCAGACGCGAGTAGAGGAGAGCCGATAAGCTGCTCCTCTGACGTGGGGGGGGGGGGGGGGGGTGCTGGGGGGGGGTCTGTGCTGTTCATCAGTGCAGCCCCCCACCCTAGGATGCCCACCACCAGGTATGCCACCCTAGACCACCAGGGATGCCAATCAGTGCCCACAATGGGCATCACTGATTGGCAGGCATTGTTTGGCACTGGCATCCATCAGTACCATACATTACAGTACATCTGTGCCGCCTATTGGTGCCCAGCCCTGAAAAAAATAAAACTTGCTTATTTACAAAGTTTTGTAACTGGTTTAGCAGAAAATAAAAATCGCTGAGGTGATCAAATACCACCAAAAGAAAGCTCCATTTGTGGGAACAAAATGATAAAAATAAGTGGTATTGAAGTAGTGAAAGTTGGTGGTGGTGTTTTTTTTTTTTTTTTTTGTCAGAGATTTTAGGGAAGTAGCATTGAGAGAGCAGGAGCCAGCAGCATTGAATGTTGTAAACTGCAAGTGCATGAATTAAGAATTTAAATAAAAAAAACAACAAAAATGCTGAGGCTTTAACCACTTTCAGACCGGACCAATTTGCAGCCAAAGGACCAGGCCCCTTTTTGCGATTCGGCACTGCGTCGCTTTAACTGACAATTGCGCGGTCGTGCGACGTGGCTCCCAAACAAAATTGACGTCCTTTTTTTTTTCCCACAAATAGAGCTTTCTTTTGGTGGTATTTGATCGCCCCTGCGGTTTTTATTTTTTGCGCTATAAACAAAAATAGAGCGACAATTTTGAAAAAAATGCATTATTTTTTATTTTTTGCTATAATAAATATCCCCAAAAAATATATAAAAAAACATTTTTTTTCCTCAGTTTAGGCCGATACGTATTCTTCTACATATTTTTGGTAAAAAAAATCGCAATAAGCGATTATTGATCGGTTTTCGCAGAAGTTATAGCGTTTACAAGATAGGGGATAGTTTTATAGCATTTTTATTAATAATTTTTTTTTTTATTATTAATGGCGGAGATCTGCGATTTTTTTTTTTGTGACTGCGACATTATGTGGCAGTGTAGGGGTTAAGTAGGCCTAGGGGTGTGTTTTTTTACTGTGGGGGGGCGTGGCTGTCAGCTAGTGAATGCTGATCTCTGCTCCAATCACAGGGAGCAGAGATCGGCGTCACTAGTTGCTAGGCAGAACAGGGAGATGCTGTTTATCTCGGCATCTCCCCGTTCAGCCGCTCCGTGAGACGATCGCGGGAGTCCCCGCGGCGATCGAGTCCGCGGGGACCGCGGCCGGACTCACGGGGGTCCCGACCGGCGCGGGAGCGCGCCGCTCCCGGCGCGCTCCCGATGGCACGGACAGGCGAAAGGAGGGACGTATATATACGCCCTCCTGCCTGTACGTGCCATTCTGTCGACGTATATCGTCGTGCGCCGGTCGGCATGTGGTTAATAATAACTTTTTAAAGTGGTTATATTCTCTGTGGCACTAAAAGTAGTCTTGAACCCAAAAATGTAATCTACAGCAATGTAATCTACTTGACAATTGTTCGATGTGGTGGCTGCATTCGTGTGTTTTTTTTTTCTTTAGGCTCCCACCCCTCTGGGGGAAAGAAGTTGCATAGTAGGTGATGTTAGAAAAAAAGACAGACACAAGTCCAAGTCAAAGCTATGTGTGTTATTATATGTCAGTATTACATTGTATATCCCTGTATGTTTTGGTCGTTCAGGTGCTTATCTAATAGTTTTTTTTTTAAACTATCGATGACCTCCCTGCTGAGATCCACCGCCTGTGGAATGGAATTCCACATCCTTGCTGCTCCTTCAGTAAAGAACCCTCTAAGTAGTTTAAGGCTAAACCTCTTCTTCTAATTGTGGCCACGTGTCTTGTTTAAACTCCCTTCCCCGAAAATGTTTGTTTTTTTTTTTATTCCTATTATGGGGTCACCAGTACGGTATTTGTAAATTGAAATCGTATCCCCTCTCAAGCGTCTCTTCTCCAGTGAGAATACGTTTTAGTGCTTGCAACCTTTCCTCATAACTAATATCCTGAAGACCCTTTATTAGCTTAGTTGCCCTTCTTTGTACTCACTCCATTTCCAGTACATCCTTCCTGAGGACTGGTGCCCAGAAATGGACAGACGTGTTAGGTACAGATTTAAATACACTAATAAATTGAGGCTCAACTCCAGATCATACTTTATTTACAGTTACAGCAACTGGTTTTTATTCCTTTTTGGGATAAAGGTTTTATATAAATAAGTAAAAGCTGATCATTGTAAGCACCCCTGTTGGTGTTAAATAGTTTCTCAACCTTCTAACTGCTACATCTGTAGTAAAGCTTATTTTGTTGAAAAACACTCACTGGATCACCAAGTGAAAATAAAGGAAATTAACTAAAAAAACAAATGCAGCCATCACATCTAAGTATTGGTAAGCTGCAATGTTTCTTTTTGGGTTTGAAGTTGTTCTAAAGCCTTAGGTGTTTTTTTTCTTTCCTTAATGCATTTTATGCATTAAGGTAAAAAACCTTCTGTGCTTCAGCTCCCCATTTTTCTTACCTGAGACGGTCCAATCCAGTGATGTGCACGAGAGCAGCGGCTACTGTCTCCCTCATTGGGCAGATTGATAGCACCATTGGCTCCCACTGCTGTAAAATGCGGTGATGGGGCTGTGTCACGCTGTTTGTCAATAGACGCACAGGTGCGCACTGTGAAAAGCGGCTTTCCGTGGAGGCACCCGCCGAAGAGGGTTATGGCGTGCTGGTGGGGGACCCCAGAAGATGATGATCGGGGCTGATCTGTGCAAAAACACAGAGCAGGGAAGTATAGACATGTGTTAATTACATAACAAAAAAAAACAAAAAACAAAGGTTGAATATTGCTTTTAGGTATCCCTTCATTATATTCTAGCTATAGCCAGGGACTCCACAGATAGGACAGTAATGGGGAGAGGGGGCAGCCCTGTCTAGTGTGCCCTCACCCCCCTATTTGGGAAGAAATACAACTTGCAGCCTTGGGTTCTAAGGCTAAAAAGATTCAGAAAGGCTCCTCTGAAGCTGAAGTTCTGTAGCTGGATTTCTAAATGACTCCCAATATAAGACTTTGTGTACATCCAAGCTTAACATAAGAAATCCTATTAGTATGAAGACTGAAACTTTCTTTTTTTACCCTTCTAGGTACAATGGAAATGAAGGTACACGTGCACACAAAATTCTGTTTCATTTGTTTGTTTACTTTCCTTTTTCATCACTGCAACCATTGCCACGGTTATGTGCACAATCACAGAATTGCATCAGATGAGAACCACATTCACAGTGACTATCAGACCTCACAAGAGCCCTATCTTCAGACTGAGGCTGCAAAACTATTATCAAGCCAGCCGTTGTCGCCAGAGGCTGAACATGAACAGAAGTACTATATTGAGAAGCTGTTTCATCGCTATGGGGAGAATGGAAGGCTTTCATATTCTGGACTAGAAAAACTTTTAAACAGCTTGGGCCTTGGTGAGGTAAAAGTAGTTGAGATTGGTCACGAAGATGTTGGTCATGACCCACTTTCACATTTGGATGTTTTAGATGTTCAAGAAGGAAAGCACGTTCACATACACGATCATCATTCCCACACGAATGCAGAAAATGAAACCAAAAATGCTGTAGCCTCCAAAGTAAACAACGATTGTAAAGAGAAAAAGGCATCATTGCCAGCCGATCATAAATTATCCCGTAGTCCTCACTTGCATAATCACACTCATAAAGGTACAAACCATTCTCATAACCATAGCCACCTTGGTCATAATGATGCAGTGAATCAACTGGACCATGGAGCGCAAATTACTGAGCCAATAAATGGTACGGATATAACACAACCTGAGAAAAAACCTCAAAGGCATAAGAAGAAAAAAAGGACTAAATCCAGTGAACCTACCACAGACTCTGCTTTTGTTTCCGAGCATGATGAATACAACCATGTTTCCAAATTGGACCATAGCTCAGAAGTGGGTCACCTTCATGATGGTGAGAATACTCAGAATGTTGAATCTGAACACAGACCAATGCTGGACGAAAGACAAAGGAACACTCGTAAAAGAGAAGCCCCAGAGGACCATATTGGTATGAAAAAGCATGTATTTTCACTGAACTATAAGCAACACAATGAAGACATGCATGATGAGGTAAGATGCAATCTTTTATTGTGTAGATAAATTTAGGAGCACAAATGTTATGCAGTGCAGTTTACTAGTCCTTAGATGTGGTGGCTGTGTTGGTTTTTCTTTTTTCCTTTTGTTACCTTGAGATCTTGCCAGTAACACACATACTTTCCTGGGTGACAATGCTCCTTGTTACGTATCAGTCAAGGACAAGACTGGATCAACCTCTTCCTCTCCTCTTCACCCATAACGGTGGGGGGGGAGTCCAGTAGTCCTCCAAGATGGCGGGGAACCATTAAACCAATAATGGCAGCACAGAGCTAGGAACCATAAAACTGATAAGTCGGCACAGAGAACAGAAAGTTATCTGGCAAAATTAACAGCTATTTTTTTCCTTCACTTACTGAGCAGAAATAAAGTGCTTATAACCATATAGTTAACAAACCAAAAGCACCAAATAGTTCACTGTTGGGATTAGAGGTCGACCGATATGGGTTTTTCTCTGGCCGATGCCGAAATTTAGAAATTGCAGCGGCCGATGGCCGATTATATGATGGCGATTTTATTTTTTTTTATTTTTTTTTTTGGGCTGATATGTTAGGCCTATTTTTTTTTATTTTTTTTTTTGTCTTCATCTCATAAAATCAAACAGTTAAAACCTTTCACACTGGGGCATTTTTCAGGTGATTTTAGGCTAAACATAGCGCCTGTAAAGTGCCTGCAAAACGGCTCCCCTGCAGTCTCCGTGTGAAAGCACTCGGTCTTTCACACTGAGGCGATGTGCTGGCAGGACGTTAAAAAAATTCCTGCAAGCAGTATCTTTGGAGCGGTGTATACCGCTCCTGCACATTTAAATGAATGGGCACCACTGCCGAAGCGCCTGCAATGCGATTTTTAAATTCGCTTCACGGGCGCATTTAACACCTGCCTTGGCCGCTAGCTGGGTTATATGCGCCCTGCTAGCAGCTGAATAGCGCTGCTAAAATGATGGTAAATTGCCACTAAAACTAGCAGTGTTTTACCGCCAATGCCTGCCTGCTCCAGTGTGTAAGCAGCCTTAAGTAATAAGTGATACAGAAAATTTCTTACATTTTATTAAACAAAACAAACCTCCAATCAGTTCACTTGTATAATTTAGATTTAAAAAAAAAAAACTATATTAAATACACAAAAACACAAAACTTTTGGACAAAAAATAGGCTTACTTTACTGGTTTTTTTTATTTTTTTTATAATCATTAGTGTATTTTTTCCAAAAAAATTGCGTAAGCAACAAGTGTCAGAAAAGATTTAGTCTTTAAATGGTTAAACTGAGAACTTCTCCACAAGGAGTTCAGTCTATTGATAAGAAGAAACAATGTATCTTTTTGGTCTTTTCTTGGCAGACTGCCTAGAGAGGAGACAAGTCGTGATGGCGAACCTTGGCACCCCAGATGTTTTTGGAACTACATTTTCCATGATGCTCCAGTACACTGCAGTTGAGCATCATGGGAAATGTAGTTTCAAAACATCTGGGGTGCCAAGGTTCACCATCACTGCTCTAGGGGAAGACTCAGGCAACTTGCATTGACTTCTATTACAGAAGTCATTTGCAAGTCGCGCTGAAGTTATAATCGGCCTTTTTTATCAGCACAATCGGACGATGACGATTAAATCGCCAAATATCGGTCGACCTCTAGTTAGGATGATTGTACACAGCAGACTAAACTCAAATTTCAAGGTAGCTGCTTGGCATTGCCTACCTGCAACAAAGTAATCCAGGTAAGAAATTTTGCAATGGATTCACCAAAAACGATTTGCTTCAGAATATACAGCGAGGCATGCCACATGTTTTTAAATCCTTCTCCTTTTTTTGTGATACTAAAGTCTTGTGTTTTTTTTGTCAAAAATAACATATTATGCACTTGCCGCTGCGTACAGCGTGACCATGACCCATGATCTCTATGCGTCCCGGAGCCGCAGAACGGGGAGATGCCTATGTAAACAAGGCATTTTCCCGTTTTGCCTAGTGACATGACAGGGGGAGCAGTGTTCGCTGTCATGTCAGTGATAGCCCGCCCCCCCCCCCATACACAGTTAGAATCACTCCCTAGGACAGGGTTTCTCAACTCCAGTCCTCAAGACACCCCAACAGGTCATGTATTCCGGCTTTCCATTATTTTGCACAGGTAATTTGATCAGTTTCTCTGCCTTTAGTAATTACCACAGCTG
This sequence comes from Lithobates sylvaticus, assembly GCA_028564925.1. Lineage (NCBI taxonomy): Eukaryota > Metazoa > Chordata > Amphibia > Anura > Ranidae > Lithobates > Lithobates sylvaticus. The sequence goes on along the minus strand of CM053031.1, from coordinate 141,823,676 downwards.
TTTCATCTGAGGGAAATCCTGAAAACATGACCTGTTGGGGCGCCTTGAGGACTGGAGTTGAGAAACACTGCCCTAGGACACACTTAACCCCTTGATCGCCCCTAGTGTTTAATCCCTTCCCTGCCAGTGTCATTTACACAGTAATCAGGTCATTTATACAGTGATCAGTGCTATAAAAATGCAAATGGTCCCAAAATAGTGTCCGATGTGTCCGCCATAATGTCGCAGTCAGGATAAAAATCGCAGATCGCCGCCATATACTAATTTGTTTTAATTTTTTTAATAAAAATGCCATAAAACTATCCCCCATTTTGTAGACGCTATAACTTTTGCGCAAGCCAATCAATATACGCTTATTGGGATTTTTTTTCCAAATATGTAGAATGTAGATCGGCCTAAACTGAGGAAAGTTTTTTTTTTTTTGTTTTATTTTCTTTGGGGATATTTATTATCGCAAAAAGTAAAAAATTAATATAGCTTTTTTTTTTATTTTTTATTTTTTTTTTCTCCAATCAATTTGTCACTCTTTTTCTGTTTAATAGCACAAAAAAGAAACCGCAGAAATGATCAAATACCACCAAAAGAAAGCTCTATTTGTGGGGAAAAATAGACGTCAATTTTTGTTTTGGTGTAACGTCGCGCGGCCGCCCAATTGTCAGTTAAAGCGACGCAGTGCCTAATTGCAAAAAGTGCTCTGGTCAGGAAGGGGGTAAAATCTTCTGGGGCTGAAGTAGTTACTTACCTGCCCTGTGCATTGGTTTTGCACAGAGCAGCCCCAGATCGTCCTCGTCTCGGGTCCCTCTTTGGTGCTCCTGGCCACTCCCTCCTATTGAGTCCCCCCACAGTAAGCAGCTTGCTATGAGGGCACCTGAGCAATTCAGACACAGAACTGTGGCCCAGCCCACCCCCCCTCACTCTCCTCATTGGCTCACTGACTTTGACAGCTGCGGGAGCCAATGGTTCTTCACTGCTGTCTCAGCCAATGAGGAGAGAGAGTCCCAGACAGCCGAGTCTCTCGTGCAACATCGCTGGATCGAGATGGGGCTCAGGTAAGTATTAGGGGCGTTGCTGCACACAGAAGGATTTTTATCTTGATGCATAGAATGTATTAAGATAAAAAAACCTTCTGAAGTTACGACCCCCTTAACCGCTTCCCAACTGCCTCACGCAGATATACTGCGGCAGAATCGCGTACCTGTACGTTGCCCTTCAAGAGGCGGCTTGCGGGCGCGTGCCTTCCGGTAGCTTTGTGATCGCGGGTCCCGATCGTCTCACTGAGAGGAAGAACGGGAAATGCTAATGTAAACAAGCATTTCCCCATTCTGCCTAGTGACGCTGTCACTGATCACAGCTCCCTGTAATCTGGAGCGGTGATCAGTGTTGTCACACACAGCCCCTCCCCCCCCACAATTAGAATCACTCCCTAGGACACACTTAACCCCTGCAGCGCCACCTAGTGGTTAACCCCTTCACTGCCAGTCACATTTACACAGTAATCAATGCATTTTTAATTGCAGTGATCACTGTATAAATGTGAATGGTCCCAAAATCATGCCAAACGTGTCCAATCTGTCCGCCATAATGCCATAATCACAATAAAAATCACTGATTACCGCCATTACTAATTTAAAAAAAATTATTTATAAAAATGCCATAAAACTAGCCCCTATTTTGTAAATGCTATAACTTTTGCACAAACCAATCAAACTCTTATTGCAATATTTTTATCGGCCTAAACTGAGGAAATTTTTTTTTATTTTATTGGAGATATTTATTATAATAAAAAATAATGCGTGTTTTTTTTTTTTCTTTAAAATTGACGCTATTTTTTTTGTTTATAGCACAAAATATAAAAACTGCAGAGGTGATCCAATACCACCAAAAGAAAGCTCTATTTGTGGGGGGAAAAATGGACTTAAATTTTGTTTGGGAGCCATGTCGCACGACCGCGCAATTGTCGGTTAAAGCGACACAGTGCAGAATCGGCTGGTCTTTGGCTAGCCAAATGGTCCGGGACTTAAGTGGTTAAGGTTTACATAAACTTTAAACAAAAATCTATGAGAATTTGGAGGTTGTCATTGCTTATCTCCTGTAATTGCTTGTTAAAAGCTAATCCGGTGACTTCAATACTTTTGAATCGCTGACCCAGTAAAGAATGCAGAGAAAAAGCTTGGACTTGTCTGCTTGTCCTGAGTCAGTCACTGAATGTAATAGTCAAACAAGGCTGGTATAATTTTCATCAATTTGATTTCAGAAATCTGCACCAAAAACGCATTTTAAAACGTGTGCTTAAACAATCGCTAACTTAAGCACGTCTTAACACTTACCGTACTTTAACCTTACAAACTTTAACTAGACCCTAACACCTATTACTCATTACCCAACCTTTCATTCCATCACCTTATCTTTAACTGAACTCCTTCTGTAGCATACATATACATTCCTTTTTCAGGACAAGGTGCTGAAATAAGACATTTGCTAGAAAGCAACAGCAGCAATATCCAACCATTGAAAACTTTCTTGTGTTGTGTGTTTTTTTTTTTTTTTGTTTCCTTTTTGTGTCCCATGTCATGAGTGGTATAGGTAGTTAGTTTACCTTCATGCGGATTTTATTTTTGCATGTTCCAAGTTGATCTGGTATTTTGGTAGAGGTGGGAGCCTCTTCACAGATGAGTAGGAAGACTTGCTTATATAGAGTCTACCTGAAGGAACTCCATCTCTACAGTGCATCCGGAAAGTATTCACAATTTCCTCCAAAATTCTACAACCAATACCCCATAATGACAACGTAAAATTTGGTTTGAAATCTTTTCAAATTTATTAAAAATAAAAGGCGAAAAAAATCACATGTACGCAATTACAGAATTTTGTCATGACACTCAAAATTGAGCTCAGGTGCATCCTGTTTTCACTGATCATCCTTGAGATGTTTCTACAACTTGATTGGAGTCCACCTGTGCTAAAATTAAGTTGATTGGACATAATTTGTTTTATATAAGGTCCCACAGTGCATGTCAGAGCACAAACCAAACCATGAAGTCCAAGGAATTGCCTGTAAACCTTCGATACAGAATTGTTTCGAAGCACAGATCTGGGGAAAGGTACAGAAAAACGTCTGCTGCATTGAAGGTCCCAATGAGCACAGTGGCCTCCATCATCCATGAATGGAAGAAGTTTAGAACCACCAGGACTCTTCCTAGAGCGGGACGCTCACCAAACTGAGCGATCGGGGGGAGAAGGGCCTTAGTCAGGGAGGTGACCAAGAACCTGATGGTCACTCTGACAGAGTTCCAGTGTTTTTCTGTGGAGAGAGGAGAACCTTCCAGAAGAACCATCTCTGCAGCACTCCACCAATCAGGCCTGTATGTTAAAGTGGACAGTCGGAAGCCACTCCTCAGTAAAAGGCACATGACAGCCCACCTGGAGTTTGCCAAAATGCACCTGAAGGACACTTGGTCTGAATAAACAAAGATTTGAACTCTTTGATCTGAATGGCAAGCGTCATGTCTGGAGGAAACCAGGCATCGCTCATCACCTGGCCAATACCGTCCCTACAGTAAAGCATGGTGGTGGCAGCATCATGCTGTGGGTTTGTTTTTTCAGTGGCAGGAACTGGGAGACTAGTCAGGATTGAGGGAAAGATGAATGCAGCAATGTACAGAGACATCCTTGATAACCTGCACCAGAGCACTCTGGACCTCAGACTGGGGTGAAGATTCATCTTCCAACAGGACAAAGACCCAAAGCACAGAGCCAAGATAACAAAGTAGTGGCAATGGGACAACTCTGAATGTCCTTCGAGTGGCCCAGACTTGAATCTGATTGAACATTTTCTGGAGAGATCTGAAAATGGCTGTGCACCGACGCTCCCCATCCAACCGGATGGAGCTTGAAAGGGCCTGCAAAGAAGAATGGAAACTGACAAAAAAAAGGGTGTGCCAAGCTTGTAGCATCGAACTACAGCTGCACGATCGTTAACCACTTCATGCCAATCGCCGTACCCTTATGTCGGTACTTTGACGCTAAATACCGGGGTTATGGCAGCTGCTAGCTGCCATAACCCTGGTATTTTCAACCCTTTGGCTAAAGGGTTGGTCCGCAGCTTCTGTCTAGTTTCCCATTTCATGGGGAGCGACTATTTGGCGATTATTTGAATAAATACATGCGGACAATTTCCAGTGGAAAGAGTACTCTTTTGCCAGTCAAAAGAAAGTATAAAGGTCCTTCATTTAAACAGACTTTCTCTCCTGCACCAAGCGCATCCACCTCTAGGCAGTGGCGACGGCTTCCACCGTCAGATTCCAGAGGAAAATCGCAGGGTCAGACCCAGACTCAAAGACCTGGAGCCGCAAAACTGCAAAGCAGAATGCTAAAAACTCTTCATGAAGAGGCATCTCCCCTCAATAAGGTGGGGGGAAGACTTCTGCATTACGCAGAAGTCTGGCAGATGGAAACTCAGGACAGATGGGCTCTCTCCACAGTGACTCTAGGATACAAACTAGAGCTTCAGGAGTTTCCACCCCCTCATTTTCTGAGATAAAGACCGATTTTTTTATTGACTCAAGGAGTAATCGTACAGATTCCCACTGAAAAACAAGGTTTGGGATTCCATTTCAAACCTGTTTACGGTGCCAGAAACCGAATGGAGATGTCAGACCCATCTAAAAAATCTAAAACGGTTCCTGAAAATTCGCTCAATCAGGTCAGTGGTCTCCATACTACAAGGGGGAGAACTTCTGGTGTCCAGCGACATCAGGGATGCATACTTGCATGTCCCTAATATTTCCCGCTCACCAAAGGTTTCTGCGATTCAAAGTAGAACAGCACTTTCTGTTTGCGGCATCACCCTTCGGGCTAGCCACAGCACCACCTCTAGCCAGGTTGAGGGCACAGGGCATAACAGTGTTGGCGTACCTAAACGATCTATTAATAGACCAGTCAGTGACTCGCTTAAGGCAAAGCGTACCCATTACAACCAGTTACCTGGGAAATCTTGGTTGGATCCTCAACCTAGAGAAGTCTTCCTTAAAACCAGTAAGAAGGCTGGATTACTTAGGCCTGATCATAGATACAGCTCAGAAAAGGGTGTTCTTGCCTCCAGCAAAGATCAGCGCCATACAATAGCTGGTACGGATGGTCAGGTCAAAAGCAAATCCTTCAATTCGCCTTTGCATGAGGTTGTTAGGAAAAATGGTAGCTTCATTCGAAGCAGTCCCCTATGCTCAGTTTCATTCAAGACTGTTGCAAAACAGAATCCTCTCTGTTTGGAACAAGACGATCCAAGCTTTGGACTTGCCAATGCGGCTGTCCCCAAGAGTGTCTCAAAGCCTCAGTTGGTGGTTTTACGAAGCCAGAATTTTCTGAAGGGGAAATCCTTCAGACCAATAATCTGGAAAGTAGCAACTACAGATGCCAGCCTCTCAGGCTGAGGAGCGGTACTAGAGGAGACGACTGTCCAAAACTGTGGTCAAAATTTGAAATAGCCTTGCCCATCAACATCCTAGAGATTCAGGCAGTGTATCTGGCTCTGAAAACCTGGACCTCTAGGTTAAAGAATTGTCCAGTATAGATTCAATCCAACAATGCCATGGCTGTGGCCTATATCAATCACCAAGGGGGGCACCAAGAGTCTCTCCAGCTCAGAGGTGAACCATATCCTAACTTGGGCAGAAAGGAATGTCCCATCCCTATCGTCAGTTTTCATTCCGGGAGTAGAAAATTGGCAGGCGGACTATCTAAGTCGCCAGCAGTTATTTCCAGGGGAATGGTCTCTTCACCCCGAAGTGTTTCGGGCTGTTTGTCAAAGATGGGGGGACTCCGGACATAGATCTTCTAGCGTCCAGATTCAACATGAAGTTAGTCAACTTTGTGTCCAGAACAAGGGACCCACTCGCATACGGAACAGATGCGCTGGTAAATCCGTGGGATCAGTTTTCACTGCTCGCTGCTTTTTCCCTCCCGATTCAGTTGCTGCCTCGACTTCTTTGCAGTAGGGGTGCTGATATGAATCGCTGCACCGCGATTCTGGGGTCCCCAATGCGGCATCGATGCATGCGACCCGAAAAATCGATGTCGGGTGACGTCATCCCGACTTGCTCCGCCCCTCCCGGAAGAGCACTCCGAGCGCGTCCTTCAAAATTGATTTTGTAATAAATGCAGAGTTGGAATCTATTAAGTGGCCACCACTGTATGTGTTGATTTAAAATATATGCAGCTCATACCTCATTTCTTAGTGTGTCACGTATAACTGTATAAGCCACTCATGTGACTGCTCGGTCCAGCCTGCGTCTTTCTCTCGTCTTTCCTGACGTCAGCCCTGCCCGCCTCTCCTGATCTGATAGCTACAGTCGGTGGGCGGGGCTGAGAACTCTCACTGACGAGAGACGTGAGACTAAGAGGGGAGAGAGAGGCGGGCTGGACTTGGCAGTCACATGTGAGTGGCTTATACAGTTATACACAGACTAAGAAACAAGGTATGAAGCTGCATATATTTTAAAATGCACATACACTTGCAAAATGCACATACACTTGGGCACTTAAAGGATTAGAAGTTCATTTATTACCGCACAGGTAGTTTTAACAGCAGTATGTAGAGTAAAAATCTGTTTGTACTCTACATATACTGGCTTCTACATGTGCTCTGTGATGACATTTCCCTGGCTCCATCCCCCCTCCCCCATTTGCACATTCCACTGTGTTAACTCCTAGTGTGCTGGAAGGTGCAAACGAGGTAGCCAAGAGAAGTCATCACAGAGACAGTACAGGGAACTTCACAGGGCTGTATGTCAGTTGTGGATTCCAATCCCTCCTGACCTCCCAGCAGCAATTTGTGTGAATTCCTGTAGCCTGTAGCGCACCGGATTAGTGCACCCTTTAAAGTGGAGTTCCGCACGTTTTTTAGTTTATTAAAAGTCAGCAGCTACAAAAAGTTTAGCTGCTGACTTTTAATAAACAGACGCTCACCTGTATCACGGTCCAGTGATGCGGCCGCACAGAGCCTCACTCCTCTCCGCCTCCTCTCCTCAACGCCGTCATAGCTACTGTGAGCGGTGACACCCGGCCGTGAGAGCTTACGGCTTCACGGCCGGGTGCACACTGCACGAGCCACACTGCGCTCTGCCATTGGCCAGCCAATCTTCTGGGACATGTGATGTGTCCCAGAAGATCGCTGGCAGGGATGGGCCACCTAGGGCAAGAGGAGGAGTCACCTAGGCGGCTGGGACAGGAAGTCCAATTAAAAAGAGGACACCCCCCCCCCCAAAAAAAAATTACTTGCCAAATGTGCTGAGGAGTGCTTAAAGCGAAAGTACCACTTTTGGGTGGAGCGCCGCTTTAAAGGAGTGAGGTTATTTTTAATTCATTTATTTGTTTATTAAAAGTCAGCAGCTACAAAAAAGTGTATCTTCTGACTTTTAATAAAAAGACAGATACTCACCTGTCCCACAATCCAGCGACGTGGCCACCCAAACTCTCCATTCTCTCCCCTGCCTGTCTACAGCGCTGGCAATACTACTGTGGGCATCTGGCTGTGACAGCTTGCAGCTTCACAGCCAGGTGTGCATGTCTCACTGGGCTGTCCTGCACAGCTGGGCAATTTTCTGGGACCTGTGATGTGTCCCAGAAGATTGCAGGGAGGAAGGGCTGCCTAGGCGGCCCAAGCGGAAGTGGAACTACGTTTAGTAATCATGATGCATCGCCAAATCAATTTGAATCGTTGACCAGATAATCGTAATCCAATCGTGAGACCAGTGAAGATGCGCACCCCTACTTTGCAGGATCAAGCTGGAAAGAAAGCCGGTAATTCTGGTAATACCTGCATGACCCAGAAGGTCATGGTACGCAGAGATCGTAAAGATGGCAGTGGAGGGTCCTTGGCCTCTCCCACTAAGGCCAGACCTGCTATCGCAGGGGCCGATATTCCATTCTACTTTACGAACGCTAAATTTAATGGCTTGACTATTTAAACCCACATTCTGAAGAAGCATCGACTTTCCAAGTCAGTTATCTCAACTTTAATCAATGGAAGGAAACCAGTTTCCAGAGCTATACATTATAGTTTGGAAAGCTTACGTTTCCTGGTGTGACTCCAAGGGTTGGCACCCTCAGATATATTATAGGCAGAATTCTTGCCTTTCTACAATTGGGCGTAGAGATGAAGTTGGCCCTAAGTACTATAAGGGCCAAGTCTTAGCCTTATCGGTTTTATTTCAAAGACCGATTGCTACGCATTCTTTAGTCCGGGGTTTTATGCAAGGGGTGATGCGGAGTAATCCGCCAGTTAAATCACCTTTTAACCCTTTGGGATTGAATTTAGTTTTGTCAGTGTTACAAAAACAGCCATTTGAACCATTGCAGCTTATTCCCTTAGTCCTTCTGACTAGGAAGCTGATATTTTTGGTTGCTATATCCTCAGCAAGGAGGGTATCAGAATTTGCTGCTCTTTCTTGTAAAGAGCCATATTTGATTATTCATGAGGACAGAGTGGTGTTGCGCCAAAAGTGGTTTCAGGCTTTCATCTGAATGAAGATATTGTCCTGCCATGTTTTTTTTCCCAAAACCATGTTCCAGGGAAGAAAAGTCACTACATTGTCTTGATGTAGCGAGAGCAGTGAAAAATCTATTTAAAGATAACTGCTCAGATTCGTAAGACTGATGTCTTATTTATTCTGCCAGAGGGTCCTAAGAAAGGACAGGCAGCGTCGAAATCCACTGTCGCTAACTGGATTTGGCAAGTTATAATTCAAACTTATGATTTAAGGGGTAAGATTCCCCCTATTCAAGTTAAGGCACACTCTACCAGATCGGTTAGTGCTTCTTGGGCAGTGCGTCACCAGGCCTCCATGTCTCAGATCTGCAAGGCCGCAACTTGGTCTTCAGTCCATACATTCACAATTTTACCAAGTGGATGTAAGAAGGAATGAGGATATCGCCTTCGGGTGCAGTGTGCTGCAGGCAGCAGCAGTATAAGTCCTCCAAGGTCTGGGAGTGCCCTACGGGTTGTGTCTCCCTCCCCTCAAGTAGCATTGCTATGGGATGTCCCACTAAGTAAATACTTAAGGTTCTGTGTCCTGTGATGTACTCCAAAAAAAGGATTTTACAGGTAAGCTGTTTTAAAAATCGTATTTTTTCTCTCTTAAAGCGGGACTGTACTGAGAAAAAAAAAAAATTTAAAAGCCAGCAGCTACAAATACTGCAGCTGCTGACTTTTAAAAAATGGACACTTACCTGTCCCTGGTTCCAGCGGTGTCGGCAGCAGAGGCCGATCGCTCGCTCGGCTCTCTGCTGTAGCCGGCGCCATTCTCGGTGAGGGAATCAGGAAGTGGCTTCACTTCCCGATTCCCTACTGCGCATGCGCGAGTCGCGCGGCGCAATGAGAATCTTCAGCGCTGTCTGCTGGGACACGTGTGTGTGTCCCAGCAGACAGCGCGCCGGGACAGGAACTTGCGTAAACTCCCACGGGAGTTTATGCCGGAAGTGGGTGCAGATACCTGTCTTAGACAGGTATCTGCACCCCCCTCCCCCCTGAAAGGTGCCAAATGTGACACCGGAGGGGGGGAGGGTTCCGAAATGCGGGAGTTCCACTTTAGGGTGGAATCCCGCTTTAATTTTCTCTCTCCGTTTTCTTAGTGTTGTTGCCTGTACTGTAATCATTGTAGACTGTGAGCTGAGACCCCAGAGCACTTCCAGCTACTCCGACAGTACCCCCCCCCGGTCCTGTGTGGATGGGGCTTTTTGTTTCTTCGTTGAATTAGGATGTACAATGAGAGGACACTGGGTGGGTACCTATGATCAGCTCCCCCCCATCCTGTATACGCCCACTGGCTGCACATTTTGCCAAATTAAAGGTGGCTATTTTGAGACATAAGGCTGAACTTGGCTTACATTAATGATTGCAGGGGAGAATTTAAGTGTTAGGGTGGACTTCCACTTTAACTCCTTAAGGCTCTTTCACATGTTTGATCTCAAGCATTTATTTGCACCACCAGGCATTTGCAGGAGGTTTTATGATTGTACAATACATTGTATAGAGCAGTGTTTCTCCAGTCCTTTTTCCAGTCGAGTTCTCATTCTCGAGGCTTGTTCCTAACCTGCAGACACACAGGTGCTATTAACACTTATTAGTACCTCCACGCATTGGAAAACATGGTGCGTTTTTGTTGTAGTGCAATTATAAAGAGGGGGAGGGTTGGAAACTTGTTTCTGTGGGTAGAGCAACCCATTGACATGAATAGGCTGCCCTACATATAGCATGCCTGTAAACAAGTGAGGTTTGGGGGGGGTGGGGTGGGGGGGTGGTGAAACCAAGAAGTTGGATGTGTGTGTGTGTGTGTGTGTGTGTGTTTTTTTTTTTTTTAACCACCTCAAACTGTTCCACCTTTTAGCTGCAGAGGGGAATTGTTTATCCCTTTTTATAATAGTAATACAAAAAATAAAATTTAGACCCCTTTCACACTCTGGGGCTTTTAACCCCCTGCTAGCGGCCAAACAGAGGGTTAAAATTGGCCGTGCTGTGGCGCTACAGAATCACTTTGCAGGCGCTTCGGCAGCGCTGCCCGTTAATTTCAACGGGCAGGGCATTTTGGGACCGCTCCCAAACTGCCCCAAAAATGCTGCATGCAGGACTTTTTTTTTTTCGTCCCGCAAGCGCACCGCCCCAGTGTGAAAGCACTTGGGCTTTCACACTGGGGAGGCTTGAGAGGTGCTTTACCGGCACTATTTTTAGTGCTAAATTACATGAAAAGCGCAGTCTCCCTGTGCTCGCAACGCAACTGCAAATGCGCACATAGGTCTGGCACGTATACAACTGATTTTATATCGGACATGTGAGGTATCTCTGCGAATGTCTGAGTGAGCGTAAGATTTCTAGTACCATAGCTTGCGTTTAATTCTTAACTAATAACCTGTAAACATGTTCACATGTTCACGTGTGTGTGTGTGTGTGTGTGTGTGTGTGTGTGTGTGTGCGTCTTTAAATCTTAACATGTTTCAAATCTATTCCCCTCATTCAATAATATATAATAATTTATAATTTTTCCAAAAAGGTTATGTTGTTGTGTTTTTGTGCACTACAATTAAGTTGTGGTGTTTTTTTGTTTTTCTTCCTGAAAATTGGTATTTTCACAAACAGCACAAATATTGTACCACTTCTTCTTTTTTCTTTTTTTCTTTTTCTTCGTCTCCGCTTTCAGAAAATGTTGGGGGGTTCTAACTAAGTGAAACTGTCAAAATTGTCTCAGTAGGCAAGTTGAAGCAAAACACTAGGCAGACTTTTTTTTTTTTGTCTCAATCTGTGTTTACTTACATGACGTGTGTGGCACTTTTAGGATCATTGCCCTTTTACTATATTTACAATTTCATTCATGCTGGATATACTTTCCTATACTAGGTTTCACTATACTTCTGACCCACTAGGTCACTTGTACATGTACTGTACTTGTACTTGAAGCTGCGGTGTCATTCATTCTTGCACACACTTGTAGTCTCTGCTCACAAGGCTTCTGCATGCACTAGTGTGACTTTTAATGTGACGTGCTGCACAGAATAGCATAACACTGAAAAAACCATTATTCTTTTATGGTGTCTGTTCACATCAATGCAGTACTGCACATTTTTAGAAAAGGGGTCCTGTGCTACTTTCATGCATTTGCTGCATGATTTTGGCCCCATCGACTTTAGTAGAAATGCACCAGAAACACATGTACGTGTGTTTTTTTTATTGCCAGCATTCATTTTGTGGTTGTTAGGACAACGGTGGGTGTCGGCTCCTAACAACCAGTGACTCCTCCTTGTAGTCACCAAGGGATTACTGGCTGACAGCAGCATGTAAACCTATAAAAAAAAAAAAAAGTAGGGTCCCCTCACAATCTGGATTTTAAGGGGGATCCCATGGCAAAAAAATTTAAAATGGCCCTAGGTCTAAACACAAAAAAATACCAGACCCTTATTTGAGTATGCAGCCTGGCAGGCCAGGAAGAGGGCAAGATGAGTGTACCCCCAGAGATTATAGCATGTGGCCATGTGCCCCCAACATGAAGCACCTTTGTCCCCATGTTGACGAGAACAAGGATCGCTTCCCCCCCCCCCCCCCTCACTACCCTGACCCGGTGGTTTTGGGGGTCTGCAGGTGCAAGGCTTATAGGACATTCCCTGTCTGTGTGCACTGCACTCTTATCTCTATTCCTGGCTTATATTGGTGTGCTAGGCAGTCTCCAGCTCTCCCCTTCTACAATCACCTGCTAACCAGCTCCTCTCTAATTCCTGCCTCTGTCCTCCGCCTCACATAGTATCAGAACTTGAACTCACTCTAGCTGACAGCCTGGGCAACTTGCAGCCCTCCCCTGTCTACTGTAATATGGCTTCTATGTCTTCAGATCCTACAGCCACTCTCACACGTAACAAACTTTGCCCAGCTTACTGCTGCTTCTCTGCTGACTTGAACCCATCTGGGGGATAGCTGACAGGTCAGACACCGCAGGAAAGTACTTTTTACTTGTAGTCTATAGTTTGATAGCAGAATCTTGCATTCAATTAACACAGTAGAGCTGGGAGTGGACATGGCACTAAACAGACAAAACAGGAACACAGGAGAACTGTCAGGATTATCAGGCATCTTGTAGAAACATGCACAATAAAGTCACAGGTAACTTGTATCAAGCTGTATGAATAATTGAAAGCCTATATGGATTTTACTTTTGAGGTAGCATACACTTTTTAAAAAAAAAAAAATTTTATTTATTTTTTTAAATTTTTTTTTTCTCTCTTCTTTTTTTTTTTTTTTTTTTTTCTTTCTAATTTAATCTTAAAATTTTTGCTTCTCTTTTCAGTGTTTGAATGCCACCCAGCTCCTTAATTATTATGGTCTGAATACACACTCTCCAATTTCACCAGATCAGTTTGCTTACCTTTGCCCAGCGCTGTTATATCAGATTGATAATAGATTTTGCATCAAACATTTTGCTGATCTTCACGTAGAGACGGTAGGAAAAAATAATGATGCTGCATCTGGTAAGTAAAATCATTTCTTAAGATGACTGTCATCAAAGTCGTTTTGCTTTTGCTAATGATTTGTTCTGACGTACCAAAATAAGAGGGGAAACTCAGGGAATGGGCACACTGCCATGACCTTTAATGTACCAGCTCAGGGATGTACAAGCGTTTTTGTCTCATAGCTGTCAGTTGGGATGCAGTGGCTGCATGGACACTGCTGCTGCCAGCGTGACATCCATGTGGGTGCACAGCCCCTTTATGAGTTCAACTTCTGAGTTGACCCTTATGAGACTGCTGCCACAGGCTTGCTGTACATCCCAATGGGTAAAACATGGACACGGATTAAAATGCCCCATGTGAACAAGGCTTACCTTCTTGCTCTGGTATTTTCTTCTTGCTTAAAGCCATTAAGAAATATTTTTCTTAGATCGTTGGGTTATATTATAAAGGAAGATGAATGTGTTCAAGTTGGAGGGAGATTGGCATTTGCTTGGAAATGGTCTATAAAGTGTAAGTTCACCTTCACAGGAAATCTGTAGGCTGACCTTACACTGAGCTCCCTCCCCCCACACCCACTTTACTCCCGCGATCCTGCTCTGTCAGGGACTGCAATGCCACTTCACCAGTCTGGGGATTTGAAATCCTCCTGGCCTTCTCCCCTCTCTACCTGGACCAGTAAAGCATCCTTCCAGTCCCTGACAGAACAGCAGGACTGGGATGGGGGTCCGGTGTAAAGCAACCTTACATATTTTCCGTAAAAGGTGAACTTGCACTTTAATGTAGTGTTGCTATTTGCCTTGTTTTATGTACCTGTACTAACCTTTTTCAGATGCTGACTCTATTCTTTTAGACCTGTCTGTGTCCCCATTAAAAAGAACTCCTATCTTGTTCTGCCTGATAGGAAGCAAGGAAAGAAAAAATCAAGCGTGGGACACTAATAAAAACAATTATACTAGTAGAGTAATAGAATGGTTGGAACCACTGTCAGAACTGTAATAAATCCCCCTATTGGTGTCCTTTTGTCCATAGAGTTAGTAAAAGCCATCCTATAAAATGTTCGGTTTCCAGTGAGTTCACCAAATCTGTCAAATCTCTTCCAAGATGTGTGAAATAGTCAGTAAAGCCCCCATACACACGGGCAGAACGTCGGGACAAAAAGTACCAGCTGACATTCTGCCTGTGTGTATGTCAGTCTGTCCGTCAGAAGCCGGTTTCTGTCGGACGTGCATGCTGCATAACTAGCAGCCGACTGACTCCCGATCTGCGCGCTCTGCCAATGGCAGAGAGCGCTGGTCTGAGTGTTCTGGGAGGGAGGGTGTCCCCCCTGTCAGAACACAACAGCTCAGTGGTGGAGATCGCTTCGCATGCTTTAGTACAGCATCTTCCAACCCAGAGCGGTCAGAGGTGCGTTTTTAACTGTAGTGTGTAACCAGCTTAAGCCTCTGCAAGTGTTGATAGTTTAGGAAGAAAAGATTGGGGGCTGGTCCATTCGTAACATGTTGCACCCTGAATATGAGTCTAATCTGTTATGAAAGGTGAACTTCTACTTGGACCCCTTTCACACTGAGGTGTTTTTCAGGTGCTTTTGGGCTTAAAATGGTACCTGTAAAGCACCTGAAAACGTCTCCCCTGCAGTCTCACTGTGAAAGCCCAATGAATGAAGCATCTGGGGCTCCAGCTCCTCTAGCTTTCGGAAGCGATAACGTTCTGTATTGAATTCTGGGACAAGCTGCATTCCAAATGAATTTAGAAAAACAGCTGTCTCAATTTTTCAGAAATAAGAATTTGGTATGTGTATAGGAATTGTCTGGAACGGGTACAAAAACCGGGGAAGAACATCCATTTTCAAGGTGTTCACCCTACCAAGCCATGAGAGCCGTTTGGACGCATACATAGATGGATAGATCGGTTTGGGTTCTAATGAGTAAGGGAATAAAATTCCTGGAAAAGAGCTGGGATGCATCTGCCAGTATTTGAATACCAAGGTATCGGATGGAGGTGGAACCTGTTTTAAAAGAAAAGGTAGTCTTTTGACTTTGGCAGAGAGGTATTGAGGATTTACTGTAGTACACTTTGAAATTACTGACTGTCCCAAACTTCTGGAACTCCTGCAACACTGAGGGCAGCGACAAGTGTGGGTGTGATGGTAGGTTTATTTTAACAGTGAGACAGAATAAAAAAAAAAAAAAAAATCCAGAAAAAATGCATTTCAAAAAAAGTTCTAAATTGATTTGCATTTTAATGAGTAAGTATTTGACCCCTTCACAAAACATGACATGGTACTTGGTGGCAAAACTCGTGTTGGCAATCAGAGGTCAGACATTTCTTGTAGTTGGCCACCAGATTTGCACACCTCAGGAGGGATTTTGTCCCACTCCTCTTTGCAGATTTTCTCCAAGTCATTAAGGTTTCACGGCTGATGTTTGGTAACTCGAACCTTCAGCTCCCCCCACATTTTATATGGAATTAATGTCTGAAAACTAGCTTGGCCACTCCAGGACCTTAATGTGCTTCTTCTTGAGCCACTCCTTTGTTGCCTTTGCTGTGTGTTTTGGATCTTTTGTCATGCTGGAATACCCATCCACAAACAATTTTCATTGCCCTGGTTGAGGGAAGGAGGTTCTCACTCAAGATTTGACAGTTGTCCTGTCTCCTTAGCAGAACCACCACCCCCCCAATGCATTATGTTTCAGGACAAGTCTGATCATTGGAGGAGAGCACACGGAGTTCCCAGCATAGCTAGAAAACTGACCATGCTGTGCTCTTGCATATTGTGGTCAGTTTTTAATAGGAAAGCAAGGGGACTAGCCAGATCCATTAGGGATTTCACATAAAAGAAGCAATACACAGAGAACAGGAAACTTTTCTCATGCAAATACATGGTACAGCAGGCACATATCAGGAATATGAAGTGTTGCAGCAACAAACGCTTTAATGTGGAAACCCTGGAAAGTAAAATGGTGGTGGTTAATTTATTTTCCGTGCTCACACAATGATTACCCAGTTTTTGAGGTTGGTCGGTGTGAATAGATGCCCAACTTTTCAAGTCGTGAAATGGCAACAAACCATACCCAAAACTTTCCAGGGGTCCATGGAAGAGATTGGGCAGCTGTGGAGAGAACTCTAAGGCCTCATGCACACGAGACGCTGTTAAACGCGCGTTCAGAGGCAGTTGGACACTTTTTTCAACTGAACCTGAACGCATGCAATGTTATCCTATGTGTCCATGTACACAGTCTTGTTTTTTCCCGTTTTTATGCAGTTGCGTTTAACCTTGTTTTTCCAGAAGCAAAAAAATGCTTTCAGACACTTTGCTTTTCCGCATTTCAGACGCTAAACGCAGGCACCTGCGTTTAGCCGCGTTTGCGTTTATAAGCCTTTTTAAAGGAACCTAATTTTTTGGACCAGAAAACTCAGAAATATGATGGTAAACCATAAATAATACTAGAAAAATTGGTTTAAAATGTCGTAATTAGTTTAGATAGTTCATAGAGCATATATACTCACTAATGCATACATGTTTGTGAAATATCCAACGGACATTCGCTGTACCATCAACGGATGGGTCGACAAGCTCTGATTCTGGACCTCTCATGCAAATTTGCGACGACGTTGCTGCCTTATCAAGAGCAACATAAGGAGCATTTCCTGACATATATTCAATATGGGATCCATTTCCAATAAAAAAAACATAGAAAGAGAGGCAAATGCAAGTGTACAACTGCTCTCTCTGCTGCTGCTCACTCTGATCAAAATGGCAGAAATAGTTAATAATACATGATTTCTGAGCTTGGGGAGGGTCTATATGATATCTTTACAAATGCTTATAGACGCAAACGCGGCATGAAAACAGCAAACCGCGTTTTTAAACGCAGGTCTCTGCTTTTTAAAACATGCGTTCAGCAGAGTTTGCATCTGCGTCTCGTGTGCATGGGGCCTTAAACCGTATAATACATCGCAGGACACGATAGACTCCTGGGTTATGCTGCAGCTCCAGGTGATTGCACTCTGGCACCGCCTAGCATTCTTCACCCCCACTCCCAGCATTGCCTCCCACTAGTGTCCTTAAGTAATGGACCTCTGTCTACTGAGGAAGCCTTTTCTGCCTTGATGCATGAATTACCACTTGAACAGACTTTCTCTGCTTGGCCTCAGTGCTCTAAAGCATAAGCAATTTTTGGGATCAGTCTCTACAGATGTTTATATCCCAGAGGGACAGTCCCCTGATACTGGTGGAAGAACAGGGGCAGCCTGTAAGCTGTATTGGCACACACCCCGGCATTATTGCAGGACAAGTGTCCACCATATTTGGGCACACATATTCCTTCCTTGGCTGCCGAGGGAAGTCCGTCTGTCTTCTGTGCAAACGCAACCCTGCTCAAACAGTCTACATTCTCACAGATTTGGTCTGTAAGAACAGGCACTAAGGAATTAAGATTTATGACTTGGGAAGCACATAAACCAACCTAGTCCTTCCCATTGCATTCTCATATTGAAGAGGACTTGTGCAAGGACTGAACCCATTCAGACAGGTTAAGCTTTTAGCGCAACAGGCTTTGCTGGTAAGGGCAAAGTGTATGGCAAAACAACCTAGATCCTTTTGGTCCAGGTAATTGGCAAGGCAGCACTTGTATTAAGCTGTGCAAGCAGGGGGTATGTGGCAGACTTTGCAGCCATATGTATCCAAGATATTGCCGATGTGTTGGCCCAAAACATTTTATTCAGAGAATACCAGCTGGCGTTTTGCACCACCTTTTGATGTCCTATGCATCTCCTGCACCCGATGTTTCCAGTTTTGACCAGTTGCAGTTGTTTTATTGCCCCTGTTGCAGAACCAGAAAGGTTTCATGGTTATTATTCCAACCTGTTCATGGTGCCCAAGCCAGATGGCGATGTGCAGTCCCATTGTAGACCTGAAGTGCTTGAACAAGTATTTACATGTTCTGTATGAAATCTGTAAGGTCAGTGGTTGCTTCCCAATAGCTTTGGGATTTCCTGGCCTCAGTGGACATCAAGGATGCCTACCTCCACATCCCTATATTTCCGCTTCATTGGCAATATACACTCTTTGCAGTCCAGGAATAATTTTAGTTTTGTGGCTCTTTCCTTTTGGCCTATTTGGCTCTTCTGCGAGCCAGTGGATCCCGATTTTGGGGTATGTGGATGATCTACTCCTGTGGGAGCAATCAAGAGAAGATCTTCGGGCCAATGTGCATCAGGTTGTGCAAGTCCTGCAACTGGGTCCTCAATGTTAGACAGCCAACTCTGGAGCAAACACGCCAATGAGAATATCTTGAGCTCGTTTGACGATTTTTTCCTTCTCCAGAAAAAGCTTTGGTCCAGGGTGTGGAGTGGAGTTTCCTTGAATGTCCCTCCATTTTCTTCTGTGTTAGAGTTCTAATGTTCGCCTCCTTCAAGCCAGTCCCATACACTCAAGACTGTTGCAACTCAATATCCTGACCTCTGTGGATCATCCCATGATCCTGAACTCCAGTCGTTGGAATTGTGACTACCAGTCCAGAGCTGGTGTGGAAAGTCTGTTGGTTGGGTCAATGTCCTGGACTCCCTGTTAGTTCAGAGGACACAGTCATCAGAGGAAGCTTGGATGTCAATAAATGTCTTGAAACGTAGGACAAATGCTCTTTAGCAGTGAACCGAGGCATGGCCTGCCCACCTTGACAATGCCTCAGCAGTGGTATACATAAGTCACCAAGTCGGTAACAGATGTCATACTGCTCTTTGAGAATTGAGATTACTCTGACTTGGGTGGAACTCCTACCTTCTGATTCTGTTCATGATACATTTCCAGAGTAGTCCCTCCACCCAGAGGTGTTTCACCAACTTTGTCTTCAGTGGGGAACACCAGATGTAGTTCAAATGCAACCCAGACTCCGCCACAAACTGGACAGGTTCGTGTACGGGGATCCTGGGCCCATAAGAGTAGATGCTCAGACTCCTGCCCTGTCTGCTTTAGAGGGAAGATGTTAAAGCGTTTATTTAATTTTTTTTAGGTTAACAAAGATTCTGTTCCTTTAACCCTCTCACTGCAAAAGAAGTTTTCCCTAGTCGTCATTCAGGACAGCCACCATGAGAGATAGTCTCCTCCTCTTCCTCTAGGAAACACTGCACCAGCCCATAAATTCTCACTTCCCCTGCCGGACCTCAGTTATTAGTGTTTCCTCCGGTGGGGAGACACTGTGCAAGGAACCAGGCCAGAGCGGTCAGGGAGACTGTGGCCAATCTTGTTTTTTAATCCCTTAGGAAAGCAAGTGTTGCCAGGGGGCTAAACTATCATTGCTTACCTTACATACAGCCACCCCTTCCTTGTCGAGCGCGGCATCAGGTCGTGGGGGCCCCTTATCGCGTCCACAGGGGCGCAGCAAGGCAGCAGTCCGGTTTCCCTATGCAAGGGTATAGGCTGCACATTTTTTCTTTTTGGAACCAGCGCGCCTGGTCGACGAGTGACGTCATTTCCGGCGGAAACCGGACCTGTTGCCTTTGACCTGTGACTTCCGGTTCCGGGTCACGGAGCTGATAAAGGGCCGGGCTCAGGCTGGAGAGAGTCCGGATCGCACACAGGCTGCGTGAGACTCCCTGGGAAGCAACCACCTGCAGTCATGTCTGAGGCAGATGCTACAGCACACAGTGACACCACCTCCAGCCTTCCTAAGGTAAGAGTTCCCTGGGGAAGGGTCCTCTCTATCTAGGATTGCCCCTCCAGGATATGGTTCCTGTCTTGGGGGGAGCAGACCCCCTGGGTGGTCGGGGGGGGGAGGCTCGGATCCCTGTTGTATAGAGTGGGTCTAGTGCACTCCCAGGGTTGTTTCCTGCTACTGCCTCCTGTAAAAAAAAAAAAAAAAAAAAACAAACTTTTTTTTGGTTTCTCTCTGTTTTAACATGTTTTCTGCCTATCTTCCTGCATGTATTTCAGAAAGCTACGGAAAAGACAAGGTCTACCCATAGCTCTAAGAGGAAGTGTGCCTCTTGCAGAGAAGTTTTGGGGGAATCATGGACTAAGGCCTGTTTGAAAAGTTTCAGCTCCCTACCAACCCTGGTTCACAGGAAACAACCCCGCCACAAGCTCAGGGCTCTGCACCTGCCAGACCTGTACTCACAGCTATGGCAGAGGAAATCTCAGGCCCTTCCGAGGTGGAGCTTAGGCAGCCAGATAGTGGCACCTCTGACTCTCAGGAGGAGTCAGAGGGAGAGGGCCTGGATGGGGAATCCAGAAGGCCTTCTAGGTATAAATTGTCCCTAGACGAAGTCGAAGACCTTCTAGGGGCCATTTACACAACCCTCGGGATACAGGAGGAGAGGAGACCCCTATCCCTCCATGATAGAATGTACAGGGGCTTAGGGGAACAGAAGAGAAAGGTTTTCCCAGTCCATGATGTTCTGATAGAAACCATTAAGAAGGAGTGGCAGGACCCTGAGAAGAGACCCTTTTTCTCTGGCTCCCTAAAGAGAAGGTTCCCCTTCTCAGAGGACCCTACGGCCATTTGGAATAAGATCCCCAAATTGGATGCCGCCTTCTCGCAGGTGTCTAGACATACGGACCTGGCATTTGAGGATATGGGTGCCTTGTCCGATGTCATGGACAAGCGAATGGACTCCTTACTCAAAAAGACGTGGGAGTCTACTGTAGGCAACCTAAAGCCTGAAATGGCTGTTACGGTGGTAGCCCGCAACCTGGAGCATTGGCTGTCCCAGATTCAGCAGCACATTGAGTCTGGTACGGCCAAAGAAACTATATTGTCTTCTTTCCCCACGATCCTAAGAGGTGTCGCATATATTGCAGACGCCTCGGCGGAATCAGTCCGCATGTCAGCCAGATCAGCGGCCCTGGCAAACTCTGCCAGAAGGGCTCTCTGGCTAAAAACCTGGCCTGGCGATAGCGCCTCTAAGGTTAAATTATGCGGGGTACCCCTGACAGGTGACCTCCTCTTCGGTCCCGGGTTGGACTCTGTCTTAGACAGAACGGCGGATAGGAAGAAATCATTTCCTCTCAAACGGAAGGCCCCAGTGCAGACGAAGAAGGGGTTTCGTCCGCAAAAACGAAAGGTTACTCCTAAACCAGAGGGGCAAAAGAAAGCTTGGGGCCAAGGAGGCAGGGGCCGAGGAGGGGCGATTTTTCGCCCTCCTGAAAAGGCCCGCAAAGATCAATGACTCCCTAGGCCCGGTGGGAGGAAGACTGGGGGCTTTCCTTCCGCAGTGGGAGATGATCTCCCCCAACCAGTTCATCCTCGGGGTCATAAGAAGGGGGTACCACCTGGAGTTTACAAGTCCCCCTCCGCTAAGGTTTCTTGTCACGCATCTTTCCAATTGCAGGACAAAAGCCGAAGCGTTGTTGGAAGCTCTAAGGGAGCTAGAACAACAGGAAGTAGTGCGCAGAGTACCAAGGGGGGAAGAGGGGAAGGGATTCTATTCCCACATATTTGTGGTAATGAAACCTTCCGGAAAATTCAGGTTGATCCTGAATTTAAAGCCCCTAAACAGGTCCATTACCTACAAGAGGTTCCGCATGGAGTCCATCTTCACGGTAAGGGCTCTGCTTCCGCAGGATTGCTTTATGGTCTCGTTGGACCTGAGGGACGCGTACCTACACGTCCCCATCGCAGAAGCCTCTCAGAGATTTCTCCGATTGGCAATAGATCTAGACGGTACAATAGTGCACCTCCAGTTTCAAGCGCTGCCCTTCGGGCTATCCTCGTCACCCCGCATCTTTACCAAGATCCTAGCGGAGGCGATGGCTTTCCTGCGGTTACAGGGGGTGTCGGTCATAGCATATCTGGACGACCTACTCCTGTTTGCCGGATCCCCAGATCAGCTGCTCAGGGACCTAGATCTAGTAAAGAGGGTCCTAACAGGTCTGGGGTGGTTGTTGAACTTAGACAAGTCCAACCTCATTCCTACACAGCGCATTGTGTATCTGGGATACCTGCTGGACTCAACGCAGTTGAGGGTCTTTCTGCCTTTGGAAAAGATCACGAAGCTGAACAGAGCGGTGGCCGCTCTGCAGTGCAGTCAGCAGGTCTCCAAGAGGTCTCTGATGTCAACACTAGGCCTTCTAACCTCAGCCCTCCCAGCAGTGCAGTGGGCAGGACTGCACTTTCGGCCCCTGCAGACTTTTGTGCTAAGGATATGGGACAACAGTCAGGGGGATCTAGACACCCTAGTACACGTACCTCACCACATAAAAAGATCCCTGTGGTGGTGGAGGAAAGAGGGGAATCTGTCACAGGGACGTCTGTGGCTTGTTCCCGTCTCTCAGGTAATAACGACAGACGCAAGTGGCAAGGGCTGGGGGGCACATCTGGGTTCCCTGGTCACCCAGGGCACTTGGAAGGGCGAAGACCTGAGAAGATCTTCCAACTGGAAGGAACTGAGGGCAGTCGGACTTGCCCTCAGGTTTTTCGGGAAGGTCATTCAGGGTCAGCATGTTCAGGTACGGTCGGACAACTCTTCAACCGTAGCCTATATAAACAAGCAGGGCGGCACAAGAAGTGGGGTCCTGCTGGCCCTAGCGATCGACATCTTAAGCTGGGCCGAGTCCAATACTCTCTCTCTCTCAGCAGTATTTCTGAGGGGAGAGAGGAATATTGTAGCGGATTTTCTCAGCCGCAGGAGGCTGAGGGAAGGAGATTGGGTCCTCAACCAGGAGGTCTTCAATCTGATTTCCGAGAAATGGGGTCCCCCAGAGGTGGATCTCTTCGCGTCAAAAGACAACGCGAAAGTCCCTTGTTTTTTTTCTCCCTAAACAGGGGAGAGGGAGCTCTGGGAGTGGACGCCCTGACCCAAAGTTGGCAGTTCAGGACTTGTTACGCCTTCCCTCCGCCGGTACTGTTACCAGCGGTGCTGAGAAAATTTCAGCTAGAAGACACGACTCTGATTCTAGTAGCCCCATACTGGCCAAAGAGGGCATGGTTTTCGGTTCTCAGACAGCTGGCAGCGGAGCCCCCCATGTTCCTCCCAGTTCTGGAGGATCTCCTCTCGCAGGGCCCAGTCCTTTGTCCCCAGGTTCACCAATGGAAGTTGGCAGCCTGGCTACTGAGGAAGGCATTCTGAAAGCTAAAGGTTTTTCAGACAGGTTAATCTCTACCCTTCTCAGTAGCAGGAAAAAGGAGACGCGTCGGATATATAGAAAGGTCTGGCTCTGCTTCAATGACTGGTGTGTAGCAAGTTCCTTTTCAGTGCAGAGTCCCATAGCTGTGCTGGAATTCCTGCAGTGTGGGGCGGACAAGGGGTTATCCGTAGCCACTCTTAAAAGTCAAGTATCAGCACTTAGTGCTTATTTGGAGAAATCTCTGGCCTCCAATCCTTGGGTGGTCAGGTTCTTTAAGGCTCTGTCTAGGCAGAGACCAGTCAGGAGCCCACCCTTCCCCGGGTGGGATCTATCCCTAGTCCTGCAAAGTTTGACAGGACCTCCTTTTGAGCCCTTAGACGGGTGTTTGCTAGGGGATCTCACGTTAAAAACTGTTTTTTTTGGTGGCGGTAACCACTGCCAGGAGGGTCAGTGAAATTGAGGCTCTATCAATTAGACCCCCGTTTTGTGTAATTTTGCCAGACCGGATAGTGCTCAAAACCGATCCGGCCTTTTTGCCGAAAGTGGCTTCGGGTTTCCACCGAAGCCAGGAGGTAGTCTTACCTTCGTTCTGTCCCAACCCCACAAGTGAAGGGGAACTGAAATTTCATTTTTTAGATGTAAGGAGAAGTATCCTAAAGTACCTTGAGCTGACCAAATCAATAAGAAAGTCAGACTCACTGTTTATTTTATTTTCTGGGGCCAGAAAGGGTTTCAGAGCGTCCCGACGCACAATCGCCAGGTGGCTCAGGTCAACAATTGGCCAAGCATATACCTTATCAGGGAAAGAGATTCCTTCAGGTATCAAGGCACACTCGACAAGAGCTATGGCAACTTCTCAAGCAGAAAGGGCTGGAGCTACGCCAGACCAGATATGCAGGGCTGCAACATGGTCCAGCTATTCCACGTTCATAAGACATTATAGAGTGGATCTGGTTTCGGCAGGCGAGCAAGCCTTTGGACGCAAGGTTTTGCAAGCTGTAGTCCCACCCTAACTGGTAAGTGCTCGCTTATCCTCTCATGGTGGCTGTCCTGAATGACGACTAGGGAAAATTAGAGTTACGCTTACCGGTAACGTCTTTTCCTGTAGTCTTTCAGGACAGCCACGGTTACCCACCCGAGTAATTTTTGGGGGGGGTCTTACGTAAGACCAGAACGCAGCTTGACAATGTTAATTGAATATGTTGTTATTAATGTGTTCTTGTGTCTCCCCAGCTGGCCGGAGGTTATCTCGAAAAAAACTGAGGTCCGGCAGGGGAAGTGAGAATTTATGGGCTGGCGCAGTGTTTCCTAGAGGAAGAGGAGGAGACTATCTCTCATGGTGGCTGTCCTGAAAGACTACAGGAAAAGACGTTACCGGTAAGCGTAACTCTAATTTTTTGCACACGTTTTTAAAATATTTTTTAGGCCCGAAGATTACACAAAACCCACAAATATATATTTTCTGAAAGCGGACACCCTAGAGAATAAAAGTGGTAGTTGCAATTTTTTATGTCACACGATTTTGCCGCAAAGGTCAGTAAAAAGCACACTACCGTGAATTTTAGGGCAAACAAACGCAATAAATTACCCATATTTTTGGTAAATTATAAAAGAGGTTGCAAATGGATACCCAACATGCCAAACCTTTAAATTTTTTATGTGTGCCCATGAAATGGCAACAAACTTCAGTACCCTATATTTTCTATAGGCAATCCTTCCAAAGCCTTCTATAGGTATCAGTTTAGTGTTACGGAGGAGGTCTGGTGTTGGAATTATTGCTGTCCCTCCGGCGGCGTATGCGGCGATATTTAAGGTGTATCTTGTTTTTTCCTGGAAAGGCTGAGATTGTTTGTTTTTTTTTTTTTTTGTTTTGTTTTGTTTTTTATATTGGCCTTTCCAGCCTGGAGGAGAGATGTGAACCCTGTAAAGAGGACCTGTCGCATGTAAATATAAAAATCATAAAAAAATTTTTAAAGCGCCCCTGTATGCTCGCACGTAGAAGCGAATGCATACGTACGCTGTGAACGTTAGAGCGAGAGCAATAATTCTAGCCCAAGATCTCCTCCTCTGTAAGGCCCCCTTCACACGGCAAGCCTGCTTGGATCCGCTTGTATGTTTTTTTTTCAGGCAGATCCGAGCAGGCCATCCATTGACTCCTATGGGAGACGGATGTCAGCGGAGATGTGTCCGCTGAAACCCGTCTGCCATCCGATAAGCTAAAATCAGACGTATGGCCATCGCCATCCGTCTGGGTGGAACCAATGAGATCTGATAAACAGACATGCTGTCCGTTTTTCGTCTGATCCCTCAATAGGAATCAGCGGCGCTCTGACAGGCCCCTCCCCACTCAGTAAGCAGAGACGGACCTGTCATCCGCCGGCTCAGCAGAGATAAACTGAGATCTCCTGCTGAGCCGGCGGACTCCGCTGTGTGAATACGCCTAGTGTGAATGTGAGGCCTAACTCTAAACCGGTAACCTGTAAAAATGTTTAAAGCGTCCCCTATTGAGATTTTGAAGTACTGAAGTGTGGCGCCATTCCACAAGTGTGGGCAATTTTAAAGTGTGACATGTTTGGGTATCTATTTAGTTGGCGTAACATCTTTCATATTATACACAAAGAAAAAATGTCTAACTTTTAGTGTTGTGTTTTTTTTTTTTTTAATTCATGAAACCGTTTGTTGCCTTTTGGGGGGGGGGGGGGGGGGTTGAAAAATGTCTGCATAAATGCCATGTGATGTAAAGGTTGCAGCGGCCACCATTTTATTCCCTAGGGTCTCTGCTAAAAAACCTATATAATGTTTGGGGGTTCTGAGTAATTTTTCTAGCAAGATTATTTTTACTTTTAGGAGAGGAGTGACGGAATAGGCTTGGGCTGGAAGTGGTTAAACATAGTTGCATCCTCCATGGGGATATTTAAGACTTTAAGGAAGCCGTTTTACTTTTTTAATGAAGTCCTCCAAAGGGATGCAAGGTTTCTAGCCATTCTGAAGGCGTGAGCTGGCGTATCTGGGTTTTTCCAGTCTCCAAGGACAATGCGAACAGGGGGTGCACTGGAAAGCTCTTGGGGATCCTAAAAGGAGCCTCTGGACTGGGGATAGCGCCAGTAGAAGCTGCAGACTAGTCCTCGAGCATTCAGGTGGTGCTTGCCATGTAAATTTGTGCTAGGATGGTCTTTAAGTTTAGGAGTTTTAGAGGCCTGTGACTCCTCCAGATGCAGGGTTGTCTGTTAGGCTGCTTTCACACTGGAGCGGTGGGGGCGCTGCCGGTAAAGCGGCACTATATTTAGCGCCGCTTTACCAGTGTTTTAGCGGCGCATTTCGGCCGCTAGTGGGGTGGTTTTACCCCCGCGAGCGGCCGAAAAAGGGTCAATACCGCCCGCAAACCGCCGCTGCAGCGGCGTTTTGCGGGCGGGTTCGGCGCGCTCCCCCATTGTTTTCAATGGGACCGGGCGCTATAGGAGCGGTAAATATACCGCTCCTATAGCGAGCCAAAGATGCGGCTTGCAGGACATTTTTGAGCGTCCTGCAAGCGCACCGCTTCAGTGTGAAAGCCCTCGGGCTTTCACACTGAAGGAACAGCAACAGCTGTTTCGGGTCGGTTTGCAGGCGCTATTCTTAGAGCAATAACGCCTGCAAACCGCCCCAGTGTGAAAGCAGCCTTAAGGTGTTGATAGAAGCAAACCGTTTTGTCTTGTCATTGACCTGTGGTTAAATTTCTCTCAGTCTACAACTATAAGCTTTTGTCAACTTAACTGGCAGTGTTGACTTAATTGATATATTGATGGGACCCTGGGCAAAATTTTTCTTCATGCAGTTTCGCTCTCCTCCTGCTCTGAGACATACAATAAATAGCAGCTACGCTCAAAATCAGATTACGGTATCAGATCAGGCAGCGATTGCGATTGGTTGCCAGAGGTTACAGCATATCATTATAGCTTACTGACTTGTTGCTAAAGGTTACAGCACACATTACGGCTCACTGACTAGTTGCTAGAGGTTACAGCACATGATTTCTGCTTGTTGATTTGTTGCTAAAGATTACTGTACAGTAATATTGGTTGCTAGAGGTTTCAGCACATCTCACTGACTACACACCATGGACTGGGAAGGTGAGCGGACCCATCGATACAGAAAACTCCTAGGAATCTTAGAACTCTTGGGATCAGTGGCAGTGCTGGGGGGAGGTGAGGATGTGATCAATGGCAATGCACCTTTTTGTTACCGACTACCAATATAAAGAGGAGTTTCAACACCGGCCACCAATGTAATAGGGGTTTACACTGACCACTAATGTAATGGAAGTATTCACAGTAACCACCAATGTGAAGGGGGGGATTTACCCTGACCACCAATGTAAGGGGAACATTCACACTGGCCACTAGTGTGAATGAAAGGATTCTACACCAAGCCCCAATGTAATGAGAAGATTTATACTGACCACCAATGTAACGGACATTTAGCCTGTGTTCGTGTGTGTGTGTGTGTGTGTGTGTGTGTCAGACGCATACAAAATTGCTTTCCTGACACCACAGAAACGTGCTGCCCTTTAGCAGATGCACACAGTGCCATTAATTGTTAATGATACCCTCACACATCTGCTGCCATGTGCTGTGGAGTGTGATTTTTGAAAAAGGGTTGGGGACTTTCTTCTGCATTTCTAGCACATAGAGCAGCCCATTTAAAATAATTGGGCTGCCCCACACATGACCTACATCTTTATCCACCCTGTCATTACACCTTTGCATCCTAAAACTCTTGCTAACCTCTGCTCCCCAAACCTCCTCCACCCCTTTAACTCTACCTGCCTCCTCTGCTCGTCTTTTCACCCACCTTCCTTAACTCTATACATCCTCTTTTTCTCACCTGTGCACCCAAAACTGTAATTCCTTTTCTGCCTACTTCTGCACACCCCACACTACCCTCCCCCCCACCAATTTGCTTACCTTTGCAGAACAGGCTGATGTTGGGCTTAATGATCAGTTGCAGGCAGGACATTCAAGCATGCCCCTTTGCCTCCGCAGTGGGCACCATTCAGTATAGGTGATGGTGGATATGACCTCAGGGGGGCATGATATACACATGAATGCTACTGCCCCCGCTATTTACATATGAATGTAGGTTATTTGCATGAAAACTCGATCTGCAGGTGAGTCATCCGTACACAACAATAGGGCAGAGCTGGGCAGCATTGGTAGCAGCACTTCACACAGATATCGGGACACGGCACATGACTAAATCTACAAGGGAATTTAAACCAGGTTAGTTGGCAAGTATGAGGAAGCTGCTTTGGGCCCCACAACAATGACAGGGACCAGGGCAGCTGCCCCTTTTGCCCTGCCTTCAAGATGGCCCTGGGGGGAATTCTGGAAAGTTTCATCGCTCCACACTGGTCCAGACAAATGTGGTACTCTAGCATGATCAGCTTTCTGACTCTTTCAGATCGTCTTGATCTTCTGTGCCAAGGTTTCGTTGACAACCTTGCTTAAGTCACTGGCTCAACCAGCACGGCTGTTGAAGAGTTCTGAGGGACAGTTGCACCTCTGAATTGGTGATCCTAAAATGCTAAAACCCAAGTCTTACCCCAGAAATTCTCCATGAGCTAAATCCTGGCCTTTTTTGTTACTAGGCCAGGACCCAGCATTCAGCCTTTGGCTCCAACAAGGAATCTGATCTCAGTGCTTGTAATCCTTGTTTCAAAGATTGCTGGCTTTCCATTTTTTCATTAAGACCTTTTGTACAGTGCATCTCCCACGTGGCTTCCCCTGTGGACTCTCCTATGACTCTGAAGTGTTAAGCAAATTAAATTCAGGCCCCACAAAGACCAATGTTTGACCCAGTAAGGGATATCATCTTTCTACCAACACGAGGTTGTGTTACTTGTTATAACAGGCAACTGTTTGAAGCAGTTGGCCTATAGCTCTGTCTGGTATTCCACAAGGGCAAGATGATCTTGGGGCCTATAACAAATTCCTTCCTAATGTAGGTTTGGTTTCTCACCTCAAGCAAAATATTGTGCTTCTGTCCCTCTGCCCATCTCCATGTAATTGGAATGAGATCTCCACCTTCATCCCCTGACTGTAGTGTGCATTGTTTGTGTCTACCTTACAACCACTGCCTCCATTTGAAAAAAGCTGCTTCTTGTTCACCCTTTTCCTGGTGACTCAGACTGACTATCATCCAAGCTTATAATCTCAAGGATCGGGTTCCACCATTTTCTGTGAAGGCACACACTACTAGATCTGTGACTGACTGCTTTTTGGCATCAGGCAAATGTGTCTACAGATCTGACAGGCTGCCACCTGGCCCTCACTTCACAAGTCCTCCAAGTCTCTCTTATACTTGTGTAAGGTCCTTTAAGTGGCCATTTGTGCTGCAGGCAGTCCCCAGTTCTGTTTTTTGTTTGGATTTGTTAGTGTTTTGTTTGCTGTTGCCCATCCTTGAGTTGGACAGCTTTTGGACGTCCTGACAAGTCGTCTCCTTTTATGTTTCGTTCAGTATTATTCAGTTTCCTCTTTAAAGGAGGAGTTCAATTGTATTGAACTTGTCTTGGGGCATTCAGTTCAAAGGAAAAGCCTCTCTAACGCTTGACAAATTTGATTAAGTTTGCTTGTAACTGTAGTGGTGAGTAGCAAAGTGATTGATTTCCCCCCAATAGGACCCATAGACCTACGAGCACTGTTCCGTTTGAGCTTATACAGTTACAAACTAGCATTTCACAAATTTGTTGATTTTAGTTGCTAAAGGTAATGTATTATTTTAAATGTTTTGTATACCAGGGACATGCTTTATATTGTCATGGTGTAAGGAAGACCCTAACTTCTCTCTGACATAGGAGAAACATGCAGCAAAAGAAGTCATAACTCCTGATCTGCATACTTTTCTAAGTGAAAGTATTCGTATAGTTGCCTTAGGATGATGGCTAACTTTTTTTTTTTCGTAAGGAGATTTCACCAATGGCAATATTTGTATGGCTGCCAGCACAGGTTTCCTTTTAGGCTGGCTTTGCTTGTTTTGTACAACAACCTCTCGTATGAGGTGCCCTTTAGTTTTACTAGCGATGGTCTGTTGGGTGCCCCCGCTTTAGCAAGCCATTCACACTACATAGTTATGATCACATTGAATATTTTATAGTCTTGCATACTACTAGTTTAGCATTTCAAAACGTTTTGTTTCTGTGCATAGGTTTTATTTGTAGACGTGGGAGCTGCTACATAAGCATGCTTTCCTTTTCCCTCTGTGCAGTGCTATGCATTGGTTCTACTTTGCTTCTCCTTGCAGATCAAGTAAACAGGTCTTCCAACCGGAAAAGAATGCATTCCTTAGGTGGTCTTGTATCCCTTTTCCTCGTGTGACTAATCTAAACATCTAACGAAGATATAAAGGGCAATCCTATCAAAAATAGGACGGTCAAAACAAAACTTTCAAACTATATAGTTAACAATGTAATGTTTTGTGAAGTCTGTTAACTGACAGTACATTTTACATTCACATTAAACTGTTAACATATGTAAACTAGCAAGCATACTTTATTAGTGTGTTGTGTGATTTTTCCTAACCATTTTTTCTTTTCCTTTTTTATAGTGTGGCTTTATGGCTTCTTCTCCATCACTGTGATCAGCCTGCTATCCTTGCTCGGAGTTATTCTGATTCCAATTATAAACCAAGGCTGCTTTAAGTTCCTTTTGAATTTCCTTGTTGCGTTAGCAGTGGGAACATTAAGTGGAGATGCACTACTTCATCTGTTACCCCATGTAGGTTAATGTTTTGGAAAGGACCTGTAAAGTTTGTGTTTGTTTTTTTTTTTTTTTTTTTATTTATTTATTAATAGTAGCTTTAAAGTGAAAAATATATATCCAAAAAAATTAAATGCTGGGTAATTTTTCACACATGCACCTGGACTGTGCTTTTGTCTTTCTCCTGAAAAAGCTGGTGCTATTTTGTTCAGACCTCACCCATCATCAGCACCTGCTCCCTGGAATTGGATACTGTACTGACATAATCATGTTAATCCATGCTGCACAATAGTGTTTTTTTTACAAATAGTCTTCCAGGACAACATATGAGATATAGTTAACTCCTCCAACTGGAGCAGTAAACTCATAGCCAAATAAACTTTAAACGTAAGTCCTTCTGCTGAACTGGTCAGTTATTTTTTTTTTTTTTAGTTTTTTTTTGTTTCCTCCACCCCTTTACCTACCCGACTCCCCCTAGTGTAGAATTCTTTGCTAGATTATCCTGCAGCCCCCCCCCCCCCCTCATTACAGGAAGGAGGGGATGGGACTTGGTTTCTTTTTTTTTTTTTTTTTTTTTGGGAGTCTGTTGTTCCAAGCCTCATTGTTGGTGAAGATGCCTGAGACGTCTGGTGCCTTAATGATTTCTTTCAACAATGGCTGTCGAGACACTACGGTTAGAAGAGCAAATACTGTATTTTGGTTCTTCAATGCAGGCTGTAGCTCAGGTGAATAGACACCCTTGGCACCAGCAGGACACTGGTAAGATGGAGCTTGCTGTACCTACTTGCTTTCGCTTGTTTTTTTTTCACCTAGCCTGTATTTTGTCACATGGGGCCCCTTAGGGCTTCTTCAAGAGCGTTTAGGGGTCCAGATTTCTTCTCTCGACTGGTTATCTTTTAGGATATCTTTAGCTCCTGAGAAAGGACGAGGAATCTGCCGATGCTTAAAGCATCCCCTTCTACAGTGAGAGGAATTTTGCCTCCACCTTTCAGTCTTTGGGTCTTGGTAGATATTAAACCCCTGCCCAACCTGACCAGTGCCAAGATCCTTTACTCCTGTGCTGTCAGCTATAGGGGTTGCTTAGAAGGTAGATCTTGTGATGTATTTAACTACTTGCCGACCGCTGCAAGCCAATATATGTCGGCACAATGGCAGCGGTGGGCAAATGGGCGTACCTGTACGTCCCCTTTAAGAGGCGGGGATAGCAGGCCGCATACAGAGTGACCTCCCAGTGATCCTGTCAAGGCATTTCACCGTTCTGGCTTGTGTCGTTCTGGCTTGATATGTAGAATGCATATCGGCCTAAACTGAGGAAAAAAATGTTTTTTTTTAATATATTTCTGGGGGATATTTATTATAGCAAAAAGTGAAAAATGCTTTTTTTTTTTTTTCTTCAAAATTGTTGCTCTTTTTTTTGTTTTATAGCGTAAAAAATAAAAACCGCAGAGGTGATCAAATACCACCAAAAGAAAGCTCTATTTGTGGGAAATAGAGGGCTATAGATTAGTGTTCGAATGTGGCTGCCAGTAGATTTAGAGTTTTAGGCTGAACTTCTACTTTTCATAATGCAAAACTTTTATCCCAAAAGGAAAAAAAACTAAAACTGGAGAGTGCAAAATCTGCTACAGCTCTGCATAGAAACCAATCGGCTTCCAGGGTTTTTTTTTTTTTTTTTTTTTGTCAAAGCTTAAAGCGGCTGTAACCCTAAAAAGAAAAAAAAAATCTTCTGTTCCTTTTTAAGGCATGATCTATAGCATAGTGCTTGTACCTTGTAATTTTTCCCTTCCTATGCTGTAAAATACCTAGTTGATCCTGCCTTTTGTGTCCTCCTGTGGGTGCTGACCACAGTAATCATGGCTGCTGATCCATGATACCGTGGTCAGTTTACGTGCCTCCGTCATCCTCCTCCTCTGCCTCTCCCTCTTCTTCCCTTGCTGTCAGTTCCGAAGCCTGTTTGTGAGAGAGCGGATCTCCTCCCTGCCCCTCCTGTGGCTTGAAAATAACATTTATAAATAACTGCAATCCTCTCTATTTTAAGATCTATAAAGTACTGTCTTCATCCCCCCCCCCCCCCTTCGCCTGAAGGTAATCTCGGCCCCTACCATCTCTCTCATTCAATTGGGAAAAGAGCAGAGAAGGACACATGACCGCACAGAGGTGCTGTGAGTAAAGTTATATCAGAATTCAAATTTTAAAAAATGGACACACGGTACTTTATCTGGATAAAATGGAGAGGATGACAGTTATTGACTATTCTGACTCTTTAATTGAACAATCTGAAGTTAGAAGCTGATTGGTTACTATGCAGAGCTGTACCAGATTTTATGCATTCCAGTTTTAGTAAATCAACCTCAATGTTATACCCCTTTTTCATAGCTTACTTTTTATATGGCTAGACAGTCTGTTACTCCAAAGGTTTAGGGCATTTTATGTCTCGTCTTTGCACTTTCACTTGGTGTGAAGTGTTGCAGCACATTTATATTTACAACCCTAAGACCATTTTCATGTCATGTATTGTACTTATGGGTGGTGTCTATCCTGTACTCTGATGTTGGGATATATTTCTGCATTTATGTAGTGTCTCTTGTTCTACAACATATGTTTTTTGTAAAGAGTTGGAGTCAATACAAACTTGGTGCATTTGGAGACTTATTATAGAGAAATTTTGGTATCCCTGTACATTTCCTGAATTACTGTAGTTATGTTTGCATTTAGGCCAGCATGCTACTGCTTATTCGTTTTTAGTGGCAGTACAGGAGCTTTGGGTATCGGTGGTGCTGTCCTGGAAAACAATTTTGGAAGACCAGATTTAAACTTACTAGTAACTCTATTTCCATGTGTCTTCCAGGACAGCGGGGTTCTAGTTTTGTGTTATGCTCTTTCTGTTTTTTGTATGTTTTTCCAAGTATGAGTAAAACCCTCATACCCAAAGGGTTAAAGGTCTCCTGTTTTCTTTGCTGAACTTCTTTTTAATGTCTGTGGGCCCCCCCCCCCCCCCATCTAAGCTAATGGAAGCAAACAGTTGGGAACAGTCTTTAACCAACTTATGAATTTTAAAGTGATCCTTTTAACCGCTTCCCGACCACCCACTGCATATATACGTCAGCAGAATGGCACGGCCAGGCAAAATCACGTACAGGTACGTGGCCCTTTAATTGCCTGGCCGTGGGTCGCGCGCTCGCGACCCGGTCGGGAGCTCCGTGACCCCGGCCGCGGGACCAGCGCACCCGATCGTCACTGGTGTTCCCCGATCGGGTCACAGAGCTGAAGAACGGGGAGAGGTCTGTGTAAACAAACCTCTCCCCGCGCTTCCTACTCTGCCTGTCATTGATCGGCTGTTACCGGTCATCGGGAAAGCCGATCAATGACGTCAGACGTCAGCCCCGCCCCCTAATGTAAAAAAACACACACGTCACAGCCCATAACCCCTCCCCTCCCCCTAGTGTTTAACTTTCACTGCCACTGTCATTTATACAGGAATCAATGCATTTTAAATAGCATTGATTGCTGTATAAATGACAATGGTCCCAAAAATGTGTCAAAACTGTCCGATGTGTCCGCCATAATGTCGCAGTCACAATAAAAATCGCTGATCCCGCCATTACTAGTAAAAAAAAAAATTAATAAAAATGTATAAAACTATCCCCTATTTTGTAAACGCTATAACTTTTGCGCAAACCAATCAATAATCGCTAATTGCGATTTTATTTTTTTACCAAAAATATGTAGAATACGTATCGGCCTAAACTGGAAAAAATTATTTTTTTTTTTATATATTTTTGGGGGATATTTATTATAGCAAAAAATATTGCATTTTTTCCAAAATTGTCGCTCTATTTTTGTTTATAGCGCAAAAAAATAAAAACCGCAGGGGCGATCAAATACCACCAAAAGAAAGCTCTATTTGTGTGAAAAAAAGGACGCCAATTTTGTTTAAGAGCCACGTCGCACAACCGCGCAATTGTCAGTTAAAGGGACGCAGTGCCGAATCGCAAAAAGGGCCTGGTCCTTTTGGCTGCCAATGGGTCCGGGGCTGAAGTGGTTAATGAACAAAATGTTTCAGCCATTGTTGAAAATGCTAATTGAGGCAATGACTTGTTCTAAAGCAGCCATAGACCGTTTGAATCTTTGCCATTTAAACAGGAACCAAGTGTGAACCATGCATGGTCAGGCTGAACAACTTGGATATAACCTTCTTGTCGAATTTTACATGCAATAATCGCTAGCGGCTATTGTAACATCTAGCATTAATCATTGTGTTCTCTTTCTGGCCGGGACGTCCCCCGCCCTCCCACTAGGAGACCATTGTTAAGCTGGATGAATTCCCCCATTAACACTGGTTGCAGGAAAGAAATTTGCTCAGTCTATAAAGGCCTAAGTCATTGATTAGTTTGCATTTAATTCAAGAAGAGGGTCAGGCAGACTACTAGTATTGTTAGAAGATTGGGTCAGTAGCGGCATTGTCCATGTTTCTTGCAATACAGGATTTCCTTAAAGGAAGCGCCTTTTGCTTGGTTTTGGGTATTTCTGCATTAGAAGATTGCATAAGGTATTTCATTGTGTTAACTTTAACATCCCTGTTTTTTTTATGTTTTTGTTTTTTATGCAGTCACAAGGTGGGCATGATCATGGTTCTGAAGAGTCTGGAAACAGTAAAGATATAGACCATGTGGAAGACCAGGAGTTTCTGGTGGAGTATGACGGTGTTATGAAAGGCCTAGTTGCACTTGGTGGCATTTATCTTTTGTTTATAGTTGAGCATGGTATCCGAATGTTTAAACACTATAATGAGCAACGGGTAAGTTCTACTTTTTATAATAGACAAGTAAACAATTAAAAATTATTTAAGTAAATTGGATTTATACACAAAGAAAATACATCTAACCAGTTGTGGACTATCACAGACCTGTAAAATTGTATCTAAATACTTTAGTTGAGTGTATTATGTCATGTTGCTCTTCCTTCCCAGGGATTACAGTTTTCTGGTTTCATTTAGCAATGAGACTTGTTCTGTATTACAGGAGAATCTATTCTGTGGAAAAATGGAACTTCTAAAACCATGTTCTGCAGTGCCAATTAGAATATAGCAATATCATTTTTGCCTCCATTGTATTGGACTTTGGTCTGCATATAAGTTTTTAAAGCAATCTTGCATGTGGGGAAAAAAAAAAGTTATCCTTTTTTTTTTTTTTTTTTTTTTTTTTCGTTTTTGTTGCTTATTTTTGGTTACATTCCAAATAGAGTGGCAAGAAAGTATGTGAACCTCCTTGGAATTAACTGGTTTTCTGCAGTAGTTTCACATAAAACACGATCTGATCCTCATCAAAGTCACAATTATCGACAAATGGAATGAGCTTAAGCTGATAACGCACTAATATTCTAATTTGTTGCATCTTTAACACACCCATTTAACTAGTTGAACCTCCTTTGGCAGCAATTAGGGGTGCAGCGGATCGTCGCCGATCCGTGATCCAAACGGGTCACCCAGTTCGGATCGGCGCGATCCGCGGAGCGCTCCGCGGCCTCGGCCTTAGGAAAGGCCGCGACTTCGGCATAGCTCCGGAGCGGCGGCCATCTTGGTACACCCGGCCGCTGTTTACTATGTGATCGCTCCGTCAAATGACGGAGTGATCACTTGTAAACAAACTGCATTACCCAGCCTATACCCTGCATTACCCAGCCTATACCCTGCATTACCCAGCCTATACCCTGCATTACCCAGCCTATACCCTGCATTACCCAGCCTATACCCTGCATTACCCAGCCTATACCCTGCGATACCCGGCCATACTCAGACAATATTGCAGTGGGGGAGATGACGTGGGTATTGCAGTGGGGGAGATGACGTGGGTATTGCAGTGGGGGAGATGACGTGGGTATTGCAGTGGGGGAGATGACGTGGGTATTGCAGTGGGGGAGATGACGTGGGTATTGCAGTGGGGGAGATGACGTGGATATTACAGTGGGGACTATATGGTGGCGGAATTTTCACAGGTTTTTGCAAATTCAATTTATTATTTGCTGATCCGAAAAATGATCCGATCCGTGACTCTGATCCGAGGATCGATCCGATCCGTGAGTTTTTTGATCCGTTGCACCCCTACTAATCTGGGTGGACTACAGAAACCTAACATAATGACAGTCATTGGTAACAAATGGTAAAATAACTTTGAAGAATTATTAGTTAATAAATGAAATTACATTATATTATATGATCTACAGTAAGTGTATACAAACATGATACATATGCAAATGAATGCATGGACGAATGAGGAGAACTACAGAGTATATTCTTCTTTTGCAAATTCAATTATTTGCTGATCCGAAAAATGATCCGATCCGTGACTCTGATCCGAGGATCGATCCGATCCATGAGTTTTTTTTTTATCCGTTGCACCCCTAGCGGCAAAGGAATTTTTGACCATTCCTCTTTACAAAACTGCTTTA
The DNA here is from genome assembly GCA_028564925.1 of Lithobates sylvaticus. Lineage (NCBI taxonomy): Eukaryota > Metazoa > Chordata > Amphibia > Anura > Ranidae > Lithobates > Lithobates sylvaticus. The sequence continues at coordinate 141,786,446 of CM053031.1, read as the reverse complement.
TCTCAGACACATTTGTAGGCTGTCTGGTGTGAGCGGCTCTCTTGATGTCATTCCACAGCATCTCTCTGGGGTTGAGGTCTGGGATCGAACTGGGCCACTCCAAAAGGTGCATTTTTTTCTTTTTTTGAAGCCAGTCTGGTGGATTTGCTTGGGGTCATTGTCCTGCTGCATCGCCCAACTTCTACTAAATTTCAGCTGGCAGACAATCACCCTGACATTACCCTGTAGGATATTTTGGTAAATTTCTTAACTTCCCCTCTGTTGGCAAGTGGTCCATGCGCCGAGACAGCGAAGCAAGTCTAAATGACTTTGTTCCCGCCACCATACTTCACCATTGGAAGATGTTTTAATGTTGGTAAACTGTGCCCTTTTTGTGCCATACATAGTGCTGGGTATTCTTTCTAAACAATTCAACGTGTTTCATGAGTCCATAAAACATTTTCATTTGGTACAACAGTTTGTTTGTGTGTGTGTGTGTTTTGGAGAGCAGCGACCACCTCCATTGTGCTCCGCCATGGACACCCTGCCAATTCAAAGATTAGTGTTTTGGTAGACTCATGAACAGGGATGTTCCAGTGGAGTCTTCAGGCCTTTAGTTGTTACTTGTGGGTTCTTTACCTCATCAAGGATTCTGTATTGTGCCTTGGGAGTCATCTTGGCTGGGCACCCACTTCTAGGAAGAGTAGCCACAGTACTAAACGGTCTACATTTTATAAACCACTTGTCTAATTGTAGACTGATGGATTCCTTAACTCTGAGATTGCTTTGTATCCCTTCCCAGTCATGTGCAATCAGCTACACTTGATTGTCTATAGAGAGCGCCTTTTTTACGAGGCATGGTTCAAATCAGCTGATATTGCTTTTGAACAGCAGTCTTAAATTGGAGCGCTTTTTCTTTTTCTTTTTTCTTATATCAAAGTAGCTCTAAACCACACTTCCAACTCATTCTATTAATTGGACTTTAGGTGTGCAAACTACTGACTCCAATTTGCTTTCTTTGAAATAGTCTATGGGTTCGTTTAGGCTACTTTCACACTTAGGCACTTTACAGGTGCTACAGCGCTAAAAATAGCACCTGTAAAGAGCCTCTCCTGTCACTGCAATGTGAAAACCCGAGTGCTTTCACACTGGAGCGGTGCGCTTGCAGGACGGTAAAAAAAAGTCCTACAAGCCGCATCTGCAGCAGCGGTGTATACACCGCTCCTTTAAGCACCCCTGCCCATTGACAACAATGGGGCAGCGCCAACAAACCGCCGCTGTAGCAGTGCTTTGCGGGCGGTTTTAACCTTTTTTCGGCCACTAGTTAAAACTGCCCGCTAGCAGCCAAATGGCACCACTAAAACTATGCTAAAAATAGTGCCACTTTACTGCCGACGCCCGCCTGTCCCAGTGTCAATGTAGCCTTAGGCAGATTATGCAATTATCTTGTTGGAACCACAGGTTGCAGGAAAGAAAATCGCTCAACTCCCCTATCAACACTGACAGGTCCCTCATGTGGAGCTATTGTGTGTTCTCGACGCGGGAGCTGTCCCTGCCGGAAGAACACAAGAATTACTGTTAGCTTTTAGCCACTGGCAATAATCGCATGTTGAGAATCAGAAATGCTGGTTGTGCCGGAGTCGATTGATGGATCAACTTTGGTACAATCAGCCTGCCCATAGATTTATCGAACCATCTATGGCCAGCTTTACTTTTTCCTCCAGCACTGTGAAAGTTTAATGTGTGTTCAAATAAAGATATGAGAAATTAGAATTTTGTGTGTTATCAGCTTAAGCACTCTGTGTTTTTTATATTGTTGTGATATTGAGGGTCAGATCACAATTTATGGCAAATTACTGCAGAAAACCAGTTAATTCCAAGGGGGTTAACATATTTCCCCTGCCTCCTGTAAGTGCAGTGCTATAAATCCCCCCCCCCCCCCCCCTGTATAACCTAAATCAATAGAGCAGATTCTTTGCAAATAATAAAAAAAACACCATTGAAGTGTTACCCAACCTACAACAGTAAAATCTGTATATGCAGTAAAGCATGCATGCTTTACTCACTGTGAAACCTAAGGGGTTATTCCTCTGCATTGTTTAAAGGCGGTTTGATCCCCACTTCTCTGATCCTCCCCTTTACTGTCACAATCCATATGCTGATAGTACAAAGTCTTAGGGGCACGCTGCACATGCTCAGTTTTTGATGTATTGCTGTATTTTGGGTGTTTTTTTTTTTTTTTTTTTTTTTGTGTGCATGCGATCAGCACAGGGCCAATCGGCATTGTCCAGACAGAGGGTCATGCAGCCTCATAGACAGTCAAAAGAGATGAACTCTTCCTACGAGCTTTAACCAGACACAGATAGAAGTCACAAAACTGCTATATACTGCCGATGAGAAAGGGTATTTAGCAGTTTATTTACTAAAATAATTGCATTTCCATGTTCTGCGTAATCAGTCCAGGGAGTGATGGGATAGGGCAGGGGGGGGGGGGGGGGGGGGGCAACCTGGGGTCCTACAGCTGTTGTGGAACTAAATTTCCCATGTGGCATTGCAAGGCTGGCAGTTACAATTGCTCCCAGAGGCATGATGGAACTTGTAATTCTGCAACAGCTGGAGGGCCACAGGTTGCCTTCCCCTGGGATAGGGTGTAATGAACAAAAGATCTAATATATATTGTGGCTTACCAGTCATTGGATGTGTTGGCTATATTTGGTTTTGTTGGGCCTTTTTTTTTCCTCTGTTTTTACCTGGTGATCTGGCCAGGGGGAGGGTAGTGTTTAAATGTATTAGATTTTAAATACATTGGCAAATTTGAATCCAAACTCCAGCTCAAATTTTATAATCCGTTACAGCAAACAGGTTTTTTTTCTTTTTTTTTTTTTTTTCCTCTCCTCTCTTTTGGGATGAAGGCTTTACATGCATAAATAAAAGCTGATCATTGTAAGCAACCCCTTCCGATTGTTAAATGATTTGTCTCATGCCTGTACACTGATGCATCTGGAAGAGAGCTTGTTTTGAAAAACAATTACCGTATATACTCGAGTATAGGCCGTCTGGAATATAAGCCGAGGCCCCTGATTTACCACAAAAAAAACTGGGAAAAGTTATTGACCCGTGTATAAGCCGGGGGGGGGGGGGGGGAATGGAGCAGCTACTGTAAGTGGAAAAGAGGGTCAGCAAATGCCCATCTGCATGTCCCCTGTGTCCTATACAAACCCCCGTGTCCCCAGTGCAGCCTACCTGTGCCGATCGATCTGTCTCCCGCCGATCTGCCACCTGTGTCAGATGTCCGGTGTCCCCCCCCCCCCCCCCCCATTGCTGATCGTGGCGATCAGCGTGTAAGGCGCCATAACACGTTTAAAAGCCGCGCCTCCTCCTCCTCGTCCGTGATAGGACGAACACTCGGTTTTCCCAGCAGTCAGTGTGCAGTGTTCCACCTATCATGGACATCCTCTCATCCTCGTCCATGAGATGAGAATGACAGGACGTCCGTGATAGGCGGAACACTGCACACTGACTTAATGCTGGGAAAATCAGTGTCCGCCTATCACGGACGGGGGGGAGGAGATAAAAAAAGGGCTGAAAATCTCGGCTTGTACTCGAGTATATACGGTACTGGTTAGAAATTGATACCAGTATAGACAAGTTCAACAATACCTGGCAACCTTGGATCATCTTCAAGTATTTTTCGGCATTTGACTCTCTGATACAGACCTAAAGAGGGACTAAACATAGGTACCCAACCTATTACTGGTTCTCTTCCTCTCTATCTTTCGCCTCTATTACTGGTTCTATATGGTTACTTAGGCTCACTTAAAGCATTTATAGATGTTCTAGTTATATGATTGATCACTAGTAGTTATATTGGGAAACATCCCATATGGTGAGACATCCACCACTGAAACCTTTTATAGTACCAACTGTTCTGTTTTATCCTAATGATAAATATAGCCTGTAAGGTTTATACAAATGCTTTACTGATTGTATCCATGCTTACTTTTGAAATAAAACTTTAAATGATAAAAAAATAAAATATGACAGAGCAGGTAGCTCTTTAAAATTCAGAAAATTAAATTCACGTCGGATTGGGACCTTGAAATTTAAAAAAAAAAAAAATGGAACTTGATACCAGAATCATGGCTGTAGCTGGTAGAACCACTGAAACCCGAGGATGTACTAGTACAACCTATTTCGGGAAGTGGTGAAAGGCTGGTCAGCACAACATCCTTGTGAAAGGTTCCTTTTGCACATTACATGTTGAAGGTGAGCTCCTTTTTGAGGGTATACATTGAGGTGGCTACTTGAAATGGAGTCCCTTTCCCTCCATCACTGCCACAATTACCTATCCAATGGGCCTGCTTTACCTTACAGATAGGACAGATAGGAGCCATCATTTACTGCAGGTCCTTCACCTTGTGGCAGATCCCTTATAGTTGGGCCCGCCATACCTGCTCAGAAACCTCCTTTTATTTTAAGTTACTCCAACCCCCTCCCCACTCCTTGAGGGAGTGGGGAAGGGTGATGTGACTTTTGGCAACTCCTCCACATTAGATCTCTCCCCCTTTCTATACGTTTGTTACTTTCTGCTTCACAAGGCAGACTTATTCCTACACCTCAACGCTTGCAAATATAACTGGTAGACCTCTTCCTCCAAAATGATTGTAAACCTATTTATTTTTTACAGACCTGTCCTACTTACCTGCTCTGTGCAAAGCATTATCCTCTTCTCGGGTCATAACCCCTCCCCCCACCAGAGCTCATGGCTCCTCCCCTCTGCCGAGTGCCCACCATAGCAAGCCGCCTGCTATTGGGGGAACTCATGAGGGCTTGCTCCCAAGCTGTGCTCTGTGTATTTGACAAACCAAGCATGGATTGCCCCCACCCCCCTCTCCCTCACTGGCTGTGAATTACAGCTGACTCAGCCTGTGAATAAGGAGAGAGCCGCTGCTCTCATGCTCCGCACTGGATCAAGATTGGGCACAGGTAAGTATGGGGGGGGGGTGGGTTTGCTCTCATGGTGTGTGTGTGTTTGTTTTTTTTTTAAAACTTATCGCACAGAATTGGGTAAAAGACCTTCAGCCTTTATAACCGGTTCAGCTCTTTGGATGTACTATGTCTAGTAGAGTTGACTTTCAATCACAAGCAGATGTGGGTTTGGATAAGCTGGCTCCCTCCCGGCTTGAAAGTAAAAGTTGGGACCGGAAAACAAAAAGCTGGGAAAGTGGTACTAACAAGGAAGAGCTGGAAATGCCTTTTGCAACTAATTAGGTTAACTAAGACAACAGGTCAGTAACATGATTAGGTATAAAAAGGGCATCTTAAATAATGGGCAGAGGTTCACCAATCTGTGAAAAACTGCATCTAAAAATTGTCAAACCATTTCAGAAGAATGTTCCTCAACGTAAAATTGCTACAACTTTAAATACATCATCTACAGTACATAATCTCAAACGATTTCTTGTTGAATAATTTTATTTTATAGATTATAATAAATTACAGTCAGTATTGTAAAAAAACAAGTTTCACAATTTAGTCAAAGCATACAATAAAACTTATAACGATAAATTATATATATATATTATATATATATATATATATATATATATATATATATATGTGTATGTATATGAGAGATATAATAATGTATTGTGTAAGAATATTCATATTTAAAAAAATAAAAAATAAATAATAATTAAAATTATAGAATGAAATTACAATTATAATATCAATAGTCAGGTATAATTATGGACGCTAAATGCTAAAAGGGGGTAATGATTAACCAATAATATAAGGTATTATGAAACAATAATGGATAATAAACTACAATCAGGGCCAAGGTCCGTCTATATGGCTTGGTATTCCCTGAAAAAGTAAGTGAACATATTTCCTACCCCTATTTGTACTATAAAAAGGGGTAGGGAAAAGGGGAAGGTTAGTAACAGGGAAGAAGAGGAAGAAAAAACCTTCCAGAGTAATATTTTGTGATGTAGTAGAAATCGCGTATAAAAGGAGTGCAGTATTTATCATATTTCTTTGTGTCTATATCAATGATTTATTTGTATCTGGTGGAAGATAATGAACTATCCATGGTTTCCATATGGATTAAAATTTGAGGATTTTGTCTAGATAAATCGCTTCAGTCTTTGCATGTACCATGGCTTGTCACCCTTTTTTTGACAGTTTGTATGCAAAGAGAGTTAGTTTTCCATGCTTTCGCCTATGGATTGTTTAGCTGCTGTTATAAATAGTAATAGTTTAAATTGGCGAAGGTTCAAGTTTTGGGGTTTAAAGTTTAATAATGCTACAGTTTGATCAGGCATTAAAGAAATATTAAATATTGTTGAAAGAATTTTGAATACTTCCAGAATGAGTTGGCTTTGGGGCACTCCCACCAAGTGTGCGTGCATGCGTGCCCAGTGTTGTACATCCTCTGAAGCAGTTGGCAGGGTATTGATGGTTGAATTTGGCTAATGGTGCTGGCACTAAATACCATCTAGTAAGGACTTTGTAATTAGTCTCAAGGGCTACAATATTAGGAGTAGCTGATTTGGTTGCTTGCCAGATTTGAGCCCAATCTTGTTCATCTAGATGGAGGTGGAGATCATTCTCCCATTTCTCTGTGTAGGATGGAGGGGGGGAAGTTGTATATGAAATTAATTGGGCATATAAATGTGAAATCAGTCCTCTTCTGTGTGGGTCTGATATACAGCTTTGTTCAAAAAATAGAAAATTTATGAGGTGTAGTGGCTGTTGGTTTGTATGGGGTCAGACAATTCTTTAATTTGAAGGTTTCTGTTTGTAGTATATTATGTTGCTCACATAAAGTTGGGAAAGGTATTATATTTGAGGACCAGGCCGGATAGAAGGAAGGGTTATGAAGGAAAGAGTAGAGGGTTTTGTTTAGATTGGAAACCAAATCGAGTTTTTAATCTGTTCCATATGGAGAGACTGTTTAGTGTAGGCAGACCTCAAAAAATCCACTCGCCTGCTCGCATTTTGCGAGTGGATTTTGAGGTCTCGCGAGTGTAGGATCGGAGGGGAGGAGAGCCGCCGCCGCTGCCTGTCGGATTAGAGCGGCAGAGGAACATAACGGCTTTAGTTTCCATAGCTGTTTGTTCCCCGCTGCACGCCGTCATTTACAGCCCCTCCCCCTTGTCCGGGGAACTTTGATAGACAAATGACCTGACCCAGGTTTGGACGGGTGATCTGTCTTTCAAAGTGACTCGGACAAGGGTGAGGGGCTGTATATGACGGCGCGCGGCGGGGAACAAACCGCTATTAAATTGAAAGCTGTTATGTTCCCATGGCGCTCTAATCAGACAGGTGGCTGCTCTCCTCCCCTGCACAGGTAGGCTGCATTGGGGACACAAGCTGTACTGGGGGGGGGACACAGCCTTTACTGGGGGGGGGACACATGCGGCACTAGGGGGGGGACACATGCGGCACGGGGGGGGGGACACATGCGGCACGGGGGGGGGGACACATGCGGCACTGGGGGGGGGGGACACATGCGGCACTGGGGGGGGGGACACATGCGGCACTGGGGGGGGGGACACATGCGGCACTGGGGGGGGGACACATGCGGCACTGGGGGGGGGGACACATGCGGCACTGGGGGGGGGGGACACATGCGGCACTGGGGGGGGGACACATGCGGCACTGGGGGGGGGGGACACATGCGGCACTGGGGGGGGGGACACATGCGGCACTGGGGGGGGGGGGGGGACACATGCGGCACTGGGGGGGGGACACATGCGGCACTGGGGGGGGGACACATGCGGCACTGGGGGGGGGGGGGACACATGCGGCACTGGGGGGGGGGGACACATGCGGCACTGGGGGGGGGACACATGCGGCACTGGGGGGGGGGACACATGCGGCACTGGGGGGGGGGACACATGCGGCACTGGGGGGGGGAAACTTGCGGCACTAGGGGGGGACACTTGCGGCACGGGGGGGAGTCACATGCTGCACTGGGGGGGGTCACAGGCTGGCTGCATTGGTGGACAAAGTTGTTGTTAATATTTATTTTTATAACTTAATTCTGCATAAATCATTTAAGTATCATTTCATGAGATCATTTATGAGGGCGTGTTTAGGGGTGGGATTAGGGGCGGGGCATGGTAGGGGTTGGGCGGGGCAACTTGTGGCGAGTAACCCTTGAGGCCGGGCTTGTAGCTCAGGACTTGAAATTTTGAGCCCTGGTGTAGGGATTAGTGATAGATTTCCGATGAGTGGGGGTAAGCCAGAGGAGATTTGCAGTGGAAAGGGGATCACAGTCCACTGATTCTAATGCTACCCATAAAGGTATTTCTTTAGTGGCATGGTATTTTGTCAATTGAGCTAATTGTGCTGCATAATATTTCGTAAAATCTGGTACCCCAAGTCATCTTATTTTGGGAGCATATAGAATTTGTTTAGCTAGGCGTGGTCTAAGTTTATTCCAGATATATTGGATGGTTTTGCGTTTTGAGGATGCTTAAGAAGTGTGAGGGAACGGTTATAGGAAGTACTCTGAAGAGGTAAAGAATCTTTGGGAGAATGGACATTTTGATAAGTTATATGCCCCATTCATGCTAGAGGTAGGGATGACCATGTGGAAAGTAATTTAGATAGTTGTGTTAACATCGGGGGATAGTTAGACATATAAAGATCACTTGGATTAGCTGTGAGATTAATACCTAAATGGGTAATATTAGTCATTGACTAGGTAAATGGGAGAGCGCTGTGTAGTTGTAATTGAAGTTCAGGCAATAATGATACGTTTAGTGCCTTGGATTTTTGTGCATTAACTTTGAGGCCAGATAGGTGTCCAAATTCGGCCAGGAATCGGTGCTGATAAAAGGGGATTAGTGAGGAAAATGAGGACATTGTCTGCGAATAGACATATTTTATGATGGTTGCTTCCAAGTTCCAAACCTCTGATATCAGTATTAGATCGGATAATTTGGGCTAGGGGTTCTATTACTAAGGCGAAAAGGAGTGGGGATAAGGGACATCCCTGACGTGTTCCTCTTTCAATAGTAAAAGAGTCTGAACGGAATCCAGAATAGGATATAAAGGCCTTTGGATCTTGATATAGGGCAGAAATCCATCTTAGGAAGTATGTACTGAATCCTCATTTATGGAGAATTGAATTTAAATAGGGTCAGAACAAGGAATCAAATGCCTTTTTTAATATCTAGTGAGAGGAAGCAAGTTGGGATGTTTCGAGTACGGGCTATGTGGGGCTAATATTGCAGCTCGACGTATGTTATTTCCTACTTGTCTGGAAGGAATAAATCTAGTTTGGTCTTGGTGTATTAAAGTGCCTATAATAGGATTAAGTCTGGTAGAGATGATTTTAGCCAGTAATTTAATGTCTATATTAAGTATTGATATTGGTCTATAATTGGACCAAGAAGTATCGTCTGCATTTGGTTTTGGTATCATAGAAATTGAGGCCATGAGGGATTCTGGACGGAAGGAGTGACCAATAAGAAGGGAATTAAAGGCATCAACCATAAGCGGTGACAATAAATTAGCAAATCTTTTATAATAGGTGGCTGAAAAACCATCAATACCTGGGCGTTTGCGTGGTTTTAATGATTGTATTGCGGTTTGTATTTATAGTTCGGTAATAGGTTTATTTACAGATTCTTGTTGAGAATTAGAAAGTGAAGGTAAGTTAATTGAGAATAGGAGGTTATTTAGTCTAGTTTGATCAGTCATGGGAATCCTTATAAAGTTCAGATAGTCTTTTGGAATTCATGCAGAATTTAAATTGGGTTACTAGTATAGTTATCTTTGGTCAGTTTCAATCTTATTGGTTTCGGACTGTAAGTTTTCTTCCGTAATACAAGGGCTAGGAAAGTATCAGGTTTATTAGCCTTCATATAGAAAGTGTGTTTAGATTTTCGTAGAATCTTTTCCGCTGATTCTGTCAGAAGTAGATCAAGTTCTAAATGCGTTTTGTCATATTGTAACTTTGTTGACAGGAATGGATCAGTTTGGAATTTCTCCGAAGCGTCATAGAATGCCGTTTCTAACTTCTTGTGATGCAGTCTCTTTTGTTTATGAAAGTGAGATGCTTGACTTATACAAACACCTCTGATACACGGTTTAAGAGCTTTCCAATAAGTTAGAGGATTCGTATCATTGGTATTATTGTTTGCAATATAATCTTTGATAGCTTTTGCAATGATCTGTCTATATGAAGGCTGTGCCAGTAAACCGTCATTTATGTACCATGTTTTATGGTTTGGTCGAGGGATCAATGAGGAAAGGGATGTCAGGACTATATTATGATCAGACCATGTACATGGTAATATAGTTGAGTCTAGGATATATGCTGAAATATTAATAAAAAGATGGTCTATGCAAGAGAATAGTTTATGGGGATGGGAATAGTGGGTATATTGCTGTCTCGCCAGATGTTGTTCCCTCCATGTATCTAGAAGGGAATATTGATTAAGTAGTTGTTGAGTGCGAACCGGAGTTGGGGATTTATCTAGGTATGGATATATTACTTGATTAGAGTCTCTACCCAATATAAGTGTGTCTCGTTTATGATTCTCTATGAACAAATGGGAGAGGAATGACAGTGGGTTTTTATTTGGGGCATAATATGAAACTATAGTAGTTTCGGTATCTTGTAATGGGCCTGTCAATATTATGTATTGACCTTCAGGGTCTTTAAGTTCTGTGTGAAGTGTGAATGGCGTATGATGAAATACTATTAAAACACCTCTTTGTTTAGTATTTGCTGATGAAGTATAAACTTGAGGATATTTACGGCTAAAGAGTTTAGGACAAGAATGGGATGAAAAATGTGTCTCTTGAAGACAGACCACATGTGCATTTTTAGTTTTGAGAAAGATCAAAAAGCTTTAGTTCTTTTCGGGGGTGAGTTTAGACCCTGTACATTAAGGGTTACAATATTTAGAGGAGCAATTGCACAATTAAAATATATGTAAAGAATAGGTTGTATCTCTATCTCTCTGGAAAATAATAGGGGGGGGGGGGTAATGAGAGGGGGTGTAGGAAAATAAAGCAAGGATTAATAAATGGTTAGGTAATTATCTATTGGTATGTATTCAACAAATTAAGAAGCTTTGTTATTTGACCAGGAAGAAAAATGCTCCTAATAGGAGCAAGTATCCAAAGGTTGGTAGTAAACACCAACCCTTGGGTACACTTAGTCCAAAGAGTGTCCAAACAGTTTGTTGGGCACTCAAAGTATTGGAGGTGCAGTGACTATCTCCGGGACTACGATGGCCATCAGATAAAATTATTTGAAAATAAACATTTACTAACCAAGTCTTGGATAACTAAAAGTTTGAGGTACTAATAAATATATTGTATATATTAGAACGGTAAATTTGTTTATAAAGATATAACAGTATTGCATTTAAACTAAATTTGGAACAAAATTCTAGGTATGGAATTGGGTATTAAGCTCATAGCATAGTAAATAGAATGGGAATAAGCTACTCCACTTACTATGTATTACCTTATATAAGTTAGTTGGAGTGTAGAAATAATTGGATTACTATAATAATCGTATTCCATTTAAATGGGTAGAGATTTAGATCTCTTAATTCATATATGAAATAATAAAAACATAGATGTATATCTTCAAGAGATATTTGATCTCAAATAGTAAAATAAGCAGGGTTGGACATATCCAAACTCTGTAGACTCCACTTGCCTAAGGGGTGTTTTTTTTAAGGCTAGTATTGTTTATATTCATACTATCAAGAGAAAAATTAATCTAGAATGGTACATATATTTAAGTATAAATGATATATTAAATCATTGGTTTAGTGTCTGAAATAGGTGAAGCAAAATGACTTCACTTATGAGTTTTAGAAGAAGCAAATTGTATTAATAGCAAATCTATATTTGAACGGTAACTTTGTTCATAGATGTATATATCAGTGTTGCGGATAATCCATATCTGGAACAAAAATCAATATTCCAGATATGATAATTTAAGTACCATGTTCATATAATGGGATGGGAGTAAACCATCCTCCCTCGTATGAAAGATAATGTGATATCTTATATTAATTTAGTTAAAGTTCAAAAACATCTGTATTACTAATAACCATATTCCATCTAAATAAACAAGGATTTAAATCTTTTAGTTCATACGTGAAATATTAAAAACGGAGATATATAATCTTGAGATTTGATCTCAAATAATAAAAAAAAATAGATTTCGACATATCCATACTCTGTATGCAGGCTAAGTATAATAAAACATGTATTTTATCAAGATCCACTTGCCTAAGGGGTGTGTGTTTTAGGATAGTTTTGTTTATATTCATACTATTTGAGTAAAAACTTCACTTGTAGTGTATACATCTAGAAGTATAAACATATATATTCATTGGTTCAGTGTCTGGAGTAGGTGATGCAAAACGACTTCTCTTATGAGTATTAGAAGAAGCAAGTTGTTCTGAGGTGTCCTTTTGATGTTGTGGGGAACCAGAGTTTGTACGTCGTTTGGATCCTTTTGCAGTTGCCTCAGATGTTGACAGGTGAAGATCCAGTATTGTAGAAAGCAATTCATCAGTAGTTTTACAAGTATAGGTAGTTCCTTTGTATGTAAAATTAATTGCAAAGGGGAAAGTCCAGCGATATGTGATCTGATGCTATTGGAGGACCTGTAAATGAGGTGTCATTTCTTTTCTCTTCATAAGTGTCTGTTGAGAAAGGTCTTAATAGATTTGGTACTGATGACCCTGAAATATTAAGGAATCTTTGTTGCGGGCTGCTTCCAGTAATTATTTCTTTGTGCGGAAATAATGGAATTTAATAACTATATCCCTGGGGGGACCATTTTCCTTTCTTAGTGTTAGTGACTTGTATTCTGTCCATTTCAAGTCTTTTTCTATTGGAACGGAGGGTGCCAGTTCTTGAAATAGTGCTGTGGCTGTAGATTGTAGCTCTTCAATATTTTCAGGGATTCCTCAAATACGGAGGTTAGATCTTCTTCTGTTATTCTCAAAGTCCTCAAGGCAGTTTTGGAGGGAAGAAGGCATTCCAATTCATCAGCATGGTTAGATATTGTGGTATCAAGTTCATCAGTTCTCTGTTCTAGAATGGAGGTGTGCTGTCCTACCTCACAAATTTCGCTAGTTAATTTTGAAGCCTGTTGTAGGGAATAAGAAATAATCCTTGTGTCATATTCTGACTCTGAGCGCTGTGTGGAAGCAGGAGACTGCAGCAGTTTCTGTGAGTGAGTTTGTGAGGCCGGTACTGCCATTTTCTAAATGGATTTAGTCAGAGAATTTTTGTTCTTTCCCTGCCTTCAGTTTAGCTTTCCTTCCGCTGTACATCATCTCAAAAGATGCCCAGGGGTATTAGCAAGGTACCTGTTACAAATGTAGGTAGGTTTCCAGTCAAGACCCGGGTTATCAGACGTTCGTGTCTTGGTCGGAACGGAGAGCTCAGGCAGACATGTCTACCCCAGGCAACTCTGCGCATGCACTCCCCAATCTCAAAAGATTTAGAGAAACTGGAGAAATCTTTGTGCAAGTACAAGGCATACATGCAATCTCAGATGCCCATGATCTTGGTATCTTTTCTTTCAGATAGCAGCTAACTTTCTCATGAAAGTGGTCAGAGTGGCTCATTTAGCCACTGGATCGTTTTCCGAAGCGGTGGGGGAGGACATCCCCAAAACTGTGTGAAGCCTTAATAATTTTAAACGGTTCTCAAAATTGAACAGGATAAATAAAGTGAATACTAGTTTATAGGTTCGGGTGTTATTGGCTAATTTGACCACTCTACGTAAGAGGCTAAGCATGCTCTACATCCCACAGCCAACCAATATCGTTAAACAGTAAGAATTCAATTGAAAAGGTATTTGTATAGTGGCTGCATTTTGTTTTTGTGTGAAGTCGTTGACCCAAGGTGATCATGTAACTATTTAGCGCGATTTGTGCTAATTTTTAGAATTTGACTAGTAAATGATAATAGTCTTCCATTCGAAATCAAATAGTCACTTCAATGGCTTTCTCTTATTTAGGGAATTAAAGGTAGGTTAAGGCGGAAACCTAAAGTTGATGAGTCTACAGTTGGGAGAAAGTTGTCCGATCACAAATTAAATCGGAGGTCAGATGCCGAATGGCTACAACTCAAACCCTTAGCAGGTAAAGGTTATGAAAGAGCCTCGTGACTAATACTTTGTTTATTTTTGTTGGTTTCTTCTTCAAATTTTTCTGAAACAATGGTTTGTGATATTCATAACTTTTCATCTTCCTGATGTTTTTTGGCTTTAAAATCTGTTGCATGCTGTGCTGTCAGCTAAATTCTTTTTTAGGTTACCTGGTTATGGTTAAAAGAAAGGCTTGTTAATACTTGTTTCTAATGCATCTAAATGCATGTTATCTTTATTATGATGCAATGCCATTGACTTTTTTAAGTCTCCTAACCCACTAAATCAGAAAAAACAACATAGATGTCGTCTTTTTCAAAACACACTACAGTACAGGCAATGGAACAGGCCCTATTTTTCATGAGGAACCTGGACACATGCGTTTTTAGCAAGTTGTAATGCATGCAGTAAAGATCAACAGTGTTAATGTGTCCTTAAAGTTTTGTAATGGCCATAATCTGAAAGTCGCTCTCAAGCATGCAGTGTGTGGAAAGGTTTCCCAATAATTTTCCAAATTAAAAGCTTTCTGCAAGGTGGCGTGGGAAAAAATTGTTTAAGAACAAACAAAATGACCATTTACTGGCAACAAGAAACATTTTTAGAGTCTGTGATCCTTCATCCATCATATCTGGTTTGTGAACCATTCCCCTGCCCTATGCATATATACGGTTTACCATCTTATGTTTTTCTGGCATCATAGACTACAGTTTGCTCCAGATTTAACCCCTCCTCTGACTGACATTTTTATATATATATAATTTTTTTTTTATTTTTTTTATTTCTTCCTCACTGTAAAAAATTAAATAAAATAATAATAAATGTATCCCCTGCTGATTTTGTAATTTTGCCCACTGACAAAAAGAAATAATCCGTCTGTGATTTTAGTGATATATCTATTTTAATGTTGAAAGACGGAACAAAAAATATCCAGAATACACATTTTAAAAAAGTTATTGATTTTGTATTTGACCCCTGCAAAACATGACTTGGTGGCAAAACCCTTTTTGGCAATCGCAGACGTCAGATGTTTCTTGTAGTTGGCCACTAGGTTTGCACACATCTCAGGAGGTATTTTGTCCCACTCCTCTTTGCAGATCCTCTCCATGTCATTAAGGTTTTGAGGCTGACATTTGAGCCACTCCTTTGTTGCCTTGGCTGTGCGTTTTGGGTCATCGTCATGCTGGCAAACTCATCCACAACCCATTTTCAATGCCCTGACTGAGGGAAGGAGGTTCTCATTCTCGCCCAAGATTTGACGGTACATGGCCTGGTCCATCGTCCTTTTGATGCAGTGAAGTTTTCCTGTATCCTTAGCCGAAAAACGCCCCCAAAGCATAATTTTTCCACCTCCATGTTTGATGTTGGGGTTGGTGTCCTTGGGGCCATAGGCAGCATTCCTCCTCCAAACACAGCGAGTTGAGCTGATGCCAAAGAGTTCGATTTTGGTCTCATCGGACGACAACACCTTTGCTCAGTTCTCCTCTGAATCATCATTCAGATGTTCGTTGGCAAACCTTCAGACGTGCCTGTACATGTGCTTTCTTGAGCAGGGGGACCTTGAGGGTTCTGCAGGATTTCAGTCCTTTACTGCATAGTGTGTTATCTATTGTTTTCTTGGTGACTATGGTCCCAGCTGCCTTGACATCATTGACAAGATTCACCCGTGTAGTTCTGGGCTGATTCCTCACCGTTCTCATGATCATTAAATAAAAAAGGAGCCTTCGCGCTACTAAGTGTTATAAAAGGATAAATCTCAGAAGTGCTAACAAATACAAATAAAATAAAGTGCAAAGCTAATTGCAAAAGAAGGTGCAATAATAAAGTGCAATTTCAGTGCAAAACCAGTGCCATGAAACAAACCAGCAGCTAAATCTAGTAGTGTTCACAAAACAGTAAATATATAAAAAGTGATCCTGCGCAACGGTGTAAAGCACACACTTAAAATGGTATGGTATAAATATTGATTGCATAAAAAAAATCAAACACTCCAAGAAAAAAAAAAAAAAAAAAATATACTATAATAAAAAATAAAATAAAAATATATATATATATATATATATATAAATAAATAAATAAATTCTTTTTCATAAAATGAAAATATAAAAAAAAAAAAAAAAACTGGGAAGTGTTCTAAAAACACTTAGGCCGGTTTCACACTAAGGCGGTGGGGGCAGCGGTGAAGCATATTTAGCGCTGCTTTACTGTCGTTTTAGCCGCATTATTCGGCCGCTAGCGGGGTGGTTTTAAGCGCAGCGGTATTACTGCGGTGTCCCATCGATTTCAATGGGTAGGAGCGGTGAAAATATGCTCCAAATATGCTGCTAGCAGGACTTTTTTTTACCGTCCTGCTAGCGCACCGCTCCAGTGTGAAAGCCCTCCAGCTTTCACACTGGAGTTAAAGGACCCGCTTTTTTCAGGCGCATTACAGGTGCTATTTTTAGCGCTGTAGCGCCTGAAAAAATGCTTAGGTGTGCAAGGGGCCTTGGTGAATAAATAAATAAGTCCATGTGGTTATCCTTTAACTTATTGTATAGTAAAACGTCTTTAACCACTTCAGCCCCGGACCAATTGGCAGCCAAAGGACCAGGCCCCTTTTTGCGTTTCGGCACTGCGTCGCTTTAACTGACAATTGCGCGGTCGTGCGACTTGGCTACCAAACAAAATTGGCGTCCTTTTTTTCCCACAAATAGAGCTTTCTTTTAGTGGTATTTGATCGCCCCTGTGGTTTTTATTTTTTGCGCTATAAACAAAAATAGAGCAACAATTTTGAAAAAAAAATGCAATATTTTTTGCTTTTTGCTATAATAAATATCCCAAAAAATATATAAAAAATATTTTTTTTTTTTCCTCGGGTTAGGCCGATACGTATTCTTTACTTTTGGTAAAAAAAAATCGCAATTAGCGATTTATTGATTGGTTTGCGCAAAAGTTATAGCGTTTACAAAATAGGGGATAGTTTTATAGCATTTTTATTAAATTTTTTTTATTTTTTTTTATTTTTTTTTTACTTTTAATGGCGGCGATCAGTGACTACGACATTATGGCGGACACATCGGACATTTTTGACACATTTTTGGGACCATTGTCATTTATACAGCAATCAATGCTATTTAAATGCATTGATTCCTGTATAAATGACACTGGCAGTGAAAGAGTTAACCACTAGGGGGGGGGGGAGGGGTTATGGGCTGTGGCGTGTGTGTTGTGTTTTTTTTTTTTTACCATTAGGGGGCGGGGCTGACGTCTGACGTCATTGATCGTCTTTCCCGATGACAGGGAACAGCCGATCAATGACAGGCAGAGTAGGAAGCGTGGGGAGAGGTTTGTTTACACAGAGCTCTCCCCGTTCTTCAGCTCTGTGATCCAATCGCGGGACACCAGCGGCGATCGGGTCCGCTGGTCCCGCGGCTGTGGTCATGGAGCTCCCGACCGGGTTGCGAGCGTGCCGCCAGCTCGCGCGCGACCCACGGCTAGGCTCTTTAAAGGGCCACGTACCTGTGCGTGGTTCTGCCTAGCCGTGCCATTCTGCCGACGTACATCGCATGAGGCGGTCGGGAAGCGGTTAAAGAGTCTCTAAGTGGGTGTTCATTTAGTGAGTTACTCCCATGTCTATTGTTGAAACTTCCCGCAGATTCTAATTGGGTAAGCGAAAGGTGAATAAAGAATCCAACACTGAGCTCACAGAACTCTCACCTCTATTTCTTGTTAAATCAGCATAAAGTTATAATGGAAAGCCTCTTCTCCTATTCCAATGTATGCCACAGGGCGCCTTCCGTCCCTGTAGTTGGTTTAAGCTGTACAGAACTTCCGCTTCCGCATCTATACACGCCAATGTTAAATAACTCCTCTGCTGCCACTTCCAGCAATGTCTCCTTTGTTTCAACAATATACATGGGAGTAACTCACTAAGGCCCCTTTCACACTGGGGCGGTGCGGGGCGGCGACGGTAAAGCAGCGCTATATTTAGCGCTGCTTTACCATCGTTTTACCCGCGGTATGCGGCCGCTAGCGGGGTGGTTTTAAACCCCCGCTAGCGGCCGCAAAAGGGTTAAAAACCTCCGCAAAGCGCCGCTGCAGCGGCGGTTTGCGGGCGGTATCCCCGCGGTTTCCCATTGATTTCAATGGGAAGGAGCGGTAAATACACCGCTCCTTCACCGCTCCAAAGATGCTGCTAGCAGGACTTTTGTTGCGGTCCTGCTAGCGCACCGCTCCAGTGTGAAAGCCCGCCGGCTTTCACACTGGAGTGAATGGGGCAGGTTTTTTCAGGCGGTATACAGGCGCTATTTTTAGCGCTGTACCGCCTGAAAACCGCCCAGTGTGAAAGGGGCCTAAAGGAACACCAACTTAGAGACTCTTTAAAGACGTTTTACTATACAATAAGTTAAAGGATAACCACATGGACTTATTGATTTTATTCACGGTTATACACTAAGTGTTTTTAGAACACTTCCCAGTTTTTTATATTTTCATTTTTTGAAAAATGATTCTATATATATTTTTTCTTGGAGTGTTTGATTTTTTTTTTTTTTTTTATGCAATCAATATTTATACCATACCATTTTAGGTGTGCTTCACACCGTTGCGCAGGATCACTTTTTTTATATATTCTCATGATCATTGAAACTCCATGAGGGTGAGATCTTGCATGGAGCCCCAGACCAAGGAAGATTGACAGTTATTTTGTTCCATTTGCAAATAGCACCAACTGTTGTCACCCTCTCCCCAAGCTGCTTGGGAACCTTGTGTAGGTCTACAATCTTGTCCCTGACATCCTTGGGCAGCAGAGATTGGATTTTGATTGCTTCTGTGGACAGGTGTATTTTATACTTGTAACAAGCTGAGATTAGGAGCACTCCCTTTTAACCACTTCAATACAGGGCTTTTAAACACCCTTCCTTACCAGAGCACTTATTGCGATTCGGCACTGCGTCGCTTTAACTGATAATTGCGCGGTTGTGCGACGTTACACCCAAACCAAATTGACGTCCTTTTTTTCCCACAAATGGAGCTTTCTTTTGGTGGTATTTGATCACCCCTGCGGTTTTTATTTTTTGCGCTATAAACAAAAAAAAGCGACAATTTTGAAAAAAAACACTATTTTTTGCTATAATAAATATCCCATTTTTAAAAAAAAAACACAATTTTTTTCCTCAGTTTAGGCCGATTCGTATTCTTCTACATATTTTTGGTAAAAAAAATCGCAATACGCGTATATTGATCGGTTTGCGCAGAAGTTATAGCGTCTACAAAATAGGGGATAGATTTATAGAATTTTTTTTTTTTTTTTTTTTTTTTTTTTTTTTTTTTACTAGCAATGGCGGCGATCTGCGATTTTTTTTTTTTTTTTTTTTTTTTTTTTTTTTTCGTGACTGCGACATTGCGGCGGACACTTTTGACACATTTTTGGAACCATTCACATTTACACACGATCGTTGCTATAAAATTGCAATGATTACTGTGTAAATGTGACTGGCAGGGAAGGGGTTAACACTAGGGGGCGCTGCAGGGGTTAATGTGTTCCCTAATAGAAGTGATTCTAACTGTGGGGGGAGGGGACTCAAGGGGAGGAGACCGATCATGTGTTCCTCCGTACTGGGATCACATGATCGGCCTCCTCCTCGCTGACAGGACGTGGAGCTGTGTGTTTACACACACAGCTCCACGGTCCCGTTGTTTTAACGGGCAATCGCGGGTGCCCGGCGGACATCGCGGCCGCCGGGCACTCGCACCGGGTCCCGAGCGATGCCGCGGGCACGCGCGCGCCCCCCAGGCGGCCGGGAATGCGAGGACGTCATATGACGCCCACCCAGGATGGTAGATCCACCTTGTGGGCGTCGTATGACTATGGCGCGGTATTGAAGCGGTTAAGAGACTGCTCCTAATCTCAGCTCGTTAACTGTATAGAAGACACCTGGGAGCCAGAAATCTTGCTGATGGGGGATCAAATACCTTTTTCACTTTTTTTGAAATGCGTTTTTCAGAATATTTTTGTTCTTCTGTCTCACTGTTAGTAGGTTTATTTTATTAAAATTATAGATTGATAATGTCTTTGTCGTTGGGCAGGGGATCAAATACTTTTTTCCCCTCACTGTACCTTTTTTACAAATACCCATAGCCTTACCTGGAATAATAAAACTGGAATGTACCTGGTATGTTTTGGCAGTATTGTGCATACAAGGTGCAGAAGAGACAAAGTAATATGCTATGCTGTCCCAGTAATGAAAACCGTAGTATCTCTCAACTTCTTTTGATACTTGTTTGCCCTAGGTAAATGCTGCTCAGTTTTTTTTTATTTCTGCTTTGCTGCTTTTAATATAGGAACTGAGGATCAAGCTGCTACTGAAGCCCAGAGATTAAATGAAACCGAGATGACGTATGTTGATAGTCTTCAGTCTCCTGTAAAGGTTTTTGTTGCAGTTGACGAAGTAATGGCACACAATAATAAAGATGGACCCTATGATGATGATCACAGTGTGGATGATGGACAATATGAAAGTAATCACACAAAGGAAGTGGTATCAAAGAAACACAATCATAGCAAACACTCCCACCATTCCCATGGCCATTGTCATTCTGGAAAAGATATGAAAGACAATGACATTGCCAGTATAGCTTGGATGGTTATAATGGGCGATGGCATGCACAATTTCAGTGATGGCTTGGCAATAGGTAAGTTCAGACTTGAGTTTTAAGGGCTACATCTCTTCATGAAATGAATATCTAGATCTCTTGCATTTGTCTGCCTTTGCTAATACATTTGCAAGATACAGATATTTGTATGTTATGGTTAGACATGTATAAGTAATGATATTGAGTATACAGTCACTGTTTGTTCCTGATGGTTTGTCTTGTTTCCAGGTGCAGCTTTCAGTGCAGGGCTTACCGGGGGAATTAGCACATCCGTAGCTGTGTTCTGCCATGAGCTGCCACATGAATTGGGTAGGATTTGTGTGTGTTGTATCAAATGCCCATTGTTTTTAATTATCTATATTACTGTTTTTATCGTTAAGTTTAATGGGAAACTAAAAGTTAATTTTTTTTGTTTTTAATGTGTTTTTGAAAAAAAGAAAAAATTCCAATCTTTAACTTCGCAATAGGGAATTGTTTGGCATGTATTTAATCTTTTAGGGGTGGGTAGTATTTTTCTATACACATGACACATTTTAAAATGTCACAAAATTCAGAACTGTCCCATGAAATGAAATGCAACCAGTAATTTTGTCTCAGCTGCACAATTACAATGGCTAAATCAGTCAAAATGTGAACACAAAATGTTTCACTAAGTGACCAATCTTGCATAATAAAGAGAACCTGTGTAAGTGCAATATGATGCATACTTCTAAAAACTTCTTCAGTTCAGTAGCCCAAAAACGTTTTTTTTTCTTGTGTGTAACAACCTAATCAACAAGTTGTGACTTTATCGCCACCACCTTTTGGAAGGCAGCAAACCACCTTCGTTGACCCCAGGGCCATCTTTTAATGTTTGGGCAAACATTTTCTAAGCCCCCCTCCTTCCATACAATTTCACTCTCCACCTGCTCTGAGACATACAATAAATGGCAGCTAGACTCAAAATCCGTTTACTGAATCGAATCAGGCAGCGATTTGCGATTGGTTGCCAGAGGTTACAGAGTATCATTACCGCTCATTGACTGGCTGGTAGAGGCTACAGCACACATTATGGCTCACTGATTATTAATAAAATTATAGATCCTGGGACAATAATACCAAACGTGCGACATTGTGCCCCTTGCCCCCCCCCCCCCCCCCCCACATCTCCAGCATACATCTTCATTCTCTGGGCTTATTTTATACATATCTATTGGGCATCTATACCATCTGGCTAATATTTTGTAATTCCTCTCTTGGTGTCTTCTAGATATCGATAGTTTATGTACTACTTTAAATGCTTTCTCCCATTTTTCTTTGGGGATATCAATCCCCAGTTCTTCCTCCCGTTTTTTTTTTTTTTTTTTTTGTATGTTATCTCCTGTCTATTATTGTCTAAAATTTGATATTTATATATGTTAGACAGAGTATGAGTTGGCTTTTGCTCTTTTAAGAATATATTTTCAAGATCAGTCAAGGGTCTATTAATTACATCCTCTTTTATTAAAGAGAACCATATTTTTGAAGCTGCCAGTATTGTATCTATTTTACCTTGTATTCGATACCTAAAGAATCAAGTGGAATTAATCTATCTTGTTCTAATGTCTCTATCAGTCTAGTATCATCCCTCTTTGCCACTTTAGGAAAGTCCCTACCTTCATTGCTGGTGGAAATTCTGGGTTGCCAAAGAGTGGGGTCATTGGGCCCACATATGTCGACACTTTCCCCTGTCTTAGCAGGCCGTCCCATACCTTCATTGTTGATGCTACCAATAGGGGCATCTCATTATCAGGAGGACGTTTTTTCTTTATCCATGGTAGTGATTTTAATTTGATAGCTGTGACCTCCTCCTCGAGTCTTACCCATTGTTTGCAGTCCCCATTCTGGAACCAATCCACAATCCTTGTTTATAAACACCGCTTTAAGGTACACTGATATATCTGGGAGGGCCAAGTTTTTTTCTTTCTTTGGGCGAGTTAACGTATCTCTACTTATTCTGGCAGGTTTTCCCGCCCAAACAAAGCTCCCAATTGCCTTTCACAACTGATTTAAAATATTTATTGAGGGAAATATTGGTATGGTTTGAAATGTATACAGGATCTTGGGTAATATATCCATTTTTATAATGTTTATCCTACCCATCCATGAAAAAAATCCCTGTATCGTTGAAGTGTCTTTATTATTTTATGCGTTATTGGGAGATAGTTCAATTCATAGTTTGTCCAAATCTTTAGGGATATCTGTTCCCAGGTATTTGATTGCATTGGTTTGCCATTAAAGTAGAAATTGTTATTTTATACGTTCCACCTCATTAGTTAATGTAATATTCATTACCTCTGATTTGTTGTAGTTTACTTTAAAATTACTAACTTTAGCAAAACAATTAAATTCCTGTATTAAATTTGGTAGCGTCACTTGTGATATATACCAACATATCGTCTGCATATATGGATAGTTTATATTCCTTCTCCCCTACTTTTATTCCCTGTATATCTTTGTTATTCCGAATGGCCATTGCTAGATGTTCCATAACCAGCACATATAATAATGGAGACAGGGGACATTCCTGCCGGGTTCCATTTGGTTATAGTTGTTGGCTCAGATATTTCACTGTTTTCTCGTATTCTAGCTATAGGCTTCTGGTATAGGACCATTATTTTTTTTCCAGGAGCATTGGGCCTACTCCCCATTGTTTCAGTGTCTCTTTAAGAAAACACCATCCACCCTGTCAAACGCTTTCTCAGCATCTACAGCCAAGAGACAGGATGGGATGGTGTGTTTCTGAGCATATTCCATAAGTGTCAATGTCTTTTAGGGTATTGTCTCTGGCCTCTCTTCCCTTTACAAACCCCACTTGATCTAAGTTTATGTAAGCTGGAAGTATCAGAGTAAGCCTATTGGATATGACCCTTGAGTAAATTCGAAGATCAATATTTGTCAAAAAAGTGGGTCGATAATTTCCACAATTAGTATGGTCCTTTTTCAGGTTTTGCTATAAGAGAAATGTATGCCTGCATCCCTTGTGGGACAAAAGGTTGCAAGACTGATACTGCATTAAACGTTCATTTCATAAGTGGAATTAGTAGATCTTTAAATTTTTTTATAAAACCGGGGAGTAAATCCGTCTGGGCCCAGACTTTTCCCTACCACTAATGACTCAATTACTGTTTGTATTTCGGCCTCTGAAAATTCCTGTTCTAACTGCTCCGCATGTATCCTTGTTCATGTTGGTATTGGTGTATCCTCTGTATATTTTGTGTACATTCTGTTGAAAGGCTTCAGAGTCTTTCTCTGCTAACACATTTTGGTATGTTATACAACCTAGAATAAAAAGTATGAAATGTTTTCAAGACCCCCTTTGGGTCATATACGCAGTCCCCTGTTTCAGTTTGCACCTTGACAATGTTGAGTTTATTCGTTGGCATAATGCCCTGGCCAATAATCTACCGGGTTTGTTTCCTTGCTGGTAATATAAAGACCGAGTTTTGTCTCTAATCCGCAAATTTTGTTCGTCTAAACAGAATCTCAGTTCTGTTTTCTTTGTTGTTACTTCTATTCATTTCTCCTGTGAGGGATTTTGTGTGTGTTGTTTTTCCAGTTCACTTACATCGTTCGATAGCTGCGTTACTTTATTTTCCATTTATCTTTTTTAGTCTCGCTCCATGTTTATAAACAAACCCCGTACAATACATTTCAGAGTTTCCCATTGAATGGGAAGGGAAGTAGAGTCTTCCGAGCGGTCCCCCATAAAATGTTATTGCTAGCCCAATCTCTGTTGTACATGCCTTGTCAAATAATAAATTATCGTTTAGCTTCCAAGAGCCCCTTGCCCTATTCTCGTTAGCAATGGCCATCGTCAGATATATCGGTGCATGATCGGACCATATTGCATTTCCGATTTCAGAGGAGGAAATCGGTCTTTCCCAATTTATTTATCAAAAAGTAATCAAGTCTATGATATGTTCCATGGACTTTCGAAAGAAATGTATAGTCCCTTTCGAGCGGATGAGCAACCCCCCATATATCGACTAATTGGTATCTAGTCATCATTTCCTTTTAAACTTCCTTTTCTCATTATTTCTACATTTTGTTGGGGGTGCCGTAGTGTCCATTTCTCAGCCAAGAACAAAGTTAAAGTCACCGCCAACTATTGTCACCCCTTCCGCTTTTTCCATTAGATCCATTAGAAGTTGCGTTCCAACTTTAATCTGCTCTTGATTGGGCAAATATACATTAATAAAAGTGTATTTTTTACCATATATGATTACTTTCAATAGTAGTGCTCTATATTCCTATAGATTCCCTTTACTTGATGAGGTATTGATTTTATTTATTGCTATAGAGACTCCCCTAGATTTTGAATAGACAAAGGAGTCATGGTACCAGGTTGGGTAGTGTCCATTATGTATATTGGGTATGTGATGTGAACGAAAATGGGTCTCTTGAAAAAGGACGATACCAGCATTTTGTTTATAAAGAGAATAAAGCACCTGTGATCTTTTTGATGCTGCATTTAGGCTTCTGATATTATTATATGAACATATCTTTACCATCTTAACAAAATTTCAGAAGAGAGGGATAGAAAAAAAAAAGAAAAGGGGATGGAAAATGTAAAACTTTCAATCAAGTACTAACACCCCAACACTCATCCACACCACAGTTCACCCTCCTACACTCAATCACACACAACACCCACTCGCACCACCCTCACTCTACCTACTTGACTTCTTTTAAGTCTACCCTTACAAGTAAGGTCCCTAACTGGGGGGTTGGAAGGTAACCTCCCACAGTGAAGATGTGTCTGGCCCAGGCATCTTTATTTATTATACATTTTTCCCCTTAATAGAGCACATGTCGGAGAGAAAAAGAAAACCAGGGAAAACCTTAAGGAGGCTGTGAGTCGGGGAAGGGAGGGGGAGAAAAAAAAACCATCCCTCCCAATCCCCACCACTTAATTTCTAAATTTAGAGGATCCCCCCCTCCCCCCAACCTTTACCATTAATTACCCAATTCGTGGAGATAAAACATTTCTCCATTCTCCTTAGTGTTTTTATATCAAACCAACTATTCTAAATAGTTTGGTTGTGGATTTAGTGTATTACCTATCTTAATAACCAATCAGTGTAACACTATGACATTATACAAAACGCAAAAAAAAAAAAATGGGGGGTATCAACAAGGAGTGAATCTTTACATTTATCATGTCCTTAATTAAATATTTCTTATGTCTACATTTAGAACTGTATAACCATAACCAATATGTGCATTAAACCTTCTCCCTTCCCCTCCTTCCCTCCTCTCTCTCTCCTCCCTCCTCCCATATCCCCACCCCTAGATTCCCTCCAGTCTCCCTTATCTCCTATATGGTCCCCATGAAATGTCAGAATATGACTGTGGCCATGCTGGTAAGTCCATTGAAGGCAGGTGAAGATTTTTCAAAAAGTCTGTGTGAGATCTCTCAGATCTCGGAAAATATTCTTTTGTCCATTTTTTTACTATGATCTGGAAGGGAAATCCCCATTTTTATATAGAATTTCTCTTTCCCTTTTTTAATGCATCCAAGAATGGCTTCACCGCTCTCCTCTTGGCCAAAGTATATTTAGATAAATCCTGCAAAAAATCAATGGAGTACCTTCAAACTCAAAATTTCTTTGTTGCCGCGCAGCTGCCATAATACTTTCCTTAACACAATAAAAGTGTATCCTACAGATCACATCTCTTGGTTTCATTGGGTCTTTATCTTTAAATCCCTGTGCTCTGTGTGCTCAATCTATTTCGGTTATACTGGGTTGCTTTAATACCATATGAAATATTTATTGTAATACATTTTTCAACCCTTCTGGTCCTTTTGTTTCTGGCAAACCTCTAACTCTTATGTTTCGTCTGCTTCCATTTTCCAAATCGTCAGTAACATCCATCAGATAGTTTATGTACCTATCTGATTCTCGATTCTTTTCCTCCAGCATTGAAATAGTTTTGATTTATGTCCGTCAATTTGGAGTCTTTAACATCCACCTTATTTTGTGTATCTACTACCGATGCCTTTAATGCCTGGATTTCCACTTTATAGGAGGTTATATATATATATATATATATATATATATATATTTGTCTATATATATATAAAATTTGTCTATATCCTCTCTTGTAGGTAGTAACTTTATATTGACTGCATATCCCAATTAGATCCTCCTTCTGCTCCCTCCATATCTATTATCCTCCGTTGTATATTGCCTTGGTTCCACGTCTTTAGGAGAAGCCCCAAAATCCAACTCAGTTATAGAATTTTCTTATTGAGTTTGCGGATTTGAATTCTTAAAATATCCTTTTATGTCAGTTTTTAGAGCAGAAGTGGGATTTGAGGGATTTTTCACAGTCCCTCCCACTGACCCCCTTTTTTACTTTTTATGAATGAGTGCTTTTAGGCGGCATATTCAGAGATAAGAAAAAGATTGTCAATCTCAGTAATGAGGCTAAGTATATTTATTATTTCAGCCTATAGGTAAAGCGTTCTGCCTTTTGGTCAGTCAGTCTATATCTGCTTGTGCAATTAATGTGCAAATCAGCAAAGCAAAAAAAAAAGAAGGAAAACGCCAGACCTGTATCTGTGATAAAGGATGTCCCCCTCTGTACAACACCGATCCGATCCTCTGTGGTTAATGAGGAGAAGCCAAATTAAAATTATATCCATTCGCCGTTGCTCCCGGGGTCTCAGCGGGACTCCCGGTCTCTGCCGACCCGTCCGCTGGTTCCCCTGGCTCTCCGCCAGGCTCGGAATCCTCCGACGTCACTCGGGATTCTCGGCAGAGACCGGGTCTGCAATTCAGCGTCTCAGTAAGATTCTGCAGGGCTCGGGGGACCTCGACTAGGCTCAGGAGGACGCGTGCATGTGCAAAAACAAACAGCTGCCACTCCAGCCTCCTCTGTCCCCGCTCTCATTCCTCGCCCACCGTCTGATCTCCAGGAAGCCGCAAACAACACAGGTACAAAGTGTAGATCTCAAGAGGGGCATGAGACATAGAAGGGAGATGATCTCTGAAACCACCAGGATTTAGGCCAGAAAGGAACAGGTATAACCGGTGATTTTGTTTAGGGTTTACAGCTGATTGCCTGGGCCGGGAGGAGCAATGTTCACCACACGTCTGCTCTGGTCAGTTCCTCCTCCCCCATCTCCTCCCCCCGTGGCACCATGTTTTAAAAAGAAGAGAACAGGCTGATGTTGGGCTTAATGACCACAGTTGTAAGTAGGACTTTCAAGCATGCTCCTTAAAGGAAAAAAGACACACGGCTGGAGAAGGTTTGGTTGCTGCTCACCCCTAAGAAGTAGCAAAAAGGAAAATATCCCCCCAAAAGGGTTTATGGGGTTTTTAGGCAGCGATTTGGAAAAAATTGCATATGATACCACGCTTTATCTAATATAAATCTTTATTAAAGATGTCACAGAAATGGCATAGTGGATAAAAGACATGGGTCCCAAATGGGAATAATAAAACAAAACAGAAAAAATGTATAAGAATTACACTGATAGGCAAAAAACTTTTACAGCGGAGTATTTTAACACCGCCAACATAGGTTGAGGTAAAAGAGAACCTGTTAAGTTTTTTGTCTATCAGTGTAACTCTTATACATTTTTTTAGGTTCTCTTTTACCTCAACTTATGTTGGCGGTGTTAAAATACTCCGCTGTAAACATTTTGTTAAAAAAAAAAAAAAAAAAAAATACTCCGCTGTAAAAGTTTTTTGCCTATCAGTGTAATTCTTATACATTTTTTCTGTTTTGTTTTATTATTCCCATTTGGGACCCATGTCTTTTATCCACTATGCCACTTCTGTGACATCTTTAATAAAGATTTATATTAAGATAAAGCGTGGTATCATATGCAATTTTTTCCAAATCGCTGCCTAAAAACCCCATAAACCCTTTTGGGGGGATTTTTTCCTTCAAGCATGCCCCTTTACCTCCCCAGTGGGCAGTATTCAACAGAAGTGATGGTGGACATGACCTAGGTTCAGGGGGCATAATATACATAGACATATAAATGGTGCCTCTGTTTACATATCAATGCCGCCTTCCGTGGCTCTTAACACGTTAATGCCTCCACTATTTACATATCAGTGCAGGTTATTTACATGTGAACATAGGGTCTGCGTATGGCAACAGGGCAGAGCTGGGCAGCATTAGTAACGGAACTTCACACAGATATCGGGACGTAGCACGGGACTAAAACTTCAAGGGAAAAGGGAGTTTAAACTGGGATAGTTGGCAATTATGGGGTAGCTGCTTTGGCCCCCACGACAATGATGGGGCCCAGGGTAGCTGCCCCTTTTGCCCTGCCTTAAAGACAGCCCTTTCCTGCCCAAGCCAATTTTCACCCTTCAGTGCTGTCACTTTTTAAATGCCAATTGCGCAGTCATGCTACACTGTACCCAAACAATTTTTTTTATCATTTTGTTCCCACAACTAGCGCTTTCTTTTGTTGCCATTTGATCGTGCATGCGTGTGTGTTTTTTATTTATTTATTTTTAAACAAATCGACCGAAAAGTTTGAAAAAAAAGTTTTTCGGTTATAGAATTTTGTAAATAAGTATGTTTCCTCCTTCACTGACGGACACTGTTGGGGCGGCACTTATGGGTGGCAGGCATTGCTGATGGGCACTGGCATCTGTGTGGGCACTGGCCGTCATTCCTGGTGTTCCAGGGTGGCATACATGGTAGCCATCCATTGTGGACATCACTGGTGGTCCAGTGTGGGCATCCACGGGGGGGTTTGCACTGATAATCAGTGCAGGACCCCCCCCCCCCCACTGTCAGGAGAGCCGCGAACCAGCTCTCCTCTAGTCCCGTCTGTCAGACATGAATGAGGAAAAGCCGATAAACGGCCCTTTCTGTTTAAACACTGATCAGCCGTGATTAGACATGGCTGATCACATGGTAAAGAGTCTCCGTCAGACTCTTTACCGAGATCAGTGTTGCAGTGTGTCAGACTGAGGCACCGCACCACCGATCAGGCCGGCTGTTATCCTGAAACTCATCATATGAGTCAGGATAATGGAACCACCGCCCGGCCATCATTCTGCTATAAGCCGGGAAGTGGTTAAATATATACGGTCAGAACATGTTTGTTTTTCCCTAGGCACATAACTCCTTAACTGGAAATCTCTCCATACATTGATCATTCGCTCTCCAAACAAGGCATCAGATTCCAACCACAAGAAAAAAAACTAAAACTAAAAACCATGTTGTAATTCCATGCATTGACATGGCATGTGTGAGAAATAGCTCAGTGTCAACTGAGTCAAAAATGATCTGGCATTTTATCCATATACTTGTAGCAAAAAAATAATCTTCCGTGGACTCAACATGCCTCTTGGCAAATAGCTTGGGTTATTTACTGTCCAAAAAGGGTTCATTTGGGGGGGTTTGAGCTGTCCTGCCATTTTGGCACCTCACGAAATGTGATAGCCAGTCGGAAAGTATAAGCTGAGTAAATTTCAGTATCTATACCAGGGGCCTCAAACTGGCTGCCCTCCAGCTGTTACGAAACTACAAGTCCCATCATGCCTCTGCCTGTGGGAGTCATGCTTGTAACTGTCGGCCTTGCATCATGGGACTTGTAGTTTCGCAACAGCTGGAGGGCCACCAGTTTGAGACCCCTGATCTATACCATAGTTTTGTAGACACTATAACTTCACACAAACCAATATACACTTATTGGGATATTTGTTTTACCTTACCAAAGACATGGAGCAGAATAAGTTTTTGGCCTAAATTTATGAAGTTTGAAGTAGAAATATAAAAGCTCTATTTGTGTGAACAAATGATAAAGAATTTAATTTGCGTACAGTGTTGCATGACCAAGCAGTTGCCAATTAAAGTAGCACAGTGGCGAATAGCAAAAAATGGTTTGGTCATGAAGAAGGTAAAACCTTCCGGTGGTTAAAGTGTTGCTGTGAATCCCACACCAGATAGTCCCTGCCACCAAACACAGCAGAAGGCTTACTGGAGGAATATGACTGATTACAGAAGTCATACAAAGCCCTGTATGATATTGCCCAGTATCCACTGAACTTCCAACTCCCATTCACGGAATTGGCATCAAGCAGGAATATCGCTTTACGCCTTTGTCTCCAGTGGTCGTTTAATGTATACATGCAAGTCAGAGAAAAAGGAGACCAAGCGTTCCACGTAGTGTAAAACCAGATAGACTATTAAAATTAATAGTATGCACTTATAAGTATAAAAATGGGACATCGCTGTCTGCAATCCTGAGTGGCTACAACGCACTACTGGGTACACTTCTGGGAATGTGATAAAGGCACGTAGCGCTGCCTTGACGTGTTTCATCATAGATGACGTCTTCTGAGGCACACATCTTTTCACTTGTTATTGCGTGTGTGGACTCTTTTTGGACAGTTATTTTTATGTCTTCTTTCTTGGTGTATTTTTATTTTAATATGGTGTAAGCTCACATTTATGTAGCTTAGCACAGTAGTTTTATAAATGTGCTGGAAGATTTTCTTTTAAAAAGCAGCAATATACAGATTTATAAATCTGCCTCAAGTCTTTCATGCAAACCCTAACTCATTTTTTTGTCTTTCCTGCAGGAGATTTTGCTGTGTTACTGAAGGCTGGTATGACTGTAAAGCAAGCAATTGTGTACAATGTTCTCTCTGCAATGATGGCTTATATAGGCATGCTTATAGGCACAGCAGTTGGACAGTATGCCAATAATATCACGTTGTGGATTTTTGCCGTTACAGCTGGCATGTTTCTGTATGTGGCACTAGTTGACATGGTAAGGGACAATAGAGACTATAAATGTTCAGTAAATCTGTTTATGTATGCAGACTATTGTGAAAAATTACTTGCCTCTTTTGTGCATTTACGCATACCTGACATGCCCATCAACTGCATAAAGCCACATTACTAGTATCCACATATGTTTGTTTATTTCTTTCATTTAGGAATTTTCAAAAACACCCACCTCTCTCCAGGTAGAGCTGCTATTGTCTCGCTGTTTTCCTCTCCCAGCTCCCCTTGTCTATCTTTCGTACATAGAGGCCAACCATCATACTCTGTAACCGCTAGGGAGGCCAGAAGAGCAGTAATAGGGTGGCCACAGGACAACCATAGCAGCTTTAAAGGGATTGTAAAACTTTGTTGTTTTTTTTTTTTTTTTTTTAAATAACAAAAATGTCCTACTCGCCTCTACTGTGCAGTTCGTTTTGCACAGAGTGGCCCGAATATCCCCTTCTGGGGTCCCTCAGCGGCGCTCCTGGCTCCTCCCCGCATTGAGTGTCCACGTTGGAAAAGCTCTCTCCTATGGTGGACACCCGTGCGGGTGCACTCCCGAGTCCTGCATCTGTGGCCATTCACAGAATGCAGGACTCAGCCCCGCGTCATTGGATTTGATTGACAGAAGCAGGAGCCAATGGCTGCGCTGCTATCAATCTCTATCCAATCAGGACACACGACACCAGCTAGAGCTGGTCTGCTCATTCCCAGCCTGCGAAGGATCGGGGTCAGGTAAGTAAAGCAGGGGGGCTGCATTAAAGTGGAAAATCATGAGGGTTTACAACCCCTATAATCGTTTTTTACATTGCAGTGTGACTGGGGTTTTCATGGTCCCAGACCACTCTAAGCATTTAATATCCCATATGCCTGACTGCATTTAGGTCTTCCTTTAACCACTTCAGCCCCGGACCAATTGGCAGCCAAAGGACCAGGCCCCTTTTTGCGATTCGGCACTGCGTCGCTTTAACTGACAATTGCGCGGTCGTGCGATGTGGCTCCCAAACAAAATTGGCGTCCTTTTTTTCCCCACAAATAGAGCTTTCTTTTGGTGGTATTTGATCGCCCCTGCGTTTTTTTTTTTTTTTTTTTGCGCTATAAACAAAAATAGAGCGACAATTTTGAAAAAAATGCAATATTTTTTACTTTTTGCTATAATAAATATCCCCAAAAAATATATAAAAAAACATTTTTTTTCCTCAGTTTAGGCCGATACGTATTCTTCTACATATTTTTGGTAAAAAAAATCGCAATAAGCGATTATTGATTAGTTTGCGCAAAAGTTATAGCGTTTACAAAATGGGGGATAGTTTTATAGCATTTTTATTAATATTTTTTTTTTATTAGTAATGGCGGCGATCAGCGATTTCTATTGTGACTGCGACATTATGGCGGACACATCGGACATTTTTGACACATTTTTGGGACATTTGTCATTTATACAGCAATCAATGCTATTTAAATAGCACTGATTCCTATGTAAATGACAGTTGTAGTGAAGGGGTTAACCACTAGGGGGCGGGGAAGAGTCAGTGTGACGTGTTGTGTTTTTTTTACAGTAGGGGGGCGTGGCTGTACGTCTGACGTCATTGATCGGCGTTCCCGATGACAGGGAACCGCCGATCACTGACAGTCAGTGTAGGAAGCGCGGGGAGAGGTTTGTTTACATAGTCCTCTCCCCGTTCTTCAGCTCCGTAACCCGATCGTGGGATACCAGCGGCGATCGGGTCCGCTGGTCCCGCGGCCGTGGTCACGGAGCTCCCGACGGCGCGCGCGTTCCCCCCGGGCAGGCAAATTGAAGGGGACGTACCCGTACGTGCTTTTGCCTGCCCGTGCCATTCTGTAGACGTATATCTACATGAGGCGGTCGGGAAGCGGTTAACTTGCAAACCTTAGAATCCCTTTAGTTATACATCAAAGAACTGAAGACTGCTAATGAGAAACAGTGGCCCTTAAAAAAAATAATGTATTACAAGGCAACCCACCTCATGAGACACCTTTTTACAAGTTTTTTAATGCAAATGTATAAAATGTCTAAACCATAGTGGAGTACAAAGTGGTGAAAATCTTTCACAATTGAAGCAAAATTTCTGGTATGCATATTTATTGGTCCAGCTTGGACCAATGTAAGTATGCATGTATCCTACCTGACCAATCCTGTGGAAGCTTGAAACCACTGTAGAAGGCAGTGCTACTAGTGTTTGCCACTAGCCTCCAGGTCCTTTCCTGAATGGCTGCCCTGCTGCTTAACCCCTTCCCACCGACCACACATATGTGGCCTCACGGAAATGGGCTTTTTTCCATGGGGGCCGCATTTCTTTGGTGGTAAATTATAATAGCAAGAAATTCAGCTGAATTAGAAAAATTTATATATTTTTATAATTTTTTTTTACTATTTTGTGCCAGTTTTTGTTTGATTAACAAAATAAAATCTACGCACTTGGGGAGATTACTTGACTGGTGCAGACACCAGGACACTTTAGTGACGGGGGGAGGTGGAGAACGGTAGCCGAACTCTTTGACCCCACAGGCCCATACAAACTTGACTTTGAGAGCACTGCAACTGAAACACGTTTTAAATACAATACAGCCCCCGACAGGTAACAACCAACCACTCGCATCACTGGAGGAATTATGTAATGACTCAGGAGTACTACCACATACGCTCTCACTGACATACTCGCTTATTACCCCGCCGGAGGACTTTGTCCCACCAGGCTTACTTAAATGGGAACAAGCCCTAGGGCTCCAATTCAGTAACGCGAAGAGGTAGTTAAAACATTTGCGACAATTTTGGAAAAAAAACACTATTTTTTACTTTTTGCTATAATAAATATCCAATTTTTTTTAAAAAAAAAAAACGATTTTTTTCCTCAGTTTAGGCCAATACGTATTCTTCTACATATTTTTGGTAAAAAAAATCGCAATAAGCGTATATTGATCGGTTTGCGCAAAAGTTATAGCGTCTACAAAATAGGGGATAGATTTATTGCATTTTTTTTTTTTTTTTTCCGTGACTGCGACATTGCGGCGGACAATTCGGACACTTTTGACACATTTTTGGGACCATTTACACAGCGATCGTTGCTATAAAATTGCATTGATTACTGTGTAAATGTGACTGGCAGGGAAGGGGTTGACACTAGGGGGCGCTGCAGGGGTTAATGTATTCCCTATATGTGTGCTTCTAACTGGGGGGAGGGGACTCAAGGGGAGGAGACCGATCATGTGTTCCTCCTACTGGGATCACATGATCGGTCTCCTGCTTGCTGACAGGACGTGGAGCTGTGTGTTTACACACACAGCTCCACGGTCCCGCACGGTCCCGTTGTTTTAACGGGCAATCGCGGGTGCCCGGCGGACATCGAGGCCGCTGGGCACCCGCACCGGGTCCTGAGCGACGCCACGCGCGTGCCCCCCAGGCTGCCGGGAATGGGAGGACGTCATAGGACGCCCACCCAGGATGGTAGATCCACCTTGTGGGCGTCATATGACTATGGGCGGGTATTGAAGGGGTTAAGGACCAAACCGATAAGCGGTTGAAAGCCCTCTAGAACTTTTGTTGCTGGCAGGCCCTACTCCAGTGTCAATTCCAGTCCTCAAGGTGCCCACACAGGTCATGTTTTCAGGATTTCCCTCAGATGAAACGGCTGTGGTAATTACGAAGACAGTAAAAACTGATCAAATCACCTGTGCAAAATAATGGAAAGTCTGAAAACATGACGTGTTGATACGCCTTGAGGACTGAAGTTTGAAACACTCCCCTACTCTTTATCTCATTTTAGCTGTGACTTTACTGTGCCAAAACATGGGTAACTGGTCAAAATCCCTTGAGAGATTTTACTATTATTGCTGTTCCCTTGATTATAGAGCAAATAAATGAAGTCTTAAAGTGGTTGTAAACCCTTACAAACCACTTTGGCCTACAGGTAAGCCTAGATTAAAGCTTACCTGTAGGTCCAATAAATATCTCCTAAACCTACATGGTTTAGGAGATATTTAGAAAAAAAGGCATCGCTGTCTACGGCACATGCGCCGTAGACAGCGGCGTGCAGGCACACTGCGCATGCCTAGTTCACAGCGATATGCCGCTTTCCTGCGCATGAGCGGGAGTGACGTCATCGCCGCTCCAGCGAATCACAGCGCTGGAGCTGCGAGACCCGGAAGTCACTCCGGTATTGATGGCGCCGGAGAAGGTCGTGGATGAGAACCGCTTCGGGGGCTTCGTTCTCAGGCAAGTTATTCATAATGAGCTAGTATGCTATGCATGCTAGCTCATTATGCCTTTGCCTTGCAGGTTACGTTTTTTTTGTTTTTTGGTGTGGAGGCTTTACTTCCTCTTTAATAACCATCTGCTGGGGACTTCCTGGCTTATCTCTCACATTGGACTCCTGTCACTACACATACGTGTAGGGCACATTGGTTAAAGTGCTGGACTGCCAAGAAGGGACTACTTTGCATGGCATTTGAGGAACAACCTCTCCAGCCCTATTCTTGTTACTGTTGTCAGTTACACAGCAAAGACTGCAAAGTTGTCTTCTCTGTATCTTTTGAAGAACTTGCCTTTTTGTTTCTCTACTTCCACATCCATATTGCGACCCTTCTCCAGACTTGGCTCCCAGTTCACCCACAAGGTTGGAGGATAAGACTCGCCTATCTCTGATTTGAGATTCCCAGTCCAGGAGTTGCATGAGTCTAGTGGTAGCCTCATTCAAGAGTATTTTTTTTCCTAGTGCCACAGTTTGTCACTGTTCTGTGAATGGGAAAACTACAAGATCGGCTTGTACTTCTCAATGAGCTACCCCAATGCTGTTGAGCGCTGTGGTAGTTCATTCATGCTTCCTGTGTAACTGCCGAGCATATTGGAGGTACAGCTTGACAGATGCAGTCTGCAGGTGTCCCCCGGCATCTCTACACTGAGAACTGAGTGGTCGAACACTGCTGACCAAGTGGGAAGGTAAAGGATCACCGCTCCAGGTGGATATATGGATACAAGACTCTCCTCGGAACTGGAATACCAGGTTCAGGCTAAGCATATGGCAAATGAAGCAAAAAGGAAGTTCTGGACAGCCGCACTCCGGAATATAGCCTTTGTTGTAAAAAATCCAAAAATACAAGCCACAGCAGAAAATGTGACAAACAAGCTGACACGTTTCACACTTAGCTATTGGCTATGATTAAGCACTGTTAAGTGTGAAACGCTACAGTGGTTTGTCCCATTTTCTGCTGTGGCTTGTATTTTTGGATTTATTTACAATAACGGCTATATTACGGAGTCGGCTGTCCAGAACTTCCTTTTTGCTTCATTTACCGCTGACCGAGTGGTCAAACACCAGCATCTCTACACTGAGAACCGAGTGGTTGAACACCGCTGATCGCTTGGTTCTGATAGCTCTGTGAGCAGAGAGCTGTAGACTGTCAGTCAGCAGTTCTCTTCTCTGCCCCATCCTCGCTCACTGGAGTGCTAGGCAGTGAAGGGGGCAGAGTGGCCGGCTCAGGCTCTCAGCGGCTTGCTGAGAGGCTGAGCCGAGTGTCGGTCCAGGGACCTGGCGGATCCTTGTGCACCCTGGACCAACTTCTCTGACTTCAGCCCTCTCTCTGCTGAAAATGGGTCACAGGAGTGCAAAACTAATTGTGCTCCTGTGATCCACAGGAGAAGTGCAGCCAAATGAGCTTTGACTCTACTTCTCTAAGTTTTACCACTTACTACTACCTCTAATGCCAGCTTTAGGTGTAACTTCTTTCAGGCTGCTGTTGCATGTAGGCAGTGTCTAGTTCTTTTTCTTGGGCCTGTTAGCATTTTGTTTGCTGTGTTGCCCACCCCTTGCTTAGGCTACTTTTGCACATCTGACGGTGAAGGACTTCCTGTGTCCCTTAGAAAACAAAAGTAGAATTTTTGTACTAGCTGTGAGATCCTTTTTCTGGCATCCCTTCGAATGACTGACAGGGTCCCACCCCCTTTGCGCATTATGATTATGCTTTCGATACTGCTCTGCTACAAAAGTATGCTGGTAGTAGGAGCTCTCTTGGCCTGGTGTTTGTTTTTGTTTGTTTTTTTTCTCGTCTCCAAATGGACTCGGTGTACAATTTTACGGTTACGGTCAGCACAGAAGTCCTGGGAGCAAGTGTAAAACAATGGTTGGCTGGTGACTTGATACTCATTCAAAACATGCCTGGCAGTGTACATGAATACCACAATGCATAAGAAAAATGCATTTTAAACTGGAAAAGAACAGGTCAAATCTGCAGAAACTGTTACCTTTTTACTTTTAACTGTTGTAGGGTTGAATATTTCTTCAGAGAAAATCTTGCCTGAATTGGATTCTAAGCATTTGATATTTATGCCATAAAGCAAGAGCTGCCTTTAAATGAACAGTTAAACCACCTTTCATGGACTCCCTGGCTTACTCCCCTTTATGTGTAAATCCGCTCTAGCACTCTGTAGCTGCTTTTAGTTTTTACTTTTTGAAAGATTTCGAATAAAATCTAACTTTGCTTTTTATATTCCTAGCTTCCAGAAATGCTGCATGGGGATGGCGAAAATGAAGAACATGGACATTGCCCAGTGGGACAGTTTATCCTGCAGAACTTGGGACTTCTCCTTGGTTTTGCCATAATGCTGGTTATTGCTTTATATGAAGACAAAATAGTGATAGACATCAACTTTTGACTTTCTCGGTACTCTCCTTGGTCCATTTGTAATAAGTGTCTGTCTGCTAGCTTTTATGTTGAAAATGTTTACAGCATATGCTTGCAACATTTTGTAGGCAAATTAAATCAAAAGCCGAGTACAAACGAGTTTACCCTCCAGTACAATTCCAGAGATCACTGTGATATGTGTTAACTGGCGTTTTTTGTGAAACGGTGCACATCACTGTACGTGCCAATTGTTAATAAATTGTCATAACCACAAAGCAAATTGAAATTCTACATGGACTGGATATGTTGCATCATTTAGTATTCAGGTAGACAATGTAGTATTTGATTTCACATGTGACAATGTACACAAGTGGAAGTTACCATGATATCCATGTATAGGATTATTGTGATGTCATGCATTTTTGTTTTACTTGTCTGAGACTAGGTGGGACGAACACTTTTTAAGAGTATTAACTGGAAT
Source organism: Lithobates sylvaticus (assembly GCA_028564925.1). NCBI lineage: Eukaryota > Metazoa > Chordata > Amphibia > Anura > Ranidae > Lithobates > Lithobates sylvaticus. Next base: position 141,747,798 of record CM053031.1, on the reverse strand, counting down.
TTGCTGGAAAAAATGTACTTGAGCATACATATGTGACTTTTTGTTTACTTTAGTTTTTTTTGTCAATGAATACTGCGGAGATAAACTACTTTTTTCCAGATGTGTTTACTTATACTTTTGTTTTTAAAAGGACCTGAACAATTTAACATTTCCTAAAAACTTAGTTTTATTGTTAAACATAAATACAGCAATGTTCATCAGTTTATTCTGTTCAGTTTTAAATGCTGAGACATCGGAACCCAGTCCCATTTAGCTAACGTAATACATTTCTCAGTGTCTACTTCCACAATCTAGCTATCATTCTTGGGCCTCTTGCACACTATACTACCAATTTAAACATCAGCATTTGTGGCTGTCATTTCAGACATTTATGTTGCGTGTATTTGTGCGTATTTGCAGCAAAAAATAATTACCAGCAATTCAGATTTTTTCTTTTTACTGATTAATACACAACACTTGTTTATGCTCCTGTTTGCACAGGCACAATGAAAACGGGCTGCATCAGTGGAAAAAAAAAATGCTGTACAAGTGTTTTCAGGCAGCAGCAAGAGGCCTTAAAGTACTTCAGTTGAGATGCCCCCATCTCGTAGCTAGTGTTTCTTGGTACTAGTTAAGCAGCCCATACATCACGCGTGTTAAGCAAAAAGACTTGATTTCCCCATCCACTATGCTGAACCGGCCCGGATTTCGATTCATGTATGACTGCAGCCTTTTAGAGATGGGGCGATAACCAAACCCATTGCTGGATCTGACCCCACAAACTTTTACACTATGTTTGTGTTCCTGGATACATTTTTTTTTATGCTGCTGTAATTACTTTTTTGAACAAACAAGTTGACGGGGATAACTTGGGAGTGTGGGAATCTCCCTGAAAATTATACATTCCAGTTACTAGACTGAATCGCAATAGGCTCCTAAAATCTTTTCTGTAGGAAGGTGAGGAATCTACTTTTCAAACCTGTAACCTTGTTGCAGAAAAAAATGTTCTGCAACAGATTAGCTTTTATTTGCAGACCTCCACTAGCAAAACATCAGGATTGAATTTGGAAAGTTTTAGATCCGTACCTGATGAATCGCACAGACAAATTGTTCAGGTGCAGAAGGACCAACCCTGCAGTCATATACATTTCAAAGGCTACAGCATTCTAATTTAGTGTTTTTTTTTTTTTTGTTTTTTTTTATTTAGTGAATATTTATAGAAAATGTAGAATCACAATCAACGTTTCATCATCAACCAAGCTTTTGGACAGTTTGTCCTTCCTTCGGCAAGAAACACTGCCTTGCTTGAGCCAAATCATTTGCGTCTGCAAGGTTATTTTCATGCTTGTGTTTCTACATCTAAAAACCTGCACTTAAACTGCTTGTTGATTACAGTGGTACACGTCTTACCAAGTGTTTGTTTTTTGTTTTTTGGAGGGTTTCTGCTGCTTGCCATGCATTGTCATCAGTTTCAATTTTCATATGAATGTATACAGTGACATGCATTCCTGTAATGCAATTCTGCTTTAGGGACTCGATTGTGCTTGCAAACACCCCATGAAAAGTACATATGTGGTATCTGCTACTACTCAGATTGGTCCCTTTTCAACATCTGATCTTGTAATTGTTACGCCTGAACAGCTTTTACTTGAGTTTTAACAATGCCTTTTTTTGCTTTATTAAAACAGCAAGGAAACTGCAGCACCGGGCTGATTTTGTCTACATACATACATTTTTTGCTTCCTTAGCATTTTTTTTTCAGATTTAAAATCTAACATAACCATTATTTTCTTGCTGCTTTCCATTGTTTAGTTTTATGGTTATAGATGCAGCTGAAAAAATGTTATGCAATCTTCCTTCTGTTTCCTTTGCTATTTGTGTAGAGAAGTGAAAAAGCAAAGATTGAATGGAAGGGTTCAGTGTGAATGAAATAGTTCAGTCCTGAGTTCAGTGTGGGTGGGCGATGACTGAGTTATTTACAGCATTTGGGCTGACTTGTGTCTAAGATGGATATAATTGATGCAGCGCCTAAACCTGTTACCATGGTAAGGGGGATCCAGGTTTGCCTGTAGTTCACAAGAAATTTTAAACAGGATTTCAAGCGTAGAAAGTCATTTTAAAACGTACAAGAAGCAATTGCACTTTAGAGGTTTTAAATGCACCTCTTTCATCAGGTCTCTACAGCCTAGCCAATTAAATTATGGTATTTTTTTATATGTAGTGTAAGTACTAATGCGCAAACAAAGTGAATAAATGTAAAAACTAAGCAGCTGCCAACATAAATGGTATTCCCACACAGTGCTAATGATATAATAAATGTGGCGCTTACTCAAAAAATCTAAAAGTGATGTCACCTAAAATAATGTGTAACTTAATACAATAAGGATAACCCTTAACCGCTTCCCGACTGGCGCACGACTATGTACGTCGGCAGAATGGCACGGACAGGCATATGGGCGTACAGGTACGTTCCTTTAAATTTGCCGCTGTGCCATCACGTGCACACCAGCGCACACCAGTCGGGACCTCAGTGAGTCTGATCATGGGTCCCGCGGACTTGATCGCCACGGGGATACCCGCGATCGTTTCACTGGGAGGAAGAATGGGGATATGCTAAAGTAAACAAGCATCTCCCCGTTCTGCCTAGCAAAAATGACACTGATCTCTGCTCCCTGTGATTGGAGCAAAGATCAGTGATGTCACGCCCCCCACAGTTATCAACACGCCCCTAGGACACCCTTAACCCCTACACTGCCACATCCTGGTTAACCCCTTTACTGCCAGTGTAATTTACACAGGAATCAGTGCATTTGTATAGCACTGATCGCTGTATAAATGACAATGGTCCCAAAAATGTCTGATGTGGCTGCCATAATGTCGCAGTCACAATTAAAATCGCTGATCACCGCCATTACAAAAAATTATTAATAAAAATGCCATAAAACTATCTCCTATTTTGTAAACAATATACCTTTTGCGCAAACCAATCGCTTATTGGGATTTTTTTTTTTTTTTTTTTACCAAAAATATGTAGAATACGTATTGGTCTAAACTGAGGAAAATAACTTTTTTTTTTATACATTTTTTGGGGGATATTTATTATAGCAAAAAGTCGCTTTTTTTTTTATAGCGCAAAAAATAAAAACCGCAGGGGTGACCAAATACCACCAAAAGAAAGCTCTATTTGTGGGAAAAAAAAGATGTCAATTTTGTTTTGGAGCCACATTGCACGACTGCGCAATTGTCAGTTAAAGCGACGCAGTGCCGAATCGCAAAAAGTGGTCTGGTCTTAAGCCAGCAAAATGGTCAGGTCTATAAGTGGTTAATAAAGGGCAGTAAACCAAAATGACAATGATCAAGTGTAAATAATACAATAAACTTTTCTTCATATGTAATAAAGTGCAAAAATATCAAAGTGGCAATACACTGAATCAATGTGATGACCGTGCCTAATAATAATAAAGTGATATGAATAAGAAATTAAGTGCTTGTGCAAAAAGCAAGAAAATCCAATTTGTCCAGATGCTTTCACCATCCGTAGTGCGCTAGTGGTTTGCTCTTTCCTGCAACCTGTGGTATGTATGGCCTGCCTAAGAAGAATTAGTAAGCTGCAATATCTGTTTTACTTTTGGGTTTAATACTGCGTGAACATATCCATTATGATTTATCTTAAAATAGAATTTTTACTGTAGCTTGTGTTTGTATGCCAATGAAGCATACTTTTTATGTTTACATAAGTGCCACTGAAAAAGAACACTAATTAGATTAGGGTCTCTAACCCAAGAAAATCCTTTATGCCTAATCACTCCTAACTAATTTTTGTATTTTTTTTTTTTTTTTTGTGTTTTGTTTGATTTCTTGGTTTATAAGAGAAGAAAAAGTGTACAAGACAAATGACCATCAGCAGCACAATGTATTTGATAAGTGGCTACGCAGAACCCAATAGTGTGCAAATATTACAGAACAAAATGAAGGGTAAAGTACACAATAGTACAAATGTAGAGAAATTAAATATTTATTATCAAAGGCTGAGGTAGCTTAATCGGTGATCTACAACCATCCAGGCTTGGGTGGCCAAACACTGTTCGAATCCGATTCCAACCATTTATGGGCAGGCTGAACATACCAAGTTGATCTTGCTTGTATTTGGGTACGACCAGCCTGCTGGATTCTCTTGCGAATAGCACTAGTGGTTGGTATCACTGTTTTATTGGCAGAGGCGGTTTTCCCCTGTCCACCCGCTGGGAGCAGACAATTGCTCAGGAGGAGGGATGTCTATGTCAGCGCTGTCTTTGTTAATGGGGGAATCGTGCAGATTTCTTTCCACAGGTTGCAGGAAAGAAATCTGCACAGTGTATGGCCTGCCTCATGCACATGAACTCTGCTCTTTCCTCCTTTAGCCATTTCACCATGAGTTCATAGGTCCAGCAGTATTTAATATGCTATGTTAAAGATCTTACATGGATGATTGTAAGGTGGAAAAGTCAGGCATCTAAGAAGCTGAGCTGTCAAACCAGGGCTGCTCTATTTTGGTGAATTTTTGTACACAACCCCAATCTGTGTAAATTAACTTAAACCCAGCTCTCCCTAAATATATCAGTTGACAGACATATTGTGTCGTGGAGTATGGTTTTTTTTTTTTTCCAGTGTTGCAAGATTGCTTTCCTAGCATGGAAGAAAAGTAGACTGTACATAATACAACTGTAATAATACAACTGTAGGAATGTTTTATAGGAATCAATGAAAATGGCAAGAAGATGCACTCTACTCAGTTTTGGGAGCCTGCGGGTCAAATTTTGGTCTTGAGTAGAGTAAAAAAATAAAAAAAAATAGTCCAGAATGTGGAGAGGTGAGGGCAAGTCCAAAACCTGTGTAGTAGTTTAGCTGACCCCATATGACAGTTTGGCGGAAGTGTAAGGTAATTGTAAATAAACTTGAATTTACTTAGTCTACCCATCATACTAATATCATGAATGCAAACTTCAGTTACTACTTCCCAAGATCCTGGAATAAGGTCTGAAAGGTAGTGCAGCAATTTCCTGTAAGAGGATGTAAACTGGTGAGAGCCCTCAGCTTATTGCCCTTCATAGAAGGTCGTAACTAATTTGGTTTCCTCAGAGCAATACATTAAATGTTACAATGGTGAGGAGCTGAAATTACCTAGTACCAAATGGGGCTTTAATGACATGCAACAATAGGTATTTAATGAAAAACGTATGCATACTACATATCTTTAAGTAAATCAAGAAATTAAGTTACCATTAACATACAATGTAGATATATATAAAGAAAATAAAAAAAATCACACCTTTGAACATCATCCTTTACACACTGTCATTGGCTGAGAGCGCTGATTGGGAGTCAGTCGGCTGCTGGTTTTCTAGCATACTCGTCTGACAGACTGACATACACACACAAGCCGAATGTCAGACGTTTTATTTTTTTGAACCGGCGAATGTCTCCTGACACTCGGTTTGTGTGTACCCAGCTTAAGGCTTCAAACATCTCCACCACTTGCATTAAATCACAGAAGGGGACCTCTGAGCCATTCAATTAAATCAATGCATTATCTGCATACAGTGAAATTTTCTTGAGCGAGCCCTGACAGATGTCACCCATTTCTGCGTTCTGTGTAAATAGAAGAAGATAGAGTGGGCAGCTCTGTTGGGTACCCAGCTGAAGAGAGAATAATGCAGATAAGTCACTGGTCATGTGAAGTCTTGTTTGAAGGATAGAGTAGTGTAGGCTGCCCCATTTTAACCTCAACGCCACCACCTCCTGGCCCTTTACTAGGCTTCTGATGCCAGCGGTGGGGTGGGTTTCTGATCAAGTGACTGCTGTGATTTGAGTCGCATGATTTGAAAGCTCCCGATCACAAGTAGAGATTGGGAGCTTTTAGTTAGCTGCCGGTAACTTGGCTGGGCGCGTGCTCACAGCGCAGCCCTGTTTACATTCTGGTACGTATATACGCGGCTGCTTGGCTTTAATTCCCACCTGCTGAGATGCTGCATATATGTGTACCACTGATGTGAAGGGGTTAATAAACTGAGGATCAAAACCCATCCTTGACACAGTTTTCCAAAGAAAGGACCACCTGACAGTATTGAATGCCTTTTTTGAATATGCAACATCACCAAACCACATTTCTGATATTAATCCGTACTCGTAGATACAGATGTATAATGTGACAGGTGCTTTTGCCTGGTATAAGCCCAAATTGTTTTGCGTTTAACGAGCGAAAGAATGACCTTGTTCAAACAATTAGAAAGTACTTTAGCGAAGACGTTAACACTATTTAGTAAAGAAAGGGGTTGATGAGAGCCACAGACTAATTTCTTTACTGGGTTTGGGTTACAGAATAATAAGCCTTGGACATGGAGTCTGGTAAACACCCTGCTCCTCCTTTATTCTTTGAATAAAGCAAGTCGTTTTGGGGTTAATATGTCAACATAAGCATGATGCCATTTGGCACGTAGGCCTTCAAAGCCTGGTGTCTTCTTGGAACTAAAAAAGAGTAAATAGCATTACCAAACAGGGAAGCTGTGTACCCAATAATCAGCCATATATAAGTAAGGACTTACTCAGCCACCTCCTCTGTAGATATCCAAAAGGGGCTTAGCCTCCAAATGCAGAGAGAGGGCTTATGTCCCATCTCCAATATGAAATTCAGAGTGGAGTGATCCGATAAGGTTTGAGTCCTAGAGGAGAGATGTGATACTGAGGGTGGTGCATCTGAGGTGACCAATGCGTATTTTGATTTTGGATTGGATTAATAAAAAGGGGGGGACAGAGTTTCTACTGGGTGGTAACCTAGAGGCCTAGTAATAAAACATCTAGGGAACCAAATCATTAGACACTAGAAACAACTAAACACCAAGTATGGACTTTATAAGTGCCCCCAAGAATCACAAAGTTTAAAATTTACAATCTCTCTTTATGAAACGGTTCTTATTAAAACAATAAATATTCTGTCATAATTTTGGCTGGAGGGGTGCTCTCTCACTTTTTGCTCTCACACTTTTCATACAAATAGAGCTTTCTTTTGGTGGTATTTAATCACCACTGGGGTTTTTATTTTTGGCGCTACAAATTAAATAGGACCAAAATTTTGGGGGGGAATGTTTTTCCCCATTTCTGTTTATTACATTTTGCGAATAAGTATTTATTTATTTTTTTATTCATACATTTTGACCAAAATTTAAACTGCTACATTTCTTTGGTAATATAACCCAAATCGGTGTATATTTGGTCTGTGTGAAAGTTGGTCTACTATGCTATGGTACCAATCATTGAAAATTAATCACACCTGATGTACTGATGACCTATCATTTCTTGAGGTCCTAACATGTCAAGACAGTACAAATACCCCCTTTTTGGAAAGTAGATTGTTCAAGGTATTTAAGAGGCAAGGCACCTTTTTTTTTTAAAGTTGTATTTTTTTTCCCACAATGCTTTGGAAAATTAAGAAATTTTCTATTTTTTCTTTTTACAAAAATGTCATGTTTCTCACACACGGCATAGGCATACTTGCAACTACACCCCAAAACACTTTCTTTTACTCCTGAGTAGGCTTACCTGTAGGTCAAAGTGGGGTCTGTAAGGTTTTACAACCACTTTAAGACCAGGCCTTCTGACACTTTTTGTTTACAAGTAAAAATCTATTTTTGCTAGAAAATGATTTGGAACCCCACACATTTATATATTTTTGTAGCAGAGGCCCTAGAGAATAAAATGTTTTATTGGTAGGAGACTAACATATGTTGGTTGTCCACCAGTGGACCCTGACAGATGTCACAATGGAACACTATTGCAGATCTTTTTTTTGCACTGGTGCAGATCTGTTCACAGGGACACTGACTTGTTTTGTGCACCGGTACAGATGTGATGGGGCACTGGTACAGATGTGATGGGGCACTGGTACAGATGTGATGGGCACTGGTACAGATGTTATGGGGTACTGTGACATATATTTGCGCACTGGTACAAATATTCATGGGGACACTGACAGATGTTTTGTGCACTGGTACAGATGTAATGGGGCACTGGTTTTTGCCTACTGGTACAGATGTTTGGGGCACTGTGACAGATGTTTTGTCCACTGTGATAGATGTGATCGGGCACTGGGACAGATGTGATGGGACACTCACACACAGCTGTCACAGATGTTGCAGATTTTTATTCAGTGGCATTTTTTCATCCTAGGCCTATTTCTTCCTTGTGCTCTCTCCCCTCTGTTTTGTGCTCCCAAGCTTACCCCGGGAATGGTGAAATACCTGTGACACCACACTCGTGACTGCTGCATATGGTCTTAGTTGACTGTACGCTTATAGTGGATTTGTACTATGTTGCTGTGATGATCTGTATCTTGTAATTTATTATGTTTGTATTTAGATCGCATGTGTGTTTGTCATCAATACCTCCTGAAGAAGCAAAATATGTAGAGGCAAAAGGAAGGTTGGCGGAGCTCCCCATTGCAAAATAATATTGGCATTTGTGATATGATCAACTCTGCACCTAATCCAATTTGGAAGTCCTCCCCTCCAACCAGAATTTTGACAGAATATTTTTGTTTTTAATTGGATTTGAGATTGTAATCATTTGGGCACCTATAAAGTCCATATTTAGTCTTCTAATGCTTCTAGGTTTTGGATTGGCATGAGCACTCCTTGGTGGTTAGAAATTTTCAACGCCATATATCCGTAAGCTGCACACCCAGTAGCAAAGCATTTCGGAATCTGTTAGTAGGATCTAATAATGAGTTAAAATCGCCCCAAAAAATGTCTAGTACAGGCTGGAAAATCAGCACGATAAACACGAAGATCTGTAAAGATTGTGGCTACAACCCTGATATGTCATATTTTGGAGTGGAGAATAACATGTCTTCCTTTAGGACCAAATACATTGCGAAGGCAAACCAAAGGGAGGCCTTTTTGGATGAGAGCAAACGCCACAGACATGGGTAAGAGTAGAGAGAGTGGAAGCTCCATGCCCCCCATTATTTTTTGAGGGCTAACGTTTTGGAGCCTACTAATTGGGTTTCCTGTAGACATGGCACATGTGGTATATGAGCCTTAAGATACTTGAACAAACTGGCCCATTTAAACTTGGAATTCAGGCCCCTAACATTCCAAGAAAGCAAAGATGTGGTAGACATGGGAGTTCTGACATATATAGATCAGGATCCTGCAAATGACAATGAAGTTCATTGTTCTTAGGCAAAAAGTTATAATGCCAAAGCAGTGCTGAGTTATGGAGCAAGTTCCTCCTTACTTAGACTTGAGGGCTAGGTGATGAGTATAGAAGAAAAAAAATGTAACAGTATTACCACAGTACAGGTAAACCTATACCACTTAAACCCTCAGGTGTGGAGTAGTCCAGAAATAGACTGATGCATTATTGATGCAAAGGCTCTCTTTTTGGATCTGGCTGCACTGAGGGCTGGGTCTCTGTCTCAATATTTTAAGCAATCTGATGATAGGGCGAGGTGGATTTTCTGGTGGAAGGGGTCTGCCTGGGACTCTGAGCCCTTTCAATAACAACAAATCGCAGAGAAAAACTGTCCCTGCCAAATTCTTCAGTCAGCTCTCAAAGAAGGCCACAAGGTCGGAACCCTCCACCCTTTCTGTCAGACCAACTAATAAATAATTTCTGCTCAGTCTGTTTTCCAGATCATCTGCTTTATCTTCCATATCCTGCTTAGTACTGAGTGTAGTAATTTAGGGGATGAAAGGGTTAACGGTGTCCTCTAACCCTTTCCCTCATCTTCTGCATGTCTTGACACAGGATAGAAAAGTCTATTTCAAGCTTTCCTTATGAGATCTGTATGATTTATTTTTACTGGTGGAGAGATCATCAGACAGGTTTATCTTTGCCATATTGTCTCTCCTGAGTTGTGTTCTGTTTATCAACATTCCAGCTCATGTCTCTAATGAACACATTTTTTTCCCATCAGATTTTTGGAATAAAAATTGTTTGGATTTCTCGCCTATGCATTGTCATATGCAATTGTTATTTCAGTGAAAGGTGTTCTATTAAGAAAATTGAAGAGTTCCTGTCACCAGTAGATTTAACCACTTTAGCCCCAGAAGGATTTACCCTCTTCCTGACCAGAGCAATTCGGCACTGCGTCGCTTTAGCTGCCAATGTTGTACCCAAACACATGGAGCTTTCTTTTTGTGGTACTTGATCACCTCTACGGTTTTTATTTTTTGCGCTATAAACAAAAAAAGCCAACAATTTGAAAAAATGCTATATTTTTAACTTTTTTGCTATAATATCCCCAAAAAATATATAAAAAAAAAACATATTTCTTCCACAGTTTAGGCCGATATGTATTCTACATATTTTTGGTAAAAAAAAAAATTGTAATAAGTGTATATTGATTGGTTTGCGCAAAAATAGGGGATAGATTTATGCCTTTTTTATTACTAGTAATGGCAGTGATCTGCGATTTTTTTTTTTTTTTTTTTTTTAATCTGGACTGCGACATGACGGACAGATCGGACACTTGACACTATTTTGGGACCATTGACATTTATACAGCGATCAGAGCTACAAATAGCCACTGATTACTGTATAAAAGGCAGGTAAGGGGTTACACTAGGGGGCGATCAAGGGGTTAAGTGTGTTCTCTGGATGTGTTCTTACTGTAGGGGGATGGGCTTACTACAACATGAGATCTCTGCTCCCGATGACAGGGAGCAGTAGATCCCTATCATGTTGCTAGGCAGAACAGGGAAACTCCTTGTTTATATGGGCATCTCCCCATTCTGCCCCTCCTCGGCGCAATCGCGGGCCTCCGGCGAACATTGAGTTTGCCGGACCCGCGGGCATGCACGCCCACTAGGCAGCAGATTCAAAAGGACGTATGGGTACCACCTTTTGCCTGGCCGTGCCATTCTGCCGATGTAAAACCTAAATCTTCCCATAAGGTTTAATTGTTCATGTTTATTTATAAAAGCCTCTCTTTTTGTAGACCCCAAAAGCCATGCTGCTGGGTGCCGCCATCTTTAATGTGATGGAGGCAGACTCAGATGTGTCAGTCTGTCTTTCCTTTGAGTCCTCAGCAGCTACATAAAATGTTATGTAGGAAGGGGAGTGGCAAAGGAATTTGGACAGTGCATATACTAATGCTATCAGAAGAGACGAGGGCTATGTATGATGTGTGCTAGAGAACTGACTCCTCCTGAGTGGTTTCATTTTTTTTTTTAGCAAGTTTAAAGGCATGTTGCACGTGAATAAAAAATGTAAAGATTAGAAAAGCCTTGCAATTAAGCATTTCAAATATTTGGATCTTCTGTTTTTATCTGCAATTTTTTTAAGTTGGTGGCAAGGTCTCTTAAACAAAGCCTGTCATTTAACTGTGTGCCCAATCTGTTGCATATGACTGAGCAGTCTTATATTGCTATAATAACAGCTGGTCTAGCTATGAGTGCCAATGTACTCCTTCCATTTTGTTCCATCTGATTTCTGTTGTGCTTTTAAGGAGTATAGCAGTATATATGTATCATGGTTTTTATATATAAAAGGGTTGCGGGGGACCCAAGGTGGAAATGCACAGTTGCATCATAGATGACCATCTTGGTCCTTCATAATGGAAATAAACGAGACTTGCTAAAGACCAATGTCCATTTTAGGAAAATAGGCATGATTTTGCAGTTGTCCGATTTTTGCTATATAAGCAAAGTCCCAAGTTCTCATGTACTTAATAAACAGAAGAGCATCCAAAGTTTGTGTTGCAAATCTAGTTGACTACCCAGGGGTAATGTGGATTAATTTGACTGCTGGACAGTCATTGTGGGCAGATTCTGTGACCTGCATTCATTTGATTACAACTCTGCTTCTTTGCAAAGTACTAGTGTACATTATTCCATTGCCCACAAGAAAAACGCCTATTTAGGGTGGCAGTGTTTTATTGTTGCGTCTGTCTTGGCGAAAAGTGAGGGGAATTCCTCCAGTGAAAAACAACCCGGCAGTGTTTTTAAGCTTTTTCACTCTAACCAAAACAGATGTTTCAGCTTCACATGAGCTTGTGATGAGTGAGCCATAAGAATGCATTTTGCGAACACCTAAAAGCCAAATGTATATTACGGTTGTCATTTGTTTTGCGGTTTGTGAATCCTTTGAAATCTAATTTTGTTTACTGTGCAGAATGATTGCACAAAAATATATTTTTAACCTGCTAATGATCTTAAATTAGTAGTTTTATGTGCATGTACAGTATCATTTGACAAGCTATGCACTAATGGGCTTAAAATTGGATTTTGGGCAGGTTTGTTGCTGCCAAAGAATAGGCATGTCATCCAATGTGTCACCTTGCTATGGAGAGTAGAGAGTAGTTCTCCCCCTTTCAACTGTTATGTCCTGGGCTTTATATGCACTCGGCTCTGGTTCACACTGACAGCGGGAATGAAATTGTGCGAGTTCAACTGAACTCGCACAATTTCATTCCCTCGTGTCAGTCCTAAATTCGGGGGTGATTTCAGAGACATCTGTGTAGGTTTCTGCACAGATATCAATGGAAATCACACCCCAAAAGTAGTACAGAAACTCCGTACCGCACCGATTCGGACGCTGCCATTTTTGGCATTTGCTGCCAATTTTGCCAATTTGGCTTGCGATTTGATGCGTCAACTTGCGTGTCAAATCGCATCAATGTGAACCAGGGCTAAAGGTTAAACTGAATGTGTGGCAATGAAAAATGTTAATTTACCCTAAAAATGAAAGCGCATATCTTTTACTTAAATGATTTGATTGCTTAAGGCTTTGCCAAACCCTGACAAAGTGGCTATTTGAATAACGATTTTCTTCTTCACCAACTGCGACGCTATAACCATCCCCTTCCCATGACAATAATGCCCATGCCATTTTATTGATTGAGGCTCCATGCATAGTATATTGTGGGATGAAATTCATGACCTACAGTACCTTTTCTTTGACACCAAGAAATGCAGGTGGGACTGTCAATGTCACTGCATTAATAAATCATACAAGATGTACTAGAATATTTTATTACCTTGCTGCTTTAAACCGCAACTCCCCTAAAAACATTTTTCTCATTTTGATGGGTAGCGTTAGAATGTCTGTCGGGTTCAAATTGCCATCCGTGACCTGATTTGGTCTTTCCCAATTTGGGACAACCATTTTTAGCAGATCTAGTGTTTTTATTGTCCTGGTTACTACCGCACATCCCATTTCATATATACAGTAGATAGACATTATAGGCACAGGAAGTAAAGGCATTCTCCCCAGTGGGGTCATAGACAGAAATAAAAACCTGAGAGAAATGTAACTCTTCCCAACTCTATAACTGAAAAAAAGTTAGGCTTTAAATTCAGTCTTTTCTATATTACTACAATGTCATTGTTCATATTAATTTGATTTGTGTATTTAACTACTTGCTTTACTTCATTTTATGTGAACTTATGTTCATATCAGTTATGTATTCCAGCTAAAGTGATTATTTTGCAGTTTAAGCTGTAAAATATGTGAAGCTTGAAAATGAACATTGCTTGACCTTCATGAAGGTAATTAATGCTATTACAAAGTTGTCACTGTGTGACAACACATTTGAACTGTAGCTCGACAGTGCATCTTATCTGCTTCTTGCAAAATGTATAGATCCTGTTTGTTTTTTCTATGACTGTTGATGTGATTAATAAAACTGATTCTTAACTGCTTCCCATCTAACACAAACCCATGTTGTCTTCATGTTTAATATAAACTGTTATCTTTCATAACTGCTGTATTCAATTTATGTACATTATGTTGTGAAACATCAAATAAAATCTCAAAAGTATTTTATTTAGTCATATTGTTAGAACAGAGTTGTCTTGGTTTATAGTGCATTGCTGCTTCAGGGTTTAGGCCAAATGTTCTTATAGTGGAAAGAATCCTAATCAACTCTTGATATAGCTTATGAGCTAAGCTGACATAGTAAAGCGACACCTCGTCCAATCCAGTGCTCCTCAGGTTTATCGGAGAGAAGGGTCATTGCAATCACAAAATTTGTAGAGTGTCCAGTAGTGGACAGTGTTCCTCTTCTTTCACTGGTCTTGTACACCGGAGCAATGTAACATGGTCGCTGTGGGATGTCTGCTCTCTTGCAAGGCTTCAGCCACATCTGTAAGATATCAGTTATAGGATTACCTGGGGTTTCTTGCGCAACAATATTTAGGGCACATATTAATTATATATCTTATCTCATAGATCCTTTTAAATGAGATCCTGACTTAGTACAAGACTTAACAGTTCATTCTCACATACATTACCATTGTTGATTAATCTAAATTAAGGTTGTTGTAGAGAACATCAGCATGGTTTGTTTCAGAAAGTTACAATTCAGTATCTGCCCTCAAGTCCCAACAATAGTATACATCTGCAGGTCATCTCATGTATGCACAGGTACATAAAATTTATTTAAGACCTACTTTAAGTTTCTACACTTTCTCCTTCTCCAAAAATTTCTTTTTTGTTTTTCTTTATTTAACCAATACAGGGATGGAAGCTTGCGGCTCTATATGCGTTGTAACCCCCCTTAGTTCATACGTACGCCTTGTATAAACTTATTTTAAATTTTTAAATTTTTTTTTTTTAAACCTTCTCAATACTCTTTAGGGGGTACTCTTAAGCCCCATACACACGGTCGGACTTTTTCATCAATTTGGTCCGATCGGACAAGGTTGTTGAAAAATCAGACCGTGTGTATGCACCATCGGACAGTGTTCGTCGGTTTGTCCGTCGGACAAAGTCTTATCTCCTGCTGGAAAGATTTGCCGTCAACCCGGTCCGATCACACCAAATCCGAGCGTGTGTACGCTTGTCCGACGGACAAAGTGCTACGCATGCTCAGAAGAAATTCTGTGACGGAAGCGCTCGGTCAGGTAAAACTACCTTTCCTAATCGACACAGCACATTCGTCACGCTGCAATGTTAAAATGTCTTTAATGCAGCGCATTCTCTTTTTCTTTACAATGCAACAAGAATGACATCTTTTAGCTGCTCCTATTCACCCGCACTTCTCACAAACTTACTTCTTTATTACTTTGCACCATTTATACACTACATGTTTATTTTTACTCTGAACGGAAAAGAATCTTTGTTATTTTTTTTTACCATGATTTGTCTTTTTTTTTTTTTTGGGGGGAATACATATTTGAATGTTTTTTTTTTTTTTTTTTGGAGGGGGGTTGTGTGTCTCAAATTACCAAAAACACATTATTTACATTTGTATTTCTTGCTTAAATTTACTAGGAGGTTGTTTGTTGTTGTTGCCCCTTGTTAATTCTACTTTAGGATTAGTGAAATGTACCAGCCTACTCAAAGAAAAACTGTCATTGTAGCAAAGTAAAACACAATAGTCAATGATTATTTCAAATCCAAAAAACCTTTATTTAGGTCACACCAACAAACCAAAGAGGAACGCAGCCATGGTGAAACTTGGGGAATTTGCAAAGCCTTGGCCCCCCACGGCAACCATCATTGTTCAAGCGTAGAAAATTGGGGGCCTGAGGAGTACGTATATTAAGGGGAGTGCAATCTGGTCGTGAAGTCCAAAGTATCCGGAACTGCAGCAGATGCCATCTAGGTCCCCAGGCTCTGGTACTACGAGAGGCTCCATCTTCTCTCAGACCAGACTGATTGCAGGTCGTCACTCTCAGGTCTTCCTTGCACGCTGTGGCTGTCGTGCTGGTGGGGTGGCAGAAGGAGGAGGAGGAGGAGGAGGTGGAGCATGGTAGCTATGGCAAACATGTGTGACTGGGGTCATCTCCCCAGCCCTACCCTTATTTAGGACATGGAGGATGAGCCCCTCACACATGTTGCGTTGCCTCACCTCCATACCCATCATTTTTGTGACAACCACCGAGCCAAAGGTCTCCTCATCGGCGGGTGTGGCATGTAGGGAGTCTGAAGCCTCTCTTATCATCCGGAGCGCTGACTGTGCCGCATAACCCCCCCTTCTCGCCCTTTTGTACGGAGGGCGGAGGGGAGGGGTTTGGGTGTCAGTCAGGCTCCGAGGCCTAGCCCCCTCTTGGCTGCCACTACCCAGCTGGTGGCTGCCACTAACCCCTGCCTCCTCCTGACTGCCACCTTCCACAGCCACCTCCTGGCTGAGGTCTTCCTGTGTAGGAAAAAGGGACATAGTTTCAGTTATTTGTTCATCAAACACACACAATTCTCATCTAGTGACTGTTGCAAAATGTTTACAAATAGAAAACCATACAATTCTCAGCCCAGCAGTTTAGATTCTGGCCCCAAATGTCTCCAACACCACTGTCTGTTGATATGTCAAACACGTTAGGAACTAAGCAATTGGCGATCCTGAATTAAGTGAACATCATTCATTATTCCCCTAAATGGTAGCAAAACTACTATACCTGGAACAAGCTGGGCTCCTCCACCTCTTCCAGACTGGAAGGCCCAGGTTGCTCCTCGGAAGCCTCATCAGGGGTGGGCTGTGCGCAAGGAAGCGTGGAAGGAGGAGTTGAGGTTGGCTCCGTGACATCAGCCTGGTCCTTCAGAAAATGGAGACTCTGATAGTACCAGAGCTTGGGGACATAGACCTCATCTGCTGAAGTTGCAGTTTCCTCAGACTTCACGACCTTCTTCCTCTCCCTGATATACGCACTCCTCAGGCTGCCAATTTTCTTTCTAATATCATCAACAGTTGCCGTGGGGAACCTTGGCTTGACAAATTCCACAAGTTCCTCCAGGGCTGCGTGCCTCTTTGGTTTGTTGGTGTAATGTGGGTGTATACCCTGCCACAATATGGGAAAATCCCTGTATTTGGCAATGAAGAGGGGGAGAAAACTCATGTCGTTGAATCCCTTCATATCAATCTCTGCAAGACACAACAACACACAAAACCCTCAAAATTATGTCAGGCTAAACTCTCCTAATCTTCTCCATAAAGAAGCCTCAAGTTCAAATCAGTCTAGGCTAGTTATGTACCAACGTTAAATTGTACCTTCGTTTGTAGCGATCGTCTCGTGTGAGTTTTCTCTCCCCTCGTCTCCCAGATCGTGGCTACGACACAGGCGTGTGACGTTTTATATACACTGCGCATGCTTCAAACTCCGCCCGCCCCTGACGATCTTTCTCGTCTATTCCCCACCCCTTCTCTTTACGGCGTAGTGGGGAGAGCACATGGCGGGGACACAGCAGGTGCGCCACAAATATCCCACCAACGAGGAGGAGGACGAGGAAAGTCCGGAGGCAGAAACGTCCCGATCCCGGAACCTGAAATTCAAGGCCTCCAATATGTCATTTGGAGAAATGTTGGAGATGGTGGACATATTAAAGAGGAGCGACTATGATGGGAAGTATGGGCCTTACCTCAACCCCAATGTCCGCAAGGCCAAGATCATGTCTAAAGTTGTGAGGAGGCTGTACAATAATTTTGGGGTACAACGATCCAAGGAGCAACTCAGGAAACGCTGGTCAGACCTGAAACTGAGGAGGCCGATCAGTACAGAAAGATCAAGAGAATTCTTCAAAAAAGTAAGTAGTTGTGTTTTGTGTTTGATTTCTTGCTTGCATACTGCTCCATTGTGTTTTGATTTTTACCAAGTTGTACCTTCCAAAATGGCCACTTTCAGGTTCGTCTGTGCATTCGATCGTACTCAGCCTCGATCTTTCTGCCACTGTCATGGTCGTGTGTGTGTGCATTCGATCGTACGCAACCTCGATCGTTCGGCCACTTATAATACGATGTTTGGTGTTTTTTTGGGGAAAGGAAGTTTGTTCTCACTAGAAATGTCATCAAGAATGTAAAGCCAATTTATTCAATGTAAAGGAGAGGTCACTCAGTAGCTGTTTACCCATCTGGACTCTAGAGCACTAGTGCTGGGACACCCAAACCCCCTTTTTATTATGCTTTTCCACACATGTGCTCCAGTGGATACTAGAGGGGGGTCTCCATCACACAAACTTCTACCAAAAAGCTAGTCAGTTTAGCACCTTTACAAAGTGACTTCATTCATGTAGTTGACATTTGTAACTGGCCAAACTAAAATAGTGTCCGTCACTTTCAAGCAATGTTTGTCATTTCCTATTTCTGCCCTCAATAGCTTGTGTTGCTAAATCTTCCTTTTGGACATTCTCATAGGGGAGCGAAAACTTGGGCCGTCTGAGGAAACCCCCAAACCAACACCTACCAAAAAAGGGGAAAGAGCAGAAGCAGAGGAGGAGGAGGAGGAGGAAGGAGAGATCATCGAACTTGGAGAAATTGTCACCACAACAGGTGAGTGTGGGAGAACACAGCTACTGGTAAGCTAATCCATGTATGGCTGCCTCATTTCCAACACCCCATTTTTGTTTGTTTGTGGTTTTTAGGTGACGTGGATGTTGTGGAAGAAAAATCGCACTTTACCACAGAGAGTGCCCACGTACTCATCGGAGAGATAATGGTCTGCAATAGAGATCTAGATTACATAAAGCAAAACATCAATGATGTTCAACAAAAATTGAAGAACATCATTGATGTTTTAGGAAAAATATGAAAAAGCAACAAGTAATTTACACACATTTGTGCCAGCTTCTGAACACATTTGCAACTTAAAAACTGTCTGAAATTTGGAACATGCACACATTGTGTCCACATGTGCTAGCTCCCATCATGGTGGGTGAATGGCAACGTTTTTTTGGGGGTGCAAACACTTTACGAACTACGAAAGTGGTTGTGGTGAAGGGGTTGCACCCCCAAAAAACGTCCATTCATCCCCATGATGGAAAATGGCACTTTTGAAGCTTCTAGGCATGTGTTTTACCATCTAATGACCATTTTCATAACCAAATTGTGTGCATGTTCCAAATTTCCACTTTTCGGGGGTGACCCCCCCATGTGATGAAGGCAAGATCAAACACACTTTGAACATATAGTCATGTCTGATCTTGTCTTCACTTTACAAAGTTGAACTTTCCTACTTCATAGGTTCTGCTTAGCTCCATGCCTGGTTTAACAAATTGCGTAATCTTTGTAAATAATGTTGTAAATAACCAAGATGTTGTCAGTTTTGGCGTGAAGATTGTAAGCGCACTTGTGAATGTTTTCCAAGTAAACTTTTTTATTTTTCCAAATGTGTGGCTTCCTTATTTAAATAAAACAATGCATTATGTATGTAAAATGTAAAGGATATGGGGGGCAATGGGTGTTATTTACTAAAGGCAAATCCACTTTGCACTGCAATTTCCTTTCCCAGGGAACTTTTTCAATGCACTTGTAGAGCATAGCGGATTTGACTTATGTAAATGACACCCACAGTGCTTTGTACGAAAACACGGAGCACAGCATTTTGGAGAATACACACATGTCAGACCTGGTGCTGAAAAGGAGTATTTTGGGTGTCAGTTATGCAGGAGAAACCTTCTCTAGACCAAAGATTAGGTAGCAAACACACATGAGAATAATCTTTTTGGAAGAAGAGACTGTTACCTCCTTTTGCCCAGAAAGTGCATTACCACTGTCGAAGGCAAAGGGAAAAAATGACAAAGTAAAATAAGCTAAAAAGAAGACTGAAATGACAAGAAATCAGAGGTTGGTTAAAATATCAGATTTATTAAAAAATGCCTCTCACACATCGTCAGGCAGAGCAATGGCCCCCCTACCCACAAAGTATTCCATATATTGGTCCCGGACCACGCGGGCATTGAGAGGGGGCAAGCCTGGACGTGCCACTCGAAGGGCTGTGAGGTCCGCATTTGGAGGGCCCTCCACATCTGGGCCAACGGGCACCACATAGTTCCTGTTATGTCTTTTGAGGAAGTTGTGCAATATGCAACAGGCAAGAACTATGTGGTTCAGTTTGTATTCCGCCAAGTTAAATGCCGTCAGGAACAGGCGGAAGCGGCTGGCCAGGATGCCAAAAGCGTTCTCCACCACTCTTCTGGCTCTGGACAGCCTGTAGTTGAAGACCCTCTGGTCCGGGGTGAGGGTCCTCATCGGGAACGGCCTCATCACATGGGGAGTCAGCGCAAACGCTTCATCTGCGACAAAGACGAAGGGGAGTCCTTCGGCATTCTCCTCTGGAGGTGGCAAGCACAGACTGCCACTTTGGAGACGCCAGTAGAACTCCGTGTGCGTAATGGCCCCACCATCCGATATCCGGCCGTTCATCCCCACGTCCACATACATAAACTCGTATGTTGCCGACACCACCGCCAACATCACTACACTATTAAACCCTTTATAATTATAATAGTAGGACCCCGAGTTGGGCGGTGGGACGATGCGGACGTGTTTCCCATCAATTGCCCCTCCGCAGTTAGGAAAGTCCCAACGGCTGGCAAAGTGGGAGGCCACAGTCTGCCATTCCTGTGGCGTGGAAGGGAACTGTGGAGTGAAACAAGAAAAAAAAATGAGTCATTTTGCACCTAAACATTGCAAGCAGATTAGACAATCAACATCTTGGAACAAGAGCATTGTATAAAATTGGAGGCTGGAAAGTATTTACACAGAAAAGTAGAGGCTCCCCTTCACAGATTACTCACCCCCCCATCAATCCCCCCACTTCTGATGGGACATTGGCAATAACTATGGTTTGGGGGGGGGGGGTGGTGGACAGGTAACCCTCTGCACTTCATTGATTGGCAAATGGCTCAATAATGTGGCCTAGTTTGGCCAGACCCTCTGTACTTAACACTATTGGCAGGCCACAGGAAAGATCAAATAACATTTCCCCCCCCCCCCCCCCAAAAAAGGCAGGCACAGTGTGACATTATTAAATTACCAAGCAAGCTAATAGGAGGGAAAGAAGACAAAAAATTAGGAAATGGAATGTATGGAGGCAGCCCCTTGCACTACATGCTTTGCTGAATTCATCCCTAAAGATGCGCACTATAAAGAGGTAGGTATATAGTGTGTATTGACCTTGGGAAAGCCAGCAGATAAAGGATTGGTACCATCTGACAGAGCAGTTGGGGGAGGGGGTTCCTAATGAGTTTGCCCCCCCCCCCCCACCAAAAGAACAAAAAAAGGGGGCTCTACATGAAGTAAACCACACAGCAAACATTTGTTGTTTTGGGGCAAACAATACTATGCAGCAGACAAAAGACATTGCTTAAGTGACTAGGCCATAGGTGTCTATTGGGGCAGAAGAGCATGCTGGTGAGGTAAGTGAAGGGAAAAATGCATGAAGGAGAAAAGGGGCACAGCATATTAGAACATATTGCAATCATGGTAATTAGGGAAGGAGGTCAAAAATACAAGTCATTAGCAAACAGAGCATACATAGAAGGGAATAGTAAAGTAGAAATGTTACCTTAATATAGTCCTCCTGCAGGACCTGAATGATGGCAGAACAGGTCTCTGGAATAATGATTCCCAGGGCCTGGGGAGAGATACCTGAAGAGAACTTCAAATCCTGAAGACTTCTCCCTGTCGCCAAGTACCTCAACGTGGCAACAAGCCTCTGCTCCGGAGTAATGGCTTGTCTCATGCAGGTATCCTGCCGGCTGATAAAGGGGGTCAGCAAAGCCAAAAGACGGTGAAAATCGGGGTCCGTCATCCTGAGAAAGTTCCTGAAATCATCAGGATTATTCTCCCGGATCTCACGAAGCAAAGGCATGTGCGAGAACTGGTCACGCTGAAGCAACCAATTCTTGGTCCACATACTCCTCATCACTCTGTTCATGGACGGGTCTTGGGTCAAAGCTAAAAGCCCGACACCAATTCCGCGTACAGCACGAACTCGGCGACGAGTACGCACGGGAAACATCGCTCAGAAGGTCACAAAAGGTCGGCTGGTCAGAACGGACAAACAGAAAGCACCGATAAACAGCAAGGCCTGAAAGAACGAAGTGAATACCAGCAACGAGCAGACAATAAGCAGTGCAAATCAAAGCGTCCTATATCAAGATATAGGCCGCAATGACCAACAAATGCGAACTGACTACACGCACTAATAAACAGATACGCACGACAAGCACAAACTGAAGAGCAGTAACGATCTGAGTCAGAAAACTGAGAAGCGCGAATCTTAAGTCACCAAACTTCCACTAACTCTCGATAAACACGGGATCAGCAGAAGGAGCCCAACGGGTGCCTGACGTGGTGCTGAACTTCCCTTTTGTAATCTCGTGGACGACGACTTACGTCACGACGTTCTTCCGGACCGGATATTCCGACAACGTAGTCCGACCGTGTGTACGCAACGCCAACATCGGACAAAGTACGTCGGACAAAGTCCGACCGACCTGGTCCGCGGATTGTCCGAGCGTGTGTATGGGGCTTTACCATTTTCATATAGGGACTGGGTATTTATCATTCCTCCGATATTTGAAATTGCCCTCTTCCCATGTGGCATGGGGGAGCTTTGGAACTCATGGTTCCTACCACCTCTGGGAGCTGCGACTCCGGGCTCTCCTCCCCCGCCCCTTCAGGACACTGGGGGCGTGTGCTTGATGCGTGTCGATGGCACACTGTGCCGTGCGTGTGACGACATACCGGCGCCGCAAGCCGGCACAGATGTTTTCATCTGTGTTATGGGGGAGTGGTTGCTTTTGACACATGACCAAGCATTTCCAACACTCAGGTGTTTGCGCCCTTCTCCCCTCTTACATGGATTGTGTGGCGTTGGAAGTGGCCCTGCTGATGCAGCTCAGCACAAATAGCACCCAGGTGTTCACATAGTTTATTTTGCCCCAGACATATCTGGGTGCACACGTATACGCCTGGATAATGCTTCTTGTTTTCAAGATTAAGGTACTATCTGGCTTCCTATCCTTCTTTTTTTTTTTGGCTTTTTACTTTCAGGGGGTGACCCTAGGTTTCTTTGTGCTTAGTATACTTTCTGTAAGTACTTCACATGGTGACCAACAATCTCTCCCGTCGCCACTTTTACACACTACTTTTACTCCTACTTTGCACATAGGTTCACCATTCTTGGTATCATTTCTATGGGTCTTTCCTCTCACTAGATACGCAAATACTTGCGCCACTTTATAATTTTTATTACTTTTCCAGAATGGTTTTGGAATTGGCTCTTTACTACCAATCATTCCTTCCAGGACAATACCTTCATACACATGTTTGCCCACTGATGTTTGTGCCATTATGCCTGCAGCGGGACCCCACTACCACAGCTCCCGGGGGTGACACTTCTACAATTTCCTTTGCTCCCGGTGTCCCTGGGGAATGTTTTAAGGGGACTTGCAAGATATATTGGATGTATGGTTTTCCCTTATTCCCTCCCTTCCTTCCTCCCTTCTATTCATGGTTGAGAATTAGACCTTAGGCCCCATGCACACGAGACGCAGATGCAAACTCTGCTGAACGCGTGTTTTAAAAAGCAGAAACCTGCGTTTAAAAACGCGCGTTTGGCTGTGTTTTCATGCCGCGTTTAGACGCGTTTGCGTCTATAAGCATTTGTAAAGATAACATCATACAGACCCTCCCCAAGCTCAGAAAGCATGTATTATTAACTATTTCTGCCATTCTGATCAGAGTGAGCAGCAGAGAGAGCAGTTGTACACTTGCATTTGCCTCTCTTTCTGTGTTTTTTTTATTTTTTTTTTAAATGGATCCCATATTGATTATATGTCAGGAAATGCTCCTGATGTTCTCTTCATGAGGCAGCAATGTCATCGCAAATTTGTATGAGAGGTCCAGAATCAGAGCTTGTCGATATTGGACCCATCCGTTGATGGCACAGCGAATGTCCGTTGGATATTTCACAAACATGTATGCATTTCACAAACATGTATACATCAGTGAGTATATATGCTCTATGAACTATCTAAACTAATTACGACATTTTAAACAATTTTTTCTAGTATTTTTTATGGTTTACCATCATATTTCTGAGTTTTCTGGTCAAAAAAATTGGGTTCCTTTTAAAAAAGGCTTATAAACGCAAACGCGGCTAAACGCAGGTGCCTGCGTTTAGACGCGTTTTGCGTCTGAAACGTGGAAAAGCAAAGTGTCTGAACGCATTTTTTTGCTTCTGGAAAAACGAGGTTAAACGCAACTGCATAAAAACGGGAAAAAACTAGACTGTGTGCATGGACACATAGGATAACATTGCATGCGTTCAGGTGCAGTTGAAAAAAGTGTCCAACTGCCTCTGAACGCACGTTTAACTGCGTCTCGTGTGCATGGGGCCTTATTGGCTATGCATTTTACTTCTAGATGTACCCCACATGGTCCTGACAAGTGGTGGTGTCCACGAAATGTGTAGAGCCCTTTCATGATGCGATGCTACCACCACCATCTACACTCATCCAATTACCCACTTAACTTTCTGTGGGGGGGGTTATTACAATCTCCTTTCGCCAATTGTTGCCCATGTCTGTTAGGGAAAATGTAGCCATCCATTTATAATTTTTCATACTGTCTATCATGTTGGAATATATGCAATTACAGGCATACCCCACTTTTAGTAAATAAACCCCATTGTGTACTTAAAGCTGAAAAGTGCAAAATCAGGCTCACTTCTGCATAGAAACCAGTGAGCCTCCTGTTTTATTACCAAAGCTTAATTGAACAAGCTGGGGTTAGAAGCTCATTGGTTTCTATGCGGAAGTGAGCCTGATTTTGCACTTTCCAGCTTTAGTAAATAAACCTCATTGTGTACTTAAAAGTGGGATATGCCTGTACTATGTTTTTTCACATTGACAATACCTCTAGTCTATGTAATTTCCTTCTTGTACTTTGTCAATGAATATATATTTCTATTTCATTATATCTTTGTAGCCACATGCCTCATTTAAAGTCCCGACCCCTCTCCTTATACAATTATAATAGGAATGGAGGCACATGGCTTTACCAAGTCATGGCCTCATTTAAAGTCCCACACTCCTATTTTTTTTCCCCTTCTCCAAAACCTTTTCCACTCATTCTTCTTCACACCTAAAGTTGCCATCTTTCTGATTCATGATCCTGATTCATGCTCCAAACTTCAGTCTGTTATCCTGCAAGCCTCAATCTCTCAGCTGTACTTCAAATCTCGAATTCCTTTTTACTCTGTAATTCTCCTAGCATTTCCTACCCCTTGCAGGTCTTAGGTAGGCTGAATTTGCCCAAAAAGATGTCAATGAAATAAAGTGTTGCAGTTGTTCAAAGCAGGAATTCCATGTTTGGCGCATGCCTTCCTGTGCACTAGCTTAGAACAGTAATGCAATGGCTATAGGCCGTGCACTGGTAAAGTAAAGGTATACGTGAGAAACTAAATTGGAGAATGATGAATAAACAAATATAACTTGCTTCAATATAAACCACAAAGTAACAATGCGGCAGGGCAAGGGAGATGTGGTCACTCCGTTGGCAGAGGAAGGGGAGGGATCGGGGAGGGCTCTTTCTCCAATCAGATAACACATTTCAAAGCTCCCGACTTCTTTTGTCAAAACGGCACATCTCCCATGCCCTGCCGCATTGTTTCTATCCTAACCTCACTACAGACCACACTGATGTGTGTCTTCCCTGCGGGACACAAACAGCTGATCCCAGTGAGCCTTCCGGCTGGCATGTGCCTGTTTCCATCACAAGTTCTGGGCCCTCCATTTAGTGTTTAATGTTGGCCGAGACTTGGGCTTTTACCTTTGAAATTAGACTGTCGTTCACACATGACTGTTTGTTTTTATCTGGACTGTGTGCTTTATCTATGGCCTTATGTTTTATATTGGTTTATATTAAAGCAAGTTTTATTTGTTCATTTATCTTCCTCCAATTTTGTTTCTCATGGATACCTTGATTTTACCAGTGCGCAGCATATAGCCCTTGCATTTTCTGTTTTGGATCTAAAGTCCTCCAGTGGATTGCATGCAGCCCAGGACTGGGTCAATAGGATGCATGTTACTACTACATATAACTGCTAGCCCATTCTATGGTTGAACGCCTTGGGTTGGTCTGTTGCATGTTTACTGCTTAGAACCGTGTACACCCGGGTATTGCAACCTGTTATTGATTTTCACAGGCTGCTGACGGCTGTACCTCCTGGGTGCTGAAATGCATCCAGTTTTTACACACTATGATCAAAAGCGCCCATGTGCCCCTCTCAGGCCTTATACATTTAAAAAGCTTCATACAAGGTAACATTGTTAAATTTTGTTTACTCTTACCTGCAGAGCCTTTTATTTTGTATATAATATCAGTTGAGCAGTTGCTGACCACTCTATATTAGTTTAAGACCCCTTTACACTGAGGTGCTTTTCAGGCGTTTTAGCGATTAAAAATAGCACCTGAAAAGTGCCTCCCATGCCTCCCTAGTGTGAAAGCCTGAGTGCTTTCACACTGGGGTGGTGCGCTTGTGGGACAGGGGAAAAAAAGTCCTGCAAGCAGCATCTTTTGAGCGGTGTATACACTGCTCCCACAACGCCCTGCACATTGAAATGAATGGGCAGCACTGCTGAAGCGCCTGCAACGTGATTCAGCAGCGGCGCAACATGAGCGCTTTTAACCCCCACTAGCGGCCGAAACGCAATGCTAAAACTAGCGCCGCTTTACTGCCAATGCATCAGCCACAGTGTGAAAGTACCCTTACTGCTACAGGGTGGCAGCTCTGCGCTGGATCACATGTGTGTATATAAGCACGATCCAGGCTCCTTATATGTTTCTGAGCCAGGGGCATGCCCGCTGACTCTGCGATTCGCTCCAGCACCGATCACTTAATGGCTGATCGGTTCTGGGGAATCAGCAAACAGTATGTGCCCGTGTTTACAAAATACAGGCACGGGAAATGATGCCGTCTTTCGGTTCCAGCATGAGGAGAGACAGCATCAGACAGTGAGTAAAAGCACTACAGTGACGCCAGATCACATAGGCACATTTAACCCCCTGATCGTCC
This sequence comes from Lithobates sylvaticus, assembly GCA_028564925.1. Taxonomy (NCBI): domain Eukaryota; kingdom Metazoa; phylum Chordata; class Amphibia; order Anura; family Ranidae; genus Lithobates; species Lithobates sylvaticus. Next base: position 141,721,042 of record CM053031.1, on the reverse strand, counting down.
CAGTTAACCCTTTCACTCCCCTGCCAGTGTCATTTGGTACAGTGCACAGATTTTTTGATGATCACTGTATTAATGTCCCTGGTGACGCTAAATAGCGTTGGTGGCAGTTGGCGTCAGTCCTAGATAGCATTGATATGCCCGCCACATATTCTCTAATAAATTTAAATCCCCTGATTGCCCCCCAATGAACCCTTTCACTGCCCTATAGACTACAGTCTATAGACTTTTTTTTTTTCTGATCACTGTATTAGTGTCATGGGTGATGCCAGATGGCATCAGCGTCAATCCCAGATAGTAACCCTTTGATTGTCACACACTATACACCTCCATTACTAGTATAGTGTCTAAATGGATCAATATCTTTGATCGGGTCAGATCTATACTAGCGTCCCCAATAGTAGAGTGCCCCCAAAAATGCAGAGCTAGTAAGATTAGCCCCTCCGCCCCCCCAACAAGTGCAGTGGTCGTAGATCACTTCTGATTCACACAAAACCGCAGCTTTAGCTAGATCAGGCCTAATCTCTGCTAGCACTAGCAGGTGAATTTTTTGTAGTGGTTGGAGCAGTCCCTGACAGCCAGGTGCTCTTACCCATCGCACTAGGTACCTATAAATTTAGTGGCCAAAATGTCCAAAGAAAGGTACACTGGTGAAAGAGACCTACAGGATTCTGAGCATGACAGATGAGCGCTTTGGGGAGTCCTCACTGTCTCTGAATCAGGCTGTATACAAACCTGTAGAGAGCAGTGGCACCCTGACAGATGGCTCAGATGATGAAGTAGAGGTCCCTGCTAATGTCAGAAGTACCGGACCCCATGCCCAGGTTGCTGATGTGGTACAATCGCATGATGATTTTTGTTTGCAGCAGAGTGCCATGCTTCTTTTTGGTTAACTGGCGAGCACCAGCAGCCTAGTACATCCTGATCTTGTCCAAGCTGGTACAGTGGCTAGCACAAGTAGTGTCACGCAGCAACCAAGAATTTGAACACAGGCCCATAGTGTCCTTCCTATGTGCTTGCCAATCCTAATTGGCAGCCCCCAGATTCTGCAGCACCCATACATCCCCTATTCACTGCCCAACCTGGAATTCAGGTGAAAACAGAAAATTTAACTCCCCTTGGTTCTCTAGAGCCATTTTTCATGGAACATCTGTGTCAATCGTTTGTGGCCAAAAGCAATTTATATGGTGAGCAATTTATTGCCACCAACCCAGATTTATTCCTTGGGGTCAAATGTATAAGCTCTGTGAGAGGGCAACACATGTTATTTCTGGATTTACAAGGGAAAACATAGTCACGTGGAGCCCACTGGATGCCCAGCCTACATGGGGAACAGTGGCAAGATTGTTTGGGACTTGGTGTCTCCCTTGTTCCATAAAGGGTACCACTTGTACATGGACAATTGTTATACAAGCTTGCCACTTTTTAGACACCTTTTTTTAATTCCGGAATTGGCTCATGTGGCACCATGTGGCCTAATCCCCAGGGTTTTCCCCCAGAGGCTTGTAAATACCCGACGGGGGAGAAAGCCTGCTTGAGAAATTCAGAATTGCTTGCAGTGAAGTGGAAGGACAAACGGGCTGTTTTCGTCCTATCTTACATTTATGCAGACAAGACCGTTCAAATTCCAACGGTGGCTGGTGGTGTTGAGGAGCCCCTCTATGTCCACCACTACAACCTTAGCATGGGAGGGGTGGACTTCCACGACCAGATGATGGCACCATACTTCATTTCCCGTAAAGCCAGACGCTAGTAAAAGAAAATGTCTGTATATTTATTGAAAATTGGCTCTGTTTAACACTTTTGTACTATGCAAGGCGTCGGAAAGAAGTGGATCCTTCTTAAAATTTCAGGAAGTGATCATCACAGCCATTTTGTACCCAGAAGGTGCTGTGGCCCAATTTCCCAATCCAGATGCAGTGAGCCGGTTGCATGAGAGGTGTTTTACGGATGCCATTCCTGGTACCCTGACCCAAAAGTCACCCCAAAAAAGATGTGTCTGTAGCAAATACGAAATAAGAAGAGACACCCGCCTTTCCTTTGTGCCTCCTGTCCTGGCCAACCTGGTCTCTGCCTCAAGGACTGCTTCCATCGCTACCACACACTAGTGGAGTATTTAGTATAGGGTAAAGCATGGCACCGTCTAGGGCACATATTCACACAGGGTCTTGAAAGATGTTAGATAGTCAGGATGATTTAAGGGGGGGGGGGTGTTTGAGCTGTCCTGGTATTTTATGCCCAACAATAGAAGCTTATGCCATACATCACCCACTCTTCTAACCACTTGAAGACAACGCCTTTTCTGTCACTTTTTGTGTACATGAAAAACATTTTTTTGCTAGAAAATTACATTGAACCCCCAAATATTATATATTTTAAAGCAGAGGCCCTACACAATAAAATGGTGGGTGTTTGCAATTTTTTTTGTCAAGCAGCATTTGCGCAGCGGTTTTTGACATGCTAATTTTGGAAAGCAAGAGGAATACACTCCTAAGGTGAGACTCTGACAAAGGTGCATGATACCTGCAATGATCCAGTGCCAGTAGGCACTTGGAAATTTAAGGCTTGGAGTGAAGTAGGCATTCTCTTTTAATAGGATTTCCTGTGTCTAATGCTTATTAGTGAGAGTAGCTAATTGAACTGCCTGATATTTCAGTAAATGTGGGACTCCACACCCTAAAGCTGGTATTTATATGAAATTGTATTTATTTAGGTACTCTCATTGTACCTCTTCGTCATACAAAGATCTCATGACGAGGGATTGGGATGGGCAGGACATAATACAAGGAAAGCAATTCGGGAGTATAGCATATTTTCAAGTGAGCACATACGGTGAGGGAAAAAAAGTATTTGATCCCCTGCTGATTTTGTTTCTTTGCCCATAGTCTATAATTTTAATGGTGGATTTATTTTAACAGAGAGAGACAGACAGAATAACAGAAAAACGCATTTCTGAAAAGTTAAAATTCTTTAAAAAAAAAAAATAGATTTGCATTTTAACCGCTTCAGCACCGGGCCATTTTTTACCCTTCCTTACCAGAGCACTTTTTGCGATTCGGCACTGCGTCGCTTTAACAATTGCGCGGTCGTGCGACTTTACACCCAAACAAAATTGACGAATAGAGCTTTCTTTTGGTGGTAATTGATCACCTCTGCGGTTTTTATTTTTTGCGCTATACAAAAAAAAAACAAACTTTTTGCTATAATAAATATGCATTTTAAAAAAAATATTTTTTTTCCTCAGTTTAGGCCGATACGTATTCTTCTACATATTTTTGGTAAAAAAAATCGCAATAAGCGTATATGTATCGGTTTGCGCAAAAGTTATAGCGTCTACAAAATAGGGGATAGATTTATTGAATTTTTTTTTTTTTTTTACTAGTAATGGCGGCGATCTGCGATTTTTTTTTTTTTTTTTTTTTTTTCGTGACTGCGACATTGCGGCGGACACTTCGGACACTTTTGACACATTTTTGGAACCATTCACATTTACACAGCGATCGTTGCTATAAAATTGCATTGATTACTGTGTAAATGTGACTGGCAGGGAAGGGGTTAACACTAGGGGGCGCTGTAGGGGTTAATGTGTGTCCCTATAGGAGTGATTCTAACTGTGGGGGGAGGGGACTCAAGGGGAGAAGACCGATCATGTGTTCCTCCGTACTGGGATCACATGATCGGTCTCCTCTCCGCTGACAGGACGTGGAGCTGTGTGTTTACCGTTACCGTTGTTTTAACGGGCAATCGCGGGTGCCCGGCGGACATCGCCCCCGCCCCCCAGGCGGCCAGGAATCCAAGGACGTCATATGACGCCCACCCAGGATGGGAGATCCACCTTGTGGGCGTCATATGACAGCGGGCGGTATTGAAGTGGTTAGAGAGTAAAATAAGTATTTGACCCCTTCACAAAACATGCCTTTGTATTTGGTGGCAAAACCCTTGTTGGCAATCGGAGATCAGACGTTTCTTGTAGTTGGCCAGCAGGTTTGCACACATCTCAGGAGGGATTTTTGTCCCACTCCTCTTTGCAGATTCTCTCCAAGTCATTAAGGTTTTGAGGCTGATGTTTGGTAACTCTAATCTTCAGCTCCCTCCACATATTTTCTATGGGATTAAGGGTCTGGAGACTGGCTAGGCCATTCCAGGACCTTTTTATGTGCTTCTTCTTGAGTCACTACTTTGTTGCCTTGGCTGTGTGTTTTGGGTCATGGTCATGTCGGAATACCCATCCACGACCCATTTTCAATGCCCTGGCTGAGGGAAGGAAGTTCTCACCCAAGATTTGACAGTACATGGCCCCATCCATTGTCCCTTTGATGCAGTGACGTTGTCCTGTCCCCTTAACAGAAAAACCCTCCCAAAGCATAATGTTTCCACCTCCATGTTTGATGTGGGGATAGTGTTCTTGGGGTCATAGGCAGCATTCCTCCTCCTCCAAACACGGTGAGTTGAGTTGATGCCAAAGAGATGGATTTTGGTCTCATCTGACCACAACATTTTCACCCAATTCTCCTCTGAATCATTCAGATGTTCATTAGCAAACTTCAGACAGGCCTGTACATGTGCTTTCTTGAGCAGGGGGACCTTGCGGGCGCTGCAAGATTTCAGTGCTTCACAGCATAGTGTGTTACCATTTGTTTTCATTGTGACTATGGTCCCAGCTGCCTTGAGATTATTGACAACATTCTCCTGTGTAGTTCTGGGCTGATGAGGTGAGAACTAGCATGGAGCCCCAGACCGAGGGAGATTGACTGTTATTTTGTGTTTCTTATATTTGCAAATAATCGCACTAACTGTTGTCACCCTCTCACCAAGCTGCTTGGCGATGGTCTTGTAGCCCATTCTAGCCTTGTGTAGGTCTACAATCTTGTCCCTGACATCCTGGGACAGTTATTTGGTCTTGACCAGGGTGGAAAGATTGGAATCTGATTGCTTCTGTGGACAGGTGTCTTTTATACAGGTAACAAGCTGAGATTAGGAGCACTTTCTTTGAGAGTGCTCCTAGTCTCCTCTTGTAACCTGTATAGAAGACACCTGGGAGCCAGAAATCTTGCTAAATACTTATTTCACTTATTAAAATGCAAATCAATTTATAACTTTTTTGAAATGCGTTTTTCTGGATATTTTTGTTATTCTGTCTCACTGTTAAAATAAACCTACCATTAAAATGGCCTGATCATTTCTTTGTAAGTTGGTAAACGTACAAAATCAGCAGGAAATCAAATACTTTTTTCCCCTCACTGTATTTATTATTTAATTTCTTTTTAAAGTAACATCCTACTCAACATTTCGAAGTCCTTGCTCTTTGCTATACTATTTTTATTAATTGTAGAGATTTGTGGATTAGTCATTAGAGGGAGGTATCAGTGCTATCAAGCTGCATCCTGAATAACAACTGTCAAACTATTTCCACCACATAAGGAATGCATTGTTTTCAAAGAGGATCTATCTATCTAAACTGCTAAATACCTTTTTTCATCAGCAGTATGTAGCAGTCTTGTGACTTCTATGAGTGTCTGGTTAAAGCTTGCAGGAGGAGTTTTCATTCTGCTCTGATTGTCCTGTAGGCTACTGGACCGTTGACCCTCTGTCTGGACAGTGCTGATTGGCTCTGTGCTGCACACATGCACTCTCCCAAGAAATAAAAAATCTTTAGCACTACACACAAAATGTGTACACATGTGCAGCTTGTTCCCTAGCCTCTGTTCTACCATGAGATAAAATTGGGGTCTGTGGAAGAAGGGAAGGCACAGAGAAGACCGGATCAAGCAGCCATTTTACACAATGCGGAGGATTAATCCCTTAGATTCCACGGTGAGTACAACCAGCATGCTTTACTGCATATACAGACTGATTTTACTGTTGTGGGTTTATTAACACTTTAAGTAGGATGGTCAAAGAGTGAGCAGCATTTCTGATAAGTAAAGGTGAGATGTATTTGAGAGACTGATTATTGTAACGGGCTAGTGAGAGCCGGTTCACACAGGGGCAGCACGACTTGCAGCGTGACTGCCTTAGGCGACCTGCACACAACTTATGCGGCAGCTTGCAAAATGACTTCTGTATAGAAGTCAATGCAATTCACCTGAAGTTGCCCCAAAAGTAGTACAGGAACTTTTTTCTAAGTCGGAGCGACTTGAGTCGCTCCAATTAGAATGGTTCCATTGTACACAACGGGATGCGACTTGTCAGGCAGCTAAGTCGCCCCTGTGTGAACAGGCTCTAAAGTTAAATCCTTTAAGGAGCCATAGCCGGCTGTGAATGAGAGCCAGAATGGGGATCTGTCAATGTAAGACAGATCCCCGTTCTGACAGGGGAGTTAGAGAGAGAGAGAGAGATCTGCTGTTGCTAGTGATTAGGAACAGCGATCTCTCTCCTCCTCCAGTCAGCCTAGCCCCCATACAGTTAGAAACACTCCCAGGGAACACACTTAACCCCTTGATTGCCCCTAGTGTTAACCCCTTCCCTGCCAGTGACATTTATACAGTAATCAGTGGCTATTTTTAGCTCTGATCACTGTGTAAATGTCAATGGTCCCAAAATAGTGTCCGATCTGTCCACTGCAATGTTGCAGTCCTGCCACAAATCACAGATCGCTGCCATTACTGATAAAAAAACAAAAATGACATAAATCCTCTACTTTGTAGATGCTATAACTTTTGCGCAAACCAATCAATATGCGCTTATTGCGATTTTTTTTTTATTTATTTATTTTTTACCAAAAATATGTAGAAGAATACATATTGGCCTAAACTGATGAAGAGATTTGTTTTATTTTTTGGGGGCATATTATAGCAAAAAGTCTAAAATATTGTTTTCTTTTCAAAATTGTCACTCTTTTTTTGTTTATAGCACAAAAGATATAAACCGCAGCGGTGATCAAATACCACCAAAAGAAAACTCTATGGGGAAAAAGGACTTTAAATTTGGGTACAGCGTTGCACGACTACGCAATTGTTAAAGCGACACAGTGCTGTTTTGCAAAAAATGGCCTGGTCATTAAGGCTGCTTTCACACTGGGGCGGTGCGGGCGGCGACGGTAAAGCAGCGCTATATTTAGCGCTGCTTTACCATCGTTTTACCCGCGGTATGCGGCCGCTAGCGGGGTGGTTTTAACCCCCGCTAGCGGCCGCAAAAGGGTTAAAAACCTCCGCAAAGCGCCGCTGCAGCGGCGGTTTGCGGGCGGTATCCCTGCGGTTTCCCATTGATTTCAATGGGAAGGAGCGGTAAATACACCGCTCCTTCACCGCTCCAAAGATGCTGCTAGCAGGACTTTTGTTGCGGTCCTGCTAGCGCACGCTCCAGTGTGAAAGCCCGCCGGCTTTCACACTGGAGTGAATGGGGCCGGTTTTTTCAGGCGGTGTACAGGCGCTATTTTTAGCGCTGTACCGCCTGAAAACCACCCCAGTGTGAAAGCAGCCTAAGGGGGAAAATCTTCTGCTCTGTAAGTGATTAACCCAGTTGCTCCAGGCTGTCAGACCCACCCCAGCCTGTAATTGGGCAGTGCAAAGAGAAGCAGCACACATCTTTCAGTCACTCCGATTTTTCCTCCTAATCACATGAACTGATTTTGTTGTTTCTTTCTCTCATGCTCCAGCCATGTAGTACAGGGGCTACAGGAGGCGAATTGCCAGGTCAAATTCAGGGATTTGCTCGCATTCAAAAATAATACATTTAATTATTTATTATGATTACTGAACTAAATTGATTTGTGTTTTATATCTGCCTAAGTTTCAGCATGAAATATCACAAACAGAATACCATGCCTTTGAGTAGATATAAATACTTATGCTGCAAAACAACATAATTCAATAAAGGGTACTACTGTTCTTTACCAATAATCAGACTGATTGAAGATCCATGAAGCTGTCAAATCTGGAAAAACACTGTTCTCGACATCATCATATATCAGAATGAAATATTGTAATTAGGTTGAATATCATCATTCCTCAGACTGAACATCATAATTGCCACTGATGATATTCTCTTCTGAGTCTGAATGTCATTACACTTCAGACTGTATATTGTCATTTCTCAAACATCGTAGTACATCAGACTATTACTCTTCCAGTGGAAGGTGCTGTTAGTTTACCATAAATTTGGTTGATACATGACCAGTAAATATGTCACTTCATCAGTACAAGTACTCAAGTTTGTATTTATGCATCATAGCATTGCCATTTGTCTGTAATTATTACTTGTCTGAGGTGGACAATTTAGGCACCGTGTGGTGATAACGCCCTTTTTTCCAATAGGTACCCAATGTGGACCTGAGCTTAAAAACTGAAAATGTTCTATCTAGAAAGGTTACTTGTGCTCAAGAAGAGCCCTGAAAGATTTAACTGTTGTCTTGAATTCCTCCAAATAACCATCCATACACAGTTTGGCAGTGGGCTGAATAAAAAAAAATAAAAAAACAGATTCCGCCATCCACAGAAACAAGATGGATGAAGGAATCCCCTTGAGGCATTCTACTAACCAATGGCTGCAGCTGCTGGTCACTGGAACATTTTCCAACATGTCTACCTTAAGCATAGTGTGTATCAGCAGTAGATACCAGGTGCCTGGACAATGCCACCACTCTCTGAAATCTCAAAGCCAGAAATTTTCTAGGCACTAAAGCTGCCTATACACTGATTGAGTTTTGCCCATTTTCTGATGAACCAGATAAAAGTCTAGCAGTGGATGCATCTATCAGCACTCTGCCACCCAATGTCATTTGAGCCAAAAATCGAAGCAGCCCAGTATAATTCCTGGTCAAATATTGACTTCAGTTGTCATATGACAATAACCTCAGCTGGAGATTCATATCGCCACTATGTGTAATCTGGAGAGAAGAAACCGTTTTTTTTTTTTTTTTTCATTATTAGTGTATGACCAGCTTAAGGAATAAAGGGCATCACTAACACCAGCATTGCCTACTCCTATAGGAAACCCTGTTTTTGGATAATCCTGCCATTTTCGCAGCTTATCTCAAAACCATACGCACATCTGATGTCTTTTTTTCACCTTCTATTTACCGCTACACAATATAACTACTTGATACACTGTTAAAAATGTGTTCATTCAAGAAAAAATTTCCACCCTCCTCCTTTGAATTTCCTCATCACTGTGGAAGAAAATGAAGATTGTTTTGACCCACTAATGATTAGAAACACATACACACCAACTTTCTTAGAACCTTCTTTTTCTAAGAATTTTCATTTGAAATTCTACCTATGGCCAGCTTCACACTTAATTCTTTTTTTTTTTTTTCAAATGATGAAGTGGTGTGCTGCGAACAAAAGGCAGCTCCAAGAGTAGATGGTCAATAACAAGTTAATGCTGTACTTTGAACGCCTCAAAACATAATCATTAAAAAAAAAAAAAAAAGAAGATCCTTGGATTACTACATGTAATCTTCACCTCCCAGATGGTCTTTCTCACTATGCTCCTGGACGCCAGATCTCCAGGACCCTGCGACCGACTTACCTCTATCTTCTGATGCTTCACGTAATACTCCATTGGACAACCAGTACTGAAGCTGATCGCTCACTCTTGAGCTCAAACTAAAGTCTGGTACACACTAACAGTTTTGGTTTTTTTCAACCTGCTGAACAGCTCTGGTCTGAGCCGCTGTACTAACGATCCAACATTGGTACAGCGATCTCCCCCACTGAGCTGTTGTGTTCTGACAGGGGACGGCTCCCCGTCATTGGCTGAGAGCGCTGATCGGGTGTCGGTCGGCTGCTAGTTTTCCAGCATGCTTGTCCAATAGAAGCCAGCCAAATGGCTGACTTGTGTTGGACTGACTGACATATACATTCGGCCCATGTGTACGGGGCTTAGGGCCAGTACTATTGACATAAGTATTTTTTCGTTAATCTTTTAATATTCGGACAAAAATTATTAACTTATATGTTCTTATTTAAGACTTGTAGAATTATGGCTGAGAGGCACACTTTGCTCAGTTTTTTTCTTGCTACTCAATAAAAAATGATTGAGCAAGAAAAAGAAAAAGAAAAAAAATCCCAACGTAACACCCCTGAAACAAAATTAGTATAACCTAAAATGAATGCCCTATCACATAAAAGAGACCAAAAATGAATGAAAGTACCACCCCTCCCCCTTAAACAAAACCACATATTTTTAAGCGGAACTTTACCTTTAACTTAATAAAAAAATGATGTTCTATAGCAAGGAACATATATTCCACATTTAATATTTATGCTACCAAAATTAGTGTTGGCTGTAAATTGCCTCCAGCATTGCTCATGATCAGAGCCCCTGAGCAGCAGTAATCATAAAGCGAAATTAAACCCATCGATTTAACATTCCTGAAAAGCCAGAATAGCCAACTGTCACAATTGCTTGTGAATGAATAAATGACTTGTATATCGCTGCAAATGCGAACTGAATCGCCTCAAGGTGCTTGGTCCGTCCTGTGTTATCCTGCTTCTTAGAAGAGGTGGGTCTTGTTATATGGTTCCCTCTGGCGTGGATATAAACTGGGGGGACTCGGGTAATTTTAACCGCCCTACTCCTCCCACGGTGGTTGGCGTTGCGGTGGAGGGTACGGAGGGACCTATCATCTATCCTCTGCCCTCCCATATCATTTGCAATACCTGAGAGAGACAATCAAATATTTAACAATTTTTCCCACTTTTTTTTTTGTTTCTTTTTGTTTTGCTTTGTGTTGTTTTGTTTTGTTTAGTTTTGTTTGTTTATTCTCTCTCTCTGTCACTTTATAATTTTTATTTAAAAAATAAAAAAAATAAAAAAATCTTTCACAGTCCCCTTCTAGGCACTTTTGGTTGCCATTGAGCACCAAATGAACAGAGTCTTATAATAGATACTTAATTGTTACTGTATCTCTATTTAGCTTCTGGATCGCTGGGTTCTGTTGGGTGGCGGGGCTGGATGTCCGGCTCCCGGGGCCTGTCCCTCTGCGCATGTGCAGGCTTTGCTGCTCCGACGGAGCTGGGAACCTAGCCTCGATGCTTGCTTTTCTGCGCATTTGCGTCGCTGCGATGAACGGCGCGCCGGCAGAGACAGGCTCCTCGCGGTGGGATGGTGACTTTCACAAGAATTGCGCATGCGCGGCCACCCACCTTACGGATGGGAGGAGTTGGGGCCTTGATGTTGACGTGCTGATGGCGTTGGTCCCTGCACACGCGCATCGGCCCTCGCTATGGGATGCGCGCACACCCGACCGACCTAACTGGCCCACACGGCGGCCTGGACTGGTCACGAACCGGCGCATGCGCACAGACAGCCCGCGGGCTAGCGCGCGCACCCACAGAGATAAGTCAGCCCCTTCCCCAGCTGTCCCTAAGATCAGTATAACGAGCATCCGCCCTAGACTGGCGGGAATCTCTAGTATTTAACCAGCACTCCTGCAAACAGTATTGCAGATAAGGTGCTGGGAAGTTGGCTCTTTTGCTCTGTCTAATTACAAGGTATGTACTACTACCTATTGAGTGGGAATTTTGATGCCAATACTATTGATGTGAAATGCAGCATCTACCACTCACTTTTTAATTCTACTTTTAACCTTATATCTATCTAACAACCTCTATTTACTCCACTAGACCCATTGTTGGATTCTCCAATTCGTGGGACTATTCCCACGGACTTTAGGGTGCCCTTCCCAGACAGAGGGTTCTTTCCATCAGATATCTTCAGGTATACATTAGCCTATTTTCTTATTGTAACCTTGTAGTAGACTATTTTGTAAGGTTGATATTATCCTCAAATTGCGTCTGCCTTTTCCATCAGAACTCCAACTAACTGGATACTTTTGAATGGTTTGTTTAAGACCAATCTAGTTTGGCTGATTCCTGGCTATTTTAAGCCTATTCAAGCCTTACCAGGTAGGACATATAGGATTGCGAGCCCTAATTAATTATAAACTGAGTAGGATAGTATTCATTACCCTTATATATCTATTGTCCCCAGGTGGACAATACTGGCCCAGCCTTAATATCTCTATCTATTCGGCGGAGATGGGCCTCCGACACTAATTCCATCTGTTAGCACCACCAATATAATAGACGTAAGTATATATAACTCTTGATTGCATATACTTTTAATTTGATTCACCCCAATTTCGTCACCTAATATATTTCCCTACAATTTCTTATCCATCTCCCCTCCCCCCTTTTTTTTTTTTTTTTTGTTTGTTTCTCTCTCTTAGTAATTGCACCAATTCCAAATGGAATAACCTCTTCAATAAACCAATCTGGCGAATACTCCCTTCCAGGGATCACCTTTTTAACCCCATGCTATAACACAAAGTTATGTCTCCACCATTGAGGTAGATATCCTCAAACAGGAACACATACCTGTAAGGTAGGCAAAAGACTAACTATCCATAGAGATTAACATGTATTGCGAGTAACACTATTCTACTATATATATGAGGAGATCTTGTGGCTCACTCTCAAGTAATTTTCATTTTTCCTTTCTTAGAATTATTTCACAGATACTAGAATTGCTGCTCATTGGTTCTGATGAAGCTAAAAGCGAAACGCGTCAACCATCTTTTGATCAGCATCTAAAGCCCCATACGCACGGTCGGACTTTTTCATGGATTCTGTCCGATCGGACAATGTTGTTGAAAAATCAGACTGTGTGTATGCACCATCGGACAGTGTTCGTCGGTTTGTCCGACGGACAAAGTCTTATCTCCTGCTGGAAAGATTTGCCGTCAACCCGGTCCGATCACACCAAACCCGATCGTGTGTACGGTTGTCCGACCGGACAAAGTGCTACGCATGCTCAGATCACATTACAAGACCAAAGCTATTGGCTACTAGCCTCTACGTAGTCCCGTCGTAGGCAACAAACGTCACCACGTTCAGAATGATCGGATTTTCCGACAACTTTGTCCGACCATGTGTACGCAAAACCAACATCGGACAAAGTACGACGGACATGATCCGACGGACCTGGTCCGCGGATTGTCCGACCGTGTGTATGGGGCTTTAGAACGATCAATGTAACTTGAGATGTTTACATGCATGTTTTATATTCAATGACTAAACCCTTATCATTTTTCTTTCTATTTTTTGTATATCCTTGTATATTATTGTTTATATTTTCTATAATAAATTAATCTTTATATAAATTATCTATTATGGAATATCCGTTTTTGTTCAGGTACCGCGATAGTCCGTCAGGTTGGCTAAAACCCCCCCCTTGTTCCTTTCTTTTTGTATATTCAGTAGGACAAGGTACCCCCCATAGCTTATTTTCCTAGTTCTATGAGGTGGGTCTTGAGTTTTTTTCTGCAGGACCGATGGTTTTCTTCCATACGGATGTTTGTGGGTTGTGTCCTTAACCAAACTATCAAACCATTCAAATGGTTGGTGTCATAACTGATCACATGCAGTTGCAGATCAAACAGAGGCAGCTTCCTTGGCTGTACAGAATAGGAGGGCTTAATTCCGCTTTAAGGCTGTCAGCATTTCAGCCTCTACAAACTCAGCAGTGCCTAAAAATAGAGAGCAACTGAGCATGTGCAGAGCAAGGTGAGACAGTGTATTACTGTATTTTAAACAGTACAGACACTTATTTTTAATGTTTTACATAGCTATACCTGCAAAAGGGGCCAGCCTGAAGCGATCTAGCAGGACTTAATTTTCTGACTAAAGTTCCACCAATAATAGGTAATAGCTGACCTCAAATCAACCATGAAATAAAGTTAAAGACAAGTCCTCTCCCCAAAAAAAAAAAAAAAAAAAAAAAAGCAATGGGGTTGTTTTCCCAAAGAACTAGCAATCAGAAGTACAGTTTAATAATTGACCCTGTTCTCTCCTATACAGTTTGTCAGCTTTCCCTATCCTTTCCCTACAGCATCTTATTAAGGCAGCCCCCCTCTTTTCTAGTGATAGGGTTGGCTTATCAAATAGCCCCCCGATGCATTTAAAAGAAAAAAATACACACATGCATTCTAAATAGAACAGGTTACCTACCACAGGTACTGTGTCGTAGAGGGTTTTTGGGTAAGATTCTCCTAGCCTCTTTGTTTTTCTGTTCCAACGTGCTCCATCAAGAAACAATCCGTGAATATAAACACCTGCAATTTAAAACGTGGGAAAAGAAACAAACTATAAAAGTGCAACACTAAACAGTGTTTTTAGTTACCACATAACATATTTCAGAATAATTTCCTACAGAAATATAAAATAAATAAAAGCTGTGTTTTGCCACTTCTCCCCAGGATGTCATAGCTGGTTCCGGTTTGAATAAGGGACAAAAAAAAAGATGTTTATGAACAAACATGCACTTTGCAATTCATGATATAATCTTATAGATAAAGTGTAGTGATCACCTACTGGGTGGAAGACAGGTGCCACATAAACCCTCCCCTTGTGCTATTTTCTTATGGGCACTTGGGGCGCCAATCAGTAATTTGCATCAGTGCTTGGGAGATATATCCTCCTTTTGGGAAACCCCTCTTATACCTCCCCACAAAGGCTGAAGGGCACATGGGCCGGCTATATCAGTAGGGGATTCAGGTGTCCTGCCCCTTGACATGGGATTGATGTGTACAGTTAATGTCCCAGAGAACCCTTTATAAATATACCCATTAGTTCTATCAAAAGACACTGAGAAACTGCCATGACGATCCATCATAAAAAGCAACTATAGATTTTTTTAATCAGTTGTTTTTGCCTTTATAAGTTTGGAGGAATTGTTACTATAAAGAATACCTACTCTACAAGTCCCATAAACCCTGACAGATTGGGACTTGGGTAATTGTCTGAGCCCACCAGAGCTTTTAAACTGTAAACAGGATATAATTAACCCTGTAAGCGGCAGGTGGCCGAGATCAGATGGCCTCTTACATGACCATCAATATAAGCCTTTAGTATCTACACTATTCTGTCTATGTGTCAGGATGACAGACTACAATGATATAATGATTCAGATATAGTTGTTGAATCAAAAGTTGGAATGGCGATATGTGCATGGACATTTGTGTAACTTATATAGATTGGTTGAAAAATAAAAAAATACCTGCAATGTCCACAAAAATATAACCTCAGCAGTGCTACTAATAATTTCTGGTAAGGGTGGCCCTTCGGAATCCTTTAGAATGTGTGGGGAAAAAATGTGTGTATACATACAGGGTTTTTTTCCCAGTGTGAATGCGGTGGTACACACCTCCAGCACTGAAAGTATGTACTGGCATTGCGGGGGGGGCTTATATTGCTAGGGGGAACTACTGTTGCAGGGGGGGTTGTTCCTGGCGGGGCTTTATTGTAGATAGCAGGATCTACTGTTTTGGGGGAGGTCTATTGTTTTTGGCTACTGAAGGGTCTATTGATGCTTGATGCTGGGGGATCTACTGTTGCCGATGGTGGTGTATTTTTGCTGGGTTGGATCTATTTTTGCTGGTGGGGCATCTTATGTTGCTGGTGGAGGGCATGTTGTATCTGGAGAGGATCTATTGTTGCTGGGGTGATTATTGTTGCTGGGGGGGATCAATTGTTGGTGGAGGCATCTATTGGGAGGAAAGTAGGGGGCTGGGACAAGAGGCAGTGCTTGGAAGTTGATTGGGGGTAGGGACAATGGATGACTCAAGAGACAGGGGGGAGAGAAAAAAAAACCCCTTCTGCCACACTAACAGCCCTGGCCTGTGGAGGCATGGCCTCCAAAGACCTTTGAAGGTATACTGTGATATCGGGCACTAAACTGTCAATAGCAAATCCTTTAAGTCCTGTAAGTTGCAAGGTGGGGCCTCCATGGAACAGACTAGTTCTTTCAGCACACCCCACAGATGCTGGATGGAGTGAGATCTGGAGAATTTGGATGCCAAGTCAAGACCTCAAACTCATTGTGGTGTTCCTTAACCGCTTCCCGACCACTGCACGACGCCCCCTAGTGGTTAACCCCTTCACTGACAGTGTCATTTACACAGTAGTCAGTGCATTTTTATAGCACTGATTGCTGTATAAATGACAATGGTTCCAAAATAGTGTCCGATGTCATAATGTCGCAGTCATGATAAAAATCACAGATCGCCGCCATTACTAATAAAAAAAAAAAATTAATAATAAAAATGACATAAAACTATCCCCTATTTTGTAGACGCTTTAAATTTTGCGCAAATCAATCAATATATGCATTTTGTTTGGGTACAACATCGCACGGCCGCGCAATTGTCAGTTAAAGCGACGCAGTCAGTGCCGAATTCCAAAAAGTGCTCTGGTCAGGAAGGGGGCAAATCCTTCCGGGCTGAAGTGGTTAAACCATTCTTGAACTCTTTTTGCAGTGTGTCAGGATGCATTATCCTTATGAAAGAGGCGACTGCCATCAGATAATACTGTTTTCATGCAAGTGTGTTGTGTACTTGGTCAATAACAATGTTTGGGTAAGTGGTACGTGCCAAAGTAATATTCATGTGAATGGTAGGACCCAGTCCTGGAACATTGCCCAAAGCACTCCACTGCCTCCGCCAGCTTGCCCTACTCCCATAGTGCATCCTGGTGCCACCTCTTCCCCAGGTAAGTGATGCACACACACCAGGCCATCCACATGAAGTAAAAGAAAATGTGATTCATCAGGCAAGGCCTTCTCCCATTGCTCAGTTGGCCAGTTCTGATGCTCACATGCCCAGTGTAGACAGTTAGTTTGACTAACAAACAGGCTCCAGATGGTAACACAGGAGCTATCAGTGGCCCTTCATATCGCCTGTGTTACCATCTGGAGCCTGTTTGTTAGTCAAACTAACTGTCGTCACCTGAAGATCGTTTGTATTGCAAACTTTTCCCCACATGTTTGTGAGTGGTATTTATATCTCAATTTTCAATAAAAAGATGTTTAAAGTATAATGCACAAGGCTGGTGCGCCCTCTTTTTCTTCTTGTTTCTATACACAAACCGCAATGCCCATTTTTCTGCATTTAATACATCAACTTCGTTGACAACATGTTCACCATTGTAACAAGATAATCAATGTTATTTACCTGTCAGTGGGTTGAATGAAAAAAAAACTAGTAGTGTGTACAAAGCTTTAAAAAAAGCAGACAATGACAGCTTGGATTTGGATTGCAATAGCATATTAGTATGACTTGATGTAGTGTGTCTCGATACATCTGTACTGATTGTTAGAACATAATAAGGATTGTGGATACTAAATTGAATTCCTAATTCATAATTTGCATTTAAAAAAAATAATGAATTTTTAATGGACAACATGATATACAGCATGTATTGCATTTTAGGTGCTTTTCAGGCAAAGATTTTTGACAATGTGACGATTTGAAGTACGGTATATAATTCAAGGAGTTTGTTGGTGCTGCCAAGCTTGGAATCCTGAGATCCCAGTTTGTACCTAAATATATGCCATTTCGGTTTCTTCATTAGGATTATGTTTTACTTAATGAAATGTGGGCATACCGCTTTGATTCACTGTATGTTGTTTTAGGATTTAGTATTCTTGATTACATAAAATACATTATTACCATTTAATATCCAGCAAGACTTAACATTTTTATACACGTTTACCTCTCTTTTTTTCTAGTGACAGGTTTGCCTGAAGCACAAGAGAAAAAAAGCCAGGAGGTTTGTGACCTTTGACATCAATTGTTTAAATTGTCAGACGTGTGAAACAGGAAGTTGGTTATTGCAGTTTGTTTCGCAGTTTTTTTTCAGTTGCAATATGTTTTACTTGATAGGGACGTTGCATCAGGAATCTGGAGCTATTAGGCTCCTTTCACACAGAGCGGAGTCTGTTCCAATCAGTATGGGATCTGTGACCTAGACATACCCAGGGCTAGGCGGGTGTAGATGGACACAAGTCCGTTTTACATCCACATTTCCATAGGGTTTCATTTATTGTACTTTCAGATCAGGTTCACCAGAAAAATTGACAGGAGGACCTCATCAAAACACCTGTGTCAAAGGGGGTTTAAATAAAAGTCTTTTGTTTTCTTTTTTTTGTATCTTCTGAAGTTACTCTGATATTTTAAATACAAGTAGTGCTTGGCAGAGCACTGCTATAAAAGAGAAGTATGGCCAAAGCTTTTTTGACCCTACTTCTCTTGTGGGTCAAAAAAGTGTACTTGTGCCCTCCTGTGCCCCAAAATCAGCTGACAGCAGGTTAAAGCCCTTTGTCGGCTAACTTTAAGGAGCCAAGCTCCTTGACGTTAGGATCCACCAGGATGAATGATTGGCAGTTGGTTTAGCCTTTCAGTGCTCCACTGAGAGCTTAAGCTATCTGCTTCCGCCCCCACCCCAGCAGAGCATAGAGCTGTGAATGAGTCCCTGCTCTCTGCTCAAAGCACACCGAGAACTGAGTGATCAGTGGTCATGTGATCGCTCAGTTATCAGTCTTAAGGCCGATGAGGGACAGCTGCGGCATTACAATAATGAGTATGTATGTTTGTTTTTTCCATTCCCACACTTCTCTTTTAATTGAAAAAAAGGTGCAGAAATTAAATTACGTTCCAGTCAGAATAGGCCATGGTATATATCTTGTCAAATGACAGATTCTGCTAAGCATCTGTCATTTTGTTGATTTCACATCTAGCTCAAAAGGTTTCATTTTTGGATTTGCAGGGTTGCTGGGGCCATATAATAACTTAAAAGTAAACAAAGTAGAAAAGACTGTGTAAATTGGCATCGCCTGTGAACATGAACACAAGCCTTGCTCTATACTTTCTACAGGTAGGACTCCTATCATTACATCCAAACTGTACTTAAAATTGTGGATCATCTTTTGCTCTCTGGATTTCAAATTGAGAAGTGTATATGGGTTTAAACGGTAACTTATTGTGTTTCAAACATTTTCATAAAAGTTAAAGTAAGATAGTCTAGCAATTGTCCATTATACTGTACATATACACAAGCGTTTTTTTTTATTTTATATAATAATAATAATACACAGTCCTAGCAGGAGGAAAAGAAAGCAGAGTGGTTGCTAAAAGGGAAGTAGCAAACACTCTGCAGACGCAATGCCTACAGTATGCATCCAAGTTCTTGAAAAGTCAGGCAGAAAGTTTTGACGTTTTTCTCCTGTACTCAGCAATATATAAAAGCAGCAACGACTTACCGTCCTCGGGTGCATGTTTGTATTCTTTATCTTCTAAAACCTCAAAGTCAAAGCCCAGCAAGTCAATTGGGATTGTGTATTTGCGAGCATAGTTCTGCTGAGCACCTGTCAGGAATGCTTGTGTGAAGAAAAAGCCTGACAGCCAAAACATGGGGGGAGTTCCATTTTCATACCAATCCTGTATTAACAAAAAAAACAGAGTACACAGATTTGGTAATCTTAGATTTATGTTGGTATATAATGCATACACAGGGATGTACACATTCATGCTGTCAAGTGTCAGTCATTTATGTAAAATAATGCATAAATAACAATAATAATGTATAATACAATATTGTAGAAGGGAGTCTAGGCATAGACCACCTTTAGAGATCACAGATGATACAAGAGACTGCTGAAAACTGCAGCCATGTTAAGAGGTTGTTGGCAGGTTTTTCCTAGAGAAACAGCGCAGTGATGGCGAACCTTGGCACCCCAGATGTTCTGGAACTACATTTCCCATGATGCTCATGCACTTTGCAATGTAGTTTGGGAATCATGGGAAATGTAGTTCAAAAACATCTGGGGTGCCAAGGTTCGCCATCACTGAGGCTGCATTCACACCTAAGAGTAGCGTTTTCAGGCAGAAAATAACGCGAATTGCAGCGTTTTTTGTGGTGTTTTTTACTGCATTTTGCCACAATTCTGTGCAGAGCAAAAGGTCACCAATGTAAAAGAAGAAAAACGCCCAAATCTGCCCGATTCGAGCGACAAAAAAGGGTCCGGAACTTGTTTGAGCTTCAGGCGTTTTGGAGTGGAGATGTGAACCATCTCCATAGAGAATAAAGTATTTTTTCCCCTCTAGCGTTTTGTAGCTTCAGGTGACAAAACGCTCAGGTGTGAATGCAGACTGATAGGCTCATGTCACACTGGCGATTCCGTAGTTACGTTTAGCAGCTGCAGAATCATTCTCTTCAGTGTTTTTGTTGCTGGAAAAAATTAATTGCACTCAATGAAAGGTCTATGTTGCTAAAATTCCAAGTGATGTGCAGCTCAGTTGCTGAGGAATTCACTACTTGCAATGTTTGGAGCTAAAGAGAGAATCACCCATCTTCAGTAGCTATCCGTGTCTGCTGATTATGAAATACTCGTGATTTGTAGCTCCAGAGATAAGCATTGTAGCCAGCTACACCAGAAACTCTATAGCCAGAGGAAATAGGGAGAGAGAGCTATAGATGCTACAATTGTGCTGATGTTACATGGCCCTTAACCACTTGCCGACCAGCCGCCGCAGTTTTACTGCGGCAGAATGGCACGGCTGGGCGAAACGACGATATGTTACGTCGCTTCGCCGCTGCTCGCCCCCGGAGCCGATGCAAGTGCCCAGTGGTCACGATCACTGCCGGGCTCCCGCGATCGTTGGTGACACACCGAGAATCAGGATTGGTGTGTGTAAACACACCGTTTCCGGTTCTCTGAAGGGAAGAAGAGACTGATCATCTGTTCATACAAAGTATGAACAGCGATCTGTCATCTCCCCTACACAGTCCCCTCCTCCCTTCAGTTAGAACACACACTAGGGAACACAATTAACCCCTTGATCTCCCCCTAGTGTTAACCCCTTCCCTGCCAGTGACATTTTTCCAGTAATCAGCATTTTTATAGCACTGATCGCTGTATAAATGCCAGTGGTCCCAAAAATGTGTCAAAAGTATCTAATGTGTCCACCATAATGTCGCAGTCCCGATAAAAATCGCAGATCGCCGCCATTACTAGTAAAAAAAAAAAAAATACCATAAAACTATCCCCTATTTTGTAGACGCTATAACTTTTGCGTAAACCAATCAATATACGCTTATTGTGATTTTTTTTTACCAAAAATATGTAGAAGAATACATATCAGCTTAATCTGAGGAAAAAAAAAGTTTTATTTATTTTTCGGGGATATTTATTATAGCAAAAAGTTAAAAATATAGCGTTTTTTCAAAATTCACGCTTTTTTTTGTTTATAAAAAAAATAAAAACCGCAAAGGTGATCAAATACCACCTAAAAGAACGCTCTATTTGTGTGAAAAAAGTACGTAAATTTTGTTTGGGTGCAATGTCGCACGACCACGCAATTGTCAGTTAAAGTGACGCACTGCTGAATTGCAAAAAGTGCTCTGGTCAGGAAGGGGGTAAAATCTTCCAGGGCTGAAGCGGTTAAAGTACCATTACACAGACTACTTGATCAAGTGGGCCTCACTCAGAGTTCTGCTTTAGACTAGAGCAGGGGTGTTGAATTAAAATTCATGGAGGTCCGATTAGTAAAATTTTCTTCCAGCCGAGGTCCGAATCGCAGTTTTGTGAGTTGACTCCGATTCTTTACATCACAGCCCAGGTGTGCGGGCACAACACTCCATTTATTTGACTTGGCTGCTGTGCCTGCGTTTTCTGCTGGAAAAAGGTCCTGGCACCTTTTTAAAAATGCAGCCGCAGTGAAACTGCATGGTGCGTTTGTACCATGCAATTTCCATGTGCCGGAAATTGCACCTTGCATTTCAGTGAGTTTAAGAGTCAATGGTACCCCTACACGTTTTCTGTGCAGCACATTTTGTGCGTAGCTACTTGTCCCCTTCACATCTTCCCCACCACAGCACTGCCCCCTTCACATATCACCCCACACAGTATTGCCCCCTTCACATATGACCCCACACACAGTATTGCCCCTTTCACATATCACCCCACACACAATATTGTCCCCTTAACATATCCCCCTACACAGTATTGCCCCTTCACATATCATCTCACACACAGTATTGCCCCCTTCACATATGACCCCACACAGTATTGCCCCTTCACATATCATCTCACACACAGTATTGCCCCCTTCACATATGACTCCACACAGTATTGCCCCTTCACATATCATCTCACACACAGTATTGCCCCCTTCACATATGACCCCACACAGTATTGCCCCTTCACATATCACCCCACACACAGTATTGGCCTTCACATAGCACCCCACACAGTACTGCCCCTTCACATATCACCCCCACACAGTATTACCCCTTCCCATATTGCCCCGCACATTATTGCCCCTTCACATTTCACCCCCACACAGCACTGCCCCCATTCCCCTGCTCCCCATCCTTCACAGTTCCATATATTTTCCTCCCTTCACTCTCCTACCTTTCACAGAGCGGAGAGTAGGAGGCGGGACAATCCTAAACAGAAGGCACAGCAGCACTGGGCAGGGCGCGGGAGCTGCCGGGTTAACTTTTCATGTTAGCGAACTGGTGATTAGCTGCTAGGACCGCCTACTAGCAGCCATTCACCTCCCGATTAACGTGACAGGAAGCTACCTCTCTCCACCAAGTGCTGGTCCCCCCCCCAGTCAAGAATTGTCTCCCCTCCCATTGTCCGCTCCTCTCTGCTAATGATAGCGGAGGAGGCTGGGGACAAAAGTGGCGCGATCGCGACGGTCCGGAAATAGCAGCAGCACGAGCCGGTTGCGGACCACGGGCTGCCATTTAGTGATGCCCAGACTAGAGACTCAATTTTATATATAGAGATCTCCCCTAAGCACTTCAGCTCCGGAAGGGGTACCCCTTTATGACCAGGCCATTTTTTGGCGATATGGCACTGCGTTACTTTTACAATTGCGCGGTCGTGAAACACTTTTTTGTCCTTTTTTTCCCTCAAATAGAGTTTCTTTTGGTGGTATTTTTTTTTTTGTGCTATAAACAAAAAAAGGCAGACAATTAAAAAAAAATGTATATATTTTTTTTATTTTCTGCTATAAAACACATCCAATACAAAAATGTAAAAAATCGAATTTCTTCAATAATTTATGAAAAAATGTATTCTGCTACATATTTTTCGTAAAAAAATCCCAATAAGTGCATATTGATTGGTTTGCGCAAAAGTTATAGCGTCTACAAACTATGGGACATATTTATGAAAGTTTTATTTGTAATGGCGGTGATCAGCGACTTATAGCGGGACTGCGATATTGCGGCAGACAAATTGGACACCAAACTGACCCTTTTTTGGGAACCAGTGACACCAGTACAGTAATCAGTGCTAAAAATATGCATCAACACTGTACTAATGACACTGGCAAGGAAGGGGTTAACATCACAATCAAGGGGCTAAATGTGTGGCCAACATGTGTACTGTGTGTGATGTTTTTACTAAGCAATGTGCTGTTTTTCACTTCCTGCATCCTGCCAAAGCCAATCATCAGGTGTCGGCGCCCAATCAGCGGCCGGTAGCTGTTGATTGGTTGGTGCTGCAGCTAATCGCAGCACAGCCGGGGCACGCTCTCTCCCCCGGCGTGTGGATCACGTACTAGGTAGGTACATGATCCGGTGCAGAGTGGCTGCCCTGCTGCAGTACATCTATGGAGGGCGGTCTGCAAGCAGTTAAAGTTGTCTTGCTTCAACAGACATTCTCACAGGAACATAGATATCCAGGCATGAGGACCATCTTACTGAGCGGGCACTGCCCAGGGGCCCCAGGTGCACATGGGGCCCCATAAGGGCTGAGTACCTCACTCCAATTATCTAGGGGATGTGGCAAGCCGTCAATGCTGAGGTCAGGTGGAAGGAAGGAAGGATGTGTATTTTGTGTCTGTATTGTGTATAGGCTGACATTTTTTTTTCTTCAAAACTTTGTATATTGGGTATTTGTGTTGATTAGTTTTTGATCTATGGCATGTTTTCTTGTTGTTTTAAAATCAATTTTATTGAAAGTACTAAGAAATATATGTTCAAATCTGTCAACTATTTATATTTTCGTTCTTGAGAGTAGGTGCGTAATTGGGGCAGGCTTGCAAGGGCCCCAGAGAATTACTTTGGCCAGGGGCCCATGATGCCATTAAAAGGGCTCTGCCACGCATACAGCCAGGAGTGACCTTGCTTGTTAGGTATACATTTGTAATTTGTCTCAACCAATTAAATTGTGATCTGACTTTATCTCTTAACAATCAAAAGTTAAGTTATGGAACAGACAAGAGAACTTTCTCTGAACCATTTGCTCTGTGTGTTTTCTCTTCCTGTGTACACAGTAAGGGCTTCTTTATATTTGATATACAATAGACAGTTCCTACTTCAACACTACTACTGACATTTCCAGGAAGCAAATGTCCAAGACTTGGGCCTGTCCCTGGAAATCAGACTGCTGCCAAGTTTGCTGCAATTCCTCTGCCATGTTAATAGAAGCTGCAAACAAATACCACCAGAAGAAAACTCTATTTTTGGGAAAATAAGGACCTCAATTTAATTTGGGTACATCGTCGTACAACAACGTGATGCTGAATAGTGAAAAATTGATTCCTATATGTGGCTGATCACAAACACCTGGCCATGCCGCTGCAGACATTTGCTATTCTGGGTGGTATATGGCTCTAATTGGCCATGTGCATGAGATATAGGACAACTATCATCTTATCATACCCATCTCTATACCTAACACACTTAAGGTAGATGTTAACTACTCCATCTCCTGTTGACACAGCCAGTGCACAGGCTGAGAATGATCACAAGCTGGAGAGGGCTCACTCAACAAGCTGATTACATCAATAACCCCCCCCCCCCCCCCAGGGAGTAGACAGACCCCCTGATCACCCCCCAGGACGGTGCAGGTAATTCCGGGAATGAAGTTACAGCATTTCCATTCATTGATCCCCCCGCACTGCGCCTCCAATGTGATTTATTAGGTAACACAATGAGCCCCCCTTCTCTGGAAAGTGATCACCCCCCCAGGAGCCGAGGCAGCAGACACAGCACTGATCATGCAGCAAACCCCCCTCCCAGACACACAGGCACCGATCTGCTAACCCAGAGTGGGCAGCAATGGTGCCTATGGGAGGCAATCTGTAGGTGCAGCAGTCCCGTACACCCCATACTGCTGCAATATTGAATGCATTAGATGGCAGACTAGGATGTTGTCTGCAGATCAAGGCATGCAGGCTGAGGGTGGCTTACCTTGGTGTCTCCACAGCCGGGGATGTCGCTGAGATCGTGTCACAAGGGTGTCAGATGAACAGGACGAGCTGCCCTGCCCAGCACATGGCACACCAGCTGCAGCAAAACTGTCTCCCCCTTCCCCGCTATACGCACCTTTTGGTACTGAGCGACATACATCCTCCCCCCTGCACGGCCAATATGGCCGCGTCTCCTCACAGCCAATCGGGTCTCAGGACCTGCTTCCTGATTGGCTGGGAGGAGAAGCAGTAAGACAATATTCAATATTAATTCACTATGATCACACAACTAGGTGGGCTCAAGGCAAAGCAAACTTTTCCATTTCAAAGAAAACTTTCTGTAAAGTGTAATTGTCCGATAATTAGGCTAGAAGGTTGATGTAATTAAAATTAGCTTACGTTTTTGTCTGTAATCAAGAAGTTGATTTTAATTCTCTTACCTGTAGAAATTTTAGCCTTGCAAGAAAATCATTAACATAACTGCCAAGAGGTTTGAGACTTGGGTACGATTTCTTCATCCACATTCCAGGAATCTTTCCTTTTAGTATGCTCATAACTACTTCTTCCAAATCCGCAGACATAACCACCAAACCCTGATTGAAACAGCCACCAATTTACTAAAATTGTTGAAGATTGGTTATAAACAACAGTACAAGCACATTCCCCTTGCCTGAAAAAAATAACACCTTTACATTCATCACAAGCGCAAACCCTTATGCTATGAAGTGACAAATATATTTTTAAAGCTGAACCCCAGGCAGATATAAAGGACACAAGTGAATGCAGCTCTGTAATCTTTAATACATCATTAAAGGCATCTTTTAAAGGCAAACACACTGTAAGTGCCACAATTAGACTTTGCATCAGCCTCTCATCCGCTCAGGAAGAGGGTGGAGGGAGAAGCAGAACATAGAACTAGAGAGAGAGGAGCTCAGCCGTGTGCTGCTTCTCTTTTCAATGTCCACACGGGGTAGGGGAGCTGGAAGTTAAAGAGAAACTAGCAGTGAAAAGTCAAGCTCCCCTCCTCTGCTAGACAGGGCTGTGGTGTGTGACAGAGCTTTGTACATTTTAAAACTGGGTGGACAGAAGTGCAAATTCTTTGGCAGGTAAAACAGCTCTCATTGATGTATTTCATCTGTGTATTTAGCTATTTGCCTGAAGTTCAGATTTAACAAAGGCTGTTTATAAAAAGCTAGAAAACAATGAACATCAAAACACTGAAACAGACTTAAAGCATATCTTCACCCCCCCCCCCACATTTTTTTTTTTAAACCTCCTGCCTACCAAAAGGTGTTTTCTACACAATTAAGATACTCACCCAGCCAGTGGATCCTGCGTTGTCTTGCTGGGATCCTCTTCTCTTCTGCCACCCCTGGCTCTTTGTTGGTGTGTGACGTCATCTGGAGGCTGCCAGCTCTTCCAAGTTCAGCCAGTGCACCTCCCGATGATGTGCCACTAGGCCTGCCCCCTCCTCCCTTAATGAAGGAAAGGCTCTACCTCTTGGGATATGTGATATGCATATCACAGGCGCCAAAGGGTGTGTAGCACATCCCGCTAGGGACTGTTGATGAACTTGGAACCCCCACTCCTGCACAGCCAGGCACACCGAATTCTTACAAACACCCAGAGAACAGTCCATGACTTTGTTTTTTGTTTACTGAGGGTTAATAACTATAGCTAGAAATGGAAAGTTATGGGGTGCCCACTTGACTTCAGGAAAAATTCAGGGACATCTTTCTATACATGTCTCATTCACTTTCTTCTTCCATCTGAATCACCTTAGAGATGATCTGACGGGCTCCCAGTCAGCATAGCAATGACTCTTTACAGGCAGGAACTCATAGCCCCTTTTTATGTAGCAAAGATGTAGTGAAACTGCTTTTAACACTTTCTTTCAAAAAAAAAAAAAAAAACTTAAAGAAAAAAAAAATTGCTATTTATGCAAAGGACCAGAGGAGGAGTGATTACTTTGAGGCTGAATATCTGCTTTAATTATCATAAAACTAGACCAACCTGACAAACTGTAATTGTGTTCATTAGAGAGCCCAGACCCAAAAGAAAACAATTCAGAAATAATAAGCTTATATTGAGCATTTTGTGCACATGCTGATACTTGCCATTAAAATCCACCTGTTTATTCCATTAGCCTATTCCTAATAATTCTACTTTGGTTATAAAAAAAACAACCTAGATGCAGTACGAATAATACTTAAATGTATAAAAAGGTATACCGTACGTAAATTTCATGCCACCATAAAAGACATAACGAAGACACTTGGAATATGACCCATTCCTGATCTATGAGGGTTCGCGGGGGAGGTGTGACCATTGTTAAAAAAGGACTTGGCTGTGGCTAAGATATGCAGATGCAGTGGGAGGTTTCAGTGTGGATTAATCCAGGAGGACTAGAAGGATGATTAGCATTAAGCAGTCCATAGATGGTGCGAATCTCGGCCGGTTCAGCAGGGACTGGCCAAGATTCGATCCATGTATGCATGGGCAGGCTGATTGTACCCAAGTCAATCCAATGATCGACTTAGGTACAACCTGCATCTTGCATTTTTAACATTGATTATTGCCACTAGAAATAATCACTGTGTTCTCCCAGCAGGGATGGCTCCCCAGGAGAACACAATAGGGAGGGATTCCTATCAATACTGACTGTGTTAATGGGGGAATCAAGAAATTTGCTTTCCTGCAACCTTCTATGGCCTACCTTAGTCTTGTTAAAAATGTACATCTGTACTTTAAATACTTTTGGTAATAGGAGGCAGAGTTGGAAAAGCTGGTAAAATAATGTAGTTGGTCTCCATTTCTATGTTATAAGAAATGCATTACAGCTAGCTGGTACACACTGTCATACCTTTAGCATTTAGGTTTACTGACTGTAACCATGTAACCAGTAGCATTACACAAACTGTTTCCCACTACAGTCTATTATATACACTCACAGCCACTTTGTAAAGGTACACCTTGCTAGTACCAGGTTGGACCCCCTTTTGCCATATGAACTGCCTAATTTTTCATGGCATAGATTCAACAAGGTGCTGGAAACATTTCCTCAGAGATTTTGGTCCATACCATCAAGCAGTTACTGCAGATTTGTCGGCTCCACATCCATGATGTGCATCTCCGTTTCCACCACATCCCAAAGGTGCTCTATTGGATTGAGATCTGGTGACTGTGGAGGCCATTGGAGTACAGTGAATTCACTGTCATGTCCAAGAATCCAGTTTGAGATGATTTGAGCTTTGTGATATGGTGCATTATGCTGCTGGAAGGAGCCATCAGAAGATGGGTACACTGTAGTCATAAAGGGACGGACATGGTCAGCAACAATATTCAGGTAGGCCGTGGCATTTAACCGATGCTCAGTTGTTACTAAGGGGCCCAAAGTGTGCCATGAAAATATCCCCCACACCAGCATGAACCGTTGATACAAGGCAGGATGGATTCATGCTTTCATGTTGTTTACGCCAAATTCTGACCCTACAATCTGAATGTTGCAGCTGAAAGCGAGACTCATCAAACCAGGCAACATTTTTCCAATCTTCTATTGTCCAATTTTTGTGAGCCTGTGTGAATTTTAGCCTTGGTTTCCTGTTCTCGGCTGATAGGAGTGGCACCTAGTGCGATCTTCTGCTGCTGTAGCCCATCTGCTTCGAGGTTCGATGTATTGTGCGTTCAGAGATGGTATTCTGCATACCTTGGTTGTAACGAGTGGTTATTTGAGCCACTGTTGCCTTTCTATCATCTTGAACCAGTTTGCCCATTCTCCTTAGACATCAACAAGGCAATTTCATCCACACACATCCACACAACTTGTGCATGAAAATCCCAGTAGATCAGCAGTTTTTGAAATACTCAGACCAGCCCATCTGGCACCAACAACCTTGCCACGTTCAAAGTCACTCAAATCCCCTTTCTTCCCCATTCTGATGCACGGTTTGAACGTCAGCACATCGTCTTCACCACGTCTAGATGCCTAAATGCACTGAGTTGCTGCCATGTGATTGCCTGATTAGCAATTTGTGTTACCAAGCAATTGAACAGGCGTACCTAATAAAGTGGCCAGTGAGTGTATATGTAATACTTCCATGTATGATGTGCAATTCAATCACAGAAATACATTAAAAGTTCTGCATGTACCATACATACCTTTATTGCTTTCTGTATATTGATACAAGAATCTCTAATAGTGATTAGTAATTTATTGAATCGACCCATTTCTTGGACCAATACTGTATTCATACTTTGGGTGTAAGTGGTCGGATAACGTCTCATTGCAGCTTCCGTGTCAAAATTCATAGGGAGTTTACTCAGGATATCTGCCGAAACTTCGTAGACCGCCTCATCTGATGATTTTCCTCCTCCTCCTGAAGTGCGTGACTGCATTTAACAAATATAACAATTTATTACATATACTTGCATGTATTCAGGATTTTTTGTAAATGTTAGTATAAAAAGCTCCTTCTAAAGCACTATGATATTTTTTGGGGGGGGTTTAAATTAGAGCTAGACAAATTAGACAAGCAATGGCGTAGGTAAACCTTTATTACTAGTCAAACTCACGAGCACACGCAATGCACCAGCACAGAGATGCTACCAAAAAATCGCCTCTGCTGGGTTGTGTGTTCTATATCCCATGACCAAGTACATTAGAAGCTTACCTGTGTGTAACGGAGGATCTTTTGCATTTACCTCTAAAATGATGTGACCTACTGTGCAAGTTTACAAGTGCAGAAAGTGCAACAGTGGTGGTAACCAGCATGGGCCTAGTCGAAGCTGTGCCTGCCGTGAACACAGTTTCTATAGCACTCCGTGCACATCTGTTTTAAAACTACATGCAGGGGCGTGCCACCAATGAGGCAAAGTAAAGCAACCACCATGGTGGGAAAACCCTGCCCTCATTGCAGCTCAGTAATGTTACCCTGTATACACAGGCATCTGCCTGAACCTAACAACTAATGATGCTAATTGGCCCTTTTGCTTTGTCTTGTCTTAGAAACCAATGACATATAGATATACAGCATCACTGGTTGCTAGGACGCTGTCGGACAAGCTGCAGTATGATTAGTCGCTGTGCCAGTGTCTGTCTGGCTTGTTTTCTTTTTTATAAAAAATTGCTTTGATTCACTTTCATAGCACAACCATCTATGGTTTACTATAGTATATTCCAAATATATAACCCATCTTACATTTAGATTACTATTCAGATTCGTCTTCTGACAATTACCTCAATTCACAAAGCCACAATATTTATTGTACTTCTTGTTATTAATTTATCCAATGATTATTTTCACATCAGAGATGTTCAGTTTCACTAAAAAATTTAAATTGCATTAGCCTGGAACTATTTTTCCCCATAAAAAGAATCCTCTGGAAGAGCTATCTTTTCCACCTCTCCTCAATAAGCATCTCATTAAATCTTACAGTTATTAAGTGCCTGAAGCTAGCAGTCTTTTAAGGAGCCAAGTGCAGTGTTCACTTTACAATCAATCAAAATTCATATAACAATGAACATGGAAAACATCACATGCATGCAGTAAAGGTATCTGATGTGTGCAGTAATGCCATCTGTGAATTGATGCTAATAGTGCATACATTAACCCCTTTTCTACCAAGGTACATTTATAACTACAGCTATGAGCTTGGCATTGAATTTTTCAGATGACTCTTGGCTTTCATGTAGAGCCACATGGTCACTTTTACAATACAATGAATGCCCATACTATCACATAGAGGGCTTGTTAGCCGCCTTGTGACAGCAATAAAGTTAAATAAAAAAATTATTTAAAAAAAGTGCTAAAAAATAAATAAAACATAAAACGCACCCCCGTCACCCCATGCACACATCTGAATACAAATGCATGTGAATGTCAACCACGATTGCATCACACATGTGAGGTATATGAACACTGGAGTGAGAGCAATAGTTCTAGGATCATAGTTTTTTATAAATATATATATTGACTAGAGCTCAAAGGCTTTTATAGTATATGTGATATTTTGTGTCTAGACCATTGAGAGCAGTTAAATATACAGTACATATGTGACATAAATACAAACAGAACATTCCTGTTTATGTGGGACGAGGGGGGATTATAAACAACAATGGCAGATGTTTCCTGATTTTCTTCCTAAACGATATTCCCTGCTACATATGCTATCTGAGTGGGGTCAGGCATTTCCCATGGACAGAAGAACATTGCATGATGTGACTGCAGACTACAAGCTATCACATCATGTCATCATGTCAATGGTTACTTAGTGCATTCCATTTGGTTATCCAGCGTGCTATGAAAAAAAAATATATATACCAGTACAAAAGCTTTTACGGGGGCACTGGCTCCGAGCAGATAATTTGTTGAAGAGAGAAAAAGGAATGTATTGTTTTTAACATTCAGCAATCAGGCATTTTTGTGCTAGTGATTCAGTGAACAAAGAAAATGGAACTTTCCTATTCCTGGTATGTTTCTTAAAAAATAGTGAATATACCAGTGAACAGCCTGTCAATATTCGTATATAAAGAAGCTCCACTTTTGTTGAAAAATAAAAATAAAAAATCCCTTCTGGATGATCTATGTACAAGTGCAAGTAAATAACATAGGCCTTCAGTTTTGCAGCTGAAAATAAAAATTCCAAATTCGTCAAACTTTACATACCTGAAAGTACATCCAACAAAACCTAAGTGTAAAAATGTTTCTACCAGCACAATAACAATACACAAGGTGCCCAAAGTCCATCAAGGTTTGAAGGAGTACACACAATGTAAGAGACAGTGAGGCTCACCTTATTATTAAGGCAAAAATTGTTGGTGGTAGAAGCTGTCACATAAATACATTATAGGAGTGCAGCTCCCCTTCATTAGATATAAGCAGACAACTCTGGATTCTATTCTCTTTCGCAGTCTGTATCATGACCATTAAACACGTGGTCTCCACCATGTATATATGTCTTTGCTTATAGGTCCACTTTGAAATTGGGTCAAACATTGCTGTCTTTTACATTGTGTTCACACGAGACATGCCACAACAATTGGAAAGTGTGTTTTATAAAGTGTTTTTTACACTAAGCAAGAGTCCTCTTTGTCTTTGTCCAGGAATGCAAAGTATCTAATTTGCAACCAAAGAACCTAGAGAATGGTGTAACATTATGTTTGCTTTACATAGCATTGTCTCTGTTCTACAGATTCTCCCTTTTTTTTTTTTAAGCTGAACTCCAGGCGAACAGCTAAACGCACAAATGAAATACAAATGTGGGATATTTTTACCTGCTAAAGGATTTGTATTCCTGTCCATCAAGTTTTTAGATTTTAACAGCTATGCTGCACAGCACACCCCTATCTTACAAGGCAGGAGACCTGATTTTTCTCTACTGCATATAAGTACCACTTACAAGTGTTGTACTTTCTCCAGCCTTTGAATGGACAGTGAAAAGAAAAGCAGCCACCAAACAGTCCATTTCTGTCACCCTTCTATTCTATCTCCTAGTTTCTTGCTAGTACTGAAGCATAACTGATTAGCTCGGTGTCCTGCCTCCCCTTATCTGTTTGGCCTGTGTGGTACAGGGGAATATACAATGCTGAATACCAAATCTAATGTATTTAGAAATGTATTTACTCAGTATTACAGCCCAACTGAATTTGTACATCAGGTACATTCAAATAAAAAGTGTGCAAAGCCTTAGATATTGTTTTTCTTTAGAAAGCAGCCACAGCCTTAGCAGAAATGCCAGCCACCTGCCAGCATGCTGAATAGAAGGGACCTTGTGCTCTGTGAGGAAGAAGGGGTTTCTTTTCAGAAGTTTGACACACTTTTTGCTAAGGCCTGATTCACACCTATGCCTTTTTAGTGCTTTTTGCATTTTGTTGATTTGCACTACAGTCTATTCAACATGGTTCCCTATGGAATATGTTCTGCAGTACAAATCTGCAAAATGCAAAAAGCACTTAAAATGCATAGGTGTGAATCAGGCCTCAGTGTGAGTCAGAGGTCTCCATCAGGAAGCAGGAGCAGGAGCTTTGTTAAATGGAGGGCTCTAACTGTATGTCAAACCTCTGCAGAGGGACTGCTGCTTTCACAAAAAGAGCAGAACTTTGAAAACCTTGTTTTGATGCACCTGTTGCTGTTGTTGTTTTTACACTGATTTAAACTGAAGTTTTAATTGGCCTTTAATAAATACAAACCTGCATTAATATGTGCTATTTCTACCTGGAATTCAGCTTTAGGCATGTGGTGCATGGCAGATGAAAGGCAAAATGTACAAAGAAGGTATTTAAACAGCAACCACGTTGTTCATGCTTTTTCCTGGACAAGAGGTACTATATATAAAAATATCATACTAACCAATCCTTTTTATTTTTATTATTTAAATATAAAAGACCCATCTCCCATAGTCTTAAGACACCCCACTGTTAATGAACACATTTACTACAAGAAGAAAGAAGAACCCCAGAAGAACATGCACATGTATTAAAGTAACATATTTACTTACACTGCTATCAGTCTGGAAGAAAAGAAAAAAAAAAAAAAGTAAAAAGTTACTTTCAAAACAGATTATGTTTTATTTGTTTCACTCTAGGATACATGAAATGGCCATATATTTCATGTTACATTATTTAGCATGATGCAGTGCCATTCATTTTAAATGGCATCCGCAAGGGCACTTTGTCAACAGTTGTACAATGCAGTGCAACACAAAGCAATATAATACGCTAACGTGCATTGCAGTGCTCTCCCAGAAATAATATGTGCATCTTTTTGGTGCATTTCTGTGTGTTAGGCAGTGCATTCAAAAGAATAGGCTGCACTAAGGCAATGCACATTATCGTACGGCATAATGTATGTTAACACAAGGTAAGTATATCAGCTTACTGATCACCCCCTAGGTATAGAAAACAGGTAAACCTTGCAGTGAGGTTGGAGAACCACTGTAAGGAAAAAAATGTTTTGTCCCACAAAGTTTAGTTTTAATATACAAAAAATCCATAAACAGGTAGACGTGTACTTCATGGCTTTTCCTTTTTTTAATACAAGATTCTTGAGGTCTGATTTGCTTCATGTCTGCATTTTTAAAGGTACAAAATTCTACAGCCACAAATGGACTGTTTCTGTTTACTGATTTGTCAAAAAATTTACCCTTTATTCCCCTACAATATTTTTATCTGGATACATTTTTATCACTAAAATAAGATTAAGTGGGGTGGAATGTGAAGGAAACCTATCATGAAAGAAATATGAAGGCTTCCACTGCTGATCACTCCTTTTGAAAAAAACTATCTGCCTAGTTGTCATGCTGATGTGTATGCCTTTAATACCTGAAACAAGTACAGAGATAATGGATTGGGACTTTTCTCTGACTTTTATTTGCCTGATTTGAGTCCAGGATTTAGAAATATTGAAGCCAGGTACAGCCAGATAGCAATGGTGGCTTACATCTTTGTCTTATGACAGGTATATTTAGGTAGATCACTCATCTTTCATGGTCAGCAGAAATACTCAAGTAGACATTGGGGGTTATTTACGAAAGGCAAATCCACTTTCCACTGCAAGTGCACTTGAAAGTGCAGTTGCTCTAAATCTGAGGGGTAGATCTGAAATGAGTGGAAGCTCTGCTGATTTTATTATCCAATCATGTGCAAGCTAAAATGCTGTTTTTTATTTTCCTTCCACTCGGATCTACAGCGACTTTACTTCCAAGTGCACTTCTAAGTACACTTGCAGTGCAAAGTGGATTTGCCTTTAGTAAATAACCCCCATTGCTTTAGGAGGCACTTCCACAACAGAGACACAAATGCTACTGTTGCCCCCTAAGAGTTAGTGGAGGGCAGGAAAATTAAAATTCGGACAGCAGATTTGTTTGTATCAGTCTCTAGATCCCTGATGCTTTCATTGATTCCATCTCTATGTATGCCTGCACAGCTGAACATATTCCATACGGTTCAAGCTGGCCCAAACAAATGATTTCAATTAGTAAATGCTACATGCAGTAAGCAGCGCTGGAACAAACTGGAGTCAGCCTGAATGCTTCTCAGCCATCTGCTGTCGGCAAAAAATCGAACTGGTATGGATGATTTTAAGCTATTCAGAAGCCTGGTATGTTCATTAGTAAATATAAGGCTTTCCCTGATTTGCTGAGGTGGAGATTGTGATGATTATTGTCCACCTCTCCACCTCAGCCAATCAAAGGAAGCCTTGTGTTCATTGATAAAAATACAAGCCTCTTCTGAATGACTAAAAAACATTCAGACCAGCTTAGTTTTTGGTTACAGCAGACAAGAAGTCACCCGTACCGCTGGGGAACACAGCACCGCTTACTGTGTGTAGCCGATGCTACTACAATGTGATACAGGGCAATAAGGTGTTTGGTCCAGCTTGGCCTAAATTATTTAAAGTGACAGGAAACCTGGAACTCAAATTTTAGTTTGTAAATAAAAGTTTTAAAAAGTTTTTCCTACCCAGAAGGCAGCATTTGGGGAACCACAGGACACTAATTCATTCATTAAGGGATGCAAGAATACAACATCATACTTGCTTATCTAAAATGTACAGCACCACCTCTTACCTCCCTTTCCTTGTTCATACAGTACATACATTTGTACAGAAGTACTTATTTCAGAACACAGCATATGCATAATATAGGGGAAATTTACTAAAACTGTCGAATGCAAAATCTGGTGCAGCTCGACTTCCAGTATTTATTTTCAAAGCTTAAATTGTTACTAAACCCACAACAGTAAAATCAGTCTGTATATGCAGTAAAGCATGCTTGTTATACTCACTGTGGAACCTAAGGGGTTAATCCTCTGCATTGTGTAAAAAGGCTGCTTGATCCTGTATGCACAGATCCTCGCCTCCTTCCACTGACTCAAGACCATGTCTGGATAAGACAGAGCCTTTAAAGTCAGGCTGCACATGCTCAATTTGGTGTGTATTGCTAAAGAGGTTTTTTCCTTGGGAGAGTGCATGTGATCATCACAGGGCCAATCAACACTGTCTAAACAGAGGGTCAAGGGTCAGGGTCCTAGCTTTACTAGGAACTGATAGAAGTCACAAGACTGCTATATACTGCTGTTGAGAAAAGGTATTTAGCAGTTTATAAAACTATTATATTTCCATGTTCTGTGTACTGTGGGAGACCAGATATAGTGAATGCAGGGTCCTGGGTTTAGTAACACTTTAATTATACAAGCTGGTTGGCTACCATACACAGCTGCACCAGATTTAGTACATTTTAGTGCTCCAGTTTTAGTAAATCTCTCCCTATGTGTTTTTTTTAAACTTCAGGGCTGACATAGATTATTACGACTGTAAAATTTCAGCAAAGCAGGAAAATGATTGTACATTTGTTAAATTTGAATACAAATAAAACTTTATTGTTTCTATATAGTAGACAGTAGTGTGACATATTGGTCGACACTGCAGTCTAAAAATTCAAATTAGAGCTCTTTTTTCAGTCCCTAGAATGTGCACTATCTACGAGGATTTTGTGGGTCCATCCTGTGTCTGTGTGGGTTCTCCTGCAGATGTTCGTTTTCTCACACACAAAAAACTCAAAGGGTGTGTCCAGTGTGTTTTTGTGCACGACTATGGTAGAGACATAAGATTGTAGAGGCATTTTGGAGCAGTGACTAATGGAAATGTTTATAAGGTGTTGCAGAATCTGTTAATGCTATACACATAAAATATTGAACAAAAAAGTTTGCACGTGCCTTTTAAGTGAAACCTATTCTATTTTCGGATATACCATTTTCAGCATCGTACCTGGGTTAGAAGGATGTTGTCAAATAGCTGCTGTGTTTCTGATTGATCCTTGGTAATATCAGCATTAGCATTCATTCCAAAAATCTCAGGGGAAGGGTTCAGTGGAAGGGTCTTCGTATACTCAATGTAATGGTTGTACTGAAAAATTAAACGATGAGCTGTTAGAAAAAGGGGTTTGTGCCATAGTTCCAATTTATATTTATGAGCCTAAAACTGCCTAAAATCCATTATCGTGTTCACATTATCTTCATCTACAGCTTTCTATATGAAAATAACTCTCCAGGACACGACAATGACACATGATGATCTGCAATCTACTGAGAAAAGAAAATGAGGTACAATCTCCTTGCACTGCATTTTTCTGAACTTGGATTACAATTAGGAGATTTAATACTATCAATAGTAAGCTGATCCCATCACTGACTATAAATCATAACTTAATCAAATCCATTAAATATATAAGGCGTGACCAATATTTCTTTAGCTACAGGTTCTAAAGAGAAAATTACAAATTAGGTTCTTAAATACAACGTAAGGTACTGTAACCCAAATTAACAAAAATATTTAAAGCGGTATGTTTTCTAATAGAGTTAGAGATGTTATTCTTTCACAGGACATGCATGATATCTTTACTGAAATATCAATCAATACAAATCTATTCATAGGGCTAAGTTTCGTCAGACTGTAAGAAGAAATTCTGTGCATGGGCCATTCATTTTTCAACTTGACAATTGCTGATCTAGTCACACAACTAGGTTAGAAAAAAAGACATGTTCGTCAAGTTCAAACTTTGAGAAATTTTTGAATTGTTGGTGAAAAGGAAGACATAACAATGTACAGTATATTAGACGATGCCAAAGACAGGTCAAGAAAAATTGTTCTTCTTAGCCCTGTTGGGTTATTTCCCTTAAAGTGGTTCTAAAGCCTAAAAATTTTAACCTTAATGCATTCCTTGCACAAAGGCCAAAAATGTGTAGGCATCAACATCCCCCCTCACCCCCCCCCCCATATTACTTACCTGAGCCCTCATTCGATCCAGCACTGTGAACATATGCTGTCCTTCTCTCCTCTCCCTTCCAGGTCTCACTGGCTTTGCTGGGGCACCGGGAGCCATTGGCTTCCACTGCCGTCCATCAAAGCCAGTGACGAGGTAGGGGAGGGCGGGGCCGAGATGCAGCAGCGTGGCTCGGGAGATCTCCTGAGAAGAGG
Organism: Lithobates sylvaticus; assembly: GCA_028564925.1. Taxonomy (NCBI): domain Eukaryota; kingdom Metazoa; phylum Chordata; class Amphibia; order Anura; family Ranidae; genus Lithobates; species Lithobates sylvaticus. The sequence continues at coordinate 141,683,080 of CM053031.1, read as the reverse complement.
AGATTTGCGCCCGCTCTGTGAATTCAATTCCACAGAGCAGGTAAGTATAGAGATGTTTATTTATTTTAATTTTTTTAATTACCTTTACAATCACTTAAGACTTAAACAGTTTCTGAAATGATCATACCAATCTCCCCTCAGGATCCCTCAGGATGTTATAAGTACAGTTGCATGCTTCGTTCACCAATATCAAGTCCTAATGAAGGGGAACCCTTTAAATCACTGAAATTAATGTTTTTTTTTTTATGATACAAGAGTCTGAATAAAATCAAATCAGGACTTTACACGATAATTTTTTTATGTTTTATTCCTTGTACTCTCCTTAGTCCCTTCTTGACCAAAGAGCCAACTTTTGGCTGCGTGAGAGTAATTGTTTTCATTACACTGGATAAAAATGCCTATTGATTTAACCACTTGCTTACTGGGCACTTATACCCCCTTCCTGCCCAGGCCAATTTTGAGCTTTCAGCACTGTCATACTTTGACAATTGCACGGTCATGCAACACTGTACCCTTATGACATTTTTATCATTTTTTTTCACACAAATAGAGCTTTCTTTTGGTGGTATTTAATCACCACTGGGTTTTTTAGTTTTTGCTAAACAAAAAAAATGAACATTTTGAAAAAAACAAAACGTTTTTCATATTTTGTTAGAAAATTTTGCAAACAGGTAATTTTTCTCCTTTATTGATGTGCAATGATGAGGTGGCACTGATGGGCACTGATAGGTGGCACAGAGAGGCGGCACTAATAGGCAACACTGATATGTGACACTGATGGGCCCTGATAGGTGGTACTGGTTAGCACTCATTAGCAGTACTGATAGATGCCACTGGTGGGCACTGATTAGCAGCACTGGAGGGCACTAGGGGGACCAATGTCCCTCTAGCAGAAGCCGGTTAACGGGGAAAAAAAAGCCGATAACTGGCTTCTGTTTACTTCCGTGATCAGCTGTCACTAGCTGACAGCTGATCACATGATAAAGGGCCCAATGTGATTGGCCCTTTACCCGATCTATGATCAGCAGAGTCCCAAGGAGAGAAAGAGAGGACGTCCATGTACGCCCTCCCGGGATTTTAAGCCCGTGCAGTAGCCGTCTTCCGGCTATAGCACGGGCACCAAGTGGTTAAAGAATATGTTACCCAAACATTTCATATCCTAGTTATGTGCCTGCTGTACCATGTACTTGTAGTACAAAGTATTCTGTTCTGTGAAATACCTGGTTATCCTGCCAGTCTCCAGGCTTTCCTTTTTCAGACTGACCACACTAGGCATGAGAGCACATCCATAAAATGAAACAAAGGGGAGAGGTGCCTCTAAGTGTAGAAGTAAAAATCAATTTATTGGTACCATACAAATGGCAACTCACATGTGTAAAATGGTTAAAAGACACATCTTAAACTAGAAGATCCCAAGGGATGCCATCAGTAGAATGTCAGATTCCTCCGCTTATGATGCTGCATAGCACCGTACTCCCCACTGGTCACTGCTGTGATGGAGAAATGGTCGTACAGTGAATGGATCCAAAGCGAGGCTTGTTGCGCAGGTGGCTGGAATTCTAACAGATTCCCTATTTTTATCACCACCCAAAGATCCATACGAATCAGCAGACTCCCCCAGGTAGGCCCATAGTGGCTGAGATGGGCAGCATGACCACAGGCTATAGTCAATATATAGATCAGTATCTTCAGCCATTGGTCCATCAACTACAATTCTACATCAGGGTTGGTACACACTTGTAAGATTTGTTGTCCCCATACAGGTGGGAGTCCACCTATATATGTCTCTCCTGGATGTCAATTCTTTATATACCTCAATCCCTCATCATTTTGGTTTGTTAGCCTTAGAATCCTTTCTTGCCCAAGACCCATTAATCAATCCTAGACAGGCTGCTTTTATCCTGAAAGCAACTAGATTTTGTTTAATGATTTTTATCTACAGCAACAGGGCACCGCTATGGGGGCAAACGTTGCACCATCTTATGCCAACTTGGCAATGGGGTTTTGGGAAACCAATCATATTTGGCGACAGAATCCTTTTTATGCTAACATTGTGTACTTTGGAAGATAAATTCATGATATTATCATTGTTTGGGATGGATTTGCCTACCTTATTAGCCAATTTCTCAACCATTGTAACGATAATCCCTATGGCTTATCTTTTACATATGTTCAAGATTGTAACAACTTGGCCTTTCTGGACCTGGAATTTGGGTCACCATGAGGGCAATATCTGTGCAAAAAACTACACTAAGCCAACTGCGGCAACTCTTTTTTTACAACAAGAGTTGCCATTATCCAAAATGGATTCAAAATATCCCCAATGGACAGTTCTGCCGCTTGCGTCAGAACTGTACAGACACAGACTATGTGGAACAAAGCGTAGCCCTGAAAAGAACATTTCTGGATAAAGAATATCCTGAACCATTGGTGGAGCAAGCTTTTGAATTCTATCTCAAAGAAAAACCCACTCAAAAAAGTTTGTGAACCTGGTGACCATTGCATCAGATTCACTAATACTTTTCATTTCCAGCACAAGAAAATGGAAAGAATTCTTGCTAATCATTGGAATATACTACAACAGGACCCCCATTTAAAAGACATCCTTCCAGACTATGCCAGAGTCACCTACTCTAGGGCTCCCAATCTGAAAAATAAGATCGCCCCTATTAAACTTAAACCCCCAGATGCTATACCTAATATACCGATTCTGATACCCCTAGTTGGCATGTATCAGTGCCATAAGGCACTCTGCAAAACATGTAGATTTGTCCTGCATGGCAAAAAAACTTAAGAGAAAACCTTCACCTCAGCTGGAGAATTTTTACAATTGCTCCTCTGATTTTTCCAAATGGGTTAAAAATAACAAAAAAATGATGCTGTGCTCCAGAGGTGCTAACACCTGGCAAGCAAATCCCCCCCCCCCCCCGAAAAACCCTCAAGAAGAGTGTAAAGACACTAGTTGATCAATCCCTGTGTATCCCAAGAAAAAATGCAAGTGTGATATGAAAGTGACAAAAATCAAGAGAAGCTCTATACAGGGAATGGACCCAAAAATACAGAGAAAAAAATGAATCAGAAGCGTATAAATCATTAAAAGTTTGGTGTAAATTCATAAGTAATTGGGATTGAATTTACACCGGATTTAATATGATTTATGCACTTCTGATTTGGTTTTCAATAACTGTGCAGTCACATTAACAATAATTTTAATAACTTCTTTGTGTGGTCACCTATTGATTTTTTATATTTATTTTTCTCTGTATTTTTGTGGGTCTATTCCCTGTATAGAGATTCTCATCTTGATGTTTTCACTTTTATATCAAACTTGTATTTTTATCGGGATATACAGGGGTTGATCAACTATTGTTTTTTCACTCTTTGAGGGTTTTGTTTTTGGGGGGGTTTGCGTTGCATTGTGTGTTAACACCTCTGGAGGTTATTTACTTTGTTTATTTAGCAGAGCAGCATCATTTTTTTTGTTAATTTTGTGCATTGGTGTGGGAACACATTGGGGTGCTTGCAGCAGCTGTTTGATCCCTTTAATGATTTGGGCAGCGTATAAGAGTTTCTCCAAAACTGAATGGGTTGTTTTACAAGGTAAGGATTTACATACATTTTAAGAGATCCAGCAACTTAAACCTTCCTTTTACCTCTCTTTCTTCCTTTTACATCTCAAAATGATGCTTTCCTTTACTATTTATAAGGGAGGATACCATTTGTTACAAAGAAAGCATTCAAAACATTTCAATATCCTTTTATGATTTATGTGTCATTACTGCCTCATTTACTTCATTCACATTTCATAACGTAAAATAAAAATAAATACAGATGTTATGAAGTAGCCTTTGTACATTTCTTCTGCCAAAAAAAGGTGTAAGCTTTCTCCTAGCTTTTTATTTTTTAAATGAATGTACACTGCCTGTGATACACAGAGCATTATACACTCATGACCCATACCTGGTATATGCAGTACATTTCCTTACTTTCAGTACTCAGGTTAAAGCCTCGATTCTGTGCACTTTAGGACTTGCTGTTACTGAGAGCTTTGGGACTCCACACTCCTTTCCTATAGGATTCAGCTAAGTAAACTGGTTACAACTATCTAATAAATACATTTAAAAAAAAAAACAGTTTAACACAGTGGCGGCCCATCCATAGGGGGCACTGGGAACCGCCCCCCCTCCTGTAGTCACCAAAAAAAAACAACAGATGTATGGAGGAGCTCTGCTGGGGACATAGATGTAAGGAGGGGCTCCCCTGGGGACACAGATGTATGGAGGGTAGACATGTGCACAACAAAAAAATTTTTTTGTTTTTTTTTCGTTTCGTATTTTTCGTTTCCGAAAAAAAATAGGTTTTTTTCGTTTCGTTTTTTTCGTTTCCGTTGATTCGTAATGATTCGTACATTCGTAAGTCGTCGGTGTTCGTATTCGTAACGATTCGTACATTCGTAAGAGTTGTTTTTTCGTTGATTCGTGTTTTCGTTTAATTTTCGGACGCATTCGTATTTATTCGTACATTTGTAACATTCGTAACATTCGTAGATTCGTATTTGGAGCATAATTCATAATTTTATGTAATGTGTATGCTATTATTACATTTTAATAATTTACAAATCGAAAAAAAAAGTTACGAATCGAAAAAAAAAGTTACGAATCGAAAAAAAAGTTACGAATGTACGAATTTTTTTGTTCAATAGAGACACAGAAAACTACAAATCGAACAAAAAAAAAAAAAAAAAAGTTACAAATCGAAAAAAAAGTTACGAATCAAAAAAAAAAAGTTACGAATCGAAAAAAAAGTTACGAATGTACGGATTTTTTTGTTCAATCCATTCGAAGTACGTTTAGCAGCACCATTGTAAGGGACATGGAAAATTACCAATTCAAAAAAAAAAAAAAGTTACGAATGTACATTTTTCGGATTTTCTTCATTAGTACATTCGTTGTTTCTAATTAGTTTTTTTCGGATTTTCGTTGTTTGGGGGGCTCCGCTGGGGACACAGATGTAAGGAGGGACTCCGCTGGGGACACAGATGTATGGAGGGACTCCGCTGGGGACACAGATGTAAGGAGGAATCCGGTAACGGGGACACAGATGTAAGGAGGGACTCCACTGACTCCCTCCATCCCTCGTTCATCTCAGACGCTAACCACACCACCTTAGAGTCACGCCCACTATTTCACTGAAACCACGCCCACTTTCACCAAGTGGGAGGGGTCAAAAAGGAAGGATGGGGTCTGGCACACCCTCATCCTAAAACTTCACCAGTCGCCACTGGTTTAACATAATCAAATTCTGCAAAGGCATTGCCCCAGGGCAAACTTAGAACATGCCATCAGCACTATACCACCAAACTGACACATATTCTGATCATACAGAGCCCTGAGTAGCTCAGAAGGAGTTTTAAATGACTGCAACCAGATGCCACTCTGCATTCCACTCATAATCCCCCAATTGGAACCCCATCATCAGTCTGATACATAGATAGGGTTTATGCGCAAATTAACATTGGATGAGCTGGCACAGAAAGGGTTTAAAACAGCTGTTTATGGAATAAAAGATATAACAAAAATCCCCACTTTTTAATACTGGGGTTTAAAGGCTTAGTCTAGATCAGGGGTCTCAAACTGGCGGCCCTCCAGCTGTTGCGGAACTGCAAGTCCCATCATGCCTCTGCCTGATGAAGTCATGCTTGTAACTTGCTTTGCAATGTCTCATGGGACTTGTAGTTTCACAACAGCTGGTTTTATTCATCTAGACCAGGGCCGCCAGTTTGAGACCCCTGGTCTAGATGAATAAAACTGAGATTTCTAGTAGTAGAAACTGGATAATGGGATGCAAGAAGATACTCGCAGTCCAGCCCCAATGCTGTCATTGTAAAATAATTCATTTAACAAAATCTGTTCTAATTATGAGGGAAATAATTATCAGGGAAATGAGAAATATCATAGGATCCATCACCATTAATCTCTAAAGTAGAAAGGTTTTGCTCCCCAACTTAACCATGAAGGGAGTTATACCATAGAAGACCAAATATGGGCTAGATGAAGACATAAAGCGCTGCACAAACTGTTGGCGCTATATAAATCCTTTATAATAATATAATAATAATTTTGTTGCTTAAAAAATGGCGACACCATCTCCTAGAACGTTGGCTGTGCAGAAGAGTCCAGTGCCCATCATCACTGTACTGGTATTTTGAGAGAATTTCATTCTTTACTGGTATCAGCACTGCAAGGATCCCAGCTGGGATCATTAGACTGCTGCCACCTTTAATGAGAATGTAAGACTTTACACTTCTTGTTCTCCCTCTCTTGGATTCTAATAGTAAGCTATAGCTAATTAGAAGCTAGGAAAAGAGAATACATTTGTTATTTATGATCAGGAGGAATACTATATTATTATATACTACCCTCTGCTTGTTTATTCCAAAAAAACACACCAGGCATCACCTTTACAAGTTACATTCCCACTGGCTGCAAAATAAAAAAAAATATTTCAATATGGGTAAGGCACCTAGTGTGCTGTTTGAATAACAGAACAATTAGAGACTGTACTGTAACATCTTCAGTTCAAACACCATTGTGACAATTGTAACTGAAACACAATTGTTGGACAACATCCACAGTAATCATTTGTTAGACAAATGGACACGTGGCAAAGTTGCAGTTCCATCCTGATACACTGACTTCATTTATGTGTGTTGCAGTAAAAGGTTTACTATGGTGACTGAAAAAAGACAGTCTTCATCTCCTTTATTTTTCACGTGGTTTTCAGAATATCCTTAAAGTGTATTTCCATTTTTTTCTGGAAACCCCACTGAAAAAATCCTACTTTTTTCCTTTTTGTTTATGAGGGGGGTGGTAAACCATGTTCTGCTATAAACAATCCTAGCTGTACTTTGCTTGCAGGTCTCAATTATCAGTTTTAAACACTGTCTGACCTAAGAAAGGGCTAATCATTTTAGAAGCTGGGCTTCTCCATTGCATGCTAACAAGAGGAGGCTGAGTCTGTCCTTAGCCTTTCTGTTGGGAGAGACTCACACAGAACTTGTTTAGAAATGCCTGCAGCCAGCCATGACACCTTCTCCTAAGAACCATCAAAAACGTAATAAATATTTTTTTCAAATCTCATTTACTCTGGAAATCTAGTTTTACATTAAGGAGTATTTAAAGTTTCTTTGTGTGGTAAATGGGGTATGATATGGAAGGATTTATTTTTTGAACTAGGCAGGCTTTATTACATTTTACCAACCTCCACCCTTAATATTTTACTTTTGCATGTAGATGGTAATGACCTCAGTCATCTACAGACTCTTAATTTTATTTTTTTAGATTTTATTTGATCAGAAATTACCTTCAATGCATAAAATTGTCTTTCCTTAGTACAGTCATTGTATTTTATGAAATTATTCCCAGACAGTTTTGGCATGATTCCCCTATGTTGAGGCCATTGGAAAAAGTGAGGGAGCATATTAATAGGGCCAAAAAACGAATGCCCATTGCTAGTTTAAAGTTTAAAAAATAAAAATATTAAATGCTATTTTAAATCAATAATAAAGATCCACAGTCAATTTCATTCCATGCTTTGCGTTTAGTGTTTTTATTTATTAGTTGTTGTTTTTTCCTACTTTCTGTGCACGATCCTATAAGGCTCCATGCACACTAAAGGTCAAAAAAGCTGTTTCTGGACGCCAGATTGCTGTCAGAAAATGCTGGTTGAAAAACTAGATTTTATCAGCATTTGGCATTGCCGTTAATGCATGTTCAGCGGCGCTAGCTTTTAGCAGCGTTTCTCTGCCTCTATTCAAAATCAATGGTTCCCTATGGGAGCCCATTTATTTGAATAGAAGTCGCACCAGAAGTCTGTTGATCTGACTTGCGGTGCTGAGGATGAAGGGGAACCCAGCCAAAATTTAAAAAAAATTGGCGTAGGGTTCCCCCCCTCAGACGATACCAGACCCTTCAGTCTAGTATGGATTTTAAGGGGAACCCTCTTCACCAAAAAAACGGTGTGGGGTCCCCCCCAAAAATCCATACCAGACCCTTATCCGAGCACGCAGCCCAGCCAGTCAGGAAAGGGGGTGGGGACAAGTGAGCGCCCCCCCTCCTGAACCATACCAGGCCGCATGCCCTCAACATGGGGGGTAGGTGCTTCGGGCAGGGGGGGCCCTGCCCCCCACCCCAAAGCACCTTGTCCCCATGATGATGAGGCCAAGGGCCCTTCCCGACAACCCTGGCCGTTGGTTGTCGGGGTCTGCAGACGGGGGGCTTATCGGAATCTAGGAGCCCCCTTTAATAAAACACACTACACAGGTTTTAAAAATAATTTATTAGGCAGCTCCGGGGGTCTCTTCCTTCTTCTCCGCGCTCTCCGGTTCTTCTGCCGCTGTCTGGTATCTTCTGCTGGGCTCCTCTGCTATCTTCTGATCTTTTGCCTGCTCTTTTACTAGCGGTGGCCCGGTCTTCTCCGTCGTCTTCTTCCCTCTTCTCTTCTTCCGATGTTGACACGACGCTCTCTCCCGCTGTAATGCTGTTTGCGCAGTGTGCAGCGACTTATATTGGCATGGGGTGTGGTCACCGGGTGATGTCATCCAGTGACCCAGCCCGGAAGGACGTCACCGTCCCATCATGCCCCATGTGGTAACGTCATAAGGAGACGGGGTCACCCGGTGACCACGCCCCATGCCAATATAAGTCGTTGCGCACCGCGCACACGGCATTACAGCGGGAGAAAGTGTTGTGTCAACACCAGAAGAAGAGAAGAGGGGGCCACCACTAGTAAAAGAGCAGAAGATAGCGGAGGAGCCCAGCAGAAGATACCGGACAGCAGCAGAAGAACTGGAGAGTGCGGAGAAGAGGCCGGAGAGCGTAGAGAAGGAAGAGACCCCGGAGCTGCCTAATAAATTATTTTAAAAACCTGTGTAGTGTTTTATTTTTAACACTTTTTTCCATCAGGTGGATGGGTAGGGGTACAATTTACCCCATACTCATTCACATAGGGTGGGGGGCCGGGATCTGGGGGCCCCCTTATTAAAGGGGCTCCCAGATTCCGATAAGCCCCCCGCCTGCAGACCCCGACAACCAACGGCCAGGGTTGTCGGGAAGGGCCCTTGTCCTCATCAACATGGGGACAAGGTGCTTTGGGGTGGGGGGCGCAGGGCCCCCCGCCCGAAGCACCTACCCCCATGTTGAGGGCATGCGGCCTGGTACGGTTCAGGAGGGGGGGCGTTCACTCGTCCCCACCCCCTTTCCTGACCGGCTGGGCTGCGTGCTCGGATAAGGGTCTGGTATGGATTTTTGGGGGGACCCCACGCCGTTTTTTCAGCGAAGAGGGTTCCACTTAAAATCCATACCAAACCGAAGGGTCTGGTATTGTCCAAGGGGGGGAACCCCACGCCAAGTTTTTTTCATTTTGGCGCGGTTCCCCTTGCATCCTCAGCACACAAGTCACACCACAAGTCGGCTTCTGGTGCGACTTCTGTTCAAATCAATGGGCTCCCATAGGGAACCATTGATTTTGAATAGAGGCAGAGAAACGCCGAACGAGGCTTAATGCTCTTTTTACAGCATTAACCCTCGTTTAACACCGTTTACCGGTGTCTGGCGTTTGCAGTACTGCTCTTGAATGCGATTTTATGGCGTTCAGAAAATAGCCCATAAACTCCACTGCTGATAAACGTCCAACAACGTCCATGTGGACACATAGGATATAATAGAGTGGAGTTTATGGGCTTTAAAAACGCCCAAACGCCAATAAACTGCCGTTTATGAGCTCCAGTGTGCATGGAGCCTAAAAGGTATCAGAGTGCATATTGAAAAGTAAGAGTTTTTTCAGATAGTAATGTGATTAGAATGTGCAGTAGGATAAAGCCTAAAAAATTTCAAAATGTTGTATATATTATCTACATTTTCAAATATATTTCCAGAAAACATAACATATCACTTACATCTCCATCAGATGGAACATAGTAAAAACCACTTGAGTCAAATTTGTAACCTTCGATATTAATGATATCTGGGTTATAGAATTTGTTAAGGATGCTACGAAGTGTTCGCCGGTCCCAGTCATCAGTTACTCTGCCTCCATAGTTACACTCTCCAGTCATGTATCGTACAGCATCATATGGAACTTCCTGTAACATGAGAGGTAAATAGTAAAATATATCAAATACGTGACTCTGGATCATATTGTATTAAATGTATACAGAATGCAGAAAACTTCCCTTGCAGACAGGTACATGCATGCAGCTATATACACAGCTTAATAATCCAAATTAGTCTAGGTAAAAAACACGATAGTACAACTGTGGAAATTTATTCCGGATATTATTATTTTTTTAACAGTAAAGTAAAATTTTCAATAAGACACTTTTGAGGCCTTGATAACAGTCCTTTTGGTAAACATTGTGGCCTAAACAAGGTGATTAATTTACTTGAGTTGATTCCTATAATTGTTCTAACACTTCATCCTTTCCTGTCTTGGGATGCAAATTAGTAATCATTTTCACAAAGAAAACATTCTTCTTTTCCAAAACAACATGACTGAAATATCTGGCTCATCATTATGAAACTTTGATTAAACCAATCTGCATAATTATAATTAAAGCAATCAAGGTTGGGGGCGTGGCCTGAAGCTCGACAGGAATGGACGCTGAATAACTGAGCTCTGCACACCTGCGGCTGAAATCACCCTTTCCAGCCTCTCAGCAATGGCGATGGGCAAGCAGGGCAAACCTACACCAGGCTCCAGTCAAAGCCCATCATTCTCCACCCCAGGATCCCGCAGCATACCGGAGCTTTTTGAGCTCCAGACACACCTGATCCGAGGCCGTTCTACAGCCAAAATGGCACTGATGCCGCACGAGGCAGAATACAGAACTCCCTGTCGCCCTCAGAAGACATGGTAAGGGGACCTGCCTACACAGATCACCCCCTGCAACTGTCAGAAATGACAAAAATAGCGACAGACATTAAAAACACTTTCTCTTCAGCTATCACTGATCTAAAAGCTGTCTTCTGTCCCTGTCGGATCGCTTATCACACAGAGAGAGAGCAGAGGCAAAAAGGGACAGAGCTGTGGAGCATTTGGAGATGGCTATCTCATCTCATGCCACCCATTTAATCCTCATCAATAGGCATTTAGAGGACCTTGATAATAGGGGAAGGAGGCAAAATATCAGGGTCAGGGGGGATCCCTGAAATGGTGGATCCACCGCAGATTAAACAAGCTCTCCTGACTGTCTTCAATGAGCTCCTTGAGTGCCTTAAAGACACTGAAATAGACTTTATGCGGGCACACAGGGCCCTGAATCCCCATCCTGCTGACACGGCTCCCCCGAGAGACACTGTAGCTTGCCTGCACAGCTTCCCACTCAAAGAGGAGCTTCTTAACAAGGCCAGGCGAAATTAAAGAAAATCCTCTTTAATGAGCACAATATCTCCCTATTCCAGGACCTTTCGCATATTACACTCCAAAACTTTCCTTTTGCCCTAAACACTATATACCAGGGTAAACAATATTATCTGAGGATGCCTGAGGACACCTCAGCTTTCTGCGAGCAGCTCAACCTGCCACTGATAGAACTATCGGAGTGGTACAAGGACTTTCTGACTCTCCAAGCTGAAACCTTTTCTCACACAGTGATTTATTATCCTTGGATGCCATCTAGTGACGCTATTCTCCATTGCAACCAGTTTATTTCCCTCAATGAAGGAAGGACTCTGGAGTTCATCAGTCACTTGAGACTCTGAACCCACCATGCTCAACCGTACTTCTAATCTCAGTACCGTTACAATTTAATATGATCCTGGAAACACTCGCTGATTACATGCTTATCTGTATGCATATGTATTTTTACCCAATAACTATTCTTTTTTATGTATATGGTCATTCATGTTTAGTTAATAATATACCACTGACTGTTATATGATTGGTGCCGGATCATTTGGGTCATGCAGCATACGCTTTACCCACATGATTCCTCTACCAGACTGATCTCATGTACCCGGTAGTCATGCTCCTTGACAGATGCCCTGTGCCTCCAAGCCAACCAAAAATGACTACATAAATACCCTCTAGTCCCTGACCAATTGACTATACATACAGACCTAAGTTATCCACCTGGGCGATTCTCCAGGTGGAGCACGGGGATGCACCATATATGTTGTTGGGGTACCCACTTGTTCTAAATGGGTCGATCTACTGCCCTTCTCTGGGAGTTTTAGACCCGGGGTTGTCTCTGAACCAGTTTTATTTGCACTACTACGCATTGTTATCAAATGTGCCTATAGTACCTTCTAGGAAATTAGTTTATAATGTTTATAATATTGGAGTTTAGCTAGTGCCGGACTATTTAGGCTTACTAAGTTATTCACTGTAACCAATGTTCAAATGTTCAGTTAACACTTGCTCTTAGCGCTGTTTTCATGTTACTGATTCATGCTACCACTTAAATGGATGGGTACATGACCAATTTAAATATTTGACTTGCTTTATTTGAAGGCTGCGGGAGGCAATGCTTACACTGTTTTTATTACAACAGGTTTTCTAAATACAACGTTGACATTCCTGTGGTAATAACCTCCCATTGCCTCTAACAGTGGATTCTGTTCGGTTATCTGCCGAACCCGAATCCCTTATTTTTTTCTCCTAGCGATTGACGCCAGGAGACATTTATCATTAACCTCTCTGTTCACGAGATTCTCTTACTTGAGAGTATCCAGAATACTTCTCTATAATCGTATCTTTTCTTTCCCTACTCTCTCCATTCTATCCACCAAGGGACCAACTGATTCATACAATCCAACCCTGAGATATTACCTGCAGATTGAACTATGTCTTATTCTATGCTTGACAAACAACCTTTTGTGATTTCTCATAATTTTAGGGGACTAAACATACCCGAGAAGTGAACTTTACTCAGAGAACTACACAAAGTGAAACCGTCCATGGTGTTTCTACAAGAGACACACTTCAAAATGGGTAACGTAACAAGACTACACGATAAACATTACCCACATGCATATCATGTCATGAATTCCACCTCCAAATCTAAAGGGGTATCCATTTTACTTCACAAAAATGCAAGCTTTGCCATATCACGGCAACATGCGGATGCATATGGAAGATTTATATTTCTCCTAAAGGGCAATGGGCAGGGTTGCCAATCATGTTTGCAAACGTGTATTTCCCTAATTCAGCCCAAGTCACATTCTGCCACCATGTTGTTGAGGAATTAAAAAGCTTCAGGATGTATAGTTTTAGGAGGGGACTTTATCACATCACTGAACCCCTAAAAGACACATCAGATGGTACATCTAGCTTACCATACAAAAACTATGAAAAAATCAACTTTACTAGCCTCACTTACAGTACATTGGTTGATACGTGGCACACAACTAATCCTACCGGCAGGGATTTCTCATATTTCTCTCTCTGCTTTACACAACAAACTCACACGCATTGATATCTTTCTCTCTTATGCAAAATGCCAAGATATTAAATCCTTCTCAGATCACGCACACGTTTCGCTGACTCTGCCCACAAAATAACACTTGGAGGCGAAATCCTTACTTACAGACACGTCGGGACTAGGCAAAATAACAGAAACCATAAAAGCTTACTTTTCGGAAAATGTCACAGATGAGCTGTCTCCATTAACAATTTGAGAAGCCCATAAATGTGTGGTGAGAGGGGAGTTTATTAGGTTGGGAGCGGCAAAAAAAAAGGGAGGCGGAAAAGGAAATCAATGATCTGGTGCTCAAAATAGGCGAAATGGAAGCAAAACACAAGCAATCCCTAGCAATAGAATCGGCCACTGCCCTACTTGGGGAAAAAGGAAAAAGCTACAGTCCATCTTAAATCATAAGGCGCAGAGGATCCTCTTCTTCAAGAGGGGGTTCTTTTACAAACATGGATACAAAACAGGAATTTCTTGCAAGAGACACAGCTAGCTGCTAACATATCTGCCATAAAAACTAAAAATAATCGTAGTACAGTACACCGAAAAGATTGCACAAGTATTCCATAATTATTACAATGATTTATACAATTTATCGAATGCACACAGACCAAGGGACCAACTAGGGACACAAACACAAATAATCCCATAATACCTTACAGACAGTGGTTTACCCACCCTGAATGACAATGACTCCCAACAATTAGAAGACCCAATGACAGAGACAGAATTGCTAGTGGCCATAAAATCTCTCAAACCGGGGAAAAGCCCATGCCCAGGCGGCTTTACAGCACACTATTACAAATGCTTTACACAAACTCCTATTACCACACCTATTGAAAACTCTCAACGACCCCCAGGAGTTCCCAGAGGACTTTTTCCAGAGCACACGTTACAGTGCTGCCCAAACCAAATAAGGATCCACTGGACTGCTCCAATTACTGGCCAACCTCATTACTTAACATCGACCTGAAATTATTTGCGAAAGTTTTAGCAAACTTATTAAGACCATTGCTACACCAGTTAACAAATGCAGAACAAGTCGGTTTTATGCCAGGCAAAAAAGCAAGGGATAATGTGACAAAAGCTTTAAACCTTAGCCACAGAACATAATCGGATGACTTTAAGGGCATGTTACTTTCTACTGACGCTGAGAAAGCCTTTGATCTTGTATCGTGGGAGTTTATACTCGCCACCTGTGCACATATTGGACTGAAACCACATATGTTATCTTGGATAGCGACCCTGTATCACAATCCGACTGCAAAAATAAAGATCAATGGTGCCCTATCAGATACAGTTATTATTCAAAACAGAACATGACAAGGCTGTCCCCTTTCACCGTTGCTCTTCATCCTAATTTTAGAGCCACTTATTTGTACAGTGAATAACTCACCATCTGTTCATGGTTTTCAGGTAGGAGACAGAACTTACAAAAACTGCAGCTTATGCTGATGATCTTCTGTTTTTTATAACCCAGCCACTTATCACTATGCCTAACACTATGCAAAGCGTTTACACTCTATGGCTATAGATCCAATTTCAAAGTAAACTATAAAAAATCTGTCCCTAAAAGATCATGCAAAAACGATCACACAAAATAACTGCAAGTTTAAAGGGGACGAAAAGGCTCTTAAATATCTGGCTGACACCAAAACGTGACGCACTTTACACAACAAACTTTCAACCACTGCTACAAGCCATACAAAAAGATCTAGAGGTCTTTAAAATACTTCTCATGGTTCGGCAGGGTGGCCATAATCAAGATGACAATTTTACCTAGAATTCAGCATTTTTTCCAAACCCTTCCAATCCTTCTACCAACAAACTTTTTCCGAACTCTACAATCTATGCTCAGGAGAATTTTATGGGCGACCAAAAAACCTTGCATTGGCCTCCAGCTACTCACTCAAGCTAAACACAGTGGAGGAATGGGCTTCCCAATTTTTTTAAATTACTATCTTGCTTCACATCTTACACAAATTATAGACTGGGCATGTCATTCAGACAAAAAGGATTGGGTGGCTTTGGAAAAAATAGATTGGATACCAGTAACACATTCACCATGGATACCATGTAACTCTTGTCCTAGGCAACTGAAACAACACCCTTTAGTAGGGGCGACACTTAAAAATTTGCAAAAAGTGATTCAGATCTCTGACGTAACTACATCTCCAGGACCTCTAACACCACTGATATATAATCCAGACTTTCCGCCAGGAATGAACAAGTCACCACAGCTGTATACAGACTGGAATATATCTTTTTTGGCTTCACACTGTTTCAAGGGCAGTAAGATAAAATCAATTTTGGAAATTCAAACTGAGACAGGACAAACGTATATGACAAACTGGGAATATAGACAGATTAACAGTTGTGTCTCGAGTCCCCAAATGTATAAACAACTTACGAGACCTTAAACCCCTTTTGAAGTGGTGTGTCTTAAAGCAGCCAAAACTGAAAAAAAAACGATTTCATTATCTTATGCCTGGTTGCAGACCTCCAGAACTCAGGAACCAAATAAACACAAGGTGTTCTGGGAATCTGCCTTAAACACCTCTTTCAATGAGGACCAATGGCTACATGCTTGTGTGTTTGCACACAAATGCACAATTAGCACACACATACAGGAAACCTCCTTCAAACTTTTGACAAACTGGTACAACACACCAGCTAAAACACATAGATGGATTCCGGCAGTTCCAGATCTCTGTTGGCGCAGCGATCAGGCAAAGGGCATATTACAACATATATGGTGGGACTGCATCTTAATACAGCCATTCTGGCGGAAAGTCTGTGAGACAATAAAACTCATTATGGAAACATCAATTCAATTAACCGCAGCATGCTGCTTACTACACATCAACTGCTCTATGAAGAAATAAGAAATCATTGACTAGATTCTTGCATTCTGCCTGCAAAAGCGATAATCTCTAGACATTGGAAAACAACAACCACCCCCACAACCAAAAAATGGCTACATGAAGTACACTACCTCTATAATATGGAGGAAATAAGGGCTGAAACAACTGAAAATTTCAGTAGCACCTGGCAGCCTTGGGTGGTCTTTAAATACTCTATAGCATATAAAGCAGCAACATAAAATCTACTCAGGCAATTTCTGGTCCTTGGTCTCCCGTCTCTTTTTTTCTTTTCTTCTCTTAGTTCACCTTCTTTCAGCTTTGCTACCCTTTCTACCCAATACAGTTTTATTCATTTTAAGCATGACAGATGCTTCTATAGAGTGTACATCGATTACACAAGTACGCACAAATAATCAGTCTATATGCATTCCAAGACCTAACTTTAATGACAGGCCTTGCTTACTAAAACTGTAACTTCAATTGACAAAATTTATGATCAGCCTATATCTCAGTGATTATTGCATAACATATGTCATATATTTTCTGTTGAACTTGTATGATACACAAATATCTGTGTGACTCTTTATCCTTGTGCAACTGTTAAAAAAAAGTAATTAGGTTTATCAAGACAAGAGATTTAAAAACATCTTACAACTAAAAGCTCAACAGTTATTGCAGTCCTACATATGTTATTCTTACAAAATTAGCCATATTAGAAAATAACACAAAGGGTTTTTTTTTACGAAAGGAAAATCCACTTTGCACTACAAGTGTAAACTACAAGCGCAAAGTGCACTTGGAAGTGCAGTCACTGTAAATCTAAAGGGTAGATCTGAAATGAGGGGTAGTTCTGCTGATTTTATTATCCAATCCTGTGCAAGCTAAAATGCTGTTTTTTATTTTCCTTGCATGTCCCCCTCGGATCTACAGCGACTGCACTTCCAAGTGCACTTTCAGTACAATTTCAAGTGCACTTTGCACTTGTAGTTTGCACTTGTAGTGCAGAGTGGATTTGCGTTTTAGTAAATAACCCCCAAAGTCATGTAAACAGTATAAAAATGATATTTTTTTTAAGAAATAGTAACATTAGTATTATACTACATATACAACACAAGGCAATTATAGCATACAAATAACTACAAAATGGTGGGCATTAATACAATAAAAAAGCCTAAAATGCTCCTGTGAATCTTACATCATATTGATTTAGAAACATGTGGAGCTGTTGAACACTTATCTTCAAATCAGTCTCATTAAATTCATAGCGAATGTTCCATCCAAGGGGACCAAATTTCCGTCTTTCTTGAACCAATGCATGGAAGAAGCACAGACTGTATAGCAATTTTTTGAATTCCGGCTAAACAGATTGAAAAAAAAAGAAAGCATTTATAGTTCAATCTAGAAATACTTCAAAATGTCTTCTAAATTCCTTCAGTTAATAGACATCACAACTTATTTTTGTGCACATACCAAAACGTATTGCGCTATCACACAGAAATGCTTATTTCTCTTATTATAGACATAGCACGTACCGTAACCTATAACTTTGCACTACAGCTCTAAATTCAGACCTAATTCAGCCATTTGATTATCTTAGGCTCAATTTAAGTGTATACTCATGAAGTAACATGCTTCTGTTTGTGTTGTGTATAGGTTTTCTTGTATTAGTATATAATAAATAAATCTGTGTTTGCCTGTGTCAGTCTTATCAACTTCAGCTGATAAGACTGCAGTAATGCTGTCCGATGCCCTGGTTTACACTGCATGTGATGTCATATGGTCACATGGGGTGTAGGAGGAAGCTCTGAGTGATTATGCAGTCTCCTGGGATTTCAGTGTTGTGTGCCATAGGAAGTTCCGATTATAGATAGACAAGTACACAGAGTGTGCCGTAAATCAGGGGAGATCTGGACATGCTCAGTGACATCATTCTAAAGAACAAAAAGGATTACAACAATACTAAGCAAGTAAGGAGATATCTACAAGCAGTGTTCATTAGGGTTTTTTATGCTGATTTACATGGGACAAAGTTGTGGGGGAGAGTTTACAACCACTTTAATCTACATTTTTAAACTCGAAACTGTTGGGGAGGAGCTTGACATAATAAAGTGATACAGGCTTAAAACACATAAAAAATTGTGTGGTACATAGTACAAAGTTTTCTATTACAGTTCTTTTCTATGGGGATAGGAAATAATGTTTCGGTTTTTGCAGTATTGTCACGTACGCAAGAAACTGTGTTAATTCTCCTTGGGTATTAGAGGTAGCAAATGCATCAGCTGCTACAAAGCATAAATATGTAAATATATCATTATCTTCAGGTTTTTCTTTATCATGCCTACCAATTATTTGTAAATTCTAATAACACAAAAATGCATGGCACGTGTAGTCAGGCTCCCAGAGGGATTACAAGGCAGACATCTAGTCACAGCCAAAAGAGAGGAGCCAAACAAGACAACGCTATTTACATTACCTGCACAGCAGAGGGTCTTGGTGCTCACTTGTTCCAGTCAAATCAACAAAGTCTTTCCACAAGAGATATTCAGGGCATTCTCAGCTTCCAATTCTCTTTATTGTGACAAACCAGCAAGGTCTAAAAGCATTAAAATCCATCGGCCAAAGAACTTTTCATGTGAAGAAGCTCACCCATGCCCTGAGAAAGCATGAGCTTGTATCTGCTAGTTCACAATAAAGTGAATTGGAGGCTGAGAGTGCCCTGAATATTTGTTTGTGGAAGGTATCTGTAAAATATAACTAACTCAGTAGTTCCAAGCCACATTCAAATAAAACAAGTGTGCTAAACCAAGCATAAAGGATATTGTAAGAAAATTAATCCTCTGCAATGAATGATAAATGAGTCACCCAATATAATATTCAAAACTTAAAGTTAGCCTAAAATGAAATACTACCTACCCCACCCTCCCGCTTACATCATTGTGCTGTGTGATGCAATATTGAATGCAATAATAATGTGATATTCAAATGTGCTAAAAGAACCCATGGAATACAGTATCTACCTCTTGGAAAAAATGATGGTCTGGTATACCAAAACAGATAGTCTTGTGCTAAAGCACATGACTCTATGATATCTGTAGAAGGAGAGGATCAGTGTTCTGACTGGCTGATATTTAGCAGAGATAATGCTACCAAGACAGGTATTAACTTTAGGGGTACATAGGATGTTTGATTTTTGGAAAGATTTACATAAGTCACATGTGCATAATTAGCAATCTGCTGGAACTATCAGTATAACTCACTCCCTATCGCATGGACTGTATAAACCATATTTAGACTATAACTGTCACAATAGTATTCTTTTAATTAGTTAATTCTAGGGCTGTGGAAATTAAAGATTAATTCCTTGATTAATCGTTAATTTTTTTGATCGATCAAAATTCTTTTGATCGGTACTCACCTCTCCACTGGCTTCCGGGTCTTCAGGGAGGTCCGTCGGAGATCCGGTGACGTCATGGACATCGACGTCACCGGACTCCTCCCCCCTTCCCCAAGTGCCTCCGTCTGCTAACGAAGGGAAGGGGGGAGGAGTCCGGTGACGTAGAAGTTCTGATTGAACGTAACGCGTACAGGGGAGGAGCTACGCATGACGTCACCCGCTGCTGCCCTACGGAACTAACACGATTGTCGGCTTTACATGCTGTGTTTTTATCATCTTTATGTGAGTAGTTTGTGTTTGAACACAAAAATGAAATCTTATACTTAAGCGGTGAGCACTTCTACCCATGACCTGGCGTCCTTGCTGAGATCTAAGGAGACGTGAGAGAAGTTTATGGTCCATGTTAACCCTTTTGATAACCGCTTGCATGATCACCTGTTTGCACAGGGGTCCATGCCATAAGGTGAGAGTGATTAGTTAGACCGGAGGTGCAGGGATTGTCACGCTACTGAGGAAAAAAAAATTACTTACTTCAGTGCTACAGTTTCGAGTGATTGTATATAGTGTATACCACATTTACCACTGACTAATGCAGAGTTGCAATGCAAGGAGATCAGCTAAAAGTAGTTGGATCTGTATGTGCGTTTATAATTAATCGAAATTAGTCAATTAATCGATTAAAATTTTCGTGTTCGATTAATCTTTTTTTTTTTTTAATCAGTAACAGCCCTAGTATTTTCCCATGTGCAACTAACAAAGCACATCTTGCATATTTTCAGCTCTAATGCGTTCATTTTATTAAAACATATCTAAAGCCAAATTGTTTTCTTTATTTTGAGTGATGACCAGAGGCTGACTGGCAACTTTTGGCCCAGAGGGCAAGTACAACCCAGAGGCCCATGGTATAATGACTCAGCCCCCCCTCCTGCTCTCCCTCTTCACTGTCTCCTTCCGACCCCCATTCCAGACTAAAGCTCCGCTCCAGGTACTCTCTGCTCACCAGGCGGTTCGGGTTGGATGACGCCTGCTTTACCAACTCTGGGTTCTGGAACTGGCCAGCAGAAGGTGGCCAAGTGGGGAGAGCCTCTGATGGGGCACAGAGCCAGCCTCTGCTCGGACATGGCAGGGGGCGGCTTGTGCTCTGTCCTCGTCCTCATCCCGCACTCTGTATTGATTTTGATCAATCTGTTATTATTTGATCACTTCTGCGTTTTTATTTTTTGCACTATAAACATAGAACGACCGACAATTTTAAAAAAAAAACATTTTTTTTTACTTTCTGCTATAAAACAATAAAAAATAAAAAAAAATCAAATTTCTTCATATATTTAGGGCAATGTGTATTCTGCTACAAAAAAAACAATAAGCGTATATTGATTGGTTTGCGTTGGTTATGTATGGTTTGTTTTAGCGTCTACAAACTATGGGATTTTTTGTTTTGTTTTACTAGTAATGGCGGCGATCAGCGACTTATAGCGGGACTGCAATATTGCGGCGGACAAATCTGACACCTAACTGACACTTTTTGGTGACCACTGACACTAATACAGTAATCAGTGCTACAAATATTCACTGTCACTGTGCTACTGACACTGGCTGGGAAGGGGTTAACATCAAGGGTGATCAAAGGGTTAATGGTGTTTCAGTGTAGTGGGGGAGGTGCTTTTACTAGTGGAAGGCATGGATCAGATACTGGAAGGGCTATTTTCTCCTCTTCACCAGGAAGCCTTTTTTTTTTTGCAGTATACACTATAGAAATGTAAAGGACCTGGGACACCTTTGGGTGGTCCAAAGAGAGAAGTAACACGGTGCACATAGAGCACCATGGTGAACAGTGGGTGTGGTCTAATTGCATTAACAGTGGGAAGGGCTTAAAGGAGCATGGTTACCCCCTTCCTGACCAGGCCATTTTTTGCAATACAGCACTGAGCTACTACTGACACTGGCTGGGAAGGGGTTAACATCAAGGGCGATCAAATGGTTAATGGAGTTTTAGTGTAGTGGGGGAGGTGCTTTCACCCCCTCCATAATCATCATCCTCTCCACAGTCAACCTCATCCCTCGTCACATTTTAACCTCAACATCCACTTCAATCTCCATAATCGTCCCCATCATCCTCATCCCTCTCCAGAATGATCCTCATCCCTCTTCATATTGTAACTCCATCATCCTCATTGTTCTCCATAACCATCTTCATCCCCAACTTCATTCTCCATAATCATCATCCTCATCCTTCCCCACAATGTAACCAAATCATCTTCATCCCTGGATTCTTATTACGCATCTATCCTCATCTCCAACCTCTCTCTCCATAATCATTCCCACCCTTCCCTGCTTTGTAACCCATCATCCTCATCCTTGTATTCTCTATGTGCTCTCTTCATCTTCATGCCTCCAGCAGCCTCTATTCTTCCCTCTTTCCATAATCACCCATTATCCTCATCATCCTTTTCATCATCATCTTCTTCATTCCTGTAGCTCTCCTCTTTCCTTATGACAGAGGACACTCTCCTGATTTCAGGATATATGTCCTGTAGTGTAATGTAATCTATAGTGTGAGGTGTGATCTTAGTACTGTCAGAGGAAGGGACCTTCCTCCATGTTGCTCTTTTGTGCACCAGTGAAGGCGGGCTAGTTGACCACCGAAGCCAGCCACACCCCCTCCCCAAGTTCCACCCAATCAAAATGTGAGCCTAGGAGCAGGCTCTGCCTCAGGGGTGTACTCAGTAGCAGTGAGTCCCCAATAAGAGAGCACTGACTGATCAGATGCGGGGGGGGGAGGAGGTAGGGGGAGGAATTTGCTCCCTCTGCATGTGTTCCCCTTTGACTGTGGCCGCAGCTGTTCTTCCTGTGTGGCTGGGGCTGGTAGGGGCCTCATTCATCCGGCAATGGTGTTAAGACAGCCCTGGTGCACAGGGTGATGGAAAAAGTGGTTCAGCCTTTTAAGGTGCAGCAGAGCAGCCTGGGGGGAAATTGCCACCCTGCCCCCCCCCCCAGCCCAGTCTGGCCATGATGATGGATCCCCCCTAATCCCTAGAACCTCTTGCACAATTTTTTTGTTGCATGTGTCCTGTTTGGGGAGAGATACACACACTCTCCTTGTCCTGTTGTCCTGTTGATTGCTTTAGCCAGGACAAAAAATGAGAGGTAAAGCTACACAATCATAACAAGTTCATGTTTGTATGGGGAGGGGTGTTCTGTGGCCGTAACACTTTCTGTTCTTGGGTAACATTGCTGCTTCAAGTGGTTGTAAACCCTTTACAACCACTTTAAACTACAGGCAAGCCTATATTTAGGCTTACCTGTAGCTGCACTGGATATCCCTGTATTTGCATGTGCCGATGACGTCGGCACATGTGCACTTAAGCCAACTGAAGCAATGGCACGTACATGCCGTTGCTTCAGTTGTACTGTACCGTTCCCGGCGGCTCCCGTGCGCATGCGCAGGAGTGACTTCATCGCGGCTCCGGCCAATCACAGCGCCGGAGCCACGATACCCGGAAGTAAGTCCCTGGGGAGATGTCGGCCGCCGGAGCGGTGAAGAAGGACCGCTGCGGGGGCTTTGATCTCAGGTAAGTCATTCATAGTGAGCTAGTATGCTATGCATACTAGCTCATTATGCCTTTATCTTGCAGGTTTTTTTTTTTGCATATCTTAAAACGGTTTTTCAACCACTTTCAGTACACTGGGTGATTGTTGTCATTCTGGAACAGGAAGTTTGTTACCGACAGGATCCCTAGGTAACAATAGAGGAAGAAATGCCTTAAACAAAAAAAGGTAATGCAGTCACAACATCTAAGGACTGCTAAGCTAAAATAATTTTTTTTTTAGTTTTGAGGTTTAGATATTTTAAGAGTAGAGTCTTATGCCGCGTACACACGAACCGACTGAAGTCCGGCGGACAATCCCCCCGAGTGTGGGCGCCGGCGGACTTTTTGGCGCCAAAAGTCCGGCGGACTAGGTTTTAACTTTTGTTTTAAAATTATCCGCTGGACTTGGCAGTCCGGCGGACAATCCCGCCGTTAGTATGCTAGTCCACTGGACTTTTGGAAATGAACGGACTTGCCGATCATCGGAAAAGTCCGTTCATTTAGCACGTGACTTCAGGTAGACAGAGCTAGCGAAGGCAGTGAATGCCGCCGCGCTAGCCCCGTCACCTGGCATGGATTTAAAGGGAATCCCCACGCCGAAAAAACGGCGCGGGGGTCCCCCCATATCCATCTCAGACCCTTATCCGAGCACGCAGCCCGGCAGGCCAGGAAAGTGGTGGGGACGAGCGAGCACCCCCCCCCCTCCTGAGCCGTACCAGGCCGCGTGCGCCCCCCCCACCCCAAAGCACCTTGTCCCCGTGTTGATGAGGACAAGGGCCTCTTCCGACAACCCTGGCCGTTGGTTGTCGGAGTCTGCGGGCGGGGGGCTTATCGGAATCCGGGAGCCCCCTTTAATAAGGGGGCCCCCAGATCCCGGCCCCCCACCCTATGTGAATGAGTATGGGGTACGATGTACCCCTACCCATTCACCTAAGGTGTAAAGTGTAAATAAAAAAAACACAATTTTTTAAAAATATTTTATTGCACTGCTCCGGGGGTCTTCTTCCGTCTTGGGGGGTGTTCTCGCCGGACTCCTCCGCTCATTTACCTAGCTCTTTTACCGAGCAGAGGAGCCCAGCTACCTTCTTCGTCGTCGCCGCCGTCGTCTGGGGGTCTCGATCCGCCTTCGGGGGTCTTCCGGGGTCTTCCGGGGTCTCTTCTGTTCTTGCTGATGTCGTCGTTTTCTGCGCCGCCGCCTTCTTCTTCTTCTCCTCTTCTTCTTCTTCTTCTTCTCTTCTTCTTCTTCTTCTTCCGATGTTGACTCGTCGCTCGCTCTGGCCGGAATGCCAGAGCCGCGCTGTGCTGGGAC
This sequence comes from Lithobates sylvaticus, assembly GCA_028564925.1. Lineage (NCBI taxonomy): Eukaryota > Metazoa > Chordata > Amphibia > Anura > Ranidae > Lithobates > Lithobates sylvaticus. The sequence continues at coordinate 141,658,455 of CM053031.1, read as the reverse complement.
TTATATAGGGACAAGGGGACAGAGTCACATGCTCATGTCACATGGTGACCCCGCCCCCTTGAGGATGCTGGGACTGTGACATCACAAGGGGGCGGGGTCACCATGTGACATGAGCATGTGACCCTGTCCCCTTGTCCCTATATAAGTCCCAGCACAGCGCGGCTCTGGCATTCCGGCCAGAGCGAGCGACGAGTCAACATCGGAAGAAGAAGAAGAAGAGGAAGAGGAACAAGAAGAAGAAGAAGGCACAGAAAACGACGACAGCGGCAAGAACAGAAGAGACCCCGGAAGACCCCGGAAGGCGGATCGAGACCCCAGACGACGGCGGCGACGACGAAGAAGGTAGCTGGGCTCCTCTGCTCGGTAAAAGAGCTAGGTAAATGAGCGGAGGAGTCCGGCGAGAAGACCCCCCCAAGACGGAAGAAGACCCCCGGAGCAGTGCAATAAAATATTTTTAAAAAATTGTGTGTTTTTTTTATTTACACTTTACACCTTAGGTGAATGGGTAGGGGTACATCGTACCTCATACTCATTCACATAGGGTGGGGGGCCGGGATCTGGGGGCCCCCTTATTAAAGGGGGCTCCCGGATTCCGATAAGCCCCCCGCCCGCAGACCCCGACAACCAACGGCCAGGGTTGTCGGGAAGAGGCCCTTGTCCTCATCAACATGAGGACAAGGTGCTTTGGGGTGGGGGGGTGCACGGCCCCCCTTTCCCCAGCACACCCCCCATGTTGAGGGCACGCGGCCTGGTACGGCTCAGGAGGGGGGGGGCGCTCGCTCGTCCCCACCCCTTTCCTGGCCTGCCGGGCTGCGTGCTCGGATAAGGGTCTGAGATGGATTTGGGGGGGACCCCCAAGCCGTTTTTTCGGCGTGGGGATTCCCTTTAAATCCATGGCAGGTGACAGGGCTAGCGCGGCGGCATTCACTGCCTTCGCTAGCCCCGTCTACCTGCAGTTACATTCTAAATGAACGGACTGCTCCGTGTGTGGGCAAGTCCGTTCATTTTCAAAAGTCCCGCGGACTTTTTCCTGCGGATTGTCCGCCGGAGAAGTTCGGGCGTGTGTGGGCAAGTCACACGCTCGGAAGTCCGGGCGTGTGTGGGCAAGTCACACGCTCAGAAAGCCGGCGGTTTGTCCGCTCGACTAGGTCCGGCGGACAAAGTCCGAACGTGTGTACGCGGCATTAGGGTTACCAATCCTGACTGGTTGTTTTTAAAGCTTATTTGTTTCTCTGACATTACTACACTTCCCAAACTTAAATTAACAGACATAATGCAAGATTTTAACTGCTTCAAAAAAGTTGGTGATGACATCTATTCCCTAGATATAACACCATTATGATGTAGACATATTAACACAAAAAAAAAAAAAAAAAAAACTCTTTCCCTTAGGGCAATGTGTGAAAATGTTTAGAAACACTACTAACAAGCTTTTTGCAGCTAGTGAAGAACTCCGGATCAGAGATAGGATCCATCAGGTATGAGCGGTTAATATTAGAACGCAAGCCTTTAGGTGCCTCATTTGTCATTTTCACTCCATTCTGCAGTACAGACACAGGGAAATTTGGTGATGGATAACTTGTAAGCCAGAGGCGAAAATCTGGATGTGTAGTCTCCGGATTCAACTCCTGTGAAATGATAAAACAGTAACGTATAAGCACTGATATTTCATTTATATAATGCAAAGTAAATGGTACATAAACAGTTAGCCTATTCATTTCAGTTTTATTTACCAAAGATGAGATAAAAAGAAACCAGAAATTAAGCCCTATCCTATAAATATATACAGTGGCTAAAATATTAGCTTCCAAATAAGCTGTAGATATTTTTATCTTTGATATATTTTCTCTTTAGTATTTGCAGCCGACTACTTAAATTAGTCGTCCTTGCAGTTGAACATGCTTGGTTTGTGAATGAATCATAGCTGCCAGCTCACACTTTTTTAAAGGTGCACATACACATAATGGTTTGATGAAAGCCATCAGCAGCTGTTTGGCGACCTCCATTCATATCCGTGATAAACAAAGGTTACCGCAACATACACTGTTGCAGCTGGGCAAGGTTTTCCATATCTGATTATTATCCACCCTGAGAGCACTGGCCAGTAATGGTGCAATATTCTTTCCTGAAAAGAAAGAAAATTGCTTGATTCCCCCATTAACACAATCAGTGCTGGTGGGGGGAATAACTCCCGTGGATCTATTGCATTCTCCCAGTGAGGGGGGGGGGGTGTCCCTGCTGGAAGAACACTCAGTGATTATTGCTAGTGGCCATAGGCCCTGGCAATAATCGCATGAAAAATCCGATAGGTTGGTTATACCAAAGTTGATCGATCAACACATACATTCATACATTCAACCTGCCCATACATGGTTCGAAACTCAGATGGTCCTTGCTGAACCAGCCCATTCGAACCATCTATGACTGGATATGAACTGCAAAATAAAGGGTTAAACAAAATTTGTAGCAAATGAAATCGGAGGAAGAGTAGATAATTCAGTAAGAATTTGTGCCTTGTATTACACAGACTTTTTTTGTAGATTTTGTATTAACTTCCACCACAGAATCTATTTCTACTAATGCAGGGAGAGTCTCAGTTATGCTATTACATCCTACATAATGCAAGAGTCCAACAGGGAACCATGAAAAAACTAAAGCCCCGTACACACAGGCAGAATGTCGGGAGACATTTGCTGGTTCAAAAAAAACCTGGCAGACATTCTGCCCATGTGTATGTCGGTCTATCCGACTGACTCCTGATCAACACTCTCAGCCAATGGCAGAGAGAGCTGATCAGAGTGTTCTGGCAGGGGGACCGTCCCCCTGTCAGAACGGCTCAGCGGGGGAGATCGCTGGATTAACCTTGCATGGTTAGTACAGTGTCTCTGACCGGTGCTGACAGTTTTTTTCATGCAACCAGAAAATAAACTGTAGTGTGTACCCGGCTTAAGAGTTGCTGCAACATGCAAGCAGACTGTAGGTTATCAACTGTGATAATCACAGAGATCATATATTTTGTTCCCAGAATCAGTCCCATCACACAGAGATCATATATTTTGTTCCCAATGGAGTCACCTATAGGGGTTGCCAGGCTATATTTTCTTCCCAGAAGCACCTATTTAGAAAATTAGCAATTTATTTGGATTCAGAGATCATATATTTTGTTCCCAGAAGCACCTATAGGACTTGAAGTGTGTTAGTCCCATCACACAGAGTGTAGTGTGTTAGTCCCATCACACAGAGATCATATATTTTGTTTCCCAGAAGCACCCATAGGACTTGAAGTGTGTTTTTATTTTGAGTGTTACAGGTAGTGTGTTAGTGGCATCACACAGAGCTCCTCTCAGCACCCACAGGACTTCTAGTGTGTTAGTGGCATCACACAGAGCTCCTCTATTTTCTTTACTTCAGTGGCATCACACAGAGCTCCTCTATTTTCTTTGCAGAAGCACCCAAGGACTTCTAGTGTGTTAGTGGCATCACACAGCTCCTCTATTTTCTTCTCAGCAGCACCCAGAGGACTTCTAGTGTGTTAGTGGCATCACACAGAGCTCCTCTATTTTCTTTGCAGAAGCACCCATAGGACTTCTAGTGTGTTAGTGGCATCACACAGAGCTCCTCTATTTTCTTTGCAGAAGCACCCATAGGACTTCTAGTGTGTTAGTGGCATCACACAGAGCTCCTATATATTCTTCTTTGCAGAAGCACCCATAGGACTTCTAGTGTGTTACTCACACAGAGCTCCTATATTTTCTTCTCAGCAGCACCCACAGGACTTCTAGTGTGTTAGTGGAAGACCGCAAGGGGAGGCAGAGCGTCTAGTGTGTTAGTGGCATCACAGAGCTCCTCTATTTTCTTTGCAGAAGCACCCACAGGACTTTCTAGTGTGTTAAGTGGCTTCTCAGCAGCACCCACAGGACTTCTAGTGTGTTAGTGCATCACACAGAGCTCCTCTTTTTCTTTGCAGAAGCACCCATAGGACTTCTAGTGTGTTAGTGTCATCACACAGAGCTCCTCTATTTTCTTTGCAGAAGCACCCATAGGACTTCTAGTGTGTTAGTGGCATCACACAGAGCTCCTATATTCTTCTCAGCAGCACCCAAAGGACTACCGACTACAATGGCTGGAAGACCGCCAAGGGGAGGCAGAGCGTGCAGAGCCAAGAACACAGGGCAGGCAGGCTCTGTTTCTAGTGGACGTGGCCGTGGCCGTGGACGTGGTCGTGCATCGTCATCAGCACGTGGCCATGGGACACGCGCGTCTTTGTTTTCGGCAGCTGGACATGTGGAGCCGCATCATGCTGAAGGCTTGGTAGAATGGATGACCAAGCCCTCCTCATCCTCCTCATCCTCTCTCACCCAGGCTCAGGGTACTGGCAGAGCATCATCAGCCACCCCTTCCCTAGACCCACCATGTCCTCCTGAGGAGTCCCCCGAACTCTTTGAGCACAGTGTTGGGTACATGCTCCAGGAGGATGCCCAACGATTCGAAGGCTCGGATGATGATACCCAGCTTGAGGAATCTGGCAGTACTGTTCCACCAGCTGCAGCTTACTGCCAGGTTTGCTCTAGTGGTGAAGAGGGAGGGGATGATGAGGTCACTGACTCCACGTGGGTGCCTGAAGGGAGAGAGGATGAGGAGGAGGACGAGGAGGAGGAGGATGCGGCGTCACATGTCCAACGAGGCAGGATGCCCCCTGGAGGCCAGGTAGAGGCCAGCACAGCAACTGTACAACACCGCAGAGCTCCGCCTGTGCAGGGCGCTGCCTCTGCACGTTATCAGAAAAGTTCTTTGGTGTGGGCCTTTTTTGAGACGAGTGCATCAGATCGCACCACTGCTATTTGCAATATTTGTCTCAAGCGTATCTCGCGTGGCCAAAACATCAGCCGCTTGGGCACCACAAGCATGACCAGACATATGGCGACCTGCCATGCAGCTCGTTGGCAGGCACACATAAAAGACCCACACCAAAGAACTAAGCGGACCTCTCCTTGCTCCTCCTCAGCTGGGATCTCCATCCCCACTACACCTTCAGTCATCTCTGAAAGCTGCTCTGAGAGGACTGAAGGTGTAGAATTAGGTGTGTCACAACCAAGTACTTGCAGTACACCGACGTCCGATTGCAGCAGGCAAATTTCCCTGCCCCAGCTGCTGGACCGTAGAAAGAAGTACACTCCCAGCCATCCACATGCCTAGCGGTTGAATGCTAGCCTGGCTAAATTGCTAGCACTTCAACTGCTGCCTTTTCAGTTTGGTAGACTCGGCCCCCTTCCGTGAGTTTGTTCAATGTGCGGTTCCTCAGTGGCAGGTTCCCAAACGCCACTTTTTCTCACGGAAGGCGATTCCGTCTCTCTACCGGCATGTGGAGGGCAATGTCCATGCCTCGCTGGACAGGGCGGTCAGCGGTAAGGTGCATATTACCGCTGACTCATGGTCCAGCAGGCATGGACAGGGACGGTACCTTTCTTTCACGGCCCATTGGGTCACTCTATTGGCAGCTGGGAGGGATGCAGGACAAGGTGCAGTAGTGTTGGAGGTTGTTCCGCCACCACGCCTCCAAAACGCTACTACTGCTACTGGTTGTGACACACCTCTCTCCTCCACCCCCTCCTCTTCTTCTTCCTCCAGTGCTCTGTCCTTGGAACCAGCGGTGCTCCGTAGGCGTACAAGGGGCTACGCAAGTACGCAGGCAAAAAGATGCCATGCCGTGCTTGCGCTGGTGTGTTTGGGGGACAGGAGCCACACTGGGCCAGAGGTTCTGGCAGCTCTGCAGGGGCAGGCCGAGAGGTGGTTGACGCCACGTCAGCTTAAGCCAGGAATGGTCGTTTCTGACAATGGCACCAACCTCCTCTCCGCCCTGCGACAGGGGCAGCTCACCCATGTGCCCTGCATGGCTCACGTCCTCAACCTGGTGGTGCAGCGGTTCTTGGGCAGGTTCCCAGGCTTACAGGATGTCCTGAGGCAGGCCAGGAAAGTCTGTGTGCATTTCCGCCGATCTTATAATGCCAGTGCTCGGCTGACTGAGCTGCAAAAGGAGCTGAACCTGCCCAAGAACCGCCTAATATGTGACATGCCCACCAGGTGGAACTCAACGTTGGCCATGCTGCAGCGACTGCACATGCAGCAGAGGGCCATCAATGAGTACCTTTGCGACTATGGCACCAGGACAGGGTCAGGGGAGCTTGGTTTTTTTTCCCCACGTCAGTGGAGCATGATCAGGGATGCATGCACTGTCCTCTCACCATTTGAGGAGGCCACGAGGATGGTGAGCAGTGACAGTGCATGCATCAGTGACACTGTCCCTCTTGTCCACCTGTTGGAGCATACGCTGCGTGGGATAATGGACAGGGCACTTGAGGCAGAACAGAGGCAGGAAGAGGAGGACTTCCTTGCCTCTCAAGGCCCCCTTTATCCGGACAGTGTTCCTTCTGTCCCACCCATCACACAGGAAGAGGATGAGGAGGAGGAGGAGGAGGAGGATTGTGTGAGCATGGAGGTGGAGCCTGGCACTCAGCATCAGCAGCAGCAGTCTTTTAGGGATGATGTACAGTCCCAACAAACCAGTGGACTTGTACGTGGCTGGGAGGAGGTGGCTGGCGATCATGTCATCCTCAGTGACCCAGAAGACTCCGGACCGAATGCCTCAGCTAACCTACGCTGCATGGCCTCCCTGATCCTGCAAAGCCTGCGGAAGGATCCTCGTGTTCTTCGGATCAAGGAGAGGGACCATTACTGGCTGGCCACTCTCCTTGATCTGCGGTACAAGGGTAAGGTTGCGGACCTTATCTTGCCGTCGCAGAGGGAGCAGAGGATGAGACATCTCAGGGAGGCCTTGCAGAAAGGTCTGTGCAACGCGTTCCCAGAAACTGGGAGGCTACAAACTCCTGGTCCTGGGCGACGAGTTGCTGAGGCTTCGGTCAGTAGCAGAAGGAGCGGTGGGGAAGGTGGACGTCTGACCGATGCGTTCAGACAATTTTTTAGTCCGCAGCCCCAAGGTATGATCGGTTCCAGCAACCATCGCCAGCGTCTGATATACATGGTGCAGGAATACCTTGGGCAAGGTCAGACTTGGACACCTTTCCCACCGAAAATCCTCTGGCTTACTGGGTCCTGAGGATGGATCACTGGCCAGAGCTTGCACAGTATGCAATTGAGCTACTGGCCTGTCCTGCCTCCAGCGTTCTTTCCGAACGCACATTCAGTGCTGCTGGAGGATTTGTCACCGATCATAGGGTGCGCCTGTCCACCGCCTCGGTTGATCGACTGACCTTCATCAAAATGAATCAGTCTTGGATCACCACCAGCTACCAGGCACCTGAGGCGGATATAACCGAATAATTTTTAATATCACATCCCTTCAAGACTGCCTATGCTGATGCTGAGTGACTGTCCTCTTATGTTCACTGACTATCCTCTTCCTCCTCCTCAATGATCCATGCCACCACACCAGTGCCTAAGGCACAATTTTTCAGCCCCTGTTTAACAGGGGCGTGTACATACAATTTTTATAAAAAAATGCTTGGCAACACGTGTGACTGCTGTGCTCCAAGTACAGTATCTGTGAGGGGTTGCAGTGTTGTGGCACCAGCACCAGTGCCTAAGGCAAATTTTTCAGCCCCTGTTTAACAGGGGCGTGTACTTACAATTTTTAAAAAAAATGCTTCGCAACACGTGTGACTGCTGTGCTCCAAGTACAGTATCTGTGAGGGGTTGCAGTGTTGTGGCACCAGCACCAGTGCCTAAGGCAAATTTTTCAGCCCCTGTTTAACAGGGGCGTGTACTTACAATTTTTTAAAAAAATGCTTCGCAACACGTGTGACTGCTGTGCTCCAAGTACAGTATCTGTGAGGGGTTGCAGTGTTGTGGCACCAGCACCAGTGCCTAAGGCAAATTTTCAGCCCCTGTTTAACAGGGGCGTGTACTTACAATTTTTAAAAAAAATGCTTTGCAACACGTGTGACTGCTGTGCTCCAAGTACAGTATCTGTGAGGGGTTGCAGTGTTGTGGCACCAGCACCAGTGCCTAAGGCACAATTTTTCAGCCCCTGTTTAACAGGGGCGGGTAATTACAATTTTTAAAAAAAATGCTTCGCAACACGTGTGACTGCTGTGCTCCAAGTACAGTATCTGTGAGGGGTTGCAGTGTTGTGGCACCAGCACCAGTGCCTAAGGCACAATTTTTCAGCCCCTGTTTAACAGGGGCGTGTACTTACAATTTATTAAAAAAATGCTTCGCAACACGTGTGACTGCTGTGCTCCAAGTACAGTATCTGTGAGGGGTTGCAGTGTTGTGGCACCAGCACCAGTGCCTAAGGCACAATTTTTCAGCCCCTGTTTAACAGGGGCGGGTAATTACAAATCTTGATCTAATAGTTCACAGCAGGGCCCATTCCTGCGCCCACCAAGAGTAACTATGAGGGCCTACAGTCTTGTGGCAACACTGTCCACCACCACCGCCAAAGGCCCAATTTTTCTGCCCTGTTCATCAGGTGCTTGCAATTACAAATCTTGATCTAATAACTCACAGCAGGGCCCATTCCTGCGCCCACCAAGAGTAACTGTGAGAGCTTACAGTCTTGTGGCAACACCGTCCACCACCACCACCACCCCCAATTTTTCTGCCCTGTTCAACAGGTGCATGCAATTACAAATCTTGATCTATTAACTCACAGCAGGGCCCATTCCTGTGCCCACCAGTCTTGTGGCTACACCAACATCTAATAGGGCAAATTTCTGCAGAGTATATACGCCAGGCCCCTACTTTCAAACATCCAACTTACAAACGACTCCTACTTGCAAATGGAAAGAGAAAACGGGAAGTGAGAGGAAATCTACCCCTAGGAAGGGAAATTCTATCCTGTTAGATTTAATTTGGGAAAAAGGTATCTCCTCTCTACTGATACTTTATCACCAATCCTTGTTTCAATTAAAACCCCACTTTTTCCAAAAACATTTGTCATTGGGACGGAAAGTTAGGTGACATGTTCTGAACAGATGTGCAAAGACAGCAAATGTTACAGGGGTGATAACCCCTCCCTATGTTCTCCAAAAAGCTTAAAAATAGATTTTTTTGGGATGGAGCTACACTTCATAATGTACCTGTTCAGATTCTACTTAAGAACAAACCTAAAGCCGCAAGTGGTTTTAAATGGCTTCTTTTTTTCCTTTACAAATGTCATTTTGTGCAAGGACAGTTCTAAACACGGGAAACACATGCCACTTCACAGGCATACTTTAGACACCCCCCAGGTACCATATTTAAAGGAAAATTTCACTTTTTTTTTTTCACTTTATGCATCATTAAAATGACTGCTCCCGAAAAAACGTTAGTTTTTAAAAGTTCTTTTTGCATTGATATATGTCCCCTGGGGCAGGACCCGGGTCCCCAAACCTGTTTTATGACATTAACATGCATATTGCCGTTGTAATTAGCACTTTTGATTTCGAACGTTCGCGTCCATTATAACGTATAGGGTTCGAAAATTCGCGCAAACTTTCGGTCGGTTCGAAGGTTCTGGTGCGAACCGAACCCGGGGGTGTTCGGCTCATCCCTACTCCTGATCAACACTCTCAGCCAATGGCAGAGAGAGCTGATCAGAGTGTTCTGGCAGGGGGACCGTCCCCCTGTCAGAACGGCTCAGCGGGGGAGATCGCTGGATTAACCTTGCATGGTTAGTACAGTGTCTCTGACCGGTGCTGACAGTTTTTTTCATGCAACCAGAAAATAAACTGTAGTGTGTACCCGGCTTAAGAGTTGCTGCAACATGCAAGCAGACTGTAGGTTATCAACTGTGATAATCACCAATGGAGTCAGGGTTGCCAGGCATTTAGAAAATTAGCAATTTATTTGGATTCGTGTATTTTATTTTGAGTGTTAGTATGCTGTATGATTCTGTGTGTTTCAGTATGGTATCAATTCTGTGTCTGCAGACATGTATCGAGCTAGTATTAGGGCTTATGTACACACAGACTAGGTCGACCGCCTGCTGCGGGAAAACGCAAAACGTGGCAAAATCACTTCAAAATTGTGCCACAATTTTGCCACATTTTGGCGCTGGTAGTCAGAAATGTTCAATCCTAAACACGATTCTATCGCGTTCAGGAGGGGGAAGTTGAGGGAGGTTGAACCTTCCCTAACCGCAGCAGCTTCTAAACTCTTGTAAAAGCGTATGTGTACATGGACACATAGGCTTTTATGGAGTTGAGTTTAGGAGCTTTGGCAGAAAAACGCCAAAAGCTCCTAAACTCAAGTTTACAAGCTGTAGTTTACATGAGCCCTTATAGTACAGTACAGAGTCTGCATCTGTAAAATGTATTGTGTCATTATGGTACTGATTCTGTGCAGACATGTTGCTGATTTTGTTTCTGTGGACATGTTTCTGGTTTGTCAGTACACTGATGATTATGTCCCTGCAAACAAGCTTTTTTTAGTATGGTACTGACTGTGTCTAGGCAAACACCCATCTCTTTGTTTCAGTACAGTATAGTAGTTATTTTATTAAATTAAAGAAAACATGTTATTACAGAAATAGGCATGTTGTCATTGGTAATCCCCTACCAAAACTGTTATTTGCCTGGCTGTCTCTAGCTTCAATACCTTGTAAGGCAGGCCATACATGGGTCGAATTTCGAAAGAATTTTCTTTGGCAAATCTTATCTAAAAAATTTTGTTCGAATTTCACACCATTAGTGGACTGCAGCAACAACCAATTTTCGCGCGGCCATCGAATTTGAGTGTTCGGGCATGTTGGAAATTTTTTGAAAAACAACCGTTTTATTTAACCACTTCGCATCCAGGCCAATTCTGACATTTCTCTCCTACATGTAAAATTCATAATTTTTTTGCTCGAAAATTACATAGAACCCCCAAACATTATATATGTTTTTTTAGCAAAGACCCTAGAGAATACAATGACGCTCGTTGCAACTTTTTATCTCGCACGGTATTTGCGCAGCAAATTTTCGAACACGTTTTTTTCAGAAAAAAAACAATTTCATGCTTAAAAAAAAACAAAACAGTAAAGTTAGCCCAATTTTTTTTGCATAATGTGAAAGATGAAGATACGCCGAGTAAATAGATACCCAACATGTCACGCTTCAAAATTGCACGCGCTCGTGGAATGGCGCCAAACTTTGGTATTTAAAAATCCCCATAGGCGACGCTTTAACATTTTTTTTACTGGTTACATGTTTTGAGTTACAGAGGAGGTCTAGGGCTAGAATTATTGCTCTCGCTCTAACGTTCACGGCGATACCTCACATGTGTGGTTTGAACACCGTTTTCATATGTGTGCGGGGCTTACGTATGCGTTCACTTCTGCGTACTAGCTCACGGGGACAGGGGCGCTTAAAAATTTTTTTTTTTTTTATTATTGTTAATTTGACTTTTATTTTTTTAATTTGACAGTTTAAAAAAAATTAAAATAAATTGATTACTTTTATTCCTATTACAAGAAATGTAAACATCCCTTGTAATAGGAATATTACATGATCGGACCTATTAACAGTGAGATATGGGGTCAATAAGACCCCACATATCACCTCTAGGCTGGAAAGCCTAAAATATGAAAAAAAAAACAAAAAAAAAAACGATCACCGCTTCCCAGCGGAGGCGGCGCCGTTATTTGAATGCAGAGGCCAGGCGTGACGTCATAACATCGCGCCCGGCCTCCGAACGATCATAGAGACTCCGGCGACCATCTGGTCCGCCGGAAATCTCTATAGTGATCATCCGGGGGCCGGCGGATCCTGTGTCCGACTCACCGATGGAAGCGGTGAGTCGGTAGAAGCACCGCAGGGTGGCGGGAGGGGGGGGGCCGCCCATAAGAACGATCAAGCGGCAGAACAGCCGCTATGATCATTCTTATGGTGCAGGGAATTGCCGGCTGAAACCGGCAATATCTGAATGATGTCTGTAGCTACAGGCATCATTCAGATATACCCCCGCAAAGTGGAGGCCGTCATATGACGGCCTACGGTCGGGAAGTGGTTAAACGTTGTTGCACTTATGCACATGTATTACTATTAGTTTACATGCATTAAAGTAGGCTGTGTTATTCAAATTAATTGGCTGCCAGCACACCAGAATGGACAGCATTTTTTCACCTGACTATGTGTCAAGCTGGGTGACTCGAATTTCAACCTTTTCAGAAGGAAGCATCCCAAATTCGAGCTGTCTATAGCAAGCCTTACACATTTCTACAACAAAAATACAAGAAGAGGGTTGGGCTAATGATTGTGTATTTGTGCGTGGCCTAATAGTTGTGGATAACTTGTATTACTAAACAAGGAGTCGTGTGCCTACTGTAACATTCAGCGGTATAGCTCCTGTGATAGTACTTCGTAATCACATGCAAAGCCATTTCTCATAAACAGCAAAAAGTCTTTATTTTCTTCACTCAAAAACAGTGCTTTCTGCAGCAAATGTAAATAGCTTAATGCATTCAACAAAATAACAACAAAAAAATCCACTTATCAATTATCACAAATGAAACGTAATTATGTATCAGCCGCATAAGGCATTTATCCACCGGCAGGACAGTCCAGACTGAGCTGTTTTTAACAGCTTCCAGCAGACGTGATGCACTCAGACAAGTGTCTCCTCTCCAAATTCCTACTACTCCACCCTTATGCCCCGTACACACGGTCAGAAAATCCGACCACAAAATCCATCGGATTTTTTCCGACGGATTTTGTCCGACACTGGTTTTGCATACACACGGTCGGACAGAGTTGTCGGAAAATCTGATCATTCTGAACGTGGTGACGTTTGTTGCCTACGACGGGACTACGTAGAGGCTAGTAGCCAATAGCTTTGGTCTTGTAATGTGATCTGAGCATGCATGGCACTTTGTCCGTCGGAATTCGCTACACACGATCGCAAAAAGTCCGATAGGACTTTGTTGTCGGAAAATTTGAGAGCAGGAGATAAAACTTTGTCCGTCGGAAAATCCGACGAAAAAAGTCCGATGGAGCCTACACACGGTCGGAATTTCCAAAAAACATTGTCCGATAGGACATTTTTCGTCGGAAAATCCGACTGTGTGTATGGGGCATTACAATAGGAGCTTCCGGTCTTTTAAAGTGCTGTTTCCTGCAGGTAAGCTTAACCCTTGTGGGACCAGAGTCCCTGTAATCAAGGTTGGAGGTTTTTTCCCACCCGAATATCTCTTTGAACCTCCAAAATTCGGAGTCCTAAATAAGAAATTATTAATGCGGAGAGACCTGTAAATCAATTCTCTCCTTTATGATTGAACTGTCTCAGAATCTCTCACCCCGCACGGGTGAGAACGCCTTAGTAAACCAAAACCATCCCTCCTAAAGGGACCACAACCCAAATATGGGTGAAACATAGCACTTGCCCAGGACCCATCATTGGCGTCCTATACACTACATATCAATAAGTTTAAAATGGTAACGTTATCAGTTCACTATTAGGGGAATCCTGTATATATGCAAGATTAACGTGGTAACATTGCAAATCCACTTCATGTAAACTGTGTCGTCACTTCAAATGCTACATAATACACAATTCAAATACTGTAATACTGTTTAGGCAGAGCACAATTATTTCTGTATTGTTCCTTTTAGCATATGCCTTAAAAGTCTACATAGAAAGTGTATAAATTGTTATTAAATGTATTCAATTTTCTACCTCACAAACTTTTTCCAGCATTGGCATCCAGGATGTAGCCAAATGGCAGTTCTGCAGGACTACCCAACTACCGTCTTTTATAGCCTTTTCAGTCATGAGGAGGGCTATCGGTCCTTGTCCTTGTCCAAGAGACAAAGAGCTCAGCTTTGAGTTTCCGAATCCCTACAAAGAGGAAAGGTAATTGAAGATTATTTCAGTAGGGATAGCATGTCGCTAAATTAGTGCAAATGAAGTAACAGATAACATACAAGATAAAATCTTGTAATACATCAAAACATTAGCAGAGAACAAGTGTGAAGAAATATACCACATGGAGAAAGAAAACAAAGCCACACTCCATATTAAAATAGGTAATAATGTTTTTTTAACTCCACTCACAATGCACAGACAAATCCACCTGGACTGCCCACTAACGCATTTCACTCAGTAATAGCTCAGTTGAAGAGCTCAATATTGAGTGAAAAATGTTAGAGGGCAGAGGTCTAAGTGGATTTGTCTGTGCACTAAATTGATGAGTAAAGCCATTATTAAAGCTTCTAATATGGAGTGTGGCTTTGTTTCCTTTTTTCCATGTAGCATATTTATGAAGTGGATTTGGTACTGCTGGTGAGGCTGCACCCATTGTGGAAGTGCTGTAGTGGAGCAGCTAACTTTTCTAGCTTTCTTTAAGCACAGGTGTAACTGAGCAAACAAATGATCGGATTTAGTCTGGGTTCACACCGCAACATGCTCCGTCTCACAGCAGGACTCCGGTGCGTCTCCATTCACAATTTCAGGTCTGATTTCTGAATTTTTGGCTGAATTCGGACCTGAAAACGAACCAAAAGATGCACAGGACTTCTGTGCAATTTGCACCAGAGCCGCTGCAGAGATGTGTGAACCAGCTCCATAGAGATCGGTCAAAATCTCGTGCTATGTGAATTGGAGAACCCGTATCCAATTTGCATAGGTGTGAACCCAGCATAAAAAAAAAAATTCAGTTTGTGAAAATGGGTATTTTCCTTTTCCATTCTTCTTTGTTTTGTAGCTTTTTAATTAGAACAACAAAAACTCTATAATTGTACATGTATAGATTCACTTGCTTAGGTCCTAAGCTGAATCTGATTAAATGGTCTATTTATCAATGTTTTTACACAATTCACCCAACTTTCACCCAATATTCACTTCTTTTCACTTCACTTATTTCACTTCACCTATTTTTCACATAAGATTCTATTAGAAAAATAATTGAATCTTGGGTAAAATTTGGAGTAGAAATATTGATATTTAGACACCTTCAGAATTAGCAGTCCTTGCAAAACAAGTTGCTGACTTGGAATGTTAGAAAGTGTATCATTGTATATCGTATTATTCCCAACACCAAAAAAACAGTACTATTTTTTATTTTATTCATCCCAGCACATTACAGTGGGTGGATTTATAAATGCCAATTTTCAGCACCCACATAGAACACATATTGTAAAATAGGGACAATGCATTTGTTCTACTGTAAGTGTACACATTTTTGTAAAAAAAGAAAAAGGCTCAATTTAAAAAAAAAAAGGTTACCACAAATGTAAAGTCTGTTTTTAGCCACATCACCAACTTTCAAATCTCATTGGAGTCAGTTGAAAAAAAACTGTCAATTTTTTTAACCACTTCCCATCTTTAAAGGATTAGTTCACCTTTACAAAAAATAAATAAATGCACATTTTTGCAGGTAAAAAATATGCATTTATTATTTTTTTTGTTAGGGCCCAAAAAAGAATTGCACCCATGAGCAGCAGATCCTTACACCCATATCTTAAGAGATTTACCATGTTTATCCTCTGAAATAGATATACATATTCTCAAAGCTTGACTGGACAAGCTCACATTAACAGCTGATTGGTTGCCATGCACAGATTCTGTCTGCTCCAATTTTGAAAAATTCCCTCCAATATGTTATTTTCCATCATTAGCAACTACAGTGATTAGTATGCTCCTGAGAACAGAATTTATCCTTCATTCTGTATTTTAAATTACAACTATATTTTTTTTTTATCTGACATGATGGTGACAAGAGAATTCACAAGTGCACATCAAGCTAAATTGCTTATTCTGACACTAAACATTCCAGTTTGCTAGAACACCCTGATGGATCTCCTTAAAGCCAGATCACTGCCCAGACTCTCGCACACAATAGTGTCATCAAACAAAAGTGTAGCCAAAATTTGGAGCCCTATTAAATGTACATGCCACATATAGACTCACTACCCCATTACACTAGGTAAATAGTTATAAAATTAATATGGTTGGAAAAATATTCCATGTCCATTACATTGCACATGTAAAAGAGAACTGCCTGAACTAAAGAATCAAACAGCAACGTTAAAAAATTATTCTGATATTTTATTTGTCAGTGATTTTTATTAAAAACAAAAACCTTGCAGAAATACCTGATCATCAGCAAATTTCAGTAAAGCTGCCATTGGATCTGACCCAGGAGACAGCACAAAAATCAGTGGGGCACAGCAGTGACTGTCAGCAAATGATTTGGAGAGATCAAATGGAGGAGGTTCAATAAACTGCCGTCCCAAATTTTCTGTTACAAATTCTTGAACCATTGGAATAACCTAGATTTAAAAAATATATATTACTTCATTAAAGACAAAAAACATCTAAAAAACAGTTAATAAAATTAGGGGCGTGTATGTATGTGTATGCACTAAATCTATGCTGATTAAATTGACTGTTCTAACTGACACAATAACAAAAATACAAGAAGCAAAGGTTAGGGCATCTTTTACGGAAACTTTGTACTTGATAAACTGTTGCACTAATATTGTATGACATAATTGAATTAGAGCTAAAACCATTTTATTCTCCAGAGTTTCTGCTTTAAGACAATATATACCCTTTGAGAGTTTTAACATGTGTGCAAAAAATGCAAAAATGGACCTTGCCCTAAGCCCACGTTCACATCGGGGCAATATGACATGTCAAATCGCATGCCAAATTGGAGCTTATTGCCGGCAACGGCACTGCCTGAATCCGTGCGACACAACTTTCCTGCACTACTTTTGGCGACTTCGGGGGCAATTTCAATAGACATCTGTGCATGAACCCGCACAGATATCTTTCAAATTGCCCCCGAACTCGCACTGAAATGCGGGTTTGAAATCGTGCGAGTTCAGCTGAACTCGCACAATTTCAAACCCGCCCTCAGTGTGAGCAAGGGCCTATCACTAACATTCCCATAGACACACTCCTAAACCTTGTGGACAGCATTCCCAGAAGAGTTGAAGCTGTTATAGCTGCAAAGGGTGGGCCAACTCAATATTGAACCCTACGGACTAAGACTGGGATGCCATTAAAGTTCATGTTCATGTGCATGTAAAGGCAGGTGTCCCCATACTTTTGACAATATAGTGTACAGTGGTGTGAAAAAGTGTTTGCCCCCTTCCTCATTTCCTGTTCCTTTGCATGTTTGTCACACTTAAGTGTTTCGGAACATCAAACCAATTTAAACAATAGTCAAGGACAACACAAGTAAACACAAAATGCAATTTGTAAATGAAGGTGTTTATTATTAAAGGTGAAAAAAAATCCAAACCATCATGGCCCTGTGTGAAAAAGTGATTGCCCCCTAAACCTAATAACTGGTTGGGCCACCTTTAGCAGCAACAACTGCAACCAAGTGTTTGCGATAACGTGCAATGAGGCTTTTACAGCGTCCTGGAGGAATTTTGGCCCACTCATCTTTGCAGAATTGTCCTAATTCAGTTACATTAGAGGGTTTTCGAGCATGAACGGCCTTTTTAAGGTCATACCACAACATCTCAATAGGATTCAGGTCTGGACTTTGGCTAGGCCACTCCAAAGTCTTCATTTTGTTTTTCTTCAGCCATTCGGTGGTGGACTTGCTGGTGTGTTTAGGATCATTGTCCTGCTGCAGAACCCAAGTTCGTTTCAGCTTGAGTACACGAACAGATGGTCGGACATTCTCCTTCAGGATCTCTTGGTAGACAGCAGAATTCATAGTTCCTTTTATCACGGCAAGTCTTCCAGGTCCTGAAGCAGCAAAACAGCCCCAGACCATCACACTACCACCACCATATTTTACTGTTGGTATAATGTTCTTTTTCTGAAATGCAGTGTTCCTTCTACGCCAGATATACTTGGACACACACCTTCCAAAGAGTTCCACTTTTGTCTCATCGGTCCACAGAATGTTGTCCCAAAAGTCTTGGGGATCATCAAGATGTGTTGTGGAGAAATTGAGACGAGCTTTGATGTTCTTTTTGCTCAGCAGTGGTTTTCTCCTTGGAACTCTGCCATGCAGGCCATTTTTGCCCAGTCTTTTCCTGATGGTGGAGGCATGAACGCTGACCTTAACTGAGGCAAGTGAGGCCTGCAGTTCCTTGGACGTTGTTGTGGGGTCTTTTGTGACCTCTTGGATGAGTCGTCACTGCGCTCTTGGGGTAATTTTGGGCGGCCGGCCACTCCTGGGAAGGTTCACCACTGTTCCATGTCTTCGCCATTTGTGGATAATGGCTCTCACTGTGGTTCGCTGGATTCCCAAAGCTTTGGAAATGGCTTTATAACCCTTTCCAGACTGATAGATCTCAATTACTTTCTTTCTCAATTGTTCCTGAATTTCTTTGGGTCTCGGCATGATGTGTAGCTTTTAAGGATCTTCTGGTGGACCTTACTGTGTCAAGCAGCTCCTATTTAAGTGATGCCTTGATTGAGAACAGGTGTGGCAATAATCAGGCCTGGGTGTGGCTAGAGAAATTGAACTCAGGTGTGGACAACCACAGTTATAGTATGTTTTAACAAGGGGGGCAATCACTTTTTCACACAGGGCCATGATGGTTTGGATTTTTTTTCACCTTTAATAATAAACACCTTCATTTACAAATTGCATTTTGTGTTTACTTGTGTTGTCCTTGACTATTGTTTAAATTGGTTTGATGTTCCGAAACACTTAAGTGTGACAAACATGCAAAGGAACAGGAAATGAGGAAGGGGGCAAACACTTTTTCACACCGCTGTATATATAGAAAGAGTTTACACATTTTACTTAGTAATTTATCACTTTAAAAAAAAAAAAAACATTCTCATTTTCACTGGCAAAATATCTGCACATCTGTTCTTCCAGTTAAACAGCATAAACTGATCTGCATTAAGTTCATGCCCTGGCTTAGCGGCTTTCCTGTGCTTAGGCTAATATTTTCTCATAATAACATGAGGGAGACAAATGAAACACATTTGGAGTTACATTTTTCTGTCACGCTCCATTATATTCCGTGTGCTGTGTTGATGTTTTATTTTAGCAAACCATTATATCAGAGCTGAGTATAAGCAGGCTTTTAAATTGCTACCATACTTACTTTGTCAGGCCTGAGGCATCGAATGATGAGCATCCTTTGGAACGCACCCACTTTTTCTTGCCATTCCAAAGGAAAAGCCTCATGGTGTGGTTCCTACAAGTGCAAACACAGTACATTGGTTTTACTTTATCATATAATAACAAGTTGAACTCAACATTGTAGGAAACTTAGGTTTACTGGTACAGAAGCATAAAGACGATTTTTTGAAACAGGAGGATCTATAAGACATGTTTCAAAGTGAGTTTCAAAGTGGCTAGCATATCTGCAAAAACAATATTGTGTAAAAAAAAAAAAACAGTATCAAGGTAATGCCAGGCCAAAATCATAGGATTGCAGGAAAAAAAAAAAACGTACAGCCACCAAACCAAAGACGTGATATAAATGGGGCTATACTGACATCAGACTGCATAAACCTTGACGATGAAAGACCTTAAAAACTGAGTACCTTGGGTGCTCAATCATTGTGTGTATGGGCAAAAAGGGGGAGGAGGTATAAGCAACATAAAGTGTAGAATGCTGCCATTTTAGAAATGGGTCCCTTAACTCCTTCAGATCCACGCTATAGCCGAATGACGGCTACAACGCGGATCTGCTTTACCTCTGCAAGCTGGCCGCGCCCCCCGCGTGTGCTGTAATCAACTGAGTCATTGGGACTCGGGGATCACAGATCAGAGTAATGGGTCGATCCTGATGTAAACAGAGAATCTGTAATTATTTTTTTTTCTTCTTTTCTTCTTTTTTTCTTGCTGACAGCGTGAGGAGAAAAAAAAGCCGATCACTGGCTTCTGTTGAAGGGACATCGGTCCCAAGCAGGGAGAGGCGAAGCCGCCTCATATGTGCCCACAGTGCCCACCAATCAGTGCCCACCAATCAGTGTCCACAGTGCCCACCAATCAGTGCCCACCTAGCAATGCCCACGAGTGCCACCTATCAATGGCCAAGAGTGGTGACAATCAGTGCCACCTAGCAGTGCTGCCTATCAGTGCCCATCACTGCCACCCATCAGTGCCAGCTATCAGTGCCACCTATTAGTGCCCTTCAGTGCCACCCATCACTGCCACCTCAGTGTCCACCAGTGCCACCTCATCAGTGTCCACCAGTGCCACCTATTAGTGCCCATCAGTGCCCATTAATGCAGCCTATCAGTGCCCATCAGTGTAGCCTCATCAGTATACACCAATGAAGGAGAAAAATTACCTGTTTGCAAAATGTATTAACAAAATATAAAACTTTTTTTTTTTTTAACATTTTTTTTCATTGGCTTAATTCCAATGTAAAAATGTATATAAAAGCAAATGAGAAGGCCTTCAAAAAATACAAGACTGAGGGATCATCATCAGCATTCAGACATTACAAAGAATGCAACCAATTAAGGGTGCACTTAAGGCGGCTAAGATAGAACACGAAAGACACATAGTGCAGGAGAGCAAAACAAATCCCAATTAAATTCTTTAAGTATATAAACAGTAAAAAAGGAAGACAGTCCATATTGGCCCCATAAAGAATGAGGAAGGAAATCTGGTTACAAAGGATGGGGAGATGGCGAAGGTATTGAATTTACTCCTCAGTGGGGATGAGGGGAAATGGGGGGCTTCAGTTACCAAAACTGCAGTGTTTATCCTCATGAAACATCACAGGAAGCACCCTCATGACTAACAGAGGACAGAATTAGGAATAGACTTGGAAAACTTAAAAAGTCACCGGGGCCAGATGGCTTGCACCTGAAGGTCATTAGGGAACTCAGTCAAGTAATTGTCAGATCGTTGTTCCTAGTTTTTACTGACAGACTACTGACTGGAAAGGTACCAGCTGATTGGAGAAAAGCCAATGTAGCCCCAATATTTAAAAAAGGGCCAAAATACATCCCTGGGAAGTCTAAACCAGTTAGCCTAACATCAGTAGTATGTAAGCTCTTGGAGGGGATGATAAGGGACTATATACAAGATGTTAGTAATGAAAACTGTATCATTAGCAGTAATCAGCATGGATTCATGAAGAATCATTCTTGCCAAACCAATCGATTAACATTCTATGAGGAGGTGAGGTGTCATCTAGATAAAGGAAGGTCCGTAGACATGGTGTATCTGGATTTTGCAAAAGCATTTGACACAGTTCCCCATAAACGTTTACTGTACAAAGTAAGGTCCGTTATGGCATGGACCATAGGGTGAGTACATGAATTGAAAACTGGCTTCAGAGGGTGGTGATAAATGGGGAGTACTCGGAATGGTCAAGGGTGGAAAGTGGGTTCCCCCATGGTTCTGTGCTGGGACCAATCCTATTTAATTTGTTCATAAACGACCTGGAAGATGGGGTAAACAGTTCAATCTCTGTATTTGCGGAAGACACTAAGCTAAGCAGGGCAATAACTTCTCCGCAAGATGTGGAAACCTTGCAAGAACAGCTGAACAAATAAATGGGGTGGGCAACTACATGGCAAGATGTTTAATGTGGGAAAATGTAAAATAATGCATTTGGGTGGCAAAAATATGAATGCAATCTATACACTGGGGGGAGAACCTCTGGGGGAATCAAGGATGGAAAAGGACCTGGGGGTCCTAGTAGATGATAGGCTCAGCAAAGGCATGCAATGCCAAGCTGCTGCTAACAAAGCAAACAGAATATTGGCATGCATTACAAAGGGGATTAACTCAAGAGGTAAATAGATAATTCTCCCACTCTACATGGTCTGGCCTCATCTGGAGTATGCTGTCAAGTTATGGGCATCAGTCCTTAGGAAGGATGTACTGAAAATGGAGCGAGTACAGAGAAGGGCAACAAAGCTAATAAAGGGACTGGAGGACATTAGTTATGTAGAAAGGTTTCGAGCACTGAACTTATTCTCTCTGGAGAAGAGACGCTTGAGAGGGGATAGGATTTCAATTTACAAATACTTTAAAATTGCTCCAATAAATCATTCATTCTGCTCAAATTGAGGCTAATAAGCCCCCATAAGTGCCAATCCTAATCCTGTGTTAAAACTGTTATGCCCCGTACACACGGTCGGAAATTCCGGCAGAAAATGTCCGACCGGACCATGTTGTCGGAAAATCCGATTGTGTGTGGGCTCCATCTGACTTTTTCCATCGGAACTTCCGACGGAAAAAATTTGAGAGCAGGAATTTTCCGACAACAAAATCCGATCAGACTTTTTCCGATCGTGTGTCGAGAATTCCGACGGACAAATTGCCACGCATGCTCAGATCAAATTACGAGACCAAAGCTATTGGCTACTAGCCTCTACATAGTTCCGTCGTACGCAACGAATGTCACCACGTTCAGAATGATCAAATTTTCCGACAACATTGTCCGACCGTGTGTATGCAACACCAGTGTCGGACAAAATCAGTCGGAAAAAATCTGACGGATTTTGTGGTCGGAATTTCCGACCGTGAGTTAGGGGATCAACAATATTCAATATTCCTTTACATGTCTTGTGGGACATGAGTTGGTTACTGGGAAAGTCCATCTATAGCACACTCCCTCCCATCTCCCATGCCTCTCTACTGGTCCATGTTCTTAGCAGGGCTCAACACATGGTGAAACTTGAATGGACTCACAGAAAACAGTGACCACACAGATTTATATTAGATCCAGTGTTGGACTCTCCTCATGGAGTAACAACTTGACAGCAGTTGCTGAGCAAGCATAAAAGATTAAAACAGTTATATGCATAGGATAATTGGCTCTATAATAATAGGTTATATATATATATATATATATATATATATATATATATATATATATATATATATATATATATATATATATATATATATATATATATATATGGATTAGCTCACACTTCATTATATCCTTTTGCTATGCTCTATTTTTTTTACTGCAATTGTAATCACTGCCTGCAGCCACATTGTACACCGATACTGCTCTTCTCTCAAAAAAGCAGTGCTTCAACTTAAAGTGTTTATCATAATAATTCACTTTTTTTCACTTATGCTTATCTTCAAGAATAGTAATTGAGCCAAGCATATCAACCCCAATGTTTATCAGATGCTGATATAGCCAGACAGCTTCTTGAAATGATATGTATTTCCCTTCTGTCAGTGGCAGTGCTACTGTTGTCTATTTTCTGCTCATCTAACAATATCATCTCAAAGTTAAAAGTGGATCTGGTAGCTGACTTGCAATCTTGTCAAGGCTCTGTAAGCATCTTTATATTAAGCAATGTTTGCGAGAAATGGCTGATATTTCTTTTTCATCTTCTTGCTGATAATTTTAGACATTTTTGGACACGTAGTTCAGTCACGCTAAAGAGAAGCAGCAACTTTTCTACACAAAACTCAGATGACTGCTGGTCTAAGACTTTTATTGAGGCAATACATCCAGAGTCAGAGCTAGATAGCACCCATATACATTTTTAAAGAGATATATAGAGGCCTAAAATCAAGAATATACCAACATGTAGGAATAAGACATACTGTATGCATATTTAAACTTTAATAAATATTAACGTAAAAACGATATTTACATTAACAATAACTAGACTAGTTTCTCATTTCCATCATTTGAAATGCATTGTATATTGCACAAACAGTGGGGTAATATGGCGCTGGCGCACTCTGGATATGGCTATATATTACTAAGAGATGGGTATGGGGTAGGGTACTGAACTGGGCAATAAAACAAGTCCATATAAGGCCCCTTTCACACTGGGGCAGTTTGCAGGCGATATTGCGCTAAAAATAGCGCCTGCAAACCGACCCGAAACAGCTGTTGCTGTGTCTTCAGTGTGAAAGCCCGAGGGCTTTCACACTGAAGCGGTGCGCTTGCAGGATGCTGGAATATGTCCTGCAAGCCGCATCTTTGGCTCGCTGTAGGATCGGTATATTTACCGCTCCTATAGCGCCCGTTCCCATTGAAAACAATGGGACAGCGCTCCGAACCCGCCCGCAAAACGCCGCTGCAGCGGCGGTTTGCGGGCGGTATTAACCCTTTTTCGGCCGCTCGCGGGGGGTAAAACCACCCCGCTAGCGGCCGAAATGCGCCGCTAAAACGACGGCTTTACCGCCAGCGCCCCCAACGCCCCAGTGTGAAAGTAGCCTTAATCAATAAGTCCGTGTAGGGAAAACAATATGCTGTCTTTGGAAGGCTGCCAGCTCAAAAGTTAGAAGAGACTCTGGAACATAGAAAGGGACAAAAAGCAGTGACTTCTAATGCCGCGTACACACGGTCGGAATTTCCGATGGAAACAGTCCGATGGGAGCTTTTCATCGGATTTTCCGACCGTGTGTATGCCCATCGGTCTTTCTCTGTTAGAATTTCCGACGGACTTTGGATTGAGAACCTGTTCTTAATTTTTCCGACGGAAAACCTTTCTATCGGATTTTCCGATCGTGTGTATGCAATTCCGACACGCAAAATTCCGACGCACGCTCGGAAACAATTCGACGCATGCTCATAAGCATTAAACTTCCCTTTTATAGTGCAGTCGAACTGACTGACGGAATTGACTGTCGGAATTTGGAGTGACCGTGTGTAGGCAAGACAGGTTGAGCGAAATTCCGTCGGAATTACGACGGGAAAACCATCAGAGCTTTTTCCGACGAGAATTCCGACCATGTGTACGCGGCATTAGACATGAAGGGGTTAGGTGACCTATGCTGAGTTTTTTTTTTATCCCCGAGTTAAAGTGAATTGGTGTAGCTAATGCTTTTCCCCAAAGGCTGTTGGATCAATTTTCCATATCTAAATTTACTCTGTTAGCCTTAAGGTATGTTACATTTATATGTTTAGGTGTGGCACATCCAATTGTTCCAGTTATTGTTTTCTGAGTGATTCACACACAATTAAATCATACACAAATGGCAACTTATGTGAGATTAAGCAGCTGGTAAACTGCCAAACGAAATATGAAATAAAGGTAATTTCATGGGAGCTACAGTATCTCACAAAAGTGAGTACACCCCTCACATTTTTTGTAAATATTTTATTATATCTTTTCATGTGACAACACTTTGCTACAATGTAAAGTAGTGAGTGTACAGCTTGTATAACAGTGTACATTTTCTGTCCCCTCAAAATAACTCAACACACAGCCATTAATGTCTAAACCGCTGGCAACAAAAGTGAGTACAAATTGGGACCAATTAGCCATTTTCCCTCCCCAGTGTCTTGTGACTCTTTAGTGTTACAAGGTCTCAGGTGTGAATGGGGAGCAGGTGTGTTAAGTTTGGTGTTATCCAGCTCACTCTCTCATACTGGTCACTGAAAGTTCAACATGGCACCACATGGCAAAGAACTCTCTGAGGGTCTGAAAAAAAGAATTGTTGCTCTACATAAAGATGGCATAGGCTATAAGAAGATTGCCAAGACCCTGAAACTGAGCTGAAGCATGGTGGCCAAGACCATACAGTGGTTTAAAGGACAAGTTCCACACAGAACAGGCCGTGCCATGGTCGACCAAAAAAGCTGAGTGCACGTACTCAGCGTCATATACAGAGGTTGTCTTTGGGAAATAGACGTTTAAGTGCTGCCAGCATTTCTGCAGAGGTTAAAGGGGTGAGGGGTCAGCCTGTCAGTGCTTAGACCATATGCCGCACACTGCATCAAATTGGTCTGCATGGCTGTCGTCCTAGAAGGAAGCCTCTTCTAAAGATGATGCACAAGGAAGCCTGCAAACAGTTTGCTGAAGACAAGCACACTAAGGACATTGATTATTGGAACCATGTCCTGTGGTTTGATGAGACCAAGATAAACGTATTTGGTTCAGATGTTTGAAGTGTGTGTGGCGGCAACCAGGTGAGGAGTACAAAGACAAGAGTGTCTTGCCTACAGTCAAGTATGGTGGTGGGAGTGTCATAGTCGGGGGCTGTATGAGTGCTGTCAGCACTGGGGAGCTACAGTTCACTGAGGGAACCATGAATGCCAACATGAACTGTGACATACTGAAGCAGAGCATGATTCCCTACCTTTGGAGACTGGGCAGTATTCCAACATGATAACAACCCCAAACACACCTCCAAGACGACCACTGCCTTGCTGAAGAAGCTGAGGATAAAGGTGATAGCCAAGCATGTCTCCAGACCTAAACCCTATTGAGCATCTGTGGGGCATCCTCAAACTAAAGGTGGAGGAACGCAAGGTCTCTAAAATCCACCAGCTCAGTGATGTCATCATGGAGGAGTGGAAGAGGACTCCAGTGGCAACCTGTAAAGCTCTGGTGAACTCCATGGCTAAACCTGTTAACTGGACTTGGATAAATCTAGATGTTAACTAAGCTGACTCTAGGATCATTTTCATCTGGAAACTGACAAAAACGATTTCTTTCATTCCAAGGATGATTTTCCATCCTTTTTCCCCTCACCATATGAAATATCTGAATATTTTTCTGATGAGAAAGTAAAATGCTAGTTTATCTTCATTTGGAGACCTTTTTAGAAAATGGGACTTCAAACAGTACCACAGTGCAAGACTGGTTTCAACATGGCTTGTATTAATTGAACAAATATTAGGGTGTGTAATGCTAATATTTGAGAAATAATGAGCACTTCTGATCCTTATTAGCACACAAACAATATCCATATTGGTAATGGACAGGGTGCAGTAGACCTTGTCACCTTCTAAAGGATGAATAACAGATATATTTGAAAAAAAGCACCTTAGGAAGAGAACTTACCTTTGCACCTATGTTTTCAAAATTATTGCTTCTTGGAAATTCGACAGTGTACACTACAAATGTATTCTAATGTAAAGGTGTTCACTTACCAAACTATCATATACAGTTTTCCAACCATCTTTAAGCTTCATAAAATCTTTGCGAATGCCTTTAAATCTCGGTAGGGAATCCAAACGGCATATTTCATCCCAGGACTTTTGGGGTAGCCAGGTACATGGATTTGAGTGTGGATTGTCCAGCCCTATGCCTCCCGTCAGCAAAAACATCCATTCTTCCTCATCAACCTAGAACAATGACATTGCTTTCTTAAGAGGCCTTTCAGAATGTACAATATATAATAAAATCATGGGCCAGACCATTTAACCTAAGACTATACACTTCTATACTGTCAAGTGCATGGTAGTATCAGCCAACCGGAACATTGTGCATGAAAGGCATGATCTGTGCACGTTTCATATACCGCACGTGAACATGCTGCCCTTGCAATTAATTGTTAATGGCACCCCAAACGCATCTTATAATACAAGGTGGTCACCAAACTGCATAGTACCTTAGTACTAGGGATGGGCCCGGTGCTCGATGCGAACCCATGTTCGCATCGAGCACCGGGCGTTCGCTCGATCGGCGAGCCCAGAACTATTTGGGCCGTTCGCATCACATTCGTGTGATGCGAGCGGCCCCGCAATGCATTGCGGCCGGCGCGGCCGGCGCAGTGCATTGCTGGCTGATGATTGGCCAAGCATGCACTGTGACCCCGCATGCTTGGCCAATCACAGCGCCGGAAACTCGAAGAGCCATAATTGGCTACAGGCAGGACGCCTGTAGCCAATTACAGCTCAGGGGCTTTAGTACACGCCCCCTCTTATAAAAGGCCGCCACGCCGTCTGCGCCGGTCACATGCTGTTCCGGCGTAGATAGAGCAGGATCGTTCTGTGTCACTCTGCTGGATTTAGTTAGTTAGAGAGATTTACTTAGAGAGATTGAGTTAGATAGATTCATTTAGAAAGATTGATTTAGAAAGAGGGGCTTGTAGTGTGTTCGTGGCAGGCAGGCACTGGCAGCAAACAGACCTCCTGTATTTTGTTCCCAGAAGCACCTATAGGACTTGTAGTGTGTTCGTGGCAGGCAGGCAGAGCTCCTATATTTTGTTCCCAGAAGCACCTATAGGACTTGTAGTGTGTTCGTGGCAGGCAGGCAGAGCTCCTATATTTTGTTCCCAGAAGCACCTATAGGACTTGTAGTGTGTTCGTGGCAGGCAGGCAGAGCTCCTATATTTTGTTCCCAGAAGCACCTATAGGACTTGAAGTGTGTTAGTCCCATCACACAGACCTATATTTTCTTCCCAGAAGCACCTATAGGACTTGAAGTGTGTTAGTCCCATCACACAGAGATCATATATTTTGTTCCCAGAAGCACCTATAGGACTTGAAGTGTGTTAGTCCCATCACACAGACCTATATTTTCTTCCCAGAAGCACCTATAGGACTTGAAGTGTGTTAGTCCCATCACACAGAGATCATATATTTTGTTCCCAGAAGCACCTATAGGACTTGAAGTGTGTTAGTCCCATCACACAGACCTACATTTTCTTCCCAGAAGCACCTATAGGACTTGAAGTGTGTTAGTCCCATCACACAGAGATCATATATTTTGTTCCCAGAGGCACCTATAGGACTTGAAGTGTGTTAGTCCCATCACACAGACCTATATTTTCTTCCCAGAAGCACCTATAGGACTTGAAGTGTGTTAGTCCCATCACACAGAGATCCTATATTTTGTTCCCAGAAGCACCTATAGGACTTGAAGTGTGTTAGTCCCATCACACAGACCTACATTTTCTTCCCAGAAGCACCTATAGGACTTGAAGTGTGTTAGTCCCATCACACAGAGATCATATATTTTGTTCCCAGAAGCACCTATAGGACTTGAAGTGTGTTAGTCCCATCACACAGACCTATATTTTCTTCCCAGAAGCACCATAGGACTTGAAGTGTGTTAGTCCCATCACACAGAGATCATATATTTTCTTCCCAGAAGCACCTATAGGACTTGAAGTGTGTTAGTCCCATCACACAGACCTATATTTTCTTCCCAGAAGCACCCATAGGACTTGAAGTGTGTTAGTCCCATCACACAGAGATCATATATTTTCTTCCCAGAAGCACCTATAGGACTTGAAGTGTGTTAGTCCCATCACACAGACCTATATTTTCTTCCCAGAAGCACCCATAGGACTTGAAGTGTGTTAGTCCCATCACACAGAGATCCTATATTTTGTTCCCAGAAGCACCTATAGGACTTGAAGTGTGTTAGTCCCATCACACAGACCTACATTTTCTTCCCAGAAGCACCTATAGGACTTGAAGTGTGTTAGTCCCATCACACAGAGATCATATATTTTGTTCCCAGAAGCACCTATAGGACTTGAAGTGTGTTAGTCCCATCACACAGAGATCATATATTTTGTTCCCAGAAGCACCTATAGGACTTGAAGTGTGTTAGTCCCATCACACAGACCTATATTTTCTTCCCAGAAGCACCTATAGGACTTGAAGTGTGTTAGTCCCATCACACACAGACCTACATTTTCTTCCCAGAAGCACCTATAGGACTTGAAGTGTGTTAGTCCCATCACACAGACCTACATTTTCTTCCCAGAAGCACCTATAGGACTTGAAGTGTGTTAGTCCCATCA
Source organism: Lithobates sylvaticus (assembly GCA_028564925.1). NCBI lineage: Eukaryota > Metazoa > Chordata > Amphibia > Anura > Ranidae > Lithobates > Lithobates sylvaticus. The sequence continues at coordinate 141,629,117 of CM053031.1, read as the reverse complement.
CACAGAGATCCTATATTTTGTTCCCAGAAGCACCTATAGGACTTGAAGTGTGTTAGTCCCATCACACAGAGATCCTATATTTTGTTCCCAGAAGCACCTATAGGACTTGAAGTGTGTTAGTCCCATCACACAGACCTATATTTTGTTCCCAGAAGCACCTATAGGACTTGAAGTGTGTTAGTCCCATCACACAGACCTACATTTTCTTCCCAGAAGCACCTATAGGACTTGAAGTGTGTTAGTCCCATCACACAGAGATCCTATATTTTGTTCCCAGAAGCACCTATAGGACTTGAAGTGTGTTAGTCCCATCACACAGAGATCCTATATTTTGTTCCCAGAAGCACCTATAGGACTTGAAGTGTGTTAGTCCCATCACACAGACCTACATTTTCTTCCCAGAAGCACCTATAGGACTTGAAGTGTGTTAGTCCCATCACACAGAGATCCTATATTTTGTTCCCAGAAGCACCTATAGGACTTGAAGTGTGTTAGTCCCATCACACAGAGATCCTATATTTTGTTCCCAGAAGCACCTATATGACTTGAAGTGTGTTAGTCCCATCACACAGACCTATATTTTCTTCCCAGAAGCACCTATAGGACTTGAAGTGTGTTAGTCCCATCACACAGAGATCCTATATTTTGTTCCCAGAAGCACCTATAGGACTTGAAGTGTGTTAGTCCCATCACACAGACCTATATTTTGTTCCCAGAAGCACCTATAGGACTTGAAGTGTGTTAGTCCCATCATACAGAGATCCTATATTTTCTTCCCAGAAGCACCTATAGGACTTGAAGTGTGTTAGTCCCATCACACAGACCTATATTTTGTTCCCAGAAGCACCTATAGGACTTGAAGTGTGTTAGTCCCATCACACAGAGCTCCTCTATTTTCTTTGCAGAAGCACCCATAGGACTTCTAGTGTGTTAGTGGCATCACACAGAGCTCCTATATTTTCTTTTCAGCAGCACCCACAGGACTTCTAGTGTGTTAGTGGCATCACACAGAGCTCCTCTATTTTCTTCTCAGCAGCACCCACAGGACTTCTAGTGTGTTAGTGGCATCACACAGAGCTCCTCTATTTTCTTTGCAGAAGCACCCATAGGACTTCTAGTGTGTTAGTGGCATCACACAGAGCTCCTATATTGTCTTCTCAGCAGCACCCACAGGACTTCTAGTGTGTTAGTGGCATCACACAGAGCTCCTCTATTTTCTTTGCAGAAGCACCCATAGGACTTCTAGTGTGTTAGTGGCATCACACAGAGCTCCTCTATTTTCTTTGCAGAAGCACCCATAGGACTTCTAGTGTGTTAGTGGCATCACACAGAGCTCCTATATTGTCTTCTCAGCAGCGCCCACAGGACTTCTAGTGTGTTAGTGGCATCACACAGAGCTCCTCTATTTTCTTTGCAGAAGCACCCATAGGACTTCTAGTGTGTTAGTGGCATCACACAGAGCTCCTATATTGTCTTCTCAGCAGCACCCACAGGACTTCTAGTGTGTTAGTGGCATCACACAGAGCTCCTCTATTTTCTTTGCAGAAGCACCCATAGGACTTCTAGTGTGTTAGTGGCATCACACAGAGCTCCTATATTGTCTTCTCAGCAGCACCCACAGGACTTCTAGTGTGTTAGTGGCATCACACAGAGCTCCTCTATTTTCTTTGCAGAAGCACCCATAGGACTTCTAGTGTGTTAGTGGCATCACACAGAGCTCCTATATTTTCTTCTCAGCAGCACCCACAGGACTACCGACTACAATGGCTGGAAGACCGCCAAGGGGAGGCAGAGCGTGCAGAGCCAAGAACACAGGGCAGGCAGGCTCTGTTTCTAGTGGACGTGGCCGTGGACGTGGACGTGGTCGTGCATCGTCATCAGCACGTGGCCATGGGACACGCGCGTCTTTGTTTTCGGCAGCTGGACATGTGGAGCCGCATCATGCTGAAGGCTTGGTAGAATGGATGACCAAGCCCTCCTCATCCTCCTCATCCTCTCTCACCCAGGCTCAGGGTACTGGCAGAGCAGCTGCCAACGCGTACTCAATGGCATCATCAGCCACCCCTTCCCTAGACCCACCATGTCCTCCTGAGGAGTCCCCCGAACTCTTTGAGCACAGTGTTGGGTACATGCTCCAGGAGGATGCCCAACGATTCGAAGGCTCGGATGATGATACCCAGCTTGAGGAATCTGGCAGTACTGTTCCACCAGCTGCAGCTTACTGCCAGGTTTGCTCTAGTGGTGAAGAGGGAGGGGATGATGAGGTCACTGACTCCACGTGGGTGCCTGAAGGGAGAGAGGATGAGGAGGAGGACGAGGAGGAGGAGGATGCGGCGTCACATGTCCAACGCGGCAGGATGCCCCCTGGAGGCCAGGTAGAGGCCAGCACAGCAACTGTACAACACCGCAGAGCTCCGCCTGTGCAGGGCGCTGCCTCTGCACGTTATCAGAAAAGTTCTTTGGTGTGGGCCTTTTTTGAGACGAGTGCATCAGATCGCACCACTGCTATTTGCAATATTTGTCTCAAGCGAATCTCGCGTGGCCAAAACATCAGCTGCTTGGGCACCACAAGCATGACCAGACATATGTCGACCTGCCATGCAGCTCGTTGGCAGGCACACATAAAAGACCCACACCAAAGAACTAAGCGGACCTCTCCTTGCTCCTCATCAGCTGGGATCTCCATCCCCACTACACCTTCAGTCCTCTCTGAAAGCTGCTCTGAGAGGACTGAAGGTGTAGAATTAGGTGTGTCACAACCAAGTACTTGCAGTACACCGACGTCCGATTGCAGCAGGCAAATTTCCCTGCCCCAGCTGCTGGACCGTAGAAAGAAGTACACTCCCAGCCATCCACATGCCCAGCGGTTGAATGCTAGCTTGGCTAAATTGCTAGCACTTCAACTGCTGCCTTTTCAGTTGGTAGACTCGGCCCCCTTCCGTGAGTTTGTTCAATGTGCGGTTCCTCAGTGGCAGGTTCCCAAACGCCACTTTTTCTCACGGAAGGCGATTTCGTCTCTCTACCGGCATGTGGAAGGCAATGTCCATGCCTCGCTGGACAGGGCGGTCAGCGGTAAGGTGCATATTACCGCTGACTCATGGTCCAGCAGGCATGGACAGGGACGGTACCTTTCTTTCACGGCCCATTGGGTCACTCTATTGGCAGCTGGGAGGGATGCAGGACAAGGTGCAGTAGTGTTGGAGGTTGTTCCGCCACCACGCCTCCAAAACGCTACTACTGCTACTGGTTGTGACACACCTCTCTCCTCCACCCCCTCCTCTTCTTCTTCCTCCAGTGCTCTGTCCTTGGAACCAGCGGTGCTCCGTAGGCGTACAAGGGGCTACGCAAGTACGCAGGCAAAAAGATGCCATGCCGTGCTTGCGCTGGTGTGTTTGGGGGACAGGAGCCACACTGGGCCAGAGGTTCTGGCAGCTCTGCAGGGGCAGGCCGAGAGGTGGTTGACGCCACGTCAGCTTAAGCCAGGAATGGTCGTTTCTGACAATGGCACCAACCTCCTCTCCGCCCTGCGACAGGGGCAGCTCACCCATGTGCCCTGCATGGCTCACGTCCTCAACCTGGTGGTGCAGCGGTTCTTGGGCAGGTTCCCAGGCTTACAGGATGTCCTGAGGCAGGCCAGGAAAGTCTGTGTGCATTTCCGCCGATCTTATAATGCCAGTGCTCGGCTGACTGAGCTGCAAAAGGAGCTGAACCCGCCCAAGAACCGCCTAATATGTGACATGCCCACCAGGTGGAACTCAACGTTGGCCATGCTGCAGCGACTGTACACGCAGCAGAGGGCCATCAATGAGTACCTTTGCGACTACGGCACCAGGACAGGGTCAGGGGAGCTTGGTTTTTTTTCCCCACGTCAGTGGAGCATGATCAGGGATGCATGAACTGTCCTCTCACCATTTGAGGAGGCCACGAGGATGGTGAGCAGTGACAGTGCATGCATCAGTGACACTGTCCCTCTTGTCCACCTGTTGGAGCATACGCTGCGTGGGATAATGGACAGGGCACTTGAGGCAGAACAGAGGCAGGAAGAGGAGGACTTCCTTGCCTCTCAAGGCCCCCTTTATCTGGACAGTGTTCCTTCTGTCCCACCCATCACACAGGAAGAGGATGAGGAGGAGGAGGAGGAGGATTGTGTGAGCATGGAGGTGGAGCCTGGCACTCAGCATCAGCAGCAGCAGTCTTTTAGGGATGATGTACAGTCCCAACAAACCAGTGGACTTGTACGTGGCTGGGAGGAGGTGGCTGGCGATCATGTCATCCTCAGTGACCCAGAAGACTCCGGACCGAATGCCTCAGCTAACCTACGCTGCATGGCCTCCCTGATCCTGCAAAGCCTGCGGAAGGATCCTCGTGTTCTTCGGATCAAGGAGAGGGACCATTACTGGTTGGCCACTCTCCTTGATCCGCGGTACAAGGGTAAGGTTGCGGACCTTATCTTGCCGTCGCAGAGGGAGCAGAGGATGAGACATCTCAGGGAGGCCTTGCAGAAAGGTCTGTGCAACGCGTTCCCAGAAACTGGGAGGTTACAAACTCCTGGTCCTGGGCGACGAGTTGCTGAGGCTTCGGTCAGTAGCAGAAGGAGCGGTGGGGAAGGTGGACGTCTGACCGATGCGTTCAGACAATTTTTTAGTCCGCAGCCCCAAGGTATGATCGGTTCCAGCAACCATCGCCAGCGTCTGATATACATGGTGCAGGAATACCTTGGGGCAAGGTCAGACTTGGACACCTTTCCCACCGAAAATCCTCTGGCTTACTGGGTCCTGAGGATGGATCACTGGCCAGAGCTTGCACAGTATGCAATTGAGCTACTGGCCTGTCCTGCCTCCAGCGTTCTGTCCGAACGCACATTCAGTGCTGCTGGAGGATTTGTCACCGATCATAGGGTGCGCCTGTCCACTGCCTCGGTCGATCGACTGACCTTCATCAAAATGAATCAGTCTTGGATCACCACCAGCTACCAGGCACCTGAGGCGGATATAACCGAATAATTTTTAATGTCACATCCCTTCAAGACTGCCTATGCTGATGCTGAGTGACTGTCCTCTTATGTTCACTGACTATCCTCTTCCTCCTCCTCAATGATCCATGCCACCACACCAGTGCCTAAGGCACAATTTTTCAGCCCCTGTTTAACAGGGGCGTGTACATACAATTTTTATAAAAAAAATGCTTCACAACACGTGTGACTGCTGTGCTCCAAGTACAGTATCTGTGAGGGGTTGCAGTGTTGTGGCACCAGCACCAGTGCCTAAGGCACAATTTTTCAGCCCCTGTTTAACAGGGGCGTGTACTTACAATTTTTTTAAAAAATGCTTCGCAACACGTGTGACTGCTGTGCTCCAAGTACAGTATCTGTGAGGGGTTGCAGTGTTGTGGCACCAGCACCAGTGCCTAAGGCACAATTTTTCAGCCCCTGTTTAACAGGGGCGTGTACTTACAATTTTTAAAAAAAATGCTTCGCAACACGTGTGACTGCTGTGCTCCAAGTACAGTATCTGTGAGGGGTTGCAGTGTTGTGGCACCAGCACCAGTGCCTAAGGCACAATTTTTCAGCCCCTGTTTAACAGGGGCGTGTACTTACAATTTTTTAAAAAAATGCTTCGCAACACGTGTGACTGCTGTGCTCCAAGTACAGTATCTGTGAGGGGTTGCAGTGTTGTGGCACCAGCACCAGTGCCTAAGGCACAATTTTTCAGCCCCTGTTTAACAGGGGCGTGTACTTACAATTTTTTAAAAAAATGCTTCGCAACACGTGTGACTGCTGTGCTCCAAGTACAGTATCTGTGAGGGGTTGCAGTGTTGTGGCACCAGCACCAGTGCCTAAGGCACAATTTTTCAGCCCCTGTTTAACAGGGGCGGGTAATTACAAATCTTGATCTAATAGTTCACAGCAGGGCCCATTCCTGCGCCCACCAAGAGTAACTATGAGGGCCTACAGTCTTGTGGCAACACCGTCCACCACCACCGCCAAAGGCCCAATTTTTCTGCCCTGTTCATCAGGTGCTTGCAATTACAAATCTTGATCTAATAACTCACAGCAGGGCCCATTCCTGCGCCCACCAAGAGTAACTATGAGGGCCTACAGTCTTGTGGCAACACCGTCCACCACCACCGCCAAAGGCCCAAATTTTCTGCCCTGTTCATCAGGTGCTTGCAATTACAAATCTTGATCTAATAACTCACAGCAGGGCCCATTCCTGCGCCCACCAAGAGTAACTGTGAGAGCTTACAGTCTTGTGGCAACACCGTCCACCACCACCACCACCACCCCCAATTTTTCTGCCCTGTTCAACAGGTGCATGCAATTACAAATCTTGATCTATTAACTCACAGCAGGGCCCATTCCTGTGCCCACCAGTCTTGTGGCTACACCAACATCTAATAGGGCAAATTTCTGCAGAGTATATACGCCAGGCCCCTACTTTCAAACATCCAACTTACAAACGACTCCTACTTGCAAATGGAAAGAGAAAACAGGAAGTGAGAGGAAATCTACCCCTAGGAAGGGAAATTCTATCCTGTTAGATTTAATTTGGGAAAAAGGTATCTCCTCTCTACTGATACTTTATCACCAATCCTTGTTTCAATTAAAACCCCACTTTTTCCAAAAACATTTGTCATTGGGACGGAAAGTGAGGTGACATGTTCTGAACAGATGTGCAAAGACAGCAAATGTTACAGGGGTGATAACCCCTCCCTATGTTCTCCAAAAAGCTTAAAAATAGATTTTTTGGGGATGGAGCTACACTTCATAATGTACCTGTTCAGATTCTACTTAAGAACAAACCTAAAGCCGCAAGTGGTTTTAAATGGCTTCTTTTTTTCCTTTACAAATGTCATTTTGTGCAAGGACAGTTCTAAACACGGGAAACACATGCCACTTCACAGGCATACTTTAGACACCCCCCAGGGACCATATTTAAAGGAAAATTTCACTTTTTTTTTTTCACTTTATGCATCATTCAAATGACTGCTCCCGAAAAAACGTTAGTTTTTAAAAGTTCTTTTTGCATTGATATATGTCCCCTGGGGCAGGACCCGGGTCCCCAAACCTGTTTTATGACATTAACATGCATATTGGCCGTTGTAATTAGCACTTTTGATTTCGAACGTTCGCGTCCATTATAACGTATAGGGTTCGAAAATTTGCGCGAACTTTCGGTCCGTTCGAAGGTTCTGGTGCAAACCGAACCCGGGGGTGTTCGGCTCATCCCTACTTAGTACCATACAATTTGGTGCAGCACAATTTGGAAAACAAGTAGAAGCTCTACTTTTCACGTTCTAGTATGTTTGGCAGCCCATTAAAATAAATGGGCCGTCAAAATCAGAACATGCGGGACCATGCGTGTATCCGCGTAAAGTGACTCAATCAAAGCTGAAAAACAAAGCTGGTGACAGGTATAAGGTGCAGGCACCAAGCAATTTTCAGTGCCCTGTTCTGCACAAATGCTTAGTTGTACTGATTAGGCTAGAACCTCCTGATAGTTCTAAAGTTTGCTTCCCATCTCAATTTTTTTTACAGATCATCTGTTATTATTTGGGGCGCCATAAAGATTTATAAAAGGCAAATGTTTTTACTAAAGGTTCAAACAGTTCTTACCAGTTTTTCATGCTTAAGAAGATTTACTGTTAAACAGAATGAAAAAAGAAGCTTGTCCTTTTCAAAAAGTGAACGGCACACATTTGCATATAGTGAGTACGTGAAGTGATCTTTGAGAAGCTGAAGCCTTAAAAACAAAACAAAATAATGAAAAATGTACATAGGTCTTAAAAACATGGCAGGTCTGAAAGCACCTGAATGACTAATACAGTTAACATTTTATCAATAAATGCGTTTTTCACTAATTAAACAGTAAACATTTAAAAGCAAAACACAAAACAAAAAAAACAAGATAAATATGTAATACAAATGTGTAATTATACAAAAGCTATACATTAAACCGGAGCTCCACGCAAAATGGCAAGCCCGGCTTTCTGCTTCCCCCCCCCCCCCCTCCGCTGCCACATTTGGCACCTTTTGGGAGGAAGCGAGTACCTGGTTTTGACAGGTACCCAACTCCCACATTCGGCTCAGTCCACCGTGGTGAAGTGAGCCAGAAGTTTGGCCCCCTCCTCCTTCCCCCCTGCAGCCGGCCCTTTGAGAAAGTGAAGCACGATTCACACATGTGCAGTAGGAAACCGGCTGTGGAGGCTCAAGGCGGCAGCACCCAAGAGACAGTTCAAGAATCGGCCAGGGTGAGGACACCGTTGGATGCCTGGACAGGTAAGTACCCTAATAGTAAAAGTCAGCGGCTACAGATTTTGTAGCTGCTGACTTAAATTTTTTTTTGGGGGGGGGGGGGGGGGGGGCAGAACTCCTCTTTAAGAATAGTGATTGCTCAATAGTAATTGGCCAGCATAGTAAGAGTTTCAGTTTCATAGAAATTGCTATGACTTACAGTCTTGCTAGTGGGTAACTGCAGGTTTTAGCTTACATATCCTTAGATTTAGAATCTAGCAACACCAAATCAATGAAAGTAATTTTAACTTTGCTCAATTATTGATTGGGATGCAATGTGGATGTGTAATAAACCATAATTGAGTTAATCCATTAAAACTGGAATAAAGGAAATAAACACAAAATTACCAGCAACAAGCAATCAGGGTTCACATATAATTTTCCTCTAAACGTAAGAAAATTTTCATTGGTAATAATCGGCAACAACTTAACAACTTCAGTCCTGTGCTGGGGGAATGGTTTGTGCTGGGGGTGTCAGTCAGTGCAGAGGGGTCTGTACTGGGGGGAGTCAGTTTGTGCTGGGGGGGAGGGGGTCAGCTTGTGTTGAGGGGTCCGTGCTTGGGGGGGTGTTTCTAATCTGAGAGTTCTGTACTACAGGGGTCCGTTTGTGCTGGGTGGACCAATCTGTGCTGAGGGGTCTGTTGTCTGTGTTGAGGTGGTTGATCTGTGCTGAGGGATCTGTTCGGGGGGAGGGGTCAGTCTGCACTGAAGGGTCTGTGATGGGAAGGGGGAAGGGTCTGTACTGAGCAGTCTGTGCGGGGGGGGGGGGGGTTGACAAGAGTCACTGAGACAAAAACAAAGAATAAGAGCTTATACTGACTGGCGCTCTTTTCAAATGCTCAATTTTCTATTTGAACACACTCAAATGTGGTTGAATGGCAAATGCAGTGTCTGAGAAGAAAAGGCTGTGTTTGACCTTCCTTCGACATTTGACCACACACACATATCTGCCATCAGCAACACAGAAGGACCTAAGGAGCCTTGTTTCCTGCCGTAACCCTCCATGAATAAAGACCCACTGTTTACATACAAAAAATACATGTTTGTAAAATAGCCTACCTTGTCTGCAAATGTTCTGATCTCTCTGAGTTATCTATAGACATTACAAAAAGGTTAATAAACCAACTAAGAGAATACTGGTACATGGGCTCAATGTTGGCTAGGTCAGCAATGGAAAAAAAGAGAATTGAGGAATGGATGGAGATTGGGCGATAGCCCATTCTTGTTGCATCAATCTTCTTTTCTGTTGCCTCTGCCACAGCTTGCTTCTCAGAAATTTCATTTGCCAAGGCCTTGGAGGAAGACAATATTTTAATGGCAGTTTCATCTTCTAATATGTTTCCTTCTGAAGATGAAAGCACTTCTAAAATCTTATCTTCAATTTCTTTTAACTGCCTGGAAGTATAAGAAAAAGAATGCATAACAAACAAGATTTTAGTGTTGAAAATAGCAGGTTTTAAATGTTTACTGTGTGCCATCAACTAAATGATGAATTAAATCACTGGATTTTTTAATGATTAAATGGTTTCAAAATAATCTTTTTATTTAGAACTTTTAATTTTTTAAATGATAATTTACTCACTTCAACACATTTCCATCATATACTTAAATATCACAGGGATGTGAAATTGTTATTTACTCACATGAAATAGTTATTAGCTATTGCAAAGTTTTATTTCTCATTAATCTGTTTTTTTTTTATAATGAATCCATTTTTTTTTTACACCTCAAAGGCTCCATAATCTGCTCTCTTCATAGACACTTTACATAAGGGAACAGCATTAGTCAGAAGCAATACATACTGTACTTTGAATAATGAGAATCTGTGTGATGTCGTCTGTGAATTGACTTTACTTATACGCTGCAAAAAGCAATGCTATAACAAAACTATCACATGCGATAAATGAACTTGACCATGCAATAAAACCTTTTGTAAATTATAAATATTAGTTGTGACTAATACATTTTGCAAATAATATATGGTGGTAACATTATCAAATGCATCATAAATCAGTGAACTTACCACAAAACTTAATAAACCACCAAAAAAAGGACAAAAGTTAAAGTGTTTGTTACCTCGACATTTCATATTCCTGATATGTGTTTTTTGTACCATGTATTTGTGTTAAAAAGCATCCCGTTCTCCTTGCATTGCTTCCTATGTGTGAAACACCCAGTGTTCCTTCCAGTCCCTGTGCTTCCCTATTGCAAACTGACCACATTAGGCATGAAAGTACATCCACCCCTGTGTGGTCAGTTTTCTGGCTGTGCTGGGAGAACAGCCTGCCTGTCCTCTAACGGCCAAGACTTGTGCTGACAAGCTCTTCACTGGGAAGATCAGTGTATTGCTCTTTCTCCCTCTTGCTGACACCCCCCACCCTCCCGCAGTCTCCACCCCCAGCTCTTTAAGTCACTTATGCAGCTGAGAACAGCGATCATGTAATCACTTATTAAAAAAAGGAAAAAAACTGTATTTACAGGTAAGGCTTCACATATACTTTAATTAGAGGCTTTAAATATTATTACAACTGTTTCTCAATATAGGATATACATATTTTCTTCCTTTAACCTAAAGTTGACCTGAACTTGAAAAGTGAAGATTTGCCATGTTATAGGGACCATTTAGAAACCTTAATTGTGTCTAAGTAGTATCCTGAAAAAAATTACCAGTGCATTTCATGGTCTTTGAGGATGCCTTGGCACTTCTGGGCCTGCAGTCTCATAGCTACAGTGGGTATTGAAAAGAATTATATAAGTTGCACTGGGTAAATACAGCTGTATAAAACAAAAACTGTGTCTGTCTTCATTTCAGGCTGCAAATATATCTGTATATACAGTATCTCACAAAAGTGAGTACACCCCTCACATTTTTGTAAATATTTTATTATATCTTTTCATGTGACAACACTGAAGAAATGACACTTTGCTACAATGTAAATTAGTGAGTGTAAAGCTTGTATAACAGTGTAAATTTGCTGTCCCTTCGAAATAACTCAACACACAGCCATTAATGTGTAAATCGCTGGCAACAAAAGTGAGTACACCCCTAAGTGAAAATGTCCAAATTGGGACCAAATAGTCAATATTTGGTGTGGCCACCATTATTTTCCAGCACTGCCTTAACCCTCTTGGGCAATGAAGTTCACCAGAGCTTCACAGGTTGCCACTGGAGTCCTCTTCCACTCCTCCATGACGACATCACAGAGCTGGTGGATGTTGGAGACCTTGCGCTTTTCCACCTTCCATTTGAGGATGCCCCACAGATGCTCAATAGGGTTTAGGTCTGGAGACATGCTTGGTCAGTCCATCACCTTTACCCTCAGCTTCTTTAGCTAGGCAGTGGTTTTCTTGGAGGTGTGTTTGGGGTCGTTATCATGTTGGAATACTGCCCTGCAGCCCAGTCTCCAAAGGGAGGGGATCATGCTCTGCTTCAGTATGTCACAGTACATGTTGGCATTCACGGTTCCCTCAATGAACTGTAGCTCCCCAGTGCCAGCAGCACTCATGCAGCCCCAGACCATGACACTCCCACCACAATGCTTGACTGTAGGCAAGACACACTTGCCTTTGTACTCATCTCTTGGTTGCCGCCACACACGCTTGACACCATCTAAACCATATAAGTTTATCTTGGTCTCATCAGACCACAGGACATGGTTTTAGTAATCCATGTCTTTAGTCTTCTTGTCTTCAGCAAACAGCTTGCAGGCTTTCTTGTGCATCATCTCTGGAAGAGGCTTCCTTCTGGGACGACAGCCATGCAGACCAATTTGATGCTGTGTGCGGCATATGGTCTGAGCACTGACAGGCTGACCCTCCACCCCTTCAACCTCTGCAGCAATGCTGACAGCACTCATATGTCTATTTCCCAAAGACAACCTCTGGATATGATGCTGAGCACGTGCACTCAACTTCTTTGGTCGACCATGGCAAGGCCTGTTCTGAGTGAAACATGTCCTGTTAAACCGCTGTATGGTTTTGGCCACCATGCTGCAGTTTAGTTCCAGGGTCTTGGCAATCTTCTTATAGCTTAGGCCATCTTTATGTAGAGCAACAATTCTTTTCTCAGATTCTCAGAGAGTCCTTTGCCATGAGATGCCATGTTGAACTTCCATTGACCAGTATGAGAGAGTGAGAGCGATAACACCAAATTTAACACACCTGCTCCCCATTCACACTTTAACACTAACGAGTCACATGACACCGGGGAGGGAAAATGGCTAATTGTGCCCAATTTGGACATATTCACTTAGGGGTGTACTCACTTTTGTTGCCAGCGGTTTAGACATTAATGGCTGTGTGTTGAGTTATTTTGAGGGGACAGCAAATTTAAACTGTTGTACAAGCTGTACACTCACTACTTTACATTGTAGCAAAGTGTAATTTCTTCAGTGTTGTCACATGAAAAGATATAATAAAATATTGACAAAAATGTGAGGGTTGCACTCACTTTTGTGAGATACTGCAGTGTGATAGCTAAAGCCCTGATGACTGCTAGTGTTAGGGGATTTAAAATAAAATTTTATGATGTCACTACTTTGCTGCTCACTGTTCTTGCTGAATTTTTTTATACAGCCTGGCCACATAGAGAGGCCCAACATGCAGGGAGCATGCAGGCGTTTTTGGGGCCTAACGACCTATTACACTTTTGAAGGTCCTTGAGCACCAGGACAGTGGAATTACCCACAAAATTACCCCATTTTGGAAAACAAACACCCCAATGTATATTCTATGAGGCATGGGCTCCAGATAGGTACTTGGGTACTCTGATGGCCTGGTGACAGGTACTAGGATACTCTTATGGCCTGGTGACAGGTACTCGGTTAATCTGATGGGCTACAGATAGGCACTTGGGTACTCTGATGGGCTGGTGACTGGTACTCGGGTACTCTGATGGGTGGTGACAGGTACTTAGATGGGCAGTGACAGGTAATCAGATGGACTGTGACAGGTACTTGGGTACTCAGATGGACTGTGACAGGTACTCGGGTACTCAGATGGACTGTGACGGGTACTCAGATGGACTGTGACAGGTACTCAGGTACTCAGATGGACTGTGACAGGTACTCAGATGGACTGTGACAGGTACTCAGATGGACTGTGACAGGTACTCAGATGGACTGTGACAGGTACTCGGGTACTCAGATGGGCTGTGACAGGTACTCAGGTACTTGGGTACTCAGATATACTGTGACAGGTACTCTGGTACTCATGTACTTGGGGGGAACTCAGATATACTGTGACAGGTACTAAGGTACTCGGGTACTTAGATGGGCTGCGACAGGTACTCGGGTACTCAGATGGGCTGTGACAGGTACTCGGGTACTCAGATGGGCTGTGACAGGTACTCGGGTACTCAGATGGGCTGTGACAGGTACTTGGGTACTCAGATGGGCTGTGACAGGTACTCAGGTACTCAGATGGGCTGCGACAGGTACTTTGATGGGTGATGACAGGTACTTTGATGGGTAGTGACAGGTCCTCTTTATTAGGGGGAAATCAGTGTGGTTGGTGTACACTGTGAGTGGTAACGAGATGTTACAGCAATCTCCTTCTCACACACGATCGGTGTGTGAGGAGGAGAATCCGGTAACATCTCGTTACCGCAGTTTGTTGGCATTCTGTGACCGGCTGTGATTGGACACAGCCAGCCACGTGGGAAACCCCGTGTGTATTGGTGTGCCTAATTAAGAGGGGTCTCTGCAAATTTCCTGCAAAACTCTGTCAGTTCCTCGGGGTGTCTCAGAACAGCCGATCTGCCCTCTTTTGAGCCTACCAAGCATGCCGGGAACCCCCAGTTATATTTAATGTTGTTATTACGGAGGGACTCTAAGAGGGGTCTCTGCATCCTCCTCCTCTCGAGGGTCCTGGCAGACAGGTCGGCATAAATCTGGATTTCAGCCTCTTCAAACTTGAGAGGTGTCTTTCCTCTAATCTTTTGCCATATTTCCTCCCTGTCTTTGAAGAAGCTGAATCGAACTATAACGTCCCGGGTTCTGCCTGTCTCCACTCGGTCTGCTCTACCGATCCGGTGTACTCTTTCTAGTTTGGGGAACTGGTCTTCCCCTGTTCCTATTATAGGGGCGAAAATCTTCCTCACGATTAACTCCAGGTTCTCCCCCCTTCGTTCGGGGATAGCTCTAACCCTCAGATTCAGCCTTCTGTCGCGGTTCTCCCGGTCTTCCATTTTATATGCAATGTCTCTCTGGTGGATCTGAATTTTCTTGAGTTGTAGCTTTAGTTCTAGGATTTCTTGGTCGGTGTTGTCCGCTCTCCTCTCCGTCCGTCCCCTCCACCCTGGTTAGCAGCTGGCCCATATCATCTCTTATTTTGCTGACTTCGCTTTTGAACACGTTTTCCAGCCTCAACATCATCTCCTCCATATCCCTTTTGGACGGAGGTTGCGAGCCCAATGGTGGCTCCTCCATCCTGCTCACGTCCCCCTCGCTCTCAGTTGGGGATTCCGTCCTCGGGTGGTCTTGTGCTACGTCTGATTTGCGGGGTTTATCTTTTCCCTTTCCCTTGTCCTTAGTGACCTTTGGGGAGTGGTCAAGTCCAGGGGCTGTCGGACTGGCCCCCTGCCTGAGATAGTGCTTTATGGAGCTTGAGTCGCTTTTTTGTGCTTTTGTGGCCCCATTCTTAGGCAATTTGTTGGGGTCTTTGCTCATGGTGTTTCTTTTTGTTCCTCTTATTCTTTTCCCCAGCTTAACAGTATATCGTTCCAGTCGCCTATGGTTGTTCCTCTCTCCTTCTTACTCTCCTTCCCTCTCTTTCCCCCTCCTCCTCCCTACCCTTTCTAATTGGGTATGTCTGCACTGCTCTGGAGCATGCCCCGTGCTTCAGGAAATACCCTCCTGAATGTTATGGCGGGATGAGGCTGGACTTGGGCTAAGCAGGGTATACTAGATTCGCTGGATTTGTCCTCGAACGTTCGGGGGGGATCGGGGGGGATCCCAGGGGCGGTGAGGGGATATTCCAGGGAAAACAAACACCGCAACCGGCCTTCCTCTTTATTCCTGCTCTGGCTCGGAAGTTGTAATCCCCTCAATAAAAACACCAACCCTCCAGGGGCCGTATCTCAAGCTGCAGTGAACCCTAACGTAAATCGCTGTCTGTTCCTTGATAACAGGCTCCCTGCTCAAGAGGGTTGAGGGCAACAATTCGCAAATCGAGTCTCTATGTGTTTATGATGTCTTTGACATGGGTTAGGTCCTCAAGGGGGGAGATACCACTTAAGGGGTGTTCACCAGTAGGTCTATCAGGGCTCAATATGTTTATGATGCCTATAATAGAATTTCGGTGCTGAGGGGGTCGCGGGGGAGTCTGGCTTCACGTATTCCGTCCCACCCACTGTTACTCCTCACTCCACTCATACGACATTTGATTCAGTTTAAAGGACACTTATCAGATTTACAAACAAGCAGAGGAGGAAAGGTGCAGCAAAACAGCGGGGGCCATAGGAGGGCGAGGCCTCCCGTACTCCGCCCCACCCACTGATGTTCTCACTTCCGCCTTTTAACTTGTTGACTTCAAATTACATGCAGTTTCTCTGGTTTGCAGTCCGGTACAGGAAAGCATTCAAAAAAAAAAAAAAAAAAATTCCTTAGACTGGTCTCTATATGGTGTCTGTAATAGGTGTTGGATCGTGGCGGGTCATGGGGGGGGGACCACCCCACCCGCTCCGTGCAGTTGGCTGAAACTCCTTGTACCACTCCTATAGCACTATTGAGTTTCGAGGGCCCCTAGATTAATTTGCAAGACTCGGAGAATTTTGTGGAGCGATAATAAGGCTTTAGTACAAAAAAAAAAGGGGGGTCATGAGGGGGTACCCCCCATTGAGACTCAATGATCTGCCCTCCTCACATTATTCAGTTCCATTTAAACAGGTATTAATCAGATTTGGAAACAGGACCTCAAGCAACGTAACTCTCCCTCTGCCCCGGGAAACAGTCATACATTGTACGTGATCACCAAAAATCTTCCAAACAGTATTCAGCTTGTTTAGTTATTACTGCTGTTTTACCTGTTTACTTTCACTTTTAGATCGGTCCTTAACCTAAGGTCCGTTACCGGGCCATGTACTCACGGACCAGGGTGGGTGGGTGGTTGCTTCCACGAGTGGGGGTTCCGAGTGTTGAATCCTCATTCCCTTCCTATGGTCTGCTGGAGCCGGGCTGATCGCGCTACGTCAGCACGTCCATCTCCTTCATTGGCTCTTTACTGCGATCGAGGTTGGGCTGTGTCAGGGTGACAAGCCTCGTCCCCGATCGCCGCTCTGCCCTAGGGGCGTGCGCGAACGCCATTCACGTGGGCAGTACATGTGACCAGCTGTGATTGGACACAGCTGGTCACGTGGTAAAGAGACATTTTTATTGGCTCTTTACACGAATCTGGGATGGGCTGTGACAGAGGGACACATCTCATTCCCGATCGCCACGCTGTGGGCCCCCGGGGGACCGCAGGAGTGGCAAGAAACTGAGGACGTCATATGACGCCCACCCAGGATGGGAGATCCCATCTGCGGACATCATATGACTATAGCCCGGTACTGAAGTGGTTAAGAGCAATATTTTATCAAATAAATACCAATTTTATTGAATTTTTAGCATCTGATTTCCTTCTAAAAGTAATATTTCCATTATAATGACAGATAATTAGACTGCTTGCCATGGAAAGACCTTCACTTTTTCTCTAGAATGCTGTTTGTGTAGAATGACAATTAAATGTCCAATGCAAAAGTTACCTTTTATTTTCTGCACCTTGAAGAATAAGTGCTTGCTTCTCTTCCTCGAGATCTGGTCTTTCTCGAGCTACAACAATACCTAACAGTTGGTCCTGCATCCCTTCAGGAGTGATCATAAAATTCAGCAAGGTGACCTGCATGATGCAGAAGATATTGAAATGAAGATGTTGATACAAATATTCCAAACTAAATGAAGCAACCAAATGAAACCTTCGACTTTGAGAAAAGGCAGCATGCTTGACATTTCAATAGTGTTATTTCAAGTTTAATCAAAAAGCGCACAGCATTTAAATGTGAACTTTAAAGCATGATACCCATCAGGCAAACATACAGGAAAATAGGAAGCTATGTAATAAACCATCAACACAAATCACATCTTAACACAGCTTTGTAGTCTACAAAGAATTCCTCTGGTGTTATTTCCCCCCCATGGAGGTTGACAAACATAGCATATGATTCATTGAAAATATCATCATAAAAACACTGCAAGCAAAAAGCAAACTCAATTATTTAAGTAAATAATTCCACACAAAATAAAATAATGACATACTTTTCCACATGGAATCAACAACACTTAATAAAGTTTAAAGGAAACCTGTCATGAAATCAACAAGGCAGTTGCCTTTGCAGACCTCTCCTATTGAAAATGCTAGTTGCATTGCAGTCATGCTGACCCTTTTGTCAATACTTTGAGTCACTGACCTAGAAATATGCCGATAAAGATCCCTTATCTGCATACATATTCTGTGCCAATGACTCAGAAAGCATTGAAGCCAGCAAATCAGCATATGAGCCAAGGTACTAACATTTTCAAAAGGAGATCAGCATTGGTATCCCTATGATTGGCATCCCTATGTATATCTCATGGCAGATTTACTTTAAAGAGTGACTCCAATTTTGTTGAGAAAAAAACATTCCCCTCTGGGTGATCAATGCACATTGCAAGGATTTTGACAAACTTTGTTGCAGATTCCTACCTTTTATTACTCTGAAGAAATAACGGAAAATTGTTATCAAATATTTACTGAAATTTTCCTTTCCTGGCCCATCCTCACGTCAGCACACAACGGGTTAACATCTCCTCTGGAGCCCCACATTACAACCTGTATAGCTGAATAAAAGGCAGCCCCTCCTAAGATGTTCGATAACTTAGCCTGCGACAGGCCACTAGGGAGGGAGTCTTGTGCTGACGTGAGGATGGGCCAGGAAAGGAAAATTACGGTAAGTATTTGATAACAATCTTCCGTTTTTCTGGCCCATCCTCCCGTCAGCACACAACGGGATATACCAAAGCTTAATATAGGATGGGAGAGAACAAATTAAGAGAGACACTGATATCTAAAGAAAAGCTGCTAAAGCCAGAAGGAATTGATCACTCTGGTCCCAAACATGCTGGTCACATATTTAGTTTGTAAGGTTGAATGAAGGCCGCAACAGACCTTCAAGCTAGCCCTTACCTATATCCTCCAAGCAATCCTGGCATAACTGCCTCAAATGCTGCCACCCCTCTAGTCAAATAGGCTTGCAATTATTTGAGAGCAGAAAAGCGTACTTCCTGCATGCCAGTTTAATCATCCTGGTAACCCAAGAGTGGATGACTTTTAAGGGCCTGATGGCTACATGAAAGGATTTATTTTTATTTTTTTACACTTTCCTCATTTGACCAAGTTTCCCTACTTCCCAGTTTTCCTGGAAGCTGGATACCACTTTAAAATTGAACTTTGGCGATAGACGTGGTATCCCTATCTCTGGTAAAAAAGAAAAAGACAACAAACCGCTCTTGTTGGAAAGTGTTGCAATCTTCAACATCCTTCTGTCTGATGTAGTTGTTGTCAGGAGAACTAGTTTTATCATGCAGTACTTCAATGAAAATTAAACCTGTTGGAGCAAAGGGTGCTCTCAGATACAAGCCTAAGTCCCACAGAAGGAACAAGGATTTCCCTCAAGGTCATATATAGATTGTTATCTGGAAGAAGCATCTGGTCACTGGCTTTGCACCCATCTGCAGCCTGTGAAAAAATTAGGTAGAGATCCCTTAAATGGCGTTGTATGCCAGACCAGCTTCTAGCTCTGACTAAAATGTCAAGGATATTGGCTAGAGGCAAAGAACACAGGAGAGAAAGCTTTGCTGAGCAAACAAAACAAACTTCTTTGATATCCCCTCCTATGTAGCATTCATGGATGATCTTCTGGTCACCAGGATCTGAACAACATCAGATGAGAATCCCTGCACCTCTAGTGTAGCCTATTCCAGCCTATTCCATAGCCAGGCTATAAAAAGTAGTCCAATTGGATTGGGGTGCTGTTACTGACCTTGCCATAGAAGAATTCACTTGATCAGAGACAAAAATTAAACAAAAAATTCCATGACATGCTTCCCTGGCAAGAAGACCAATTTTAACTGTGGTTAAAAAGTGGTTTTCTGCCCACAAAACGTTTCTTTGCAAGATGTAACAAGAAAAGACTTGGTGTCCCCTTGTCAGGCAATATAGGTTACTCCTGTCTTGTTGTCAACCTTACCCAGGCCCTCTCAAAGATCCTGAAAGGCTTACAATGCTAGAAAAAATGCTTCCTTCCATTCAAGATACTTGTGGCACTTGTTTCTTCAGATCTTGGAGCCCCAAAGACTGACATCTGGCTTTAGAATCATCCTATCTCCTGGGTTGAAAAGCATGCCTCCAAAAAAGCACAGTGGCAATGTCCAAAATTCCAGTTCTTGTTGAATTTGTATAGGCACAAAGATTTTCTGATCCATAGATAGCCCAGCTCATAGGCTAAAGAAGGCAAAATTGAAACACCCGCATGTGCCACCTGGCCCAAGGTACCACCACTTCCAACAAGATCTTTCAAAAAGATTCCTGGGACTGTGCCATTTTTGTAAAAGCACATGAACTGGAAGTGACATCTGGCCACTGAAAATCCCACATGCCTCTGGCACTCGGCATTGATCAGTACATGGAAATAAGAGTCGGCCGGTCGATTGATACCAACTGGTCCTCCAGCTGAGCTGTCCCTGTGACTGTCTGCATGAACCATCTTGAACCGATTGGCGTATATGAACACATTTGATTTCTTCAAACTAAAACAGGCCAGAAGGCTCCTGCCTTAGGTACTAGAAAAACTGGGGAGAAAGGCCCCCAGGTGATTAAATTTTTTCAGCATCACTGGCATGATGGCCTTGTAGCAGTATAAAAATCTTGTCAACATCTTCTCTTCTGAGATCTGTTGGACATAGATTAAATGGATTCAGTGGTCAGCTTTGGAATTTTCCATTGTACGCCCACCTGTCTTCTGGACCCACTGGTCTTTGATGACTGTCATCCAAACCCTCCGGAAGGAGGCTACATTCATCAACTTCACTCAGGCCCCCTGGCAAACTGGAAGAGACTGGTTGGACGCACCTTCAAAAAGACCTTCCTGGACTTGATTTCATGTTAAAAGTAATTTTAAGACACCTTCACTGTGATCTATTAAATCTGTAGCCTGTCCTATAAGATTTGGCCTCCTGCACACTCTGAAGTTTAGTAGGCTTGAGTGAAGGATTTCGGGTTCCTCTTACTAGTCAGTGGCCACACTTTTTTTCTCCTGTCATTCACTAATTGCGTTGTTCAGTGTTTGGCCAAACAATAACCCCCCCATTATAGGAAATGTTAAAGGCTTGTGTAGATGTTCCACCTGCCTTCCAGTGGTGTAACCGCAATGCTCTCATAGCAGCGACTGGGTGCGCCAGCACTTGTACTAGGTCTATCAAAAGCATCAACCAAAAGTCAGTTGCCAGGTTCCAATCTTTCCTGAAACTGTGCCAAATCTTGTAGCTTCCAGTGTTGAATGTAATGCCATATCTAAAGTTAATATATATCAAAGTTAACGTATTGCTGGTTGGCAGGCAAAATATGTCACTGTATAGATTCTGTGCAAGCCTGATGGCCAGATCACCACAATTTCTGTGTTCCAGATAAGTTTCTGCATGAGTGTTTTGATGCATTCTCAATGCGTTTTGCCGCTTTCTAGATGTGTTCGATACAGAAACAATGCAACATTCTACATTTGTTGACTGTACTAGAATGCGCTGTACTGGTGTGAACTATGTAATTGGGATCAAAGTTAAACACTATGCATGCGTTTCTTGATGCAGAATACACTGCATTTGGTGTGAACAAGTCCACTTTCTCATCCATAGGATCTCTGAAGGCAACCAAGTTATAAAAAGGCAAAGACACTTGCTGCACCAGACACTAGAGGGCAGCATCCACCCCTGGAAATGCAGTGCATAAACCTACAGCAGCCATCATATAGATAAAGTTTAGAGAACCTGTTACTGTAAATTGGTCTTTTGACAAGGTATCTGTCATCCTTCAACGAGCGCTTTACGCTCCACCATTATGGGAAAATGTCATCCTTCATCAATGAGCACTTACGCTCTATCATTATGGGTGTTGATTGTGGTGTGGATATTTGTAGCATCCTTTCTGCAATAGCTGCCTAATAGGGCTTAGAATTTTGCACAACCACATCCTTGTGAGGCAACCTGTGCAACTTCATCTCTCTGCCACTGCAGACTGCATGCGGTGAGGCATTCTCTATCATGCTGACACAAACGCATTTGTGCCAGATACCTGGATCCTGTCCCTTCACAGGGTAAGTGGAAACAACTCCTCTAGAGTGTATAGACCACATGCTTTAGTGCAGGGGTGCCCAACCTTTTGAAGAGCGAGGGCCACCTAAGCGACTTGATAACCGGTCGCGGGCCACAATGAGCGGAGCAGGGGCATGGCAGCCCACTCTACT
Organism: Lithobates sylvaticus; assembly: GCA_028564925.1. NCBI lineage: Eukaryota > Metazoa > Chordata > Amphibia > Anura > Ranidae > Lithobates > Lithobates sylvaticus. The sequence goes on along the minus strand of CM053031.1, from coordinate 141,607,293 downwards.
CTATAGAGCCCACTTTTCTTACTTAGAGGTGAATGGAGGGTCCAATTGGGTCAGACTGACCGTGTGAAAGGGGCCTATGGCTCAGTGCAGGTAACCCTCAGGTGCACTGCTCTGCACCTGCGGATCAGTTTGAAAGCAGCCCAGTAACCACTGCAGAACAGATATGCCCATATTTACACTGTGATTTTAGTAATAATGTTACTATTAATAACAGTATTGTATTGTATTCCATCCCAGAGCAGGAGGTTGCTGGCCACATCAGAGGGCTCCACGGGCCACTGGTTGGGCACCCCTGCTTTAGTAGATGTGGACCTAATTCATGAAATTTGTGTTCTGTTATCTCTCTTCAAAGAGATAAGTCCAATAGCTCTCTCCTGACCCGTTCCTCTGTTATCAGCCAGATAACTCATGACAAATTCTTGAACACATCAGAAAAAAGCATCCTGGCATTTCTGTCAGGGGAGGCTGCTATAAATAGATTAGCAGGGAGCTGGTCCTGTTACAAAACATGATGAGAGGGGGTGTGTGCCTTTCCTCCAATCAGCAATCTTTTTTTTTTTTTTTGCCATCTCAGTTCAACTTAGCGCGGACTTTGCTCCACATTTTCTGTTCATTGCGTCCGTTTCAGTGTTTACATCATTGTGGCTTTATCTTAATTGCTGGTTGATCTATACTCAACTTTACTCCTTTATTAAAGTATATACTTTTTTTTTTTTATATTTTATAGCCCGTACCCCGCTCCGATTGCTGTGACCGTTGGCCCCCCATGAAACCCGATTTTTACTGTTTACATCGGGTACTTCAACTTCAACTCTAAGGGCGGAGGGCTTCTGCGAAGCTCCACGTCCTTTTGAACTTTATCCATTTATCCCACTTCTCTACTGTATCTCCCGTGGACTCCTCCGGATTTGTTCTGAGGGATTCCATTAGTCGGGTGTTTTCAACATAATCTATCCACTCCCAAGTTGGAGGGCTCTCTTGTTTCCTCCAATTTCTCGCTATCTGACGTTTAGCTGCGTTAAGCAGGTGCGGTACTAAAGAGCTTTGGTAATTTTTAATAGGTCCTTTAGTACCGTGGAACAAGATCGCCCAGGGGTCCCTTTCCACAGTGACTCCGGTGACCTCCTTAATATAATCTAATATTCTACTCCAATACTTTTTAATCTTGTCACAGTTCCACCATAAGTGTGCCATCGTTCCCTTCTCACTACAGCCCCTCCAGCACTCGGCTGGACCTCCTTGTGTGTATTGGCTTGTTCTAGATGGGGTTAAATACCACCTAGAAAGGCACTTGAAGTTAGTTTCGTAGGCCCTGGAGTCAACTGCCGAGCTATATGTTAACTTGAAAATTTTTCTCATTGTTAATGTGTCGATTTGAGTGCCCAATTCCCTCTCCCAATTATGAATGTATGTAGGTATCTCCCTTCCTTCCACCTCCTGTAGAAGCTTGTATATCTTGGATATTGATCCTTTTGTTTCAGATGCTGTAAAAATACGCTCCCAGTGAGTCAGATCGTTGCCTTCCCTTATTGGTTGGGGGAGGCTTCTGACAAAGTGGGTCAGTTGGAGGTACCTCCATCCATTCATGTCAAATAAATCTCTTCTACTTCCTAATTCAATTAATGTGGAAATCTTCCCCTTGTGTACAATATCTTTCAATTGAACCCTATTGTCTTTAATCCAACCCCCTCCCAATGTATTATTCCCCGGTGCAAAATAGGCATTATTTTTTAGTGCTATCAGTGGAGAATTATATTTGGCTCCAGTTGATTTGTAAATTTTATCCCAAATTTTTAGTGTATTTGTGGTCATAGTGTTTGTGCCTTCTTTCAGTGATCTATACTTTGGAGGAATCCAAATGTCGTTTCCTAATTGTGAGTTGCTGAGCGTTATTTCCAAGTTTACCCATCTTTTTTTGCTATTACTGTTGCACCATTCTGGGATTCTCGAGAGTACTGTAGCGTAGTAATAATTTACCACGTCTGGTACTGCTAGGCCCCCTCTATTTTTTTCCTTCTTTAGTAAGTGGAGTGAGATTCTGTGCTTCTTATTTTTCCATATATAGTTCATTAATATGGATTTTAATTTTTTGAGGTACACCTGAGGTAAGGGGATAGGGAGCATTTGGAATTTGTACATAATTATGGGTAGTAACGTCATTTTGACGGTGTTTATGCGGCCTAGCCACGAGAGAGGTCTTGTAGAGTAGTCCTTACTTTTTTTAGCTATCTCGTCTAAGAGCGGGATGTTGTTGATTCTATATATCTCCTTATCGGATATAGCTAGGTTAATTCCGAGATATTTAATATGTTTTTTCCATGGGAAGACAAATTGTTCCTGTAGCTTCTCCTTCTCTTTTTTGGGTACATTTATATTTAAAATAAAGGATTTGGAGCTATTTATTTTAAAATTTGATATCTCCCCGTATGCCTTCAAGATCTGCATTAGGTTGGGCAGAGTTCTCTGTGGATTATTTATGTAGAATAGAATATCGTCGGCGAACGCTGCTGCTTTGTGTTCGTCACCGTCTACCACGATACCTTCAACCCCTATGTTGTTTCTGACTGTCGCCAGGAGAGGTTCTAAGGAGAGAATGAAGAGGAGGGGGGATAGGGGACAGCCCTGTCTCGTCCCATTTGCCATGCGGAACCGGGCAGATGTAACTCCATTAACTTTAATCCTGGCCTCGGGGGCATCGTATAGAACCCTGATCTTTTGAAGTACTTTTGGACCGAAGCCCATTTGGGCCAATGTTTGAAACATGAGTCCCCAGTCTACCCTGTCAAACGCTTTTTCCGCATCTACTGACAGGAATAGACCTGGGGACTCAGCCTCTCTAGTTCTCTGTATTAGCAGCAGCGTGCGGACTGCATTGTCCCATCCTTCCCTCCCAGCCATAAAACCCGCATGGTCAGGGTGGATCAGTGTGCCCAAGCACAGCTTGACCCTTTCTGCAAGGATCTTAGCGTATATCTTGGTGTCTACATTTAGTAGTGAAATTGGCCTGTAACTTGAGCACACTGATCCATCCTTCCCCTCTTTCAGGATGACCGTGATGTCGGCCGTCAGGGAGTCTTTACTCATTTTGTATCCCACACCTAGACCATTGAAGTACGCGCATAATCTGGGGATTAATAGCTCCTGGAATGTTTTGTAATATGATACCGTAAGGCCATCCGGCCCGGGACTTTTTCCGGAAGGCGAGTTTTTTAAAGCCCTTTTTACTTCCTCTTCTGAGAATGGTCTCTCAAGATCTTCCTTGTCCTCTAGAGGGAGCCTAGACAGCCCTGCCTTCTCCAAAAAGGATTTTATTCTGTTTATTTTTTCCTCTTTTGTCCTAATGTTTCGGTCGACTGAATAGACCCCCTCATAGTATTCTCTGAAGGAGTTTGCGATGTCCTTCGAGCAGAATTTAACCTCTCCTGTCTTACTTTGTATTTTCTCTATAAAATTTCTTTTTTTTTTTGAAGAATTTTGGCTAAGTGTTTACTTGATTTGTCTCCCCATAGATATCTTTCTTTTTCTATTCTATTAAAAGTTCGCTTCGTTTCATGTTCCAGCATACCCCTCAAGTCCTCTCTCGTGGCTATTAATTTCAGAAATAGTTCTTTATTTTGGCCCTTTGATTGTTTATGTTCTCTTTCCAGTAGGCCTATTTCTGCTTTAAGGTTCTCCATTTTCTTACACTGTTCTTTTTTCTTCCAGGCCCCCTTTGAAATAAAACACCCTCTTATAAAAGCTTTGTGTGCATCCCACACATATGATCCCTGGACCTCCCCGTTGTCGTTATTTATAAAATATTGCTCAATCTCTGTCTTGATCTGCGCTACGATGTCCTTGTCTCTAAGAAGTTCCTCGTTTAATCTCCAGTTGTTATCCGGTACTTGTATATCTGGGGCATTGATCGTCACCATAACCGGGGCGTGGTCGGATAAGGTGAAGATCTCTATTCTAGGTTCAAAAACTTTTTCCAATAGACCATGGTCAAAAAATATGTAATCTATTCGCGAGTACGTCCCGTGAGCGGGGGAGAAGAATGTATAGTCTTTGGTTTTTGGGTTGTGGATTCTCCAGATGTCGACTAGTTGGCTGGTGTGAAGGTTTTGTTTTAACATTATCTTTGCTGCATTGCTTGTCCCTCGCACTCGGGACGTAGAGTCTAGGTCCTGGTCCATATGGAGATTCAAGTCGCCCGCCAATATCACGAACCCCTTTTTGAAATCTCTTAACTTATTGAGAATCCCCCTAAGATAGCGTTCGGACCTGGTATTGGGGGCATAGATGTTGGCAAACGTATATTTTGTCTGTCCAATAGAGCCTCTAAGAAATAAATATCTCCCCTCTGGGTCCACCAGCCTACTTTCCAAGGAGAAGACCACCTCTCTTGAGAAGCCTATGGCCACCCCCCATGATCTATTTATAATGGTGTCTCCATAAAACCAGGTTGGGTAATGGTAAGAGTTGAGTTTTATATTGGCCCCAAGGGAGATATGCGTCTCCTGGAGGAAGACAATGCCCGCCTTATAATTTTTGAGTTCTAAGAGTATTTTTGCTCGCTTACTAGGTAGGTTGAGTCCCTTAACGTTATAGGATATTAACTGGATTTTAGTCATCGGGTCTTTTTAAATCAAGATTCATAATTTGTAGGACTCGGGTCACAGCAACACAAGAGCTTTCCCTCCCCTCCTTCCCACCCACCCTTCTGCCCTTCCCTCCCCCCCTCTTTTCCCTCACCTCTTTATTCCCCCCCTCGTCCCGCTTCCCCTTCCCTAGCCTCCCTCCTCCCCCCCTGACCCCTACTAAGGTCTTAGAGACGTTGGGGGTCCGCCATTTGTGGATCCCCTCCGTACTCTCCATCCTTCAGGTGAGGTGGGACTCTGATCAGGTCTAAAACTCTCCCGTCCCCTGAGACAAAACCAGGGAAGCGGGGGTTAGCGGGCGGAACTCAGAATGTTTTCGTCTGCCCCAGACGGTGGTCGACCAACCCCCCCAGTCTCCTCCCCCCCTCCCCAGCCCCCCCCCCCCCCCCCCCCCACCCCCCCCACCCCTCCCAACCTGGCAAGGCCGGGATCTGCAAACCCAGTTTTTGGCAGAATACACTTAAGTCTTCCGGAAATTTTAGTCTAGCGGAGCGGCCATCTTTAGTGCCTATGAGGCACGCGGGGAAGCCCCATGTGTATTTTACGTTTTCCTGTCGTAATAAATCAAGTAAAGGTCTCTGCAACCTCCTTCTCTCTAGTGTCTGGGGGGCTAGGTCTGAATATATCTGGATCTCTGAGTCCTCGTATTTCAGGGGTGTCTTTCCGTAAATTAATGACAAAATTTCTGCTTTTTCCTCGTAGTGACGAAATCTGGCTATGATGTCCCGGGGTCTAGAAGCGCCAGATTCAGTCAGTCTGCCTACACGGTGTATTCGTTCTAGTTTGGGAAAATCCTCTTCTTCTTTGCGCAATAAGGGATTGAATAGAGCAACTATTACTGTCCTAAGATCCTCCCCTCTTTTTTCAGGGACATTTCTGAGTCTGAGGTTTTGGCGTCTGTTTCTGTTTTCTGCGTCTTCTAACTTGTATGACAATTCTCGTTGGGCGAATTTTAATGATCTTATCTGGTCCTTTACTATGCATAGTTCTTGTTCCTGGTTGTCTGCTCGTTTCTCAACTATTTCCACCCTTGAGAGCAGATGTCCCAAATCTTCCCTAAAAAGGTGGAAGTCCCCTTTAATTGCATTCTCCATTTTCAGAAGCATTTCTTGCATTTCTTCTTTGGTAGGGAGATGAATTCTCCCTGCTTGATCTTCAGCCCTGCTGGTGTCGGTACCGTTTTCTAGGGATTGGTCAGGTGGAGTTGGGGAACAATGGTCGTCTGATTTTTTGTCCTTCGGTTTCCTTCTCTCCATCGTTGTATCAAGGAGGGAGTCCGTGTGGTTTAATTGCGGGCTAGTACCTGTTTTTAAGTAGTGTTTTATGGTGCTTGCTGTTTTGGGAGTTTTTAGGGGACCCTTTTTTGGGGCTTTGCTCATGGTTTTCGGCCGTGGGTTTCTAATTCTCTTCCCCAGGGTACTGACTATTTAGTCTCATGGGAGGAGTCTAAATTTACCTCCCTCCTCGAGCAAACAGTTTTTACCTCAGATATAATACTTAGATCAAGGATGACCCAGCGGTATGGAGGTCCTTTTGGATCGCAAGTTCTCACCGGTCCCCTGCCTCTCGCTTGACCTTACAACACCTTCCGGGGGTAGGGGGTGGGTGTGGTGCAAGAACGGTTAGTCTCTTCAATGGGGACAAGCACACCCCGTTAAATGTCTCACAGCAACAACCCTACGAGCATATTTAGAGTGCATTTGCAAACCAAGAAAACAGAAAAAAAAAAAAGGGAAAACAAAAAATATTATGAGAAAAAACAGTAATGAAGCAGAAGTGGGGTCCGATATTCTGATAAGGTTTCGATTAGCTGTGAACCCGACTAGCGACTCTCCAGACACAGTCCCATCCCAGAGCAGAGACCAGTATAGGTGCATTTGTTAGGTGCTATTGTTAATTCTGCTGCTTAGGATGCCTGACCCGAGAGCATTTGGGGTTAAAAACTCTATGTATGCGAAATAGAACCGGCCTTACATCCGATTAACTGTGAACCCGAATAGCAACTCTCCAGACACAGTCACAGCCCCCCCAGACTCCTCCGCTATCTTCCCCTGAACAACTCCAATGGAAGAGCTTCAGTTTGTAGATACAGCGGGAGCAGAGACCAGTATAGGTGCAATTTTTAGGTGCAATTGTTAGTTCTGCTGCTTAGAGTGCCTGACCCGAGAGCATATGGGGTCAAGAACTCTATGTATGCATAGTAGAACCGGCCTTACGTCTGAGGGGTCATTGGTACAGCAGAATCTTCATTTGACTGGGATCCACAGGAAAAAAAAAAAAAATACAATTGATAACCCACTCTAGGCCTCTCGTTGCCACTTATTGCTCTCCCCTCGGCCAGATATTTATAGAGTACTTTTGTATTCCACCACAATGGCGTTGTAAAAGGCTCGAAGTCCGTTTGTTATTCTATATTTCCCGTCCTACCGCCACCACGGGGGACCACCAACACCGGCAAGGGCACAGATGCAGAGACAACTTCACCTGGGGGTCTGGTCACATAGAGCGCAAATGATGGCTTACCTCATCCTGACGGTGTATGCTATCTGGAGAGTATACTCACAGCTCCGGACCCCGCTGTTTGTGGTAGTTGTTTGTCCATGGGCTCGCAGGTGGAGAGGGAGGAGGGGGCGCGGGATCCGGGTAGGACCAGGGGATCGGAGGAAGAGGCGGGCAGTCCCGCGGCGACAGGCCGAGCTCGTCGTCCGCGTATTCAGTGTCTCCTCTAGTGCTTGTTGGCCCGCTGGTCGCCGTCTGCTGGTCATTAATCTGGACCGGAGGGGCTGTCGGCCTCGGAGTCTCTCACCCTCCGTGGCTCGTCAGCGTTCTCCTCTCCTCCCGTCCATCGTCCTCACATCCGCCCGCTGTGTCAGGCCCCTCCCTCCGTGCTGCGGTCTACGTCAGCACGTCCTGCATCTCCCTCCCCCTAGACATGGTAGATGATACCTGATGTCCAATCAGCAATCTATGCTATCTTGGCTGTATGCCCAAACATCACTCCCTGTGTTAAACAGGAAGAGAACATTTCCTAACACGATCTGAACATTCTAAACAGTATATAAGTGTGAAGACAGCAGATATACCATGTAAAACTTATCTAGGGAGATTTGGTTCATCTCTGTGTATCATCTGAGGCCGTTCACTTCACTGGGTGTATGGAGGGTTTACATCCAGTAATGAATGTGACAACCTGTTAGGTGTCATTGTCCTGGTTAGGATAAGATGATTGTTGGCGGGTCTTATGTCTTTTTGGAGCGTTTTGCATTCAGGGTTTCTGCTCCTAAGAAAAATGAAAAAGCCCTAATTTGCATAATCTCTTTGGGCGCTCTTTTAAGAACCATGTCCCACGTCGCCCCCTCCTACCTTTGCTAATCTTCTGCGCCACTAACAGGTGTGGAAAGCTCATATTTGCACTAAATATATGGAGAAAAGCATATTACCTCTCACCAAAAAAAACATGGTACCCTGTCTCTTTAAGAGCCATCTGCATTTAGCCACTCACTTTAGAAGCATCAAGTGAGCTTCAGGCAGCATTTCCAAAGGCAGACATCAGACACAGTTAAGCTGGACACACACTATACAATCTTCTCGGGATTTCTTCCCTCAGATTCACCAAAACCACATAACAAGAGGCCAAACCTAAGAGTCTTGATTTGTATGCAATCAGGCAGGCCCTTGCACTACATGGCTCCACTAAATCTATAGGAAACCAGACAACAAAAGTTGTATAGTGTGTAAGGGGTCAGAGTCTGAGACAAAAAAACAGTCAGACTGTCAAGCCCACAGGAGTACACAGCACAGCAAGGGAGCCAGGACAGCACATACAGAGACAGACAGGAGAGTCAGAATCTGAGGTAAGTCTTTTACCTGGCAGGACTGCAGAGAGAGAGGGAGAGAAGCCCTCACATCTGCAGACCACCAATATCATTACACCATTGCATGCCGTCTGGCTGTCCCATCCTGTGCTGCCCATGTCCCTGCACCCTGTGACACCATTCACAGCTGCTGTCAGACTGACAATAAAGCCAGGACAGCAGTGCAGTGTATAAAGACAGGAAAAAATAAAAACCAAAGGGAGAGACAATGATAACATTGCAGAACTCTTATAATACCACACCTGTACAATATCAATGCTGTTTAAGCATCATTTTGTCCATAGCCTTGGCACCCAGTCTTTAAAAAAAGGATTTACCTTCAGCATTTAGGGTCTTCCAACTCCATGAGAGGCTGAACATGGAGGGGTAGGTCGGCGGGGGGGATGCAGTAAAACAACTTACTTACCAACTGCAATCAACAGGTGGCCTGGAGCAGACCAAAAAAGAAAGAACATTTTAGTTGGGGAGGGGCTGCCTTTTATTCAGCTATACAGGTGGTAATGTGGGGCTCCAGAGGAGATGTTAACCCGTTGTGTGCTGACAGGAGGATGGGCCAGGAAAGGTGTTTGTTTGTTTGTCTGTGTCCATGTGCAATGTGAATGGGAGTGACTGTATAATTATCAATCAGCTGCCACACTTGCAGGTTTCTAATGAGGAGAGTGGCAGGGACTGCATCACTTTAGAGGTGATTTCCCTTTGGTAGTATCTCACCAACAATGCCATTTTTGTTCCAGGAGATGCCCAAAATCTGACTTGTATTTTAGTTCTAAGCCAATCACACAAGCAGGAAATTAATTTTTTTGGGGGGCCAAGGATGCCATATAGCATTGCATTTTACACAAAATTACAGTGCTGAAGTTTGAATCGGAAAATACATTTTACTAACATTTAATTACAATATGACTTGTGTAGTAATTGTATGTGCTATTTTTTATTTTATCTTTTGCACATTTTTTTCCTAAGAAAGGGGCGTTACCTTTTAATATATTTGAAAAATGAAATACATCTACTGTCTAAAAATGAGCTATGAACTAACCTTGACAGAAGTTTCAGGCAAATAATGTGGATTTCTCAGTTTAGTTGTAATGTAGAAACGGAAATCAGGAGCATATTCTATAGTGGAATCACCAAGGCGAATGCACACACTGCCTCCTTGTTTAAATGTTTGTTTCAGTAGAAGTGGCTCAAGGATAGGGTCCAATTCTTCTCCAACATTTTCTAGTAGAACTATACAAAGAATATAAGTCAAACAACAACACAGACACCAAGGCCCTGTACATATAGGCTTCAATATGATTTGCAGTATGCTAGCAGGCTTCAGTAGGCTTTAGAGAAGCTTCAAGTAGTGCTAAAGAATATGAAGCCTGCTAGCAGCTTGTTTAAAGTGACAGTAACTAATCTCATTAAGATATGCGTTCACCTCCTCCAAGCTGAAGCTGAAGGGTGCTTTAAAGGCTTCTACAAAACTTTTTGGAGCGGCTGTGAGTAATGGGAAGGGGGTTTATTTTTACTAAAGATGGGCTTCAACATATTTATCAATTATATGAAGTTTGGGATTAAAAGTACTTGCTTTGTTTGAGTAGATGATACAAAGCTTTTATTGTAATCAAATATTGACAGTGTCTTCCATTTACAAGTTGTTTTAGAGACACTCCTTTGTTTCTATTTTTGATAACTACACATTAGGTTCAATGTAGAGTTCTGAATTTAGGAGCTAAAATCACACATGTAACATATAATGAATGGTGGGAGAAATTTATGGACCCTATAATAGAGAAAAAAATGGAATATCTGACTTAATATCAACATGCAATGTCACTCTGCAGAATAAAATGCTAGCAAGATAAGCTATTTTCAAAAATAAACATTGCCTCATGAAAGTAAGACATATATTTGCCCCTACATAAAGCATCCTTAAATACGCAGGCAATTTTGGCCACCTGTTCACAAAAACTAGAATTGGAAAGAGAACAGAAAAATCCAACTAAATAGAGTACCCCTATGTCAGCACAAATAGGTGTGGCTCCACCCACGTGATCCTAAGGAAACTCCATTGCCTTAGCCCAGTGGTTGTCAACTTATGAGCTGAAGGGGGCCTAAAATGTGGCCCCTGACATCACCAAAGGGCTGCACATAATGTTTATATATATATATATATATATATATATATATATATATATATATATATATTATACAGCGGGTAAGATAAATATTGAGCACGTGGGGATGTGACTGGATGTGATCGAGGCAGGCTGTATCTTCCCAGAGCTCCGGCTATCCTCCTGAATATTACACTGATTTAAGCAGGTCTAACCGATTTCTACCCGAATCTGTACCCGTGCAGCACTAGCAGAGACCACAATGAGCAAGAGGATGCCATCCTCAGCATCCAAAAAGCTGAAAGAGCCGCTCTCACAGCCTCCATTGGATCAGAGAGACAGCTCCGCTCCCAACCCAGCATGGCAGCTAGCTCCGCCCATGCCATCTTGGCTTCTGTGTCTGGTATACAGCGCACCAGACTGCATTTTCTTTCCATGGCACCTGGTGATTTCTCTGCTTGTTTTTTCTTTTTTTGATCTCTCCTTCTCATGAAGGAGCCAGACCGGGGCTCTTCATCTGCGTTCTTTTTTTTTTTTTTGCCTGGGACACTCACTGAGCGCAGATCACTGCAGAACTGTAAGTCTTTCTACACCCCCCTCATCTATGGTGCACACATCTGCCCTGCGGTTAGAAGGCTGCACCAGTTAATTCCTTGTTTAAGCAAGAAGTCTCGTGTTGAAGATGCAAGTTTTCATATAGAACTGCCGAACTTTAGACACTTACGGTTGCATACGTTAAGTTTTTTTAGTTTCTGGGATCAAGCTGCATACGGGACGATTTTTGGTTGTTTTTTTAGTCTAGTAGTTACTGGTATAACAGCGGGGGGGTTACCGACCAGCTACATGTTTTGTACACTAATGTTGCACTAATCTTAATTATGCATTGCATGTCTTTATATGAGTATTCTCAATCTATTCTCTGCCCACTAGCTGATTCTCCTTGGTTCTCATGCACTTTTAATTTTTCCAATGTATAGAAGGTTGAGTATCGTGGAACGTGAGGGGTCTAAGCAACAAATTTAGGAGGGCAGCAGTGTTCCAGTACCTCAAACAGGACAAGCCACATATCGTCCTCCTGCAAGAGACTCATTTGGAGGAAAGTAGAGTTATATCCCTACGCAGACCTTGGATTCAAAAGGCATTTCATTCCACGTATGGTACACCAGGTGTTTATGGATCTGGGGGGTCGATATGTGGATGTGATACTGGACATTTTTTCTCATAGAATTTTGCTGATAAACATATACTTACCCCCTCCTTTCCAAGTACAATTGCTGTATAACTTGTTAGTTACACTGTGACTTTATGTCCATCTCCCTATGCTACTAATGGGAGATTTCAACGTTATTTTGGACCCTGTATTAGTCTCCTCCAATGCAATAGACCTCTGCTCCTGGATATCCATGTCAGGTCTGACTGAACTATGGCATTGGAAGCACCCTAATGTCATGTCCTATTTTCATTTATCTTCATCACATAAATCCTCAGCAAGAATTTAACATTTGGCAACACTCCTTTACTACGGTATCTACTTGATTCCTCAGATCATAATCCACTCTCTGTCACCTTGACTCTTCCAATGGGGGGGAGGAGGGGAGGCTGGAAATTATCGCCAGGGTGACTGCAGGAAGATCAGGTAGTTGCCCAAGTACAATCCTCCATGGAGGCATACTGGTTGACTAATGCGGACTCGGCTGAGCTGCCACTGTTATGGGAGGCATTTAAGGTGGTGGCAAGAGGAGAGTGTATGTCTGCCATAAAGGCAGCCAGGAAGGAACATAACCAGCTTCTTCTGGCAAGAGAAAGCGAAAGTGTGAAAATACACGCCGACTCCCCATCAGAGGCTAACTATGTGTCCCTGCTGGAGACGCAGTGCTCTGTGTCACTACATTTTACGAAACCTTGCACATACTAAGTCTAGGTAGAGGGGAGAGTCTATCTTTGCTGAAGGAGGTAAGAATGGCAAGCTATTAGCCAACTTGGTGGCAGACCAAAAAGCTCCTGTTAGCATACCAGTTATAAAAAACGTGGATGGGGTACTGGTTACAGAGCCGGCCGATATTTAGAATGAATTTGTACACTACTTCTCTTAATTATATTCCCCTATTCTCTCATATGATTCCCAAGACTTGGATGAGTTACCACAAGGGCTTTCCCTTCCTAGACTGTCAGATTCTGATATTGCTCTCTTAGATGATAGCATTTCAATATTGGAAATTGAAGCAGCCATCCTAGCACCACAGAAGGATCCGGGTCCAGATGGATTTCCGACAGATTTCTACAGAGTATACATGAAACAGTTAGCCCCTAGATTGAACATGCTTTTCGCTCATTGTTTGGAACATGGGGCCCTCCCAGGTTTTATGGCGGAGGACTATATGGTACTACTCTTGAAGCCTGGAAAGGATCACCAGGAATGTTCTTCCTATTGTCCTATAGCACTGCTCAATATTGATCTGAAGATCCTTACTAAAGTGTTAGCATCCCGTTTGGCCAAGGTCACCCCGTCCTTGGTGGACATTGACCAGACGGGATTCCTGCCTGGAATGTCAAGGGACATGAATTTGGGGAGGCTGTTCACTCAACTGAAGCTATATACCCCAGACTTCCCAGCCAAAGTCATTGTATCTATAGACATCAAAAAAGCTTTTGATTCTGTCGATTGGCAATATTTACATAAGGTGTTGGAGAGTATGGGTTTCGGCCCTGGATTCCGCCGGTGGATCACATTGTTGTCTAGTGACCCTCGGGCGGCAATTCGGCTGGGATTCTCCCTCTCTGATTTTTTTGCAATAGGTAGAGGCACTAGACAAGGTTACCCTCTCTCCCCATTTCTTCTTGCTCTAATGAGCCCATAGCCAGAGCTCTTAGGCAGTCCACAGAGGTAGGAGCAATTAGGGCAATACGCTGATGACTTACTCCTGTTCCTCAGGGATCCGGGACCTTCTCTCCGAGCGGCCCTATTACTACTCAACACATTTGCCTCCTATTCGGGCTTACGGGTGAATTGGAGCAAGTCATCCATACTACCGCTGGGTCCTGAATCAAAAAACTTGACTAATGATAGCCTTCCACTGTGGTGGGTCTCCTCCATTACTTATTTGGGTGTTAAAATCACTGCCAACATTCAGGATTACATGCCCCTAAACCTTCACCCACTGGTAGCACAACTTAATCAGAAATTAAATAAAATGTGAAACAGTCTTCCTTAGAAACTGATTCTAGTAGATAGTTTTGTTCTGAAAACAAAATTGGACCACATGCTATAAGGATCCTTTTCGAATCAACTACAGTTTGTAAGGAAAGCTTTTTTTTCTTTGTCAAATTGGATGGACATATGTCTATCTATCCATCTCTCTACACACAGGTCATGTTTTTCATTGTGTAAGCTATGGCATTTTAAGCAAACAGCTGCACCAAGGGAAATCATTTAATGAATACATAAATATGCAGTTCTTCACAGAACAATTAAAAGGAACTAATTAAGGGAACTTTCCACAAATGAAATTTTGAACATGCAGATTTCACCACCTGCCGTTCACACAGCAATTACAGTTTTAATGTGATTAATGAGCAGTGCAAAATGAAAAGGAAAAAAGTACAGCTCACTTTTAGAGTAACTGTAGTTTTAACAAATTTAACAATTTAATGTCCATGTCATGGCTTACAAATATACTCACCCGGTGTACCAAACTGAATGCAGTTTTCCAGTGTTCTGACAAAGTCAGGGTCACTAAGCTTAATGATATGTAAACTGTTGGCTTTTTCCATATTTTTCACCCATTTATTTGCTTGACCCTGTGGATCAATCATCAAAGGCCATCGCCTGGCGTTCCTGTAATGCATTCATAGAAATATTTAGCACTAATTATTTATACATTACATAAGCATTCATTCTTCAGTGTGGCTTATTGAATGTAATCACTTTCTTATCTCATCAAAGAAAGCATGAATAATTCAAATGAAGATAACACTGATAAGTAAACTCTTGCTTTTGTATTAAAGATAAGGTGAATGTTATCAAGTCACTATTTCAAATGAACTTTACAAAAGTGAAAATTAAATTGTAATTGCTTTTGTTTGAAAGGAAATTGTTTGTAAACTACACTAGGAACTGAGTAAATGTAACTAATGAAATATAATAACTCCAACCAGGCTCTGTATTAATGATAAAACTGTAGACTAATTAGCCACAAAATTGCAAAGGAACCTATGGTATGTAAAGAGATATTTTTCTTTAAAAAAAAAAAAAGGATAAAAATCGACACAATGAGGTTGATTTACTAAAGCAGCAGGGTGCAAAATCTGGTGCAGCTGGGCATGGTAGCCAATATGCTTCTAACTTCAGCTTGTTCAAATAAAGGATAACCTTTTGGAACATGTTCCACCCGTATTTAGATAAAATGTAAAATGTTCCAGCAGCTGCAGCCATTCCTCCCTCCCCCCCCCCTCTGTCACTGGGGACAGTGACAGTGGGTGGGCATCTTCCCCGGGAGCCCGTTGTTAGTCTTTGAAACTAACGTGGCCATGTGGGGCTCTGCATACCAACCACATCATTCATTCATTCACAGTCCTCTGTAAGTGGGAAACTACAATTCTCAACAGCCTTTGCAGCTGTCAGCTTGTAGTTCTCAATGAACTACCATGGCACCGTTGAGCACTCAGGTAGTTCATTGATTCTTCCTGTCAGTGAGTAACTGTCTGCTTGTACGAGGTAAACAGATACACTGACAGAGCAAAAAAAAACTGCACAATTGTTCTAAAATAAATATCAAAAACGGCCACAAACTCTACGGAGAGATATAACACAGTCCCAATTCAGAAATTCATTAACAGAGTTGCGCTAAAATTAATAATAAATCAGACACCAATAGTAAAGATAAATTCCCAATGTGGTAAAAATAAAAAGGGTTCTGTAATAGCATCCACACCACCAGACATTTTTAGTTAAGTGATCCCGTGACAATTACATCCACCATAGGCAAAATGCTCGCTTATCAGATAACACGGACCTTCTATCACGGAAAGGTCAGTAGCACTTGTGGCTCTAAACCTTGCCTTGGACATCCCAGTAACCTCTTAGGGCATGCAGAATCACAATCCAGGTGCCCATATCATAGATGGTCCCCAAAATACAAAACACTCGCCATAGTATAAAAATCATTAAAAGCTTTATTAGAGGCATAACATATTGTAATTACATACTTTAGAACATGTAATCACATTAGGAACAAAACAAGCCGGCCTGCTAATCGCAGCTACCCCTACTTCTGGGATTTGAGAAGCGTGGTGACGTCAGAACGTTGCTCCGCCCTACACATTTCGTCATAAGATAACGTTGTCTGGGGCACTGGCAGCGTGCTGAGTAACCACAATATGGTTACATTTTTGGGACTATGTGAGGATCATATTACGATGCCCGCTTTCCAGCTACACCTTTGGTGTGGTGTAAATTTCAGCCACTAGAGGTCACCCTTGTTGGATTTAGTGGTGATTTGGGGAAGTTTTTGGTGTAATTAAATTTTTAGCCACTAGATGTCACCCAGGATAGATTCAATGATGTGACCCCCTTGTAGGTGAAATACGTAAATTTCCTGTTGCTCAGTACTGTTTATATGGCTTAGGCAGTTTGTTGAATTATTTGGGGACGTTATCTTGGTGTTTGCTTGTCCAATTTATCCCGTGTCAGCTTTTAGGGGTAGTAACCTTTTTATTAGCATTTATTTGTAATTTTATTTTTTCATTTTTTTTCCTAGAGTATTTCATTGCAGTATTTCATGCTGCAGTGCATTGCCCCTTTTCTATGTGTGGGATGTCTTTTTACAGATTTGCTATCCATGCGTGATAGGCCATCCGAGGCTCAGTACAGCTTGAAAACATTGTGTGTTAAGCTGTACTGTAGATAATGGGTGTGCTGTATATAATGCAGGGACTCAGCGCACCGCCTGTGCCGCAGACGATGACATCTTATGACAAAACGCGTAGGGTGGAGCGACGTGCTGACGTCACAGTGCTTCTCGAATGGGTAGCTGCGATTAGCCGGCCGGCTTGTTTTGTTCCTAATGCGATTACATGTTCTTCATGATGTAAGTGCAATATTTCAAGCCTCTAATAAAGCTTTTAAGGATTTTTATACTATGGCAAGCCTTTTGTATTTTGGGGACCGTCTATGATACCGATACCTGGATGGTGATTCTACATGTCCTAAGAGGTTCCTGGAAAGTCCAAAGGCCCTGGCTGGGTTTAGAGCCACAAGTGCCACTGACCTTCCATGATAGAAGGTCTGTGCTATCTGATAAGCTAGCATTTTGCCTATGGTAGAGGTGATTGTCACGGGAACACTTAAACACTTGCCGACCAGCTGCCGTCATTATACTGCGGCAAGTCGGCACCATCCCGTGAACCGCCGTAGCTATACGTCGGTCCCTTTGAGCAGGATAGCAGGCGCACTGTACAGCAGGGTTGCTGATGCTCGTGACCGGAGGTTGTGATGACCACCGGCCACGAGCGATCGCGGGCACGAGAGGCAGAACAGGGACATGTGTATGTAAACACACACATCCCAGTTCTGCGAGGAGAGAGAAATCATGATCTCTCATCTTCTATAGTCAGTCCCAATCTCTCATCTCCTATAGTCAGTCCCATCCCCCACAGTTAGAACACACACATAGGGAACACAGTTAACCCCTTGATCGCCCCCTAGTGTTAACCCCTTCCATGCCAGTGACATTTATTCAGTAATCAGTGCATTTTTATAGCACTGATTGCTGTATAGATTGTCAATCAACCCAAAAATGTGTCAAAAGTGTCTGATGTGTCCGCTATAATGTCGCAGTCTTGATAAAAATCGCAGATCGCCGCCATTACTAGTAAAAAAAAATAATAATAATAAAAATACCATAAATCTATCCCCTATTTTGTAGATGCTATAACTTTTGCGCAAACCAATCAGTATACGCTTTATGCGATTTTTATTACCAAAAATATGTAGAAGAATACATATCGGCCTAAACTGAGGAACAAATTAGTTTTAAAAAAAATTGGGGCTATTTATTACAGCAAAAAGTACAAAATATTGTGTTTTTTTTTTCAAAATTGTTGCTCTATTTTTGTTTATAGCGCAAAAAATAAAAACTGCAGAGATGATCAAATACCACCAAAAGAAAGCTCTATTTGTGGGGAAAAAAAGGACGTCAATTTTGTTTGGGTACTCACGACCACACAATTGTCAGTTAAACCGACGCAGTGCCGTATCACAAAAAATGGCCTGGTCAGTTCTTCCGGGCCTGGCGTGGTTAACTAAAGGTAGCAGATGGGGTGCATGCTATCACAGAACTTTTTTTTACCACATTGGGACTTTATAGATACATTGACAGGTCAGCAGAAGTCTGTTGCTGAACACTGATGCAATGCTTTACAGGCTCCCAAAGCAAAAAAATTTGCATTTATTATTTTTAGTTAAAAAGGTGAACTTATCCTTTAAGCTTTGATAAATAACCTGGAAGATGATTGGTTTCTTTGCAGAGCTGCATCAGATTTTGCACTCTCCAGTTTTAGTAACTCAACCCCAATGCTAGCCAATGTTAGTCAACAAAATTAGAAATGTTAAATCATTACATTCAGAACAAATTCTTCTAATAACCTATGGCTGAAGTTCTATTAGATCATGATATCTTGCAAGCTGATATAACTCTTACAGAGTTGTGCTTTGCAATACAGCTAAAATACTCAAAGATTCCTGTACCAGATGCCTTTTCAGCTTTACTACATACAAACAGGATTTGCATAATCAGCCCATGTCCTGTGAACTTGTTCAGCTCCCTTATTCTGATGAATAACTTGCTTATTCTTCCCTTACCTCCCAAACTGTGGTCACTTTCCTCCGGTCTGCCTTTTGTCTTATTAGCATATTTGCATACAAAACACATAGAGAAAGAACACAGAGTGCCAGGGCGCAGGATTATTAAAAAGTATAAACTATTTATTCCCAAAAAATATCCACACTTACACTTGAAACAGGTTAATGCAGCTTTCACGCAGAGGGAACTGCTAAGACAGATAGATGAAATGACAGGATAATACACAGCCAGCAACAGTAGAGCCGGCCCTTCAAACCAACAGCAAGTGGCAAGACCTAACAAAGAGGGAAGGGCCCCCGAAATGTGTTGTGCCTGCTGTTTACGTGGAGGACAGCCATAGATGTCGCAGCTTGCGGTTGGTTTGCCGGGTTCCGGCTCTACTGTTATTCTCCTGTCAGCAGTTGCCTGTCATTTCATCCATCTGTCTTACCAGTTACCTTTTCGTGCAAACTGTATTATTCTGTTTCAAGTGGGGATATATTTTTAGAATAAATAGTTCATACCTTTTAATAATCCTGTGCTCTGGCAAAGTGTTCTTCCTCAATCTGCTACTATGGATCCCTCCCTGGCCTGTGTGCCTGGAAGCTGAGGATTCGTATTCATTCCATCTCCAGCATCTTTGATTACCCATCTATTATACTACCTATTACTATCCTCACCAATGGACCCTTCCTAGGACTGACTTTATGGAGTCTAATATCGCAAGCCATTTAGTAATTCATTACTATTATTAATTGGTGTCTGTGAATTACCTTTGCCCTCTTAGCTGCCACTTAATTAAATTTGATCACGAACAATGACTGTGAGCGCTGGGATATGCTTGTTGTTGTAAAGTATATAAGACACATGACTGACTCCTAGTGCTACTTTGCAGGGGATTGCAAGAGGCTAATATCAAGTCAAATCCAGATACTCATACTAGCCTAATATAAAGGCATAAATACAGTACTTTTTATATTTTAAATTTTTAAAGGTTGCAAAGTCAATTAAGACCCATTCTTATAGGAATAATTTAAAATAGTACATTGTGAAAATACAGTAAATCCACATTTTCTGAAATGTATAACCTAGTCTGAGTAAGCTATTGAAAAAATATTTGTATTTGGAAGCTTACTGAATAAAGACAAGCTGCCAAACTTTACAGGAACCAATCCAGAAGATTATAAGCCTGATTTAGAGATCAATCTCAGCGACAAGAATAACAATGGCATAAGAAGTGTTGTTTAGTGCAAGTGCTATAAACTTGTTCAGCTGTAATGTGTTGCTTCTTAAAATAGAAAAGAGCAGTGTTGCTTTTTGGATCTGTCAGCTCTGTCCAAATTCCCTGGCATTCAAAAAACACCTTATACACAAGCAAGCTAAATTTGAAATGCAATTTTTACTGTACAATCACTTGAAATAAAATTCTAGCCACGCTTTCTTCTACTTCTGGATACCCTGTGTAAGGGGTTAAAAAGGTGTGCGATTTGGTTCCTTCACTTTAAAATTTCAGGCGAAAATTTCATTTTCGGAGATTCAGATGTTCGTATTTCCGAATGGACATAGTAACTAATCTACGTGAATCCGAAAAAGGTATAGCAAAGTTTTTGGATTTATTACACTAGGTCACTAGCCCTCAACATGGGCGGGGTCATAGGCGTGTGCAGGGGGTGTGCTGGATGTGCCAGGGCACACCCTAATCACCCTGTGCTCCAGGGCCAATATTAAGGCAGTACAGCCTGCAATCCTGTACAAGACCATGTTCTATTAGTTCAAAAGGGGGGCCCAGGCACCTGCCAATCAGGAGGACCGGCTGTATAGCCTTATTGCTGATATCTATCCTCTTGTTCCTCCCACTGCAGCACTGCCGGCTTCTCCTCCTCTCCCTCTGGCTGAGCTGTAGGGGGATCGGTTCTAGCATCTGCACCTCCATCCTGTCCTTTTTCAGTCAAAAATGTAAGAAATCAGAGGTCTGTTTAGAACCCTGATATTTCACCAAAGCCCCTCAAAAGGGCAGCTAAAAAATGTAAAAAAAAAACAAAATCGAAAAATTATTTTTTTTTAATAAAAAAAGGGGGATTTGTTCACATGTGCTTTGCATTAGCTAGTGCCTCTGTTGCTCTGTATTTGAGCTTTGGGGTGCACTCCCTAATACAATAGGCTGTGCACACCTATGGGCGGGTCCTTTGGGGAGGGGGCTCCCCCCCAAAAGCACCTTGCCCCCCGTGTTTATGAGGACAAGAACCACTTTCCCACAACCCTGGCCCAGTCTGCGGGCATGGGGCTTATCAGAATCTGAAAGCTCCCTTTGACATTTAGAGCCCAACCCCCTCCCTCCCCCGATCCCCATGGGAATGAGTATGGGGGATAAAACATAGTCCTTTATTTGAGAAAATAAATAAATGTCCCCCGAAGCACCGAATGGTGCTGACAGCAAATTAGTCATGGTTATTTACAACTAGCGCTATTCTGAATGAAACAAAACTAATGCTGAAGATACAAAACAAATAAAAAAAATAAAAACTCTTCACATAATGAATGAATCCGAAAATGAAACAACATTTTCCAGTATGCATATGTCTACCACTTAGCCTGTGGACCACATTTCAGTTGTGTGCATGAAAACAACTTCTAATCACAGCTTCAGCTTTTTGTACGGGTATGGAGTGTCCAACAAATTAGCAAAAAGCTAAATTGAGAGCAGTAATCCCTAAAACAGCAGCAAAAGCAGCTACCTAATTCAAGGGTTTAGAGCAATAAGTGGGAGCTTAAGTATCGATAACTGTGAGGAGGCAACATACCAGCAACCCTGCTGGATGAATGAACAGCCCTCTATTTGCCTGACTAGGTTGAATAGAGTTCCTGAATACCTGCGACTCAAATGTTGAGAGGTCTGCTTACAAGGTACTACTGCAGTAGCAGATAAAGATTCCATCCCAAGATCTCCTTATCTGAGGTAGAAAAGTGTCAATGGCAGTACCAAAAATTGGCCTATTCTTAAATAGTAACCAAAGAAAATGTTTCTTGCATATTCTTGGCATTCGAAGAACACAGTCACAGAACCCTACACACCTGAACAGGCTTGATGCCTTTGCAAGACAGACATTTAGAGGTTTGCAAGAGACCATTACAGTCAAATCACAGGGATGTAGTCATTTGCTCCAGGACACAAGGGTTTCTCCTTGAAATAGGGCCATCTTCTTTAAGAAACTTAATCCACACTGACATAGATTCACAAATCTGAGTCACCACCAATAAGGAACAGACAGTTACACGAGATAACTTAAATTGAGACTCAAGTAGGGAATCCAACCGATAGTTGAAATCCTAAGCCCCTAAAATATGGGTAGAAATCCAGAAACACCTAAAGTAAGACCATAAGCAATATGATGGTATGTCTGTTTTATTCCTTGTACAGGAATGCTTTACATATCCTGTGAAGGTCTTTGCAGCTATAATAAAACAATAACAATATAAAAAAAAATGTGCCTGGAACAACAGGCTGATGCTCTAATTGCGGGGTACAATAAAATGCATCAAGGACTCCTTGTCAAATGAAACTTTCTGTAACACAGGCTCTTCATAAGAAGGATGTGAAGACTCTAAATTTTAATCAAATATGGTAATAGGGACCTCATGGACACTTAGAGGTGAAGGTCCAGTAAAGACAGAATCTGATTCTGGTGTGGATGGTGCAGGCGTGTGCTTGAAGTCTTTGTGAAAATATTTCTTATTAACTGTGCACAAAGCAATAAAAAGTTCCAAAATGGATATTAGAGGTCTTGTGAGCATATAGAAAGTTTCAGCCACATGCCGTGGAGCTATAGAACATTCTAATGGGACAACCATATATTAATAAGGATCCCATGATCTATGCTGACGGTGTGGGTCCCTTCTGCAGATGCCACAAAATTGCCTCTATCATCAATAAAGGAGTATATACTAAGGTCACCCATTTCAGTAGGACTGTCCTGTGTGTCTATTAAAAGAAACGTTGCATTGTAGGCTTCTCTTATTAATAAACCCGAGCAGCTGATGCTAAAAAGGGTTGCAGATGGCCAAAGATGATCAAGTCACTGAAGGTGGGCAGTGAAGCAAATCCGGAAAATAATATCCCATCCTCTTGAAGGTTGCAGTATAACTCACATGTCAAAAATTGTACTAACTTACTAAATTCCTGGGTGTCTCAATGGATGATAACAGAAAATATATTGTTGGTTCTCATAACAGGTTTTCTTTAAAAACTGTTTAGAGCCATAATGGTTACTGATATTTGCCTATTATTGCATTTCAGAAGTGTAAAGGTATCATGAATATCATTAAAATGCAAGAAAAATCTTGATTTTCCACTATCTTATTCTCATAATCTACATCATAAATTATTATCAGCTTGTCATTAGCATTAGAAGGGGTCCATAATAGGTTCCTGCTACTTTTATGCCAAGGTCATATGCCATGGTCATATGGAGATATTATTTTTGACATAATTTCTACCAATAATCCTAATTTATTGTTTTATTTTATTTTCAAAAAGGAAATATTTTGTAACATTTTCAGATATATATTTAACCTAATAAGTATAGAAAATGTAAATTCCAGTTGGATGACATTTAGTTTGATGAAGCACTCTACATACATAAAGTACATATATAAAGTATATATTGTCATGTTTTTGAACAAAATACCTCTTTGTAATCCAGGTTACCTGCACTTGCTTCAGCAGCAGCTGGACTTCCTGATGATGAAAACAGCAAAGCATGCCTGCACAATATGTATCAGCTTCTAGTGGTTCGCTTTAGATCTACTTCTAGCATGGGTCTTACCAGCCTTAGAGGGGTGATCAGATATCAAAGGCACAATCTATCTGCTTCTAGCATCTAGTCATGTTTGGCGAGTGGAGCAGGGTGGGGGGAAATGGATTACAGACACCACTGGTACTTGCTTATGATGGTAAAAACAACAACACTAAGGCCCCTTTCACACTGGGGCGGGAGCCGCGGTGACGGTAAAGCAGCGCTATATTTAGCGCTGCTTTACCGTCGTTTTAGCCGCGGTATTCGGCCGCTCGCGGTGCGATTTTACCCCCGCGAGCGGCCGAAAAAGGGTTAAAGACCCCCCGCAGAGTGCCGCAGAGCGCCGCCGTAGCGGCGCTTTGCGGCGGTATTGCCGCGGTATTACCGCGGTTTCCCATTCAAATCAATGGGAAGGAGCGGTATAGGAGCGGTGAACACACCGCTCCTATGCCGCTCCAAAGATGCTGCTAGCAGGACTTTTTTTGCCGTCCTGCTAGTGCACCGCTCCAGTGTGAAAGCCCGCCGGCTTTCACACTGGAGTGAATGGGGCCGGATTTTTTCAGGCGGTATACAGGCGCTATTTTTAGCGCTGTACCGCCTGAAAAAACGCCCCAGTGTGAAAGGGGCCTTATTTATCATTTGGCTGGCAATGTCTGGGGGTGCCTCATGTCCATTAAAATCATTACCTGAACCTACTGGTTTGAGAGATTGGTATTTCATATCTATTAGTGCTGTTTGTGTCTACCGATGTAGCTTTGCAGCCATTGGATAATTTATGCAGGAAACAATTAAACAGTCTTGTGAGTTCACACACTGTAAATATTTGTACAATGCAGATGTACTTCCAGCAGTAAATCATACATGTATTTATATCAGTTGAATGGGGCCATTTTCA
This sequence comes from Lithobates sylvaticus, assembly GCA_028564925.1. Lineage (NCBI taxonomy): Eukaryota > Metazoa > Chordata > Amphibia > Anura > Ranidae > Lithobates > Lithobates sylvaticus. The sequence goes on along the minus strand of CM053031.1, from coordinate 141,583,153 downwards.
CAACCAAATGCATAACCAAAGATAGCAAAAATACCCGATTACCATAAACAAAGCACCTCTACACTGAAAATGTCAGAGAATATTATTCACAGTTATGAACTCTAAACTGTGTATTTCTACAACACTTTACATGATCATAACCACATTACTTACGAAATAATAATCCCATTATCAATGGAGAAGCTGTCTGAAGGTAAGCCAGCAATATTCCACTCTCTGATTTTCACAGGTTCCCCCAAACTGCTGGTGAGAGAAAAGTCCTCTGAACAGGGTAAATTATTTTGCTTGCAAAGTAATGTCCATTCTTTTACTTGCATCTGGAAAACAAAATGCCAAGTTGAGTAGCTTAAAAAACTAGCTTGAAATAAACTTTACATGTATGGGACATACACTACATAGACAATCATTGCTTACACTGCCAGAATGGATTGTTTAAAGAGGAACTGCAGTCCGCTCACATAATTTGTAATAAAAACATCTTTGCCAATCTGAAGCTTCCCTCCAACCACTTTGCATATTATTTTATATTTACTGTGATTCTGTACTTGCCAAATATGCTGCAGAAATCTCCCTCCACTGAGTCTGGCTGTAACCATTTAAACTGTGGGCAGCTGAAGCTGCTGCCTGTTCACTACCTGGATTTACACAGACCCACACCTCCAGCTCTGCAGCTCTCATTGGCCCTCTTTTGACTCATCACCCCTCCCTTCCTGGAAAACTCTCAGGAGAGTGAGAGAGAGAGAGCTGTGCATGATGTCATAAGCCTAGGCTAATGACCAGACAAGAAACAGGATGTGGGCTGTATAAGGTATTTACTGGCAGAAAAATTATGTTTTACTACCCAAAGTTAAAACAACAAGGGCAGAAGATTTAATAGATGGAAAGATGAAAAAACGACTGAAGGTCCTCTTTAAAGACGAATTAGATCTGGTCTACTAAATAAAATTTGAGAACCTTTACTAAAAAATGTGTGAATGTTTACTTTAAGGCTACATGCCCACAGACGATTTTATCCACGTTTTGCATTGAATTCAATGCACGTTACTCCGCGCTGGCTTTCAGACGCGTTTCTCTGTCTCTATTCAAAATCAATGGTTCCCTATGGGAGCCCATTGATTTGAATAGAGGTCGCACCAGAAGTTGGATCAAGAGGATCCGACTTGCGGTGCGACTTGTGTGCTGGGAATCTTGAGGGGGGAACCCAGCGCAATTTAAGAAAAAATTTGCGTGCGATCCCCCCCCCCCAAGACGATACCAGACCCTTCGCTCTGGTATGGATCTTAAGGGGAACCCCCACACCAAAAAAAATAGCGTGGGGGACCCCCTAAGAACCATACCAGACCCTTATCCAAGCACGCAGCCCGGCAGGTCAGGAAAGACCATACCAAGCCACATGCCCTCAACATGGGGGGTTGGTGCTTTTGGGCAGGGGGGACCCTGAACCCCCCACCCCAAAGCACCTTGTTCCCATGTTGATGAGGACAAGGGACTCTTCCCGACAACCCTGGCCATTGGTTTTCGGGGTCTGCCCTACCCTATGTGAATGAGTATGGGGTACATCGTACCCCTACCCATTCACCTGGGGAAAAAAGTGTGAATAAAAAAACACACTACACAGGTTTTTAAAGTCATTTATTAGGCAGCTCCAGGAATCTCCCGGGGCATGATGGGACTGTGATGTCATAAGGGGCGGGGGTCACCCCATGACTATATAAGTCCACACCACACACACAGCATTACGGCGGGAGAGAGCGTTGAGTCAACATTGGAAGAAGAGAAGAGGGAAGAAGACAACGGAGAAGACCGGGCAACCGCTAGCAAAAGACCAGGCAAAAGAGCAGAAGATAGCAGAGGAGCCTGGCAGAAGACACCGGAGACCCCCAGAGTCGGAAGAGTCCTCTGTAGCTGCCTAATAAATTACTTTAAAAACCAGTGTAGTGTGTTTTTTTTACCCCATACTCATTCACATAGGGTTGGGGGGGCGGGATTAAAGGGGGCTCCCTGATTCCGATAAGACCCCCGCCTACAGACCCAACAGCCAATGGCCAGGGTTGTCGGGAAGAGGCCCTTGTCCTCGTCAACATGGCGACAAGGTACTTTGGGGTGGAGGGCGCAGAGCCCCCCTGCCCCAAAGCACCAACCCCCTATGTTGAGGGCATGTGGCTTGGTATGGTCCAGGAGGGGGGGCACTTGCTCGGCCCCCCTTTCCTGACCTGCCGGGCTGCGTGCTCGGATAAGGGTCTGGTATGGATCTTAGGGGGGCCCCCACACAATTTTTTTTTTTGGTGTGGGGGTTCCCCTTAAGATACATACCAGACTGAATGGTCTGGTATCATCTTGGGGGGGGGGGGGCCTCACGCAAATTTTTTTTAAAAACGTTTTTAAATTCCCAGCACGCAAGTCGGATCCTCTTGATCCGACTTCTGGTGCGACCTCTATTCAAATCAATGGGCTCCCATAGGGAACCATTGATTTTCATTAGAGACAGAAATGCCAGACGAGGCTTAACACAGCGTTAAGCCTCGTTAAAGCGCGTTTAACACCATTTGCCGGCTTCTGACGTTTTAACAGCTCTAGTGCTGGAACATCAGAACGCACTTGTCCTGTTTTTTTTTGCAGCTTAAAAACGGCTATGCTATTTACAGCTCAAAAACGCCATGGTGGGCATGAGGCTATAGGCTAACATGGAGAGGCATTTTTAAGCTGCAAAAAACACTCAAAAAAGCCTAATTATTCAATCGTGTCAATCTGTTCATTTTGAATATCCAATCATGTGCATATGCTTTTCACACAATTTTGAGTGATTCTCCACTCATTTAGTAAACCTGCCTTATTGCCCACAAGAAAAAAAATAAAGATTAGACATGCAGTAGTTCATTATAATAAAGCAATATGATTGCACTGAGCCATTGACAAGATCAATTTAATAATAAATAATATTATGGGAACAGCAAATCTAAACAATCAGATGCAGTGATTTTGCAGCACAGTATCGCGAGCTCCCAACTCTCAACCCAGAAGTAGGAATGGATGAATTTTCAGTGGTATTAAAGCTGTAAGTAAACATTTATTATATTGCAGTTTGCCAATTCTTAGATGTAATGGCTGCGTTTATTTTCTTTTTTAGACTTTTTCTTTTATTTTCATCTGGACAGTAAGTATGTTGTTTTTCAAAAGAACAAGCTCTTTTCCAGATGTATAAGTTACAGGTATCAGACAAACCATTACACACTGACAGGTGTACTTCCAATGATCCGCTTTTATTTAATTATACAAAACCTTTATCCCAAAAGGAAAAAAAAAAACTGTTTGCTGTAGCTGCTTATATAGTGTTATGCCCCGTACACACGGTCGGAATTTCCGTACATCAGACCATGTTATCGGAAAATCCGACCGTGTGTGGGCTCCATCGGACTTTTTCCGACAACAAAGTCCTATCGGACTTTTTCCGATGGTGTGTAGCGAATTCCGACGGACAAAGTGCCACGCATGCTCAGATCACATTACAAAACCAAAGCTATTGGCTACTAGCCTCTACGTAGTCCCGTCGTACGCATCGAACGTCACCACGTTCAGAATGATCGGATTTTCCGACAACTTTGTCCGACCGTGTGTATGCAACACCAGTGTCTGACAAAATCCGTCAGAAAGAATTCGACGGATTTTGTGGTCGGAATTTTCGACCGTGTGTACGGGGCATTAGAGTTCAAGTTCAATTTCTTAGTGCTTTTAAATCTGCAAGTCCATCTAACACTGCCCTCCCCAGACTGACAATAATGCTGTCCAAAGATGCTTCTGTGCTCCTTCATCCAGAGTGGAGGACCTCTAATACAGGGGGTGTATTACTGGACAGATCACCAGATTAAAACAGAGGGGGGAAAAGCATAAAATATAAAACTAATGCAGCCACAACACCACTATACCAAGATTGGCAAGCTGCAATATTTTAAATTTTTGGTTTTAGATTTAATACTTGTTTAAGGTTCGGGCGGAACACATGCACTGTATATTAGAAGTCAATGGTTGTTAAGGACACTGGTGGATGTAGACACTGTCCTTAACAACCAGTGATCTCACTGGCCTCATTTACATACATGGGCAGGAATCTCTGGCCATGTACGCAAAGTTTCTGGGGATAGTTAGGGAAAAAAAACATAATTTATTCCATGCCCTTAGGGTTTGGTATAGATTTTAAGGGAAACCCCATGCAAAAACCAAGAAAAAAAGAGTAAGGTCTCTCCCAAAAATCCACACCATAGCCCTCTGCAGCCCTCTTGCTTGTTCCTCCCTTTTCTGGCCTGCCAATCATGCAGATAAGGGTCTGGTATAGAATTTTGGGGGAGGGGGGAAGGCTTCACAACTTTTTCTTTTTGTGTGGGGTCCCCCTTAAAATGCATACCAAACCTAAATGACCTGGTATGAATTAGGGGGGGCCCATTTTTTTTGTAGGGGTCGCCAATTAACATCTTTGTGAGACCCTTATCTAGGATAAGAATCTGGTACAGTAGAATGAAATCCCTAGCTGTTTTCTTTACAAACAGAATGAAGCAGCTGGGAGCTGTCATTTTGCCGTCATTTTGAACCCACTTTTTTCTTTGTGAATGTCAGTATTGCTGTAGTAAGTTGTATAAATCACACACATCGTAGGCAGTTTCAGAGCATCCCCCAGGTATGTTATTCAAAGGAATTTTGCATTTTTTTGTTTCACTTTAAGCATAGAACGGAATAATAAAAATTATTTTTACATTGCTTAATTCTGTTCCACAACACTATGATTTAGCTTCATGCTTGACAGTTTCACTTTACATGAGGATCTAATTATAAAAGTTAAGCATTCACAGAATTGTTGACTTAAATTACCTTTGTAAATCCTGATTGAAGCATAGGTATACACAAACAACAAAATCTGGTTATCATTATGTTTGAAAACTGCACAATATTATCAGCATGCATCTAATAAATGCCAAAAGTGCAAGTTAAAGGTATAAAGATAAGTTAAAGATATACTGATATCAGCTTTTATTGAGCAGTCACATGCATCAAGTTTGCAGGTTCACCACCAGCAATAAGGAACAAACAATAATGTAAGTCATAATAAATGTCTTGAAAATAAGGGAAATCAAAAACGTAAAAAAAATAAGTTTGGACTTTAGATACATTTTAAGTATTATTTAGGGAATTGCATCTGCTAGAAGGAATATGATTAAAGATTAAAAATTACACAATAAATTATCTGCCGGCAGATAATTCTGCTAATTTTAAAACACTAGCTCTGTAACACACGATGATCCAATAACACTAATTCTGTTGCAGGAGGCAAATTCTGAAGAGGAATCAAGAGAATTGTAATTTATATATTCGTGATCCAAATAAGATAACACTGTAATCACCACAACTATAGACATCATGTAATTAAGGCACCGACTGGGATGAATTAATCAAAACTTTAATTATCAACCCCCTGATTATTCTTTTTCTTCTCCGTGGTTGATTAATTACAAATGACTTCCCTTACAGAATTCCTGTGTTGTAAAGCTAATTCTTTCTTTTGTAGACATAGTCCTAAATAACAGTGAAGTGAATGCATTTTTTCTGCAATGTTACAGAATCACTTGAAGAAGATAAATAATGCAACAATTAACAGTAAAGCATACATTCACAATATTTGAGTATTTGGTGCCTAGCAAGTAGTAAATCTTTCCTTAATGTCATCACTTTGCCTCTAGAAGTCAGAGTCAGTTCAGTTCAGGGGGTACTGAACAATAAGTGACTATTTAAAAATCATTATTTTCCCTTTGTTGTACAAATTATACGACATAACTATATAACAACGCAAGAAAGAAAATGCTGATGTGCTGCTGTCATCTACAAATAACTTATAAATCCATGTGTCTAATGTATCATAACCCTTTTTTTCCAACTGCATATTAAAATATGCCCAGTGTATTAAATTCATGTGTTTGCTACTGACAGGTACAGAAAATGTAAAAACAGCTTTTAAAGTGATTGTAAAGTCTCATTTTTTTTCTATTAAAATAACAAACATATTATACATACCTGCTCTGTGCAGTGCTTTTGCACAGAGCAGCCCTCCTCTTCTCGGGCCCCAGGCTAGAGCTCCTGGCCCCTCCCTCCCGTTGAGTGCCCCTACAGCAAGCAGCTTTCTATGGGGGCACCCGAGCCGAGCATCAGCCCTGTGTGTCCTTTCAGACATGGAGCTGCAGTTTGGCCCCACCCTCTCTCTCCTGATTGGCTAACTGTGTTTGATTGACAGCAGCAGGAGCCAATGGCGTCACTTCTGTGTCTCAGCCAATTAGGAGGGAGAGTCTCGGATGGCCGTGGCACTTGTGGACATGGCTGGATAGTGAGGGGGCTCAGGTAAGTATTGGGGGGCTGGTGCACACTGGATGCATTAAGATAGAAAACCTTCTGACTTTACAACCACTTTAAGCATGTTTTTAACCACTTCCCACCCGGCCACTTCATATGTACGGCCGGGTGGGCACTCTCTCCTTCTGAGTGGACGTTCAGGAACGTCCCTCAGAGGAAGGGGGATCGCGTGCGCGTGTTCCCGCACAGCGGCGCGATCCCGATTCGCTCGTGTCACCCCGACGCGGCGCATCTCAGATCAAAAGGAGGGCTCTGTGATTGGCCCTCTTGATCACATGACGGCCGTGTCCAATCCCAGCCGTCATTTGATGTAAACAGAGAGCTGGTTGCTAGGCGATCGGCTCTCCTCTCCTCACATGGAAGTTGTCGGTGAGGATAGGAGAGCGGATCTTTGCAGCCGGTTGGTAATCAGTGAGTATGAGCGATTTTTTACAGCTTTTTACTCACTGATCACCAGTCTAGTGTCACCACACATGTAAAACACAAATGTCCCCACACATGTCCCCACACAATGTCCCCAAAATAGTGTCCCCAAAACACATGTCCCCACATAGTAATGATTCCCAAAACACATGTCCCCCACATATATAACAGTAAAATCACATGTCCTAATGATCATTTGCACACATATGTCCATGATCACCTGCGCACATCTGTACATGATCATTTGCATACATATGTCCGTGATCACACAAACCAATTATTATACACTTAACGGGATGTAGCAGAACATGTAGCAGAATACATTTTGGCTTAAATTTATGACAAAATTCGATTTTATTGGATTTCTTTTAAAATAGAAAGAAGAAAATATTGTTTTTTTTCCAAATTTCCGCTTTTTTTTCACTTATATCGCAAAAAATAAAAAACGGAGTCGTGAATAAATACCACCAAAAGAAAGCTCTATTTGTGCGAACAAAATGATAAAAATGTCATTTGTGTACAGTGTAGCATGACTGCACAATTGTCATTGAAAATGCGAGAGCGCTGAAAGCTGAAAATTAGTCTGGGAAGGAAGGGGGCCAAAGTGCCCAGTATTGATGTGGTTAAACTGCGGCCTCAAACTTGTGCAGAGGTGATTTGAGGTCCCTTCTGTTGTAAACCATGAATTGCCATAGGGAGAAGGCTTCCTACAAGACGTCCTACCTTATATTACACAAATTGATAGTGTACATTTCATATCTTTTCAGTACACCTTTGTTAAATAACAAAATTGATTAATGAAACGCAGAGATGATAGAAAAAAAAATACCAGAACTTTTTTTGTTTCTTCTGCACACAACTACAAAATACAAGTTACCAGTGCCATCCACAGGAGTATAATGGGATTAAACACACAGTTGTCTTCAGGGACACACATTTCTGAACATTAAATTACAATGTTAATGAAAAAGAAAGTAGCAAAATAGCTAGCCTTTCTACCTCATGCTGAGCAAAAATGAAGTTTTAATGTAGCTACCATGGCCTTATCATTAAGTCATAGAATTGACAGTAATAGCAATTAACGTTTAGATTTGGTCCATGTGACATTCTATACAAAATGATGTGCTGGCAGAGGCACAGAAAAATACTAAAAAGCTTGTCTCAAGTGGTGACAATAAATGAATCTGTGGTGATCCACTAACAAAATAAATCAAGACAACTGTTTTTTTTTTTTATATACTTTTAAAATGATGTCGTTCATCTGTAAAACTGCTTTTTAACCACTTGCTGACCAGCCGCCTTAATTATACGGTGGCAGGTCGGCTTGTTCCCGCGAATCACGGTTGCTGTACGGCGGTCCATTTAACAGCTCAATGTAAATAAATAGATCCCCGTTCTGACCGGGGAGTTCAGAGTGATCGTCTGTTCCTAGTGATTAGGAACAGCGATCTCTCTGTATTCCCAGTCAGTCCCATCCCCCCCAGTTAGAAACACCTCCAAGGGAACACATTTAACCCCTTGATTGCCCACTAGTGTTAACCCCTTCCCTGCCAGTGACATTTTTACAGTAATCAGTGCATTTTTATAGCACTGATCGCAGTATAAATGTCAATGGTCCCAAAAAAAAGTGTCAAAAGTGTCCGATCTCTCTCCGCTGGAATGTCGCAGTCCTGATAAAAATCACTGATCACCACCATTACTAGTAAAAAAAAAAAAATAATAATAAAAATGCCATAAATATATCCTCTATTTTGTAGACGATATAACTTTTGCGCAAACCCTTCAGTATATACGCTTATTGTGTTTTTTTTACCAAAAATATGTAGAAGAATATATATTGGCCTAAACTGATGTAGAAATTCCTTTTTTTACATTTTATGGGGGATATTTATTATGGCAAAAAGTAAAAAATATTTTTTTATAGCGCAAAAAATAAAAAACGCAGAGGTGATCAAATACCACCAAAAGAAATCTCTATTTGTGTGAAAAAAAAGGACATCAATTTTTTTTGGGTACAGCGTCGCACGACCTCGCAATTGTTAGTTAAAGTGAGGCAGTGCCGTATCGCAAAAAATGGCCTGGTCATTAAGGGGGCAAATCTTCCGGTTCTTAAGTGGTTAAAGGGGAGTTTTTTTATTTACAACGCAGATTAAAATAGTTTCTTTTGTAAAGCACGCTGTTCTTGTATAGCTTGTATAATGGAAATTTTTAAGTTAGGACAAAGTTTTTTTGTTTTTATGTTACATTTTATCTTGAAAGAGGGTTTGTTTATGTCTATTGTTTTTCTCGGCTGTATTATCGTAATGTTGACATGTTAGTGAGACATTAAAAGTTTTAAGCTGACCATACATGAATGGGAATTTGGTGGGTTCAGCAGGGACTGGCTGAATTCCAATCCATGTGTGGCCACTGCAGTTGAACAGAAGTACCGATATTCAAAAAATGGCAGACATATATTCCTGGAAAATATAGGCATGTACGTCTAACATCAATAGTATGTAAACTATTGGAGGTGATGATAAGGGACTATATCCAAGAATTTGCTGATGAAAACCACATCATTAGTAGTAACCAGCATGGCTTTGTGAAGGGTCATTCTTGCCAAATCAATCTGTTAACATTCTACGAGGAAGTGAGCTGCCACCTAGATAAAGGTAGGCCGGTGCATGTGGTGTATCTGAATTTTGCAAAAGCATTTGATACAGTTCCCCATAGATGCTTAATTTACAAACTGAGGCCTGTAGGCATGGACTATAAAGTTTGTTCATGGATAGAAAAGTGCCCAAAGTGTGGTGATACATACCGTGTACTCAGAATGGTCTGACATTGTAAGTGGGGTACTCCAAGGCTCTGTCCTGGGACCAATTCTGTTTAATTTATTCATAAATGATATAGAGGTTGGCATAAATAGCTCAATCTCAGTTTTTGCTGACGACACTAAAATAAGTAGGGCAATAACTTAACATTAGGATATAGAAACTTTACAAGAAGACCTGAATAAAATAATAGGGTGGGCAACTACATGGCAAATGAGGTTTAATGTTGAAAAATGTAAAGTAATGCACTTAGGGGCTAAAAATGTAAATGCTAATTGCTCACTAGGGGGAGAACTTCTGGGGGTATCTAGGAGAAAGATCTGGGGGTCCTAGTAGAATACAGACTGAGCAATAGCATGCAATGTCAAGCAAAGCCAGTAGAATATTCATCTGAAGAATGCCATCCAGTTCTGGTCACCAGTCCTCAGAAAGAATTGCTGGAACTGGAAAGAGTCCAGATAAGGGCAACAAAATTAATAAGGGGACTGAAGGACCTAAATTATGAGGAACAACTACAAGTACTAAACTTATTCTCCCTGGAGAAGAGACGTTTGAGAGGAGATATGATAACAATATACAAATATCTCAATAGGGATCCCAGCGTAGGTAGGAAACTATTCAGTCTCAGGGAGTGCAAGAAGACACAGGGCCACACAATGAGATTGGAGGAGAAGCGGTTTAACCTTAAGCTGCGTAGGGGGATTTTCACTGTCAGGGCAGTAAGGATGTGGCACTCTCTTCCACAATTGGTGGTGTCAGCAGGAAGTATTGATAGTTTTAAAAGACTCTAGGACGTGTATCTTAGTGAACACAACATACAGGGGTATGGGAAAAAATTATCGACATTGACACACATACACCTACACAGGTTGAACTGGATAGACTGGTGTCTTTATTCAACCTTACCAACAAATGAAATTATGAAGTAGTCATTTACCGATCGATTTTTGTTTAACTGCCTTGTCGCCTAAAAAGCTGCTCGATTAGCAGCTGCAGCCAATGACTGTGTGTTAAACTGTGTATTCTGACAATGGAGGATTCCCCCTGCTGCAAGAAAGGTATTTACGTCCTTACTGTGCAGGCAGACTTACTTCTGAAAGGTTTGTGTAATGTCAAGGTATTTACGTCCTTACTGTGCAGGCAGACTTACTTCTGAAAGGTTTGTGTAATGTCAAGGTTGCTTTAAAATGGAGTAAGAGCACAGTAAGAACCTTACCATTTGGTAATCATTATTCACAGTTTAATGAGTAGGTTAGCAAATGATAAAGGAATCTGTAGGGTGGAAGTGTGTGTGAAAAATGAAAGCTGCACAGACACGGCCAGATATCTAACATTGAGGGAAATAGGCACATGATCTTTGACACTTAAAGTCATAACCCTCTTCTAGGATTACCATTTTTTACTTGTTCTGACCTGACTTTATATTGTGACAATGGGTAAATACCCTTCTATGAGATATTTTTATGTTTGCTGATGTTGGGGAAAATATATGTGTCCAAAACTATGCAGGGAAAAGCATGCCCTTTGATTCTGCCACCCTCAAACAGGATAACCTCTGGAATGCTTTTGAAAATGTAGATATACATTTTTCCTGCCCATGTTTTAGTTTTGTTTCATATGAATATAGTGAAAATCTAGTAGACATACGTTTACTAAATATTTTAAAAACAAATTATTGCCCTGTCTGGACTCATATCTACACATTTTAGCTGTGTTGCGTTAAAAAAAAAGACTTGCTTGCTGTATCTTTGCGGAGGTTTCGAGCTAAAGGTAAATAAAAATGCATGTAAAATGCACAATGTACCTACAATGCACAGTGCCTACTACATACCTAAAATACATAGATGTGAAAAGAGATTGCCAGCAGTGTGCAGAGGGCCTCTAGATTGCCAATTGGGGTTTCCCTTTTCCTAAACCCTGAAATAATGTATTAGCTCTTAACAGGGCCACCAATCAGAACAGGAACAAGTGCTATATGTGTCCCCTAAAAACACACTTCTTAGTGCTTGATATTTACTATAAATGTATAAGAGAGTTTGAATATCTGGCAATAAATAGGAACAGTGGTGATGTCAGGACTTGTGTCAGTACCTGGGTTACCTGCTGGTCGCACTGTTGTTCCCAGAGTCAAAGGACGCAGTTCTGGTGGCCACCAGCGGGTGTCTCCCAGCAGTCAGTCTGTCCGAGTAATGACATGGGCTGCTGGGAGGTATATAATCCCATGTTTAACTGAGGTTTAATGCTTCAGTATTCTTCCTGTGAGCCATGTCACTGTCTGATCCTGACCCTGATCCTGTGCCTTGCTCCTGTACCTGATCCTGCACCCGATCTTGCTCCTTGTTCCTGTGACCTGCTCCCTGCATCTGGACTCCCAGTACCCTGCTCCCTGCACCCCTTGTTTCCTGTTTTAGTTCTGACTCTTCCCATCTTATGAGAGCTCCCTCCATTTGTACATAGGTTATCGTTTGGTTCTGCACTGTCATGTTTCTTTTGGCACTTCATATTGTTTATGGTTTACTGGTGTTGGTGTTATAAGAGTGATATTTGTAAATTTAATTTAACCCTATTCACCTTATTTAAGGTGCAGCCCACTTATCTGGTCACCCTTGCTGGATACCTACATGTGGTATCCCTTACAGGTGAAAATTGGACACCTGTATAGTATATGGGGCATATGTATGACTGTATTACAAGTGTACCCTGTATTAGTGCTTTTTAATGTATGCATCTACTTATTCATGCTTTCAATGTCCTATAGTTTTGCCTGGGTGCCTTGGCATCAAATCCTCACACTTGTGCCTCCAGTGTCCCTGATCACTGCCCCAGTGTAGTCATAATAAACAATGCAGACTCTATCAAACTCTATTTGTGTCAAAAAACAAAAAAACAAAAAAGATAACAATTTCATATGGGTACAGTGTTGCATGTAATTGTATTGCAATTGCATTGTAATTCAAAGCGTGACAGCGCTTAAAGCTGAAAATTGGCCTGGACTGGAAAGGGGTGAAAGTGTTCGGACTTGACGTGGTTAATGTCTACTGAATATTATTTGTATTTTAAAAGAATATAATTTAGATATTGTTTAATCATCCCACAACCATTCCTTCTATAGTCAGTTTTAGTAATGTATGACCAATTTTGGCAATTCATGTAGCCATTTAGCGGTTGTAAGATGACTGCTTACACAGGTTAAAAAAAACTCATTATATGACTTTTTTTTTTTGTTGTTTTACCCCAGTCACTCTATATTTGACTTCTGTCAGACTTTTATTTGAAATGTTAAACAGCCTAGTCTGCTAATATGAATATGTTCCATATAAATAACAAACAGCTTGTGGCAAACCAAAATGAAAATGCCACACTTCATTTGAAAACAGTAAAATATACTGAAGAACTTTTCACTGCTGAGGATTTAATAATAAAAGTTCAGGAACCAAAGCAGTGCTACATTTTCCATCGATGACATACACTCAATGTAAATAAAACATCAAATTATCATCTTAATGAGGTTTATGCGTAATTAAACTAGAACCCTTAGATATTATTGTATTAAATACCAGTTGGGTGGATGAGATGATTTATCTCCATTTATGTTATGATCACAAAGCCTATAAAAGATTTGCAGCTCCCTATATAAGTTAGTGAAAGAGAGCCAAAGGCTTCTAATGATAACAGGATTTCACTAATGATATCAAATAGTAACATTTATCTTTATTTTATATAGTGAATAAAATAAAAGACAGAGCAACTCTGCTTTATTCTGAAAGAAATTAGAAAGTGTTATTTTTTACCATACCAGGGATTTTCAATTAAAATGAGATTAAATTAATCAAATCAAATAAATCAAGCCAGGTAAACGGCAGAACTGCATAAATATGCCTTAAAGCCCTTAGTATAAAGGTTATTTTCAGCATCTGGCCTGTACAGGACAAATGGGAAATGGGTAGTTTTTGCTTAGTGGATGGTGATATGGGTGTTCTTAAAGTTTTTACCAGTTGCATGATTTTCCCAGAATACATCCCTTCTGATCTGAGTAAGTGGGGGTTGAAATAGGTTTAGGCATTGGAGATACTGTAGGTTATAGCTACGCAATAGTTGTGGGTGTTTTATTCTTAAGGAAAAAAGAGACAATAATATGGAAAGAAAAATAGCAGAATTGAGTCATTAGGGATTACAGTAGTTTTAATATTTAAGAGATTATAGTGGAAAAATATTTATAATAAAGCCGGATGGATATCCAGATTTACCAAGCCAAGGGCTGTTAAATATCTTCTCATAGCTTTATCCATGCATATTCAAGCTGCATCTAATGTACTTTGTGTAGCCCCGTAGGGGTTGCTGAAAGTTGTGGTTCACCCGTCACCCTGCCCAGCCCAACGTCCATCTTACGGCCACTCAGTAACACAGACCAGTCCATAGCTTGTTTTGTTTTATTTTATTGGGGGGATTAAACTTGGATGGGTATTAGGGAATTATGGGATGCCCAGGATTTTAGAAACAAACAATTGTGAATTGTAGATCAATCAACTGTGAATTGTAGATCAATCAATTGGGACTTCTATGAACACTCCCTGTACTAACACCTCAATCTTCTCTCCAGCACTTCCTTGCTACAGACTGTTCCTCCACCAGCACTTCCCATGCTGCAGACTGTTCCTCCACCAGCACTTCCCTTGCTGCAGACTGTCACTCCTCTGGACTAGCTAACTCCCCGTGGTTAGGCCTGACACTGCTCCAGCCAGATTTCAATGAACTGCCTTTTGCTAGTAGGGACATTGGGCCCCTGTGGTGTAGAATAGTTCAGGTGCTAGCTGTCCTCTGCTCAGCTACCACTCCCAGATAGCTCTCTTCAGGCCCCGCCAGCCAGCCTGGCTGCAAAGACCCCTTTCCACTGCCCTTCTCCACAATCCTCTCTCCACTGGTTCTGCACCCATCTCTCAAACTGCAATCTCCCAGTTCTCTCAGGCATGCCTCCACACCCTCTTACCCCAGCTCCTCCACTCGACAACTCCTCCCCAGCTGGGCTGACCACAGGTATTTAAGGAGGCCTGCCCCCGCCAATCTAAGTTGGGGATTGGTCAAGGCTCCCTAAATACCTCAAGCAGCTACACCTCTTCTCCCCTTCTCTCCTTCCAGGACCTTATAGAAGGAAGGGGGAGGTGATGGTGATGCCACCTGTCAGTCACCCAACTCTCCCTGAGCCACTCCCACCCCAGAATGAAAACAAACAGGCCTAGCCATACGCTAGGCCTGCCCAAATTTTCCCACCCTGTCAAAAACTCTTTACTTCTAGCACTCATTAACTAGAGGGTGCTATACTTGTTATTGCTATCAAAATGTTTTTTAAACATGTATAAATTGAAGAACCTGCAGTTATTTATTTCTTGGTCTAGGAAATGTTTTTTGTCTTAAATAACAGTTTAATGGTTCATACAACCTTACAACTATTTATTTTGACACTTTCTCATGAAGAATATGAAAAATCATAAATCTTGAAAAAGTCTTTTACCAATTTGCCCATTAAGGGCAAATGATTCAATGCACCCTCACTCATAGGTCAACAAATTAACAATATTATGTTCCACATTCTTATCTTGACTGATTACTTTAAAAGATATTCTTTGTTGGACTAGCAAAAAAAAATGTAATTCCCTTTGTTTTTTTAATATGTATGTGCACAGAGCTTTAACTGTTCTTGAAATTGTTTCTAGGTTTCAATCTACTCATCTTTGTTGTGCTAAACTAATTTCTAATAAGCACATCAAAATATAACTGTTGTACTGTATAAAATGCAGGGACAACTGTTTACTAGAGTGAAATCAATTGTACAATCTCCCAGAATTAATAAAGTAAAGTAAATAAAGTATTCTTTGTTTCAATTTTAATTAATTCATTCATTACTGTAATGAAGTCAGGCTAAATATGCATGAATAAATATGTCTCTTTTTTACTTTTACTTACTACCTAAGTGCTACTGCAAGAGTTAAAAAATTCAGCGCAAAGGCGATTTGGACCATGTTCTTTCACATAAGCTGTCCTGAGATCTGGCATGCCCCACTGAAGACTGCCCCAATTAACATCATTCTAGTTTTCTGAGCAGACTTGTTGATTAGGGAAGTTCAAAGTGTTCAGGGGTGTGTGTCAGGGAGCTGAGCGGCTGCTTGGCTGCTTGTGTGCAGTCAGATTTTCCTGGTTCTGCAAGTAACCCTTGATGCAGCACTTAGGAGATAATGAAAAAGTTTTAAAAAAAATGGTCATTTAATACTGTATATGTAGCCAGAAAGCAGTCATACATTTAAGCAAGTTTAACAGGCTTTACCACTTAAAGTGGTTGTAAACCCTTACAACACACTTTCACCTACATGTAAGCCTAGATTAAGGCTTACCTGTAGGTGCTGTAAATATCTCCTAAACCTACATGGTTTAGGAGATATTTACAATTCCCCGTTCAAGGATTCCTTCTGTGCATGCGTTGATGTATTCGCCGCATGCACACTTTAGAAGGGTCACGGCGTGCCATTTTCATTAAAGCACATGCCGTGACTTGCGGCTCCCGCGAGTGACGTCACGCGACTCTGGCCAGTCACAGAGCCAGAGTCCGCGACCTCGGAAAGGAAGATGGACGAAGATGGAACGCTTCCAGCCGGCGAGGAAATCGGGGACATCACAGGCTCTGTAGTTTCACTAAACATATTTATGCACTTGTTTCAGTATCTTGAAAACGCCATTATGATGATTTACTTTACCCCCTGACCCCTTTCACACTGAGGTGCTTAAAGGTGATACAGCGCTAAAAAAAGCGCCTGCATAACGCCTGTAAAACACCGCTCTTGTCTCTCCAGTGTGAAAGCCTGAGTGCTTTCACACTGGAGCAGTGTGCTTGCAGGACGTTAAAAAAACTCCTGCAAGCAGCATCTTTGGAGAGGCGAAGGAGCGGTGTATACACTGCTCCAAAACCGCTCCTGCCCATTAAAATCAATGGGGCAGTGCCGCTGTACTGCCGGCATATCGCTGCTGCAGGCCTTATACTGAGAATAAGAGCCCTTTCACACTGAGCCACCCTGGGCATTTTTTGCGGCACTATTCGACCGCTAGCAGAGGTTTAAAGCGCCGCGCTAGCAGCTGAATAGCGCCGCAAAAATGAAAAGTGTTTAAAAAAAGGGTTCGGCGGCACTGCCCATTGATTTCAATGGGCAGGTGTGCTTTAGGAGCTCTTAATGCGCTCCAAAGAAGCTGCTGGCAGGACTTTTTCTGACGCCCTGCCAGTGCACCGCTCCAGTGTGAAAGCCCTCGGGCTTTCACACTGGAGTGAATGGAGCAGCTGTTTCAGGGCGGTTTGCAGGTGCTATTTTTAACGATATAGTGCCTGCAAAGCGCCTTAGTGTGAAAGGGGTCTAAGTCTTGTTTCCACCAGCATTACCTTGCCATTAGAAGGTGCTGTTTGGAGGAAGGAGACCTGCTCTA
The DNA here is from genome assembly GCA_028564925.1 of Lithobates sylvaticus. Classification (NCBI taxonomy): domain Eukaryota; kingdom Metazoa; phylum Chordata; class Amphibia; order Anura; family Ranidae; genus Lithobates; species Lithobates sylvaticus. The sequence continues at coordinate 141,566,060 of CM053031.1, read as the reverse complement.
CAATGAGTACCTGCCTCCTTCGCTGAAAAAACAAAACTGTATTCGTTGTTCCTTGTTAGTACAAGGATACCATAATACTATAATTAGTTTTTATGACTGCACAGCAAGAAAATATCAACTCAACCTTTGAGTTTTAGACATCTTGCTTTACTGTGGTTGGTGTAACATTGCATAGCATATGGGTAGAATGTGTCTGTGTAAATAGTTAGTAGATAATAGTAAGCCCAGTTTAGGCAGAAGGGATTTTGTGTAAAGACATTGGGGTTGATATACTAAAACTGTATAGTACAAAATCTGGTGCAGCTCAAACAAAACTGAACAAGCTGAAGCTAGAAGCTGATTGGCTACCATGCACAGGTGCAGCAGATTTTGCACTCTCCAGTTTTAGTAAATCAACCCCACTGTTTGTCCTGGTTTATATATAAAAAATGCTGAATGACACTGTGCACACAAATGCCATCCAGTTAATTTGTTGGGACCTGTGGTTAGTGGGGAGTGATTTTTCTTAATACATTTAATTATATAACCTAAAGGATATGTTCACCTTAGGGAAAATGTTACATGTTCTACCTGTTCTTAGGGTGGAACATGTAACAAGTTCCCAGTCTTGTAGCATCTCGCCATAGATCTTGCATCGGTGCTGAACACCGGAGCAATGCTTTACGGGTTCCTAAAAAACTAATAATAACTGCACATTTTTTTTACCTGCAAGGAATATATTGTACCTTGATCTCCTCTCTGACTAAAGAACCCAGAAGTGACAATGATTTTGTCACTTCCAGTTTCAGACCGGTCAACCCTTGCCTACTGTAGCCAAGGATGCATCTAATAAAGCATTATCTGTGATCTGTGATTAATTTGCTGTAATGGGGTCAGGAGAGAAATTGGGGGTCTAACAGAACTCTGATGCATCCATAAAGATCCTCTCACCTGCCCATGCTATCGCATAGGGGACTTGTTAGCCCCCTTGTATTAGAAATAAAGTTAAATGAAAAATAAATAAAAATGCGTAAAAAAAATAAAATTTTAACAAAATAATAAAATGTAAAAAATGTAAAAGCACCCCCATCTCCCCCATACATGCAAAAGCAAGCGTCGGCCCCCCATGTTATATAAACAGAGATTGCACAACACATATGAGGTATCGCTACATCAGAGTGAGAGAAATAATTCTATGGGCATTATTCTTTCTTAACTCTAAAATTATAACCTGTAAAAACTTTTAACGCACCACCAATGAAAAACGTTACAGTAGTTTTTCACCATAGGTTGTTTCAGGAGTCTTGACATATTTGGTACCTGTTTACTTGATGCAACCCCATTTTTTTATATTTTACCAAAACGTTGAGTATTAGATTGTTTTAGTGTAATTATTCTTAAAAATATTTGAATAATTCCTGCTTTCAGAAAATATATAATGGTAAAAAGAGGGGGGGATATTGCGCTGTATGCGATTAAAAGGATGAAGCTGCTAACATTCCCGAAAGATTATCGGTAGGTCAAGAATGGGTTTTAGATGTATGTAGCGCTTTAGGGAAAATTTAGTGCCTAGAGAATAGGTACTATATGGGTATGGTAAAAAAGGATGTTTGCCAAATATGGCGTGGTACCAACCTCTATCTACCTTATATATAAATGAATATGAATGAATATAAAAGAATATAAAAGCATAAAACCAACCCTTATATATAAATGAATATAAAAGCATAAAACCTCATAACATGAGCACAGTAAAAATATGAAGTATAAAAGCTTATACTAAGCAAATGCAAAGAGGCAAATTGAAAGTAAAAACAATTGTGGTTATATATAGTGACAAAAACCTTGATTGGTTTGAGTGTGATATATCGTGACAAATAGATATATAAAAATAGAAAGACAAATTTTGTGATAATATCAGCTCAACAGTGGTTGAGACAGTTGGTGCCAAGTGAGAAACCTATAAAAACAGGCCTATATTTGTATTAAAGATGGCGTGGTGCTGTCGCTCTGGTTCACCCGACGCGTTTCGTCCGCATAGACATCTATGCGGATGAAACACGTCGGGTGGACCAGAGCGACAGCACAACGCCATCTTTAATACAAAAACAGGCCTGTTTTCATTCTACCAAATGTGAGTGTTTTTAATTCGTTTATATACCATTAAAAACTTTCTTAAACGGTATCACGCTATGTGAGTTTTTCCTTCCATGATATTACAATACGGTTCCCTACATGGATTGTTGATACCCACCCTTACATCTGATACACATCTCCTCGTGACCATTGACACAAGCGGTACCTATACGAGCCTTGGAGCCATTGAATCGAGCAGAGATCTGCCAACCCTATAATGATAAGCCTTTGCGACTTGTGAGGCATATGCCCCTTCAAGTCCATTTGTTCCGGTAAGCCTTATTCCAGTAGGCTTAAGAGCCACCAGTCAACTATCACCCCACCTAACACATTGAAGTCACCTGCCGGAATTTGTGACATTCACCTGACCACCAACCATATTCTTTTTGGACTTCACTACCATACACTTCGGTGTATAGGTTTCTCACTTGGCACCAACTGTCTCAACCACTGTTGAGCTGATATTATCACAAAATTTGTCTTTCTATTTTTATATATCTATTTGTCACGATATATCACACTCAAACCAATCAAGGTTTTTGTCACTATATATAACCACAATTGTTTTTACTTTCAATTTGCCTCTTTGCATTTGCTTAGTATAAGCTTTTATACTTCATATTTTTACTGTGCTCATGTTATGAGGTTTTATGCTTTTATATTCATTTATATATAAGGGTTGGTTTTATGCTTTTATATTCTTTTATATTCATTCATATTCATTTATATATAAGGTAGATAGAGGTTGGTACCACGCCATATTTGGCAAACATCCTTTTCTTTTACCTTTCAACATTAAAGACAACTTTTTTACCATACCCATATAGTACCTAATCTCTAGGCACTAAATTTCCCCTAAAGCGCTACATACATCTAAAACCCAGAAAATATATAATGTTTGGGAGCTTTAAAGTTATTGTAAAGCTTGATTTTTTTTTAAACAACAAACATGTCATACTTACCTGCTCTGTGCAATGGTTTTGCACAGAGTAGCCTGGATCTTCTTCTTCTTGGGTCCGCCAGAGTCTATGGCTCCTCCCCCCGCCACCGAGTGCCCCCATAGGAAGTTGCTTCCCATGGGGGCACTCGTGTATGCTCACTTCAGAGTGTCACACAGCCCGGCTCGGGCCCGCCCCCCACTCTATGCAGACAGGTTTTGACTGACAGCAGCAGGAACCAATGGAACTGCTGCTCTCAACCAAGCCTGTCAGAGCCAGGAGAGGGGAGAAGAGCTGCTGCAGACATGCACAGTGCTGGACCGAGATAGGGTTTAGCTGAGTATTTGGGGGGGAAAGCCACTATTAAAGGGTTTTTTAACTTAATGCAGAGAATGCATTAAGGTAGAAAACCTTTTACCTTTGGAACCACTTTAAGTAATTTTCTTGCAAAAAATCCTGACTTAACATGTGTTAATTAAAAAGAATGCCCCAGACAGCATGTTTGGCTGGATCAGATTGAGAGATTTAATCCAGCCCCCAATACACTTCTGCAGAAGCAGATCCCTTATAATAATGATCAGTTGGTTACTACTAGATGACTGCTGAAGGGGGAGGCTTAACAATTTAGAAGTAAATCTAAAAACGTAATGATTCTCTAACCAAACTAATCCTGGAGACAACTGGACCACTTAGGTACTTGGTAAAGCTTTTATCAATTTCCATCATATAATCATATACATTATACATTTCCTTGGAATTGATGTCTCCCCCTTGGGCCTTTTTCTCTTTTTCAGTTTTGTTCAGTTAATGATTAGGATCAATCAAATATTTTATTTCTTTGGAGAGCCCTCTTTGAAAAATATCAAGAGTGCCTCCTGGAACTGCAGGGGGATTAAATAAATATTTCTTCATTAAAGTTTTTTTTTCATATTCCTATCATTTTTCATTTGGTTAGAACAGCCTATCAATTTACATAAATCTGTTTGTTTGGAATCATGATTAGACATACAGCTAATATTAAAACTAGGAAACCAACTGTATAAAAAGGAGGAGAGACTCCTAATACCCAAGAATATATCAGTTTTAAATTTAGTAAAATAAAAAAGTGGTAGCGATACAGTAACTGAACCATTTCTTAAAGTAACAGTCTTCCAATAAATCCACCTCTGGTATATTAATCACTTGACAAATACTGTATCTGTGTCAGACTGTACTTCACCTAGATCCATATCTTTAGAGTTTGCAAACTATGAGTTTATTCATAAAATTACATTTTAGACAATCTTAACAGAAGTCTGCCAATGGAGGCAACAATCAGCTTTCTCTAGAGAAAAGCAAAAAAATAAACTTTACATCTATTAGTTGATAGTATTAGGTATTAAAATTTGTCAATCAAATCCCATATACAAATTTCAACTATAACTCCAGATCTTGTTAAAGGAAAGGTGTTGAGATCAGTTGTAGATTTAAAACTGGGAGAAAAGCTATACCGTAGCCATCCTTAGAAACCAATTATGCAATATCTGCTAAAAAGAATTCTTGGGAAGTCCAATCATCTTTGAGATAAATTTGGTTACACAGCAATTACACTTTTAGATTTTATGCTGAGACTGTATGTACTGGGATCAATAGGTCTGAAGTAGCATAACATAATGAAGGTATACCTTAATACTTTTATTGTTCTGTACATATTTGATTTATAATTTGTTCTTTTTGCAAAATTTGATTACTGACAATTTTAAATGCTTAAAAATATTGTTATTCTTAGAAGCTGTGTGTTTATCAAGAGGAGTGTTTTAGACCCCAAGTATTTTCATTGAGGGGGTGGGTAGGTGAGAGTATGCCTGAGACTTGTGGAGGCACATTTTGATGTGCTAAACAGCTAATAGTATTGGGACCCCTCTGATCTAAGCCAGCTATATATTTTTTCTATACCTTAAGCAATAAAATTTGTCGAACCAGTATGGCGAGTGCACGATTGGGATGTGCATGCATGGTTTATGTGTCGCCTTTAAGGTGACACATGACAGGTCACTGAACCCTACAAATATACAATAAAACAAATGATAACTGATACCAGTATATCCTTGGATCTCTGTTTTTTTAAAAAAAGAGAAAAGACAAAAGAGAGAAAGGATGCTTTAGAATTCATATACATAAACCCTTCTTAAATGTCACCTTCAGCATGGATTGGCATTATAAATGTGGTGACAATTGGGAGATACCTGGTAGATGAAAGTTAAAGCTTCAAAAATGACAAACTATCTTCCTAAAATACATATAGAAACTCCCAGAAAATCTGTTTTTAAATAAATATTTGCTATGCAGTACACTCATTTAGTGAAATTCTAAAACACTGGGACCCTATTTTAACATTCTCAAATTACAGTTGTCATTATAAGTTTGCAAACATTTACTGTATGCAGAAAGGAAAGCACTGTGTATTAATGAATCCACAATAAAGATAAGATCTAGGTGTCTACTTAGTATTCTTGCTTCTTCACTGTGACTACTGTAAGGTTTGTATTGTAAGATTAAATTGCTCGTGTAACTTTCTGCACAATACTGAAACATAGGTTGCAGCAGAACATAAAAAAAAATGGTAGTAGTAAACTGACAATAGCTAAACATTTTATATCTGGTCTTAACAATGGATCCTTGGAGGGGAGTAAGAAATATCTAATAATATACTGTAAAATATCTCAGTATTTTTCGGTTTGCATACTTCAAAATACTTTTACCAATATAATTACCTGTCGGTAACTAGAAGTGAAAGCGCCTTGGTAAGCTACAATTCCAGAAGAAATTAGGATATCGCCTGTAAGGTTAATATAAAGTTTTCCAAGCTCTTTTGCAGTTTGACTCCATCTTGTTTTTTCACCACCTAAACCTCCAATCAATTGTTCTGCACGATCAAGCTTTTTGCTGCACAAGTCAACCTAAAAAGAGAGTTGCTTAATTAATATGGATGTCAGAAAAAGAGAAGGCACACAGAGAACTAAAGCATCTTGTTTTTAAAAGCAAAGGTTAGGGTTACAACATCTGGACCAATGGGAAGATTTTCCTTAGTTTACGTGTTTGTCATGGGATAGGAGGGGAAGTTAAGTCTCCAAATGGGCCAAAGACAACAAAATAAACCCGACAGTGCTACATATTCTTCATTCACTTTATTCCCCAATCTATTCAAAACCTAAAATGAACAGTCCACGCATGATGCATGAAGGAAAAAGAATCACCTTCCAACAAACATTTCCAAAAAAGTATTTTCATTTTCAAGTTAACAAAGTGTCAGAACTCCATGCCATGGATTGGATTCACTAAAGAAGAAGAGAATGTTTACTGTGCAAAGGGAATTTGCTTTGCAAAGTGAATATGGTAATATTGTGCTGACTATAATCAAACATTTGCAAGCAAAAAAATAAACTAAGTGACAGTTCCCTTGCAAAGTAAAAATTCACTTTGTAAAGTGAATATGCTCTAATCCTTTTGTAAATCAACTCCAATGTGTCAAATCTTTAATAATGATGCAGATCATGGTACAGCACACATTTTTACAAAAGCTTTTGTCTATTTATTGTTGTGTGCATACATGTGTTTCACCTAATGAATCCTACATTTTTATTTTTTGAACACTTGAATTTACAGTCATATATATATATATATATATATATATATATATATATATGTGTGTGTGTAAGAATCAAGACGGGACGCGTACTTCAATTGCAAAATCCTTTACTTCATTATTTCAAAAACGCACGTTTCAGTTGGAAACCCTACTGAAAGCAGCGCTAAAAGACAGTCTGATACCTCGTGATCTTTTTGAATTTCTACTTCCCTCACACACTAGGATTCCGGTCCTGTATATGTTGCCCAAGATTCACAAGAACAGTCAATCCCCTCCTGGTCGCCCGATCGTGTCGGGTAGGGATTCAATCTTTGTCCCGACGGCACGTCTATTGGACAGGGTCCTGTCCCCCCTCGTCAGGAACACAAGATCCTATATTAGAGATACACAGGACTTCCTATCTAAAATTAGAAAAACACCGTTATGTCAGGGTGATGAGATACTTGTAACCTGGGATGTAACCAGTTTATATACCTGTATTCCACATAGGGAAGGAATTGATGCAGCCATTGGACTTATTAGACGTAGTGACACTTATTCTGAGGCTCAAGTTAGACTGTTTGAAAACTTGTTTAACATTCTGCTATCAAATAATTATTTTCTTTTTAACCACCTCACTACAGTGCATTTTCACCCCCTTCCTGACCAAGCCATTTTTCAGCATTCAGCGCTGACGCACTTTGAATGACAATTGCGCAGTCATACAACACTGTACCTAAATTAAATTGTTATCATTTTTTTCCCCACAAATAGAGCTTTCTTTTGGTGGTATTTGATCACCTCTGCGGTTTTTCTTTTTTGCGCAATAAACAAAAGAAGAGCGACAAATTAAAAAAAAAAAACAATATTTTTTGCTTTTTGCTATACTAAATATCCCCAAAAAATATATAAAAAAACATTTTTTTTTCCTCAGTTTCGGCCGATACGTATTCTTCATATTTTTGGTAAAAAAAAGATTGCAATTAGCGATCATTGATTAGTTTGCGCAAAAGTTATAGCGTTTACAAAATAGGGGATAGTTTTATAGCATTTTTATTAATATTTTTTTTTTTACTAGTAATGGCGGTGATCAGCGATTTTTATTGTGACTGCGACATTTATGGCGGACACATCGGACATTTTTGACACATTTTTGGCACTATTGTCATTTATACAGCAATCAATGCTATTTAAATGCATTGATTCATGTATAAATGACACTGGCAGTGAAGGGGTTAACCACTAGGGGCGGGGAGGGGTTAATTATGTTCCCTAAGAGTGTTTCTTACTGTGGGGGAAGGGGACTCACAAGGGGAGGAGACCGATCGGTGTTTCTCTGTACAGAGAACACACCATCGGCTCCTCTCCTCTGACAGGACCGTTGATCTGTGTGTTTACACACACAGATCAACGGTCCTGCTGTGTTACCGGGCAATCGCGGGTGCCCAGCGGACATCGCGGCCGCTGGGCACGCGCATCGGTTGCCCAGTGACACGGCGAGAGCGCGTGCGCGCTCCCGGTGGCGCGCGCGCGCTCCCTGCAGTGCACAGAAGGGGAGGACGTCATATGACGCCCTCCTGGAACGAGAGCTGCGCCGCCTGGCCGTCATTTGACGGCCGGCGGTGGCAAAGCGGTTAAAGATCAATTCTATGTGCAGCAGAATGGTGTTGCCATGGGATCCAATGTTGCCCCGCCATACGCTTGCTCATTTATGAATGAGTTCGAGCATAAATATGTATTTGTAAATTAGGTTTTTCAGCAACAGTGCGCCACCTGGTGGCGGTATATAGACCATGTCTTTGCAGTGTGGCGGGGCAACATTGAATCCCTTATGGCTTTTGATGAGATACTGAATGGCTTCTCTCTGGATATCCAGTTTAAAATAAATGTTGGAGGGAACTCCATTCCGTTTCTGGATACCAGAGTATACATTCACCAATGTCGCATTGAGTCAGATCTTTATGTCAAACCAACTGATAGGAACCAACTCTTAATGTTTAACAGCTACCATCCACCTCATGTTTTTAGATCTATTATAAAAAGCCAACTACTGAGGGTGAAACGGATAGTGAGAGATGAGACTATAAGAAGAGTTAGACTTGATGAGATGTGTTGCAAATTTAAAGAACAGGGATATCCAGATAATCTAATTAGACAGGAGCTTGCAAAGGTAATTAATGATGTGGTAGTGGTCAGGAATCGGCACCATGATATGGATAAACCTAGACTCCCTTTCAGTTTTCAGTTTAATAGTTATAGTGAAAAGATATTTAATATTATAAAAAAACACTGGCCCCTATTGAAAAGATCTTACCCCCAGATTGAAATCCTACAGCAAATTCCCATGCGGGCGTATCGCCGAAACAGGACCATAAGGGACTGGTTAGCAAAATCAGAATTTAGGGATGAGAAAAAGGTATCTAAAATGACATTCCTTGGCAGCAAAAGGAAGGGATGCTTCCCTTGCTTGAAATGCATTCAATGCAGTTTACTTGTTAAAGGTGACCATTTTATACATCCAACATATGGTGATAAAATCACTATTAATGGCTTCTATACTTGCCAGTCCTCTTATGTTATTTATATTCTAATATGTCCCTGCGGGTTATTATATGTTTGGGAGACCACACAGAAAATCAAGGACAGGATCGCACAGCATCGCAGTACAATTCGACTAAAACAGCCGACTTTCCCTGTATCCAAGCATTTTTTGGAAAAGGGGCACTGCGATTCTGACTTGCGATACATGGTCCTTGAGGAAGTTATTAGGGACAAAAGAGGTGGTGATCGGATCCTTAAACTGAGAAAGAGGGAGGTTTGGTGGATTAACCGATTAAAATCTTTGAGCCCGAGCGGAATGAACAGAGATTATGATTTATATTTGTTCCTATGACACACGATATATGATTGGTGGTGCTGCATGAACTTTTTATTTATTTTTGCATTGTTTTGACTTCTACTAATTTTTGATACTGATATAAGATTTTTCTGGTGGTCATGATGCTATGCGATTTTGATACCAATGACCCTTTCTTTTCCTGCAGGAAATGTTGGGAGCAGTATCATTGCATGCTCCGGTTGGAATCTGGTGAAGAAGAATTATTGCAGAAATATGAGATAATTGTTATTGCTTTTTCATGGTATCATGACTAGTTACCGAATTGGAACAACCCGATTGCTTGCATAATGTATGGTGATCTTAATTGGTTGGATACTTTATCTTGCTGATGGGGTTAATTTTGAAGCTTTCAATTAATACTGATTAGTGATCTGTGACATACACCTGTGTGTTGAACTCTTGAGTTTGGTATATATATGTTTTGTTTGAGATAGTATGCTACACAAGCCAGAGTTAGCCTGACGAAGAGCCTTGCTCGTAACTGTACAGTGGCTGTGCGTTTTTGAAATAATGAAGTAAAGGATTTCGCAAATTGAAGTACGTGTCCCATCTTGATTCTTACATGAATATTGGTGGAGTATTGGAGGTACCACTTTGACGCCTGCTTCTAATACTTTATTGCTGAATGAAAAGTAACCTGCCCAAATTTGACAATATATATATGTAAAAGTCCTGTCTATGAGCCAACCGAGGCCTGACCTTTTTTGAGTTCATGGCTAACTGTCACCAACTACTATCCTTCTACCCTGGCTACCAAAGCAGTCTCATTGGACACTGGAATGGTAGTTAACTGAACTCAGCCAATGATTGCTCCAAATAACAAAAAATCCAATTAAATCACAGACAGGCACAGGAGAGGCTTTTCTTGGTAAAGTGGGCACAGCATTTTGTATATTATGTATTTAAAATGAATGCTTGCCAAGTAAAGTGTAAGTGTATCAATTACAAGTATTTCCTCTCACAGAAGGCACAGCACTATAATACCATCTTCTTTTCTTTCCAAAATGGTTGGAGTCTGCTTTGTTCAGGGTCATCCAGAGTCAGCATTTACTTTATGGACTGAGATGTTGGCTCGTGACACAATTGTGTAAATTCTTGTGCCTGTGCAATTTTTGGCTGTGTTCATATATGTCTGAAACCTCTGCTGCTGTTTCCCACCTTGCGATTGGTTACAAAGTTACAATTTTTCAGTGATCACTGGGGTATAAAGACTGGGAAATGCGTTCTTCTGCCTGCAGTAAAAAGATTTCACCTCAGCCTAGCCTAAGTAACTTAAAGTGGTGTTTCCACCAAAAAAAAAAAATAGCTTAAAAATCATAAAAAAATGTAAAAAAAAATAATTGAAAAAAAAATGCCTGTTGCTAGGGGGTCCCTTGTAGTCTGCCACCTTCAGTGCCCGGGCACTGACATCACTTCCCCTCGGCGCCACACAGTCATCTGGGACCTGTCACGTGTCCCAGATGACTGCGCGGCGTATCACGGTGCGCGGCACCGTTCGCGCATGTGCAGTGGGTGCCCACAGTAAGATTGCCGACGCCGCAAGCAGAGTGGGGAACGAGGGGGGCTTCATTCCCCCGCATTGCTGGACCCTGGGACAGGTAAGTGTCCGATTATTAAAAGTCAGCAGCTGCAGTATTTGCAGCTGCTGACTTTTAAATTATTTTATTTTTTAGGGGGCACCCCACTTTAACTGCAGATTCAGGTGGGCGCTTTTTTTAAAGTTTTTAAACCATAAGGTTTCAAATAGGACATAAGCAAAGCAGATAAAAAAAAATAAAAAAATTGAAGAAAGGAAACATATAATAAATAGAGACAGGACAAAAGCACTGACAGCCAATAATATCATGTTATATGAACAAAAACTAATAAAACCATATGTGTCCACTGAAATAAGTTTGCCGATGCTATGAGGAAAAAGCACAGGATTTATCAAGGATAGGGAACAAGGTATCATAAATAAGAGGGCTATCTATGGGGTCCTGGAAACTTCAGTCGAAATCGCAAGTCTATATGCATTAAAGACTACATCCCAAAAGTGCTTTAAAGTGGATGTAAACCCTCCTATCCTTTTCAGCCAAGGAAGCTGCCATCTTTGCCTCTGTTTAATCTTTGTAATGGAAATTTGTAAGTTCGGTATATAATTGTATTCTATTTTGTATGTATTGCACACTGCCCTCACTGTGCACACGGCACTAATAATGTTTTCAGTACATGTTTACATTCTTTCGAGTCCTGATTAGAATAAGCCTGCCTATGATACGCCCCTTGTTACCATAAATGAACAATTGTAATATTAATGTGATACCTACGTAATCATGTGTATAAAACCCCTGAATTGCGTCATAATAAAGGAGAACGGTTATTTGGAAAGATGCTGAGCGTATCTTTTGTGTCTGTTCCCTACTACAGTAGTTATTATTAATTTGGAACCACTAATCAATATGAGGATAGGAGTTGCCTATCTATAAATTGCCAGGACAGGTGGCGAGCCAGCCAGGAGTCGAACCTAGAATCTTCTGATAATCAGCCGGCTGAGGTAAGCCTTTTGCTTACATTTGAGTTATCAGACTTCCTTGATCGGTAAGGCATTTTCGGGACAAAGGGTACCTATCTTACTCCCCTTAATCGAACTGTATTGATTGGTGGTTATATGTTATGTTGTCACTGTCTACTGTCCATCGGAGTGTTATAGATAAGAAAGGGAAGAATAGTGCTGTTCACAGGTATATGTAGTACATCTGTTAGAAAAAGTAGTTTAGAGGCAAGAGGGTATAGGCACACGTAGAGAAGACTGGCCAGTCATTATGGGCATTAAATTAAGTAAGGGAATGAAGGTAAGAGACCCTCAAAAATGCCCAGCGCAAGAGGAGCGCTATATATGAACCGAAGGTGCGGTTCCGCCTATACTGAGCCCCTAGATTAATGGTCAAAGTGGACATGGATCCACAATGGGTAACTGGGTTACCACCGAAGTCCACAGGGACTAAGAATCATGCAGAGTACACAGCTAGAGAAACAGCTATCTTGTGAGCAGGATGGATCAAGGGTGACAATTAACACTAGACAGAAAGAGACATTTTCATGTTAAGTTGTGGGATGAATTTGGGATCAGGCACTACAACTAGTAAAGTCAAGAAACAGAGAAAAGAGAGTTAAAACAGAATATTTTATATGTTGTCAGAGAGGGAAAATGGGATGAGCACTATGGCTGCCCGTCTGATCATAGAAGGTACAGTATGTGAAGTATGTGTATTACAATACATTGGATGCAAAGGATATCAGAACAAAATAAGGAAAGCAGAAATGTATCAAGGAAGTATTTAAAAGAGTTAAAAGAATGTGAGAGAATGATATGCTTGTGTTGTGTACAAATGGGAAAAATGTAAGCGATTTTTGAATCTGTTTTCCAAACATGGTAAAATGAAGGTTACATTTAACCGTGTATTACACGAATTGAATATCCTTTGATAGTGGAAACAGAACATTTAATAGGGAATTAAGTAAAATTAAGTAATATGTCACCCTTTAAGGAACTGTGTATCTGTGTATATATATATATTATGTGCCAGGTTAACGAATCTAATGATAAACAATGCAATTTTGTAATTTTACATTTATTGAGTGGAAAGAAATCGGATATGGGACTTATGCCAGGGTAGAACAGGCAGTGTCAACAAACATCAGGGACGTTAGGGGAAATTCTATGTAGTAAGGGCAGCTGTGCCATCTGGTGAGAATTCTGAAATTGCATTCTTGAGCTATAGTAGCTATAGAAAATGTGTGTGTTAAGGAAATGGATAGAAGAAGGTCATATAGGATTCATGCTAAGTGTGATGGACCCTCTGATTGCAGATTCAGAGGGAAAAAAAGGTTGGTGTAAGTTTCCCTGTCGTCACAGTGTGACATAGATCTGTGTCTGATCATTTGCCTTGGAGGGCAGGGGAGACATCAAATAGACCCTTGTTGTTTCTATAAAGAGTACATGTCACAGCCCAAAGCTACCACAATGGGGCGTGTTCACTCCTTTGTGATAGCAATAAAGTTAAATAAAGAAAAAACATAAATTTAAATAAAATAAATGAAAATGATAAAGAAAAAATACATGCACCCCCCCCCCCCCCCCCCCCCCCCTTCCATGCAAATGCGCACATAGGTTAGGTGCACATATGTAAACGGTGATTGCACCACACATGTGAAGTATCGCCACAAACTTTAAAATGAGAGCATTTTTATACACGTCTGTGTAAATATCATGTGAAATATAAAATTATAACAGCCATTTTATTTTCCAGGTCCTCTGGTTTCATAAAATATATAATGCTTGGGGGCTATAAGTAATTTTCTAGCATAAAATGCTGATTGTTCTAATGTTCTATTACAGCAAAATAGAGAAATCCTGAGTTGAACATTCTGCAAGGAACATTGTCTAAAATGTAATAAAGTTAACTATGTAGTGTTCTTTCTTTTTCCTTAGATCATAAAGGACTCATTCTTATCTAAGACTGTGTATTTCTTTGTAGGTCGAACTTCTGAATACAATTTATGTCCATGCGATATCTAATTCTCATTTATATTGCTTGCAGAAATAGTATTACAGTTATTGAGCAATCTGTCTTTTACTGGCTGAAATTTCATTTTTGGAATCTCTTCAATAAAAATTGAATATGAAACATTTATACTTCTCATGAGTGAAATGTTTTAACATACTGCTATAATAAAACTTAGAAAGTTCTGATTGCATTTTTATTTTTTCAACACATATCATAATCATCCTCTTTTTAAAGCTGAAATTCAGACAGATTAAAAAAAAACAGTTAATACAGGACAATGAACATGCTAACAAGAGGAGATCGGTGACCTCATGAATCTCTGCTCCTTCACTGTCCAATCGCAGGCTGGGACTGGCAGAGACCTATCTGTAATTCTAACTTCAGTACAGAAAAGTCACCAACTTGGCTCTGCCGTATGGCAGTGGTTTGCAAATTTCAGAAATGGATGAAGAGATGAAGAGAAATACAAAGCCTGTGGCTGGTAGAACAGCTCCTAAATTATGCATTTCAACTGTGCATTTAGTTGTTTGCGAGAAATTAAGCTTTAAATCAACTCATAATTTACTCACTCCAAGGTAAAAGGTATGTGCTGTTTGGTATTGACAGATTGGTCTGTTTAGCTATTTTGCTTTCAAACAAGAAATGTAGCTCATGGGTACATCTACACCTATGATAATAAGCTAGTAAATGAGAGGAAAAAAGTGAAACTGTGACTTTAAGCAATTTCTCCATAGGAAAAAAACAGCAGGGTATGGTCACACAAACCAGAACAACGATACAGGAGGGGCATGTTGAAGGAGAAATAAAGAATGGAAGAATGCAGCATTTTTACACAAGGCAAGGAAATGCCTTTATAACGATAATCTCTTTCTCCTGGCTGTAGTTGAGCTTTACGTTTGTAAAATGCAAAAAAAAGAAGTGGAAAACATAACAATACACTTACTGTAAAACACATTTAAAAATGCATAAAATCTTTTAAAAACATGTTTTACTACCACCTCTTTCCTTGTCTGCAATATCTGGGGAAGCAACCAATGCTGGTTTATTTCCATAAAGCACAGTGGCATTTCCCTATTGCTAATAAGGGAAAAAGCAACGTGGAACGCTACAAGCAAATCCTAGTGACCATTGAGAGCCCATTATGCCTAACAACTGTCTTGTGGTACAAGATGAATGAATCAGGTCACAGGTCAGGTCACAATAAAAAAACTCCTGCATGAAACTTCAGAATCAAGGATTACTTTCTTGATAAGTGTAAAGTGTGCCTTTAAAACAGTTACTTATGTTTTTAAGAATCATGATAAAAAAAAGAAGGATTTTTGACTTACCTGTAAAATTACATTAATCACATCCGTGGATAATATACTGCCACCTACAGATCAATACACTGGCAAACAAAGTTGTTAGTACTGCATTATCCACTCCCAGTAATCCTTAGAAAGCAGTAAGAGCATATGCCAGGACAAAGGGGAGGGGGATGTCCTGTGTTCTGTATTGAAATAAAAGGATTTTACAGGTAGGTCAAAAATCCTTATTTCTTAATCGTACAGTACAGAACACAGGCCACACCATTAATCAAGACCATGAGATGTTCCCAAGCAATACAACTGAGGGGTGAGAAACACAGCAAACAATGCTGACAGTCCCAAAATAAGGGAATCATATTTCCAATTAAGTGGCTTTAAGACCAAAGCAGGCCTCAGCAGAGGCATGAACATCCATCTGGTATAACAAACTTGAACACAGGACCAGGACCATACATCTGGGGCTAAAAAGCCAGCGAGTTAACTGAATGGGCTGAGTAAGCCTTAAAATGGAAATAGAGAATTCCTATATTTCAATGAATAAACTGTAGTGATAACCTGCCTAAGCCACCTAGAAATAGTGGAACAAGACTTAGGATGCCCATAGAAAATCTATGGTTTGGACAGAAGTAGTGACTGAGAGGTAAACTCTCACTGCTCATACTACATCTAATCAATGTAGAGACATCTCTTTGGGATGCTTTGAAACAGAAAAGGCCTGATGATTTCCTGATTGACCTCGAAAGGAGAAACCACCTAGGGGAGAAAGGAGGCTTGAGGCCTTAAAACCAAATTGTCCCAAAGAAGCAAAAGGAAGAACAAGGCCACCAGTTCCAAATTCTGTCCAATTCACCTGATAGCCATAAGAAAAAAACCTTTTAGAGTAAGGTATTTTCCAAATGGGCTCAAGGGGAGGCTTCTGTATTGCTGACAGGACCAGATTAAGATCTCATGGCGAGACTGATGAACCAATGAAGGATGAGCTGTGAGCCACCCCCTTAAACCTTTACCAGGAAATTAGCAAACTGAGTTCTCTAAAAGAGAATAGCCAAGACTGAAACTTTTCCCTTTAGGGTGCTCAAAGCCAAGTGCTGAACCAGGCCAGACTGGAGAAGGATAGGACATGTACCACGGAGTTTCATCAAAAGTGAAACTTCTGTGTCTCACACCATGCAAAATTAATCTCCCAAATACAATAATAGACCTTCCAAGACGTCAATTTCCAAGCTTTAAGCAGCATAGGAATATTTGATTTGGAGAGATCCAGATCCCTTAGGAATTGGGCTTTAACAGCCAAGCCATCAAAGCCAGGTACTTTGAAGCAGAATAGTAGACCATCTCTTGAGACTGCAGATCAAATCAGTTGGTTGAAAAGTGGCTGCATAGTGTCTCCCAGGAGTTGAGAAATGTCCGAGTATCAAGTCCCTTTGGACCAGTGTGGTGGCACCAGGATGTCCTTCATTTTGATGCTGCAAAGCAGACAATGAAGACTATGGGGGTTATTTACGAAAGGAAAATCCACTTTGCACTACAAGTGCAAATTGCACTGAAAGTGCACTTGGAAGCGCAGTCGCTGTAAATCTGAGGGGTAGATCTGAAATGAGGGACGCTCTGCTCTGATTTTATCATTCAATCATGTGCAAGCTAAAATGCTGTTTATTATTTTCCTTGCATGTCCCCCTCGAATCTACAGCAACTGCACTTCCAAGTGCACTTTGCACGTGTAGTGCAAAGTGGATTTGCCATTAGTAAATAACCCCCTATGCAGTGTAAGAAAGGTGTATATCAACCAGAACTGATCCCATAGGATCACCAGCAAAACCTCTGCAAAGGCTTTGGGATACCTGATCCTGGTCATGAAACTGTCCTTGTTAAGACAGGATGCAGACAGATCTATGTCTGGTGTCTCCCAACACTGATGTAAAAAATCTGAAGCAAGGATGGCCAAATCTACGTAGCTACACTAGGAAACTGAGACCAGACTATATATAGTAAAGTAAATTTATTAATAGTAAAACAAAAGGCATCCAGTGACAAGAAGCCTAACTAACAAAATAGCAAACTAAAATTATACAAAATGTAAAAAAATTGAGAACACAGATAAACAGGGAAAACTGGAGATGCAGGGAACAGATGAGAAGGGGGAACCAGGACTTGGATCAGGTACAAGGGGAGCAGAAAAGAGGCAGCCGTTTTCAGGATGCAGGGCAAGATCAGGATCTACGTTCAGGATAAGTGGCAAGCAGTATCTGGCAACAAAGCAAAACACAAATTGAAGTAATACATTGAAATGTAATAGTAGAGCATGGACAAAATACCCTCCTAGCAGCCTACATCAGGTGGAGACTGTGTACTGGAATCTGCTGTCTTGTGGAAGATACCTGCTGGTGGACACCGGACCTACAACCTCCTACTCTGAGAAGCACAGTGCCAACGGCAGGTGATCCAGGTCCTGACAATTCCCCCTCCTTAAGGAGCGGCCTATGAACACTTCACCATGTCGAACCACTGGGGACTGGATGCTGACTGGGTACCCTGCTGGTCAGTTCCTTGAGGAGGCACAACACCAGGAGCTTACAATAACTTAATGCACCATATATCCAAACACTGGGATTCCAAAGGCAACTTGAAGGCTTAACACCAGAGTCCCTGGTCCATACAGGTATCCTAAGGGCAGGGTGTCCCATCACAATTGGACCTTCCCTATCTAGGATGCTAGACTGCTCTGCATTTTAGCAGCCACTCATATCTACCCAAGGTATAAGTTACCCAACCAGGGTCCCCTAATGCACCAATAATTTAAGAGATAATGCCTAGGTCAGGAAAAGGTTCAAATGGAACTCTACCCTTCCCTAGGAGACCTCTAAGCTGGGACTATAATAGTGGGTGCAACTCACACATTGAAAGTGGGTATCTGGACCACCCAGCCTTGGTGCAACAGGAGAAAATGACTGCAAAAGTAACTCGGGACAGGCAACAATAGGGATATTAGACCAAACAGGTAACCCATGCAAGCCAAGTGACAATAATGGACATTTCAATCCCATCAGCAGGCGGAAGCTTAACCTTAATACAAGGGTCCAGTTGGGAAGCAGGTAAGGAATCATTAAAGTCTGGCTGGGCAGTGGCCAGGGAATCAGCAAAGTCTGGCTGAGCAGTGGCCAGGGAATCAAAGACCAAAGATCAAAGACCCCATCAGCAGACAACACTGGGGTGGACTGGACACCATCAGCAGGCATTGAGGCAGAATGGACCCTATCAGTAGGCAGCACCGTGGTGAACTGGACCCCATCAGAAAGCAGCACAGAGGCAGACTGCATCCCATCAGCAGGCAGCATGGAATCAGGGACTGGCTGAATAATGGTTGTGGCTGCAGTGGATAGTGGCAGAATTGTATGGGTAGAGAAAAACTTTTGCTTCTTTTGGGGTTTAGAAGCTGGAGTCCTGCAAGTGGTTGCATGGTGCTGACCAGATTGTGCTGCTGGTGGCACAGTAGTAACAGTACTGAGGACCAAAGAGGAAAAGGTAGCAGAAGCAGAGGAAGATGCCTGAGAGGTCGCCATGGGTAACAGAAATGTAGGGGCAGTGCGGTTAATGAAAGCAGGGTGCTGGTATATAGGAGGTAGGGGACACTTAGTAGCAGCTGTGATTGCGAGGGGGGAACAAAGGAAGAGATTCTTGATGTTTAGGCAGATGTTTGAGGCAGATCTGAATTTATGTGGATCAACTGAAACTGGGGATCATATCTCTGACCAAGGTTGGAGCAAAGGCTGTACAAAGTTACAGTTCATTTGTCTGGGAAAGGGAAAGTACATCAATAACACAATCTAGCAGGAGCCTTTGTGAACAAGCTGAGTAGTGCTCAAAGAAGTACGCTGTGTCATCTTCCAGCAACCATACCAAAGACTCAGCCTGAGGCATATTAAAGGAAGGAGTGAAACCATCCTGGCCATGAGATGTAGCAGGCAAAGCAAATTCAGAACAAACCTTAACCAGAGGCTGTATTTCTCCAAATGAAAATCCACCTTGATCAACTAAGGTACAGTATGTGCTACCTTAATGTATTTCAACAGTCTTTCACTAGTGCAATCCTGCAATATCTGGAGGCAAATATCTTTATCCTTCAATGCCAATTTCACATGACAAATAGCCTGCCCTAGATGGACAGGAAGGACAGCAAATACTCAGAACAAATACTTCCCAGTTCCTAAGTGCAGCCCATCTGGTCGTCAGTGGGCTTCAGTGTTATGCCAGGAATCAGCACCAGGGATGGCCAAATCTACGTAGCTACACTAGGAAACTGAGACTGAGTGGGGGTAAAAATTATTTGATCCCCTGCAAATTTTGTGAATTTGCCAACTTACAAAGAAATGAAGGGATTATAATTTTTTTTATCATAGGTGTATTTTAAATGATAGGGCCAGAATATCAACCAAAAATTACATAAAAAACACATGATACAAATGTTATAAATTGAGTTGCAGTTCAGTGAGTAAAATAAGTATTTGATTCCCTAGCAACCAACAATAATTCTGTCTCCCATAGACTGGCTACAGTATGTGCTCATGTGGTACACAGATTAGTCCTGTCAATTTAGGAAGGTGCTCCTAACGACAACTCGTTATGTTTGTAAAAGACACCTGTCCACAGAATCTATTTCTTCCATTCAAACCTCATTATTATGGGCAAGACCTAAGGGCTGTCAAAGGATGTCAGGGACAAGATTGTAGACCTGCACAGGGCTGGAATGGGCTACAAGACTATCAGCAAGAAGCTTGGTGAGAAGGAGACAACTGTTGGAACGATTATTCGCAAATGGGAGAAATACAAAATAACCATCAATCGCCCTCGGTCTGAAGCTCCATGCAAGATTTTGCCTCTTGGAGTAAGGATGATCATGAAAAAAGTGAGGGATCAGCCCAGAACTACACGGGAGGAGCTTGTGAATGATCTCAAGGCATTTGGGACCACAGTCACCAAACAAACCATTGGTAACACAATACAAAGCCATTGAATTGAAATTCACATTTACAGGCCCATCTGAAGTTTTCCAATGAACATCTAAATGATTCAAGGATTGAGAGAAAGTGCTGTGGTCAGATGAGACCAAAATTGAGCTCTTTGGCATTAACTCGACTTGGAGGAAGAAAAATGCTGACTATGACCCTAAGAACACCATCCGTAAAGTCAAGCACGGAGGTGGAAACATTATGCTTTTGGGCTGTTTCTTTGCTAAAGGCACAGTCTGACTTTGCCGCATTGAGGGGCGAATGGACGAGACGAGAACCTTCTTTCCACAGCCAGAACACTAAAGATGGGTCATAGATGGGTCATCCAGCATGATCAAGACCTAAAACATACAGACCAAGGCAAAAAGGAGTGGCTCAAGAAGAAGTACATTAAGGTCATGGAGTGGCCTAGCCAGTCTCCACAAGAAGAAGTACATTAAGGTCATGGAGTGGCTTAGCCAGTCTCCAGACCGTAACCCTTTCAGCTCCCTATGGAGGAAGCTGAAACTTTGAGTTACCAACCGACAGCTAAGAAATCTTAAGAATTTAGATAAGATCTTTGAAGAAGAGTGGACTAAAATCCCTCCTGAAATGTGTGCAAACCTGGTAACCAACTACAAGAAACATCTTACCTCTGTGCTTGTCAACAAGGGTTTCTCAACCAAGTCATGTTTTGCTTGGGGATAAGATATTTATTTGACTCACTGAACTGCAACTCAACTTATAACATTTGTATCATGTGTTTTTTATGGATTTTTGGTTGATATTCTGTCTCTATCATTTAAAATACACCTATGATGAAAATTATAGACCCTTTATTTCTTTGTAAGTGGGCAAACTTACAAAATCTGCAGGGGGTCAAGTAATTATTTTCCCCACTGTATATAGTAAAGTAAATGTATTAATATATAATAAAACAAAACACATCCAAACACCAGCAAACAGGAAACACAGCAAACATACAGATACAGGTAAACCACAAGCATATAACCTAAATGCCTAACTAACAACCTAACTAAGTAACATGAAGCCTAACAAACTAACTATATACAGTACAATATGTACACAAATGAGGTACATGGATAAACAGAGATAACTGTAGATGCAGGAAAAAGATGGGAAGGGGGAACCAGGATTTGGATTAGGTACAAGGGGAGCAGAAAATAGGCAGCAGGATCGGGATGCAGGGCAGGAGCAAGATCAGGGTCTAGGCTCAGGTTAAGTGGCAAGCAGTATCTGACAGCAAAGCAAAACACTAAAGATAAGTGTAATAGTAGAAGAGGGACTAAATATCCTCCCAACAGCTAGCATCAGGTGGAGACTGATTATTAGAATCTGCTGGCTGCAGGGAAACACCCACTTGCGCACACTGGAACAACAACCTCCCACCTTTGGGAAGCACAGTGTCACCAGCAGGTGATCCCCGATCCTGACCATTTATATCCCAGGACACTCCCAGGTGAAGAAACTATTTCCTTGTTTCCAGGCATTGACAATTGAAGAAGTCTGTCAGTCAATTGTCTACCTAGGGAATATGGACTGTGAATAGGGTGGGAACATTCCTTTTGGCCCAAGCCAGAATAATGCCTGCTTTGCAAGAGCCATGTGGCTTCTGCTGCCCTGATAATTTATGTAAGTCACAACTGTGGTGTTGTCAGACTGAACTCTAGTTGGTCGCCACTGAAGCTGGTCGGTCCATCTCATTAGGAGTAGGTGAGTGGACCTTACTTGGCCCGAGACTTGCTTAATAAAGGTGTCTAAACATGCTCCAATGAGTTGTTCTCCATCAAAAGGAATCCTTTCTAGATATACTTTAAGAATACTTCCAATCATCATGGAAATCTATCAAGGTGGGGAAGAAAAATAACATCACGAGGGGGAAACATATCTACGCAAAATTCCCAATGATCCCAAGAACCAGGAAAAGAGTGTAATATAATATTAGGAAGGCCCACAGTCAAAAATGAATGGTCATCTTTATGAGGATCACAGAGGTCAAGATTCCTATCTCACTTGAAAATCTAGAAATTGACTGACCTTAGGGAAGGTCTGCTAAGTGTTTCAAGAAAATGAAACTAGAGGTATTTAGGTATACATTATAGTCAGTGCTATTTAACTCCCTCAAAGATCCAGAGTCCTCAGTGACAATAATCTATATACCTCAAATAGGAGAAACCTGTCTTATGGACTTCTATGCACCATAAATATCTTTATATACAAAGTCTAGTTATACACAGTTTAAAATTACATACCGTGGTACATCGTTCCAGACAGTTGGATCCCTGGCTTTTGAGACATATTTTATATCCTCTTACATCATTTAATAATAGTAAACTGCAATCAAACAAGTTTCCTCAATTTACAATATTCATCAGCTTTATGCGAAGCCAGCACTCTGAGACCTAGGCCAAATAGGTGCCAAAAAGCATGCACCACTTAAACATTTGGAAATCCACCAAACATCATAACACATATCATCTTTTTATATCCAAGGTCATTCTGCAGACATTTTCAACACGTATCTTTGTGTTCCTGCACTTAATGGATTGGTCTATTGGCACAAAGTGATAGAGAGTTAAAATGGGATAGTGTTCCCAAAGATAGGTCTTTACCAACATAGAAATTAGAGGTTTCATTTTACAGAGAAACTTAAACAATCTGGGAATACCTACACTTGGGTATGGTCACACTAGAAGGATGGACAATTGGCCAAGATAATGGGTTTGGAGTTTATTAATAAGTTTACAAAAGAGAAAGCACTGGGAAAAAAGTGGGGACATGCCTTTAAGCAGAAGGTTACTGACTTTGAGATATGTGGTTGGAGTAGAAGACAGATTCTGATTGTCTATGAATTATTACAGCTCTAGCAGATGAAGATGGGGTTGTGTTTCCCTATTCACAGATCTCCTGTGTTGAAATAGGTGTACAATGCAAATACCATTAGGATTGGGAATGCAACTGTCAAGTGACTGACCAAATAGATTCTTTCAAAAGATGTGTGAATAGGCATTTTCTAAACACATTCTCAACACTGCATGCATGTAGCCAAAGTTCTCTATGCATTAGAACATACGCCATTTCTATGTGGGAAATAATCCTAGATGCCTGAAAGGACCATTGCAGCAGAAGCATAGGGCTCTGGACATTTGTTCAAAATGGTACAAAACACATAGATTTGGCCTTGTGTTAGAAGTGTCTTTTCAAAGGGATGTGATTAATTGTGAGATAGTTTCACAAATCAAAGTCATTGCCAACAGAGGACAGAGAGCTATTCCAATTAATTCATACTATAGACATAAATAGTAGAGTATCTATCTGTGAAATCCCTAAATGTAAAAATACCATTGATCTGAGTGGTGGTATGCCTGTTAAAGTGTTTGTAAACTCTATACCCAATTAAGTGATTAGCACCCGGTGATGCACAGAGATGAAACAAATCCTCCTACATAAGCTGTACCTGTTTATCTGCAGCCATTCAAAGTGCTCAGTTTACAATTTCTCAGTTCTATAAAGGAGGTGATGGGTATGTGAAGTCTCAAACTATAGATCTCAGGGAGAAGAGTTTCAAGCCCTAAATGAAGGAAAGGGACACATCCCCCTCCTCACAGTATATGAAGAACAAGTACAGCCATGGCTGTCAATCACAGGCGGTGTACTGAAGCCCCCCCTCCCCTTTTAAATTTTCTTGGTGTCAGGAAACCCATTTAAAAATGACTAATACAGATAACAGAGGAACGAAGCAACATAGTGGAATCCCACTCAGTGCTTTGGATAGAGCCAAGTATACAGTATAGAAAGAGTTTTTCTGTTTATATTTCATGTCTGAGGTTTACAACCACTTTAAGGTGCATAACGGGGGGGGGGGGGCACAGCTTAAAAGAATGGTCTTAACCATTAAGAAGCTGTCTTTGCTTTAGCCCAACTGGCGTTTCCCATTAAGTGAGTTATCAAAGACTTGGTTAAAGCAAAAGATTATGCCACTGCTCCAAACCTGGCTGGTGCACTGTGGGTAGCAGAGTTCAATGCCAAAGGTCACATAGCAGGCTTTATTAGCCCCTAAAACAGAGGTTTACTGACAGAGTGAGACATCAGGAACTGGAGAGTGCCCTGCAGCTAACTAACACAGGAAACAAAGTGTCGCAATTCTGAGCCCAGTGCCCAAAGGTCACTTCACAGGCTAGCACTGCAATATTGAAGGATGCCCTCCATAACCAAATAAAAATTAATAAGAAGTTAAAGATGTGGAATTTTGGATAAAAATTTAAAGTTAGCGTTCTCCAACTACCTATGACACAAGCAAAATAGTAAGGCATGATAGTTGGAGGTGGGGTTGTACTATAGGCTGGCTTAACCACTTGCCAACCAGCGGTGTATCGGTACGTTGCTCGATTGCAAGGGTGATATATCGGTCATTGCTACAGCTCCAGCAATGACTGAGATATCATTTTTTTCAGCCAGCCATTGTGAAGCTGGTAAAAGTAATCTAAAGAACCACTGTATTACTTTTACAGGGGGCGGAAGAGGGCCCCCTTCCTGTCACCGCAACTCACCAGGCTCTAGCGGCCGAAAAGGGAGCCCATCAAGGATGTGATCCGTGGCATCTGGTTCCTGAGATACAGTGAGAGGAATGGATGCCGTTCCTCCCACTGTGTGACATCAGAAACTGGAAGCGATGAGGATTTAGTCACTTCCAGTTTCGGTCTCATGTAAACAAGCCCTTTAAGCTTGTACAATAATCAGATCAAACCGATCTTTAATTGATCTGATTCTTTGAAGGCCATAACAGGTCCTCTTCATGGAGAGATCTGGGGTCTATTAGATAGCTGTCTGTGCCCCCGTTAGGGAGATTCATCTCCTCTATTTGTCCTGTTTACCGTTAACCTTAAAAGTGAAAGTAAAAAAAATCTTCCAATGGGGACACTAGTTCTGGTGACCTGGGTGTCCCCAAGAGCTTCCCTTAATTTGCAGGGATATCCTCTCACTTCCTGTTTGGCTATGGGACAGGAAGTGAAGGTACATCTCCCCAATGGGAAAAAGATGGCCAAAATAAACCTAATAGGGGTTATAACCTTTCCTAACTGTATCCAAAATGAAAAATTTGCCTACAGTTCTACTTTACCGCTTCTCGACCGGCCACTGCATATATACATCAGCAGAATGGCACGGCCAGGCAAAATCACGTACGGGTACGTGGCCCTTTAATTGCCTGCCCGTGGGTCGCGCGCGCCGCCGGTCGGGAGCTCCGTGACCCCGGCCACGGGACCAACGGACCCGATCGCCGCTGGTGTCCCGCGATCAGGTCACAGAGCTGAAGAACGGGGAGAGGTCTGTGTAAACAAACCTCTCCCCGCGCTTCCTACTCTGCCTGTCATTGATCGGCTGTTCCCTGTCATCGGGAAAGCCGATCAATGACGTCAGACGTCAGCCCCGCCCCCTGATGTAAAAAAACACACACGCGTCACAGCCCATAACCCCTCCCCTCCTCCTAGTGGTTAACTCTTTCACTGCATGTGTCATTTATACAGGAATCAATGCATTTAAATAGCATTGATTGCTGTATAAATGACAATGGTCCCAAAAATGTGTCAAAAATGTCCGATGTGTCCGCCATAATGTCGCAGTCACAATAAAAATCACTGATCGTCGTCATTACTAGTAAAAAAAAAAATATTAATAAAAATGCTATAAAACTATCCCCTATTTTGTAAACGCTATAACTTTTGCGCAAACCAATCAATAATCGCTAATTGGGATTTTTTTTAACCAAAAATATGTAGAAGAATACATATCGGCCTAAACTGAGGAAAAAATACGTTTTTTTATATATTTTTTGGGGATATTTATTATAGCAAAAAAGTAAAAAATATTGAATTTTTTTTCAAAATTGTCGCTCTATTTTTGTTTATAGCGCAAAAAATAAAAACCGCAGGGGCGATCAAATACCACCAAAAGAAAGCTCTATTTGTGGGAAAAAAAGGACGCCAATTTTGTTTGGGAGCCACGTCGCACAACCGCGCAATTGTCAGTTAAAGCGACGCAGTGCCAAATCGCAAAAAGGGGCCTGGTCCTTTGGCTGCCAATTGGTCCGGGGCTGAAGTGGTTAAAGGCTGCAAAAACATTAAAGTTTCTTACCACTACTAGCATATATGGTTTGTTCTTTTGCTGTAGTGGTTTTGTCTCTTTAGCTCCTCAAATCCAATTTACTGTATAACTGGGTTAATGGTTACTAAGTCTACATTACAACTACTCTAACAGAAAATAGACTCCTTCAATACTAATGATAGTGAATGCAAGGCTGATAACACCCTTGCAACACATTAACACAACTTGTTGTTCTATTTAAGCAAATAAAATTAGGTTCCTAAAATATTCACCGACATTTAATCTCCATCTTAAATACACACCTTGACTATTTTAACCACTTCTGGACCAGCAGCTGCAGTTTTACTGCAGCAGGTAGGCTCGGCTGGGCCACTAGGGGCGCGCGCACGCCCGCAGCGTGTGCCCGAAGCCGATGCAAGTGCCTGTCGGGCGCGATGACCGCCGGGCACCTGCGATCACTCGTGACAAAGCGAGAACGGGGATCTGTGTGTGTAAATACACAAATCCCGGTTCTTTCAGGGGATTAGAGACAGGTTATGTGTTCATACTAAGTATGAACACCGATCTCTCTCTCCTCCTAGATAGTCGCATCCCCCTACAGTTAGAACACAGTGAGGGAACATAGTTAACCCCTTGAATGCCCCCTAGTGTTAACCCCTTCCCTACCAGTGACATTTATACAGTAATCAGTTCATTTTTATAGCACTGATCACTGTATAATTGTCAATGGCCCCAAAAATGTGTCATACTTGTTCAATTTATCCGCCGCAATATCGCAGTCCCGATAAAAATCGCAGATCGCTGCCATTACTTGTAAAAAAAAAAAAATGCCATAAATCTATCCTCTATTGTAGATGCTATAACTTTTGCACAAATCAATCAATATATATGCTTATTGCGATATTTTTTACCAAAAATATGTAGAAGAATACATATCGGCCTAAACTGAGGGAAAAAAATGTGGGATATTATAGCAAAAAGTAAAAGATAATGTTTTTTTCAAAATTGTCGCTCTTCTTTTGTTTATAGCGCAAAATTTAAAAAAAGGACGTAAATTTTGTTTGGGTACAGCGTCGCATGACCGCGCAATTGTCAGTTAAAGCGACGCAGTGCCATATCACAAAAAATGGCCTGGTCATTGAGCAGCCAAATCATCCGGGGCTGAAGTGGTTAAAAAAGGAAACTTATGCTTTTGATGCAGATAGTAACTAGTCAGAGCCCAGCTGCTGTTTATTTCAGTGCAATCTAAAAACAAACACTGACATGGATGTTCTGGGCAACACAGAGGGGAATTCATTGATTCTATCACACATCAAGACAAAGTCAAACAGGAACAATGGTTAAAGTGGTTGTAAAGGCTAAAGCCCCACACACGGTCGGATTTTACGATGGATTCTGTCCTATCGGACAATGTTGTCGGAAATTCCGACCGTGTGTAGGCACCATCGGACAGTTTCCATCAGATTGTCCGACGGACAAAGTTCTATCTCCTGCTCTAAAGATTTTCCGACAACAAAGTCCGATCACACCAATTCCGATCGTGTGTAGCGAATTCCGACGGACAAAGTGCCACGCATGCTCAGATCACATTAGAAGACCAAAGCTATTGGCTACTAGCCTCTACGTAGTCCCGTCGTAGGCAACAAACGTCACCATGTTCAGAATGATCGGATTTTCTGACACTTTTGTCCGACCGTGTGTATGCAACACCAGTGTCGGACTAAATCCGTCGGACCAAATCCGATGGATTTGGTGGTCGGACTTTCCGACCGTGTGTATGGGGCTTTAGGGCTCTTTCACACGGACGGACTGTATGTCTGTTTTTCATCCTTCCGTTTTCGGATGCAAAACGGACATACATGTACCCCTATGGGATAGCGGGTGTCAGCGGATGAACATCCGCTGACACCCGATCTCGTCCGTGACCGATATGGTCCGTTTCTGCAGACGGAGGAAAACCCTATTTTTCCATCTGTCTGCAGAGCGGATTGGATGACGACGGACTCTACGGTCCGTTATCACCCGATCTACCATAGGTGAGAGCGGCGCTGTGACAGGTTCGTCCCTGCGCAGTGTGCAGAGACGGACCTGTCATCTTCCTGCTCAGCGGAGATCGCTCTGGCGATCCGCGCTGAGCAAGCGGATATCCACGGGGCGGATCTGCACTGATCCGCCCCGTCTGAAAGAGCCCTAAGGCTGGGTTCACACTTCTGCAAATTAGATGCCCCGCATTCAATTCGCATGACAGGAGAGTGTAACCAGCTCCGTTGTGGCCACGGTCCACACTGTAAAAGGTTCCTATGTGTCTTTGGCTCCAGGGCTGAATTCAGGCAAAAATTTGTCCCTGATGCATTCCTGAAACAGAGAAAGGGACACAGCGGACCCCTGCTGAGAGCCGCAGCTAGTGTGAACCTGGCCTAAAGGTGTTTTACTCATAATGCATTCCTCAAGGTAAAATAAAACCTTTTAGGAGCTGCTCTCTCGCTTCCTCCTCACTGGACTCAGTGAGAGCAGTGGGATTCACTGGCTCCTGCTGTTGTCAATCAAATTCAATGAAGAGGAAGCAGGGGGCGAGGCCGAGCAGCACTGTGTCAATAGACACACACCGTGTGGCTCCGGATCCAGCACACATGAGTGTGTGCTGGGGGGTATTTAGAAAGCATGAGAAGCCAGGAGTGCCAGTAGGAGACCCCAGAAGAGGAGGATCGGGGCCATTCAGTGGAAAACCATTGCACAGAGAAGGTAAGTATGGCATGTTTCTTATTTTCAAAACGAATTGACATTTGCAATGAATCACTTTAAATATTTTTAAATATTTTAAAGGTTGCAAGTTGCATTGCAACAAAATAAAACTTGCCTCTGACCATTTCTTAATTGTGTTTGTGTGTTTTCAGTGGAAATCATACCTTTGTAAAAACATTTTGTTGAATTCACTGATAAATGAGGAAAAACAGCTTTGCATCTAAGTTAGTTGCTAATTTCTTACAGTTAAGCTACGATGTTCAAGGGTGTACTTAAGAAGTATGTAACTATGTTAGAGCTTTATCTAAGCATCTAAAAAATAGAGTTTAAAATAATATGTTATGAACTAACAAGATGTGATTACTAAAACAATTAAATCAGTTCTATAATTTTTAATATGTGTATGCAACAATCACAACACACTGCAGATGATTATAAAAAAGAAATTACAGAGACAAAGAGAAAACATCATTAACTTGAACAGCACCCAAGCTAGCTGCTAGAAATATGGAACACAAAGCCTTTGATGCAAATACCCTTGTTTATTGAAGCTCATAAACTCTCCCCGTGCAAAGCAACATAATTAATGCCAGCTAATTTGTGAGCTTCAGACCACCGAATGTCATTTGTATAAAGCAGTCAACACAGTGGTCTGCTAAATACAAAATAAAAAATAGATATTGTATATTAGAAGGACAACAAACATAAGACAGCTGATGCTAGACAGATCTACCATCAGCTGAGAAAGTCAATGCTCAACTTCAGATCAAAGCATTTCATTTACCACCATCTAATGGATATTGCTTTTTATCTTCTGTAATTTTTATGGTGATCTCAGATGAGAGCTGTTAAATATATAAATAAAATTACTTTCAACTCAGCTAACGAAGTCTGGAAAAACAAGAATAATCAAGTTTCATGTGCAATACTTAGATAACAACCCAATAAAATGTTGAAGATAAAGGATATATATATATATATATATATATATATATATATATATATATATATATATATACACACTGTATATACTCGAGTATAAGCCGACCCAAATATAAGTCGGGTCGGAAAATGTCAAGCACTTTTCTGCAGCAGAGAATGACATTTTCCGAACCGATTTTGGGGCCCCGTATCTCGGGCCACTTAGAGATAGGAACCCCATCTTTGGATATGTTGTAGTGCTGGGTCCACTGGGTTGGCATACCAAATTTGCTAGCACCAAGTGGCCCCGAGATACGGGGCCCCAAATTCGGATCGGAAAAACGGAAAATTGTATACTTACCTTTCCGTAATTTTCCTTTCCTGTCGCATCTTCATGGCAGCATATACCTTGGGTTGTGACTCCGCCTCCACAACCTGATAGGACCACATAACTATAAACTGGTGATACGGCCCCCGCCCCAGTATTCTCTGTACATATGAATCACCTTAAAAAAGGAAAAAGGGTGGGCAAAGTATGCTGCCATGAAGATGCGACAGGAAAGGAAAATTACGGAAAGGTAAGTATACAATTTTCCGTTTTCCTGTCGCATCATGGCAGCATATACCTTGGGGAGTAACTCGCAGACTGGGTGGGAATATGCAAGCAAGATAGGTTTATTGACAAGGAATAGAAGAATTGGCTTGGATAACGGATTTTCCGAAATCTGTGGTTGTTAGGCATACAGAATCCACTCTATAGTGGGAGATGAAGGTGTTCCTGGAGGACCAGGTGGCGGCTCTGCAGATGGTTTCCGCCGAAACTCTACAGTAGGCTGCCCACGAGGTCGCCACTGCCCTGGTGGAGTGTGCCCTTAAGCCATCAGGAATCTGTATGGTGCTGAGAGAGTAGGTATTCTTGATGGATTTCACTAGCCATGAAGCAATAGTGCGGGCCGATGCTGCCTGGCCTTTCCTGAAGCCATGAGGAATGATCAGCAGGTTTTCCGACTTCCTGATGGATTTGGAAGCCGAAAGGTAGGCCAGGATGTTGCTCTTGACGTCCAGGGGGTGAGGATCGCCCTGGTCTGTGGTAAGTGCCGGCAGGCTAATTTCCTGGTTGAAATGAAAGGATGAGGATACCTTGGGAATCAGGCGGTCCGATGGTCTCAGGATTACCCTATCCGGGTATATGACCAGGTAGGGATCTTTGGCTAGTAAGGCTTGTATTTCAGAGACTCTTCTTGCTGAAGTTATCGCTATTAGAAAGGTAACCTTCAGTGTGAGATCCCAAAGGGAGATGTTCTCTAGTGGGAAGAAGGGTTCTTTGGATAGGGCTTCCAGAACAATCGATAGATCCCAGGCCGGGAACGAAGGCTTCCTGGGTGGTCTTAACTTGAGGCATGCCTTCTGAAACTGGATAATGAGAGGGTCCTGCGCCCACCTAACCCCGGTCAGGGCGGATAAGGCTGAGACCTGCACTTTCAGAGTGCTGGAGCCGAGGCCCTTGTCCAGACCCGACTGCAGGAACTCTAGGACCTGTGATGTCAGTAGGGAGGATGGATTCCAGCCTTCTTGATGGGCGAAAGAAATGAACCTCTCCCACACCCTTCGGTAGGTAGTGTTCGTGGTGGGTTTCCTGGCCTGGAGCAGTGTATAGATTACCCTCTGGGAGCAGCCCTGGTCTAGATACCTAGCCCTCTCAGTTTCCAGGCCATCAGGTGCAGCTTCCCCGGGTTGGGGTGGAGCAGCTGACCTTGAGATAGCAGATCGGCTGACATCGGGAGGGGGAGAGGGTCTGCCGTGTTCAGCTGCAGGAGGGTGGTGAACCACGGCCTCCTGGGCCAGAATGGAATCACGGCCACTACTAATGCTGTCGTCCTCTTGAGTTTCAGGAGGAATCTCGCTATCAGGGGGGTCGGGGGAAAAATGTAGCCCAGGTGAAACTCCCAGGGGTGCTGGAGACAGTCTGTGCCCTCCGCGGGAGGGAAGGGGGTCCTCGACAGAAACCTCCGGCATTTCGCGTTTGCTGGGGTCGCGGCCAGGTCTATGTCGGGGAGACCCCAGGTCTGGACAATGAGGGTGAAAGCTTGAGGGCTCAGGGACCACTCGTTGTTCGAGATGAAGTCCCTGCTGAGAGAGTCTGCCAGTATGTTCTCGGCGCCCGGAATGTAGGCTGCCCTCAGATCCAGAAGGTTTTGTTGTGCCCATTCCATCACAGGGCGCACCTCCTGCAGCATGGAGGAGCTCCTGGTGCCCCCCTGTCTGTTGATATAGGCAACAGCTACCTTGTTGTCCATCTTTAGGAGGACCCGTTTCCCTCTCAAAAGAGGACTGAAGGCTAGGAGGGCCTGGAAGGCTGCCCTCATCTCTAGAACATTGGAGACAAGGTCCCGTGCTCTGAACGGCCAGCGGCCCTGCGCTGCGTGCTGAAGGTAGTGAGCCCCCCATCCTTCCAGACTGGCGTCCGTAGTAACGACTTCTAGAGGGGGAGAGACAATGTGTCTGTATCTGTTCAGATTGTGGGGACGAGTCCACCACTCTAGAGATCGCTGGACTTCCCGAGTGATATGGATTAACTGGGACATGGATGAGCCGTCCCATTGGAGAAGGAACGAGATCTGAAGGGGTCTCGCGTTCCACTGTGCCCACTGGACCATCGGGATGGTAGCTGACAGGGAGCCTAGGAGGCTGAGGCACACTCTGGCTGATAAGGGAGTGGTTGAAATTGCCTTCCTCACTTTCCTGTCCAGAGGGGGGACCTTCTCTGGGGGTAGCTGTATGGAGTTTTGCCTGGTGTCTAGTAGGGCTCCCAGGAAGACCATCCTCTGGGTGGGCCGAGCGTTGCTCTTCCTCCAGTTGATGAGCCATCCCAGGCCCTGTAGCGTGGAGACTAGGATCTCCCTGTGCCGTATGAGGGACTCCTGGCTGTTCGAGAGGAGGAGGATGTCGTCCAGATAGTGGTGGACCCTTAGACCTCTTTCCCTCAAGGAAGCGATGACCGGGAGAAGGACCTTCGTGAATGTCCTGGGGGCGGTGGAGATTCCGAACGGGAGGCTTCGGAACTGGTAGTGGTGGTGATCTATGGAGAATCGGAGGAACTTCTGAAAGGCTATATGGATGGGGATATGTAGGTAGGCATCTTGGAGATCTATGGACAGCATCCAGTCCTCCAGGTTTATGGCCTGGAGGATCGATTGTAGGCTCTCCATCTTGAAGGATTCTACCCGGATGGAGTGGTTGAGGATCTTTAGGTCCAAGACAGGGCGCAAGTCCCCGGATTTTTTTCTGACCAGGAACAGTGGGGAGTAAAACCCCAGACCTCTTTGAGGTCGGGGCACCTCTACTACTGCTTTTTTCTGGAGCAGCTCCTGGACGTATTCTAACAACCGCATCCTTCTTTCTCGGGAGGATGGGAGCTTGGTCGGGCAGAAATGATCCCCCGGAGGGCGTCCCTTGAATGACCACCTGTGCCCAAACCGGACGGTGGCCACCGTCCAAGGGTCTCTGATGGTTTCCGCCCAGAGCAGCCTGAATCCTAGGAGCCTGGCTCCCACAACTGCCGACTGCCGACTTCAAAAAGGCTTCTGGTCGGTGGACGCAGAAGTCTTGGGTTTCTGGAACCTCGAGAAGGAAGTCTGAGGGTTCTTCCAGTTCCTCCTAAACTCTCTGCCAGGCCTGTAGGCCTTGGCGTCCCTGTACCTGTCGGGGAGATTCCGTCTAGAGGGGGGAGGCCTCTGCTGTTTGGGCCTCCTGTCTGAGGGGATGAGCCCTGATTTCCCGCCAGTCACCTTGGAAATGGCTGAATCTAGCTTTTCCCCGAAAAGGTTTTCGCCGTCGTAAGGGATACGGCACCAGTTAGATTTGGAAGCCGGGTCAGCCGCCCACGGCTTTAGCCAGAGTGCCCGTCTGGCCATGACGGAGGACAGCATGGCCCTGGATGTAGACTTAATCACATCAACAGAGGCCTCAGCCACGAAGTCCCCTGCCAGGCTTAGCTCCTGCAGGGCCTTGACTAGTTTGTCCTGGTCTGCTCCTTCTGCAATAAGTTTTTCGGCGTTAGCCGACCAGCTAGAGATGGCCTTCCCCACGGCCGCGAGGGCCACTGCTGGCCTGCATGCGCCACCTGCCGCTAGATAGGTTCTCTTCAGATCCGTGTCGATCTTCCTATCTAGGACGTCTCTGAAGGTCACGGCGTCCTCGATGGGGAGCGTCACGTGCCTGGCCAGACGCATGAGGGATGCGTCTACTACGGGCGGGGTCACCAGAGGTTTCACCTTGGGCTCCTTAAGAGGGTATAATTTGGCAAGCCTATTGTTAAGACTTGATTTTTTATCGGGCCTCTGCCATTCCTCCCTAATGAGATCGTCAAGCTCCTCGATGAAGGGGAAGGCTTCCGTATCCCGTTTGAGGTTGGGGAAGTATTTCTTCCGCTTTTGCTGGATTTCCTGGGGCTCGTCCCAGTTAATAGCCTCCTTCACAGACCTCACGAAAGGTTCGATAAGGGAAAAGTCGAAGCCCGCTGATGCCTCCAATTCGTCCTCGTCTGACTGGGAGTCGTGCTCCCTTGATGTACTCGGGGGGGCAGGAGAGGTGCTTCTTGTGGATGCATCCACGTCTGGAGCGGGCTGTGGGGTTAATGCCCCTGCTGGTTCTCTGAGGTCTTGGTCCCCTCTGGTGGCCTCCTCGAGGCACCTGCGGCAGGCTAGTTTATCCGTGAGGGCGGTGGCCCCACACACCCAGCAGGTGTTGGGAGCGGGCCTGGAGCGGGTCGCTGATGAGTGGTGTCTATGCGCAGGTGATCTTCTGCGGCGGGAGTGGCTGCGTCGAGAATAAGGTCTGGAGCGGCTTCTCCTGCGACTTCTGTGACCTGAGCGACTTCTCCTGCTCCGACCTGAGCGGCTCCGTCTGTGTGAGCGGCTCCTTCCCCGAGAGGACCCTCTACGTCCGGATTTGGAGGATCTTGAGGACCTGACAGGGCTGACCATTTAGGTAGCGTTAGTGACCTCCGCTCTCTTTTTTTTTTTTTTTTTTACTTACCAATCCGTCCTCCCCCTTACCTATTGGTCTGGCGGTGATCTGCTGGGGCAGTGGTCTCCATGAGGAAGGGAGATAGACAGCCTGGAGAGACAGAAGAGAGAGAGGTAGGATAAGGGGGGGGAGGGGGGGTCAGTGCAGTACAAAAGTAGGAACCTACCTGGTGAAGAGTAGGCTGAAGGAGGTCTGCAGGGGAGAAAAAACGAAATTCCTAGGTGCTGCAGAGTGTAGAGAATGGAAAGGGAATTTTTTCCCTTTTTAAATTTGGCGCCGGGCGGGCGTCACGCTCGCGCATGCGCAGTAGCGCCGCGCCGCCGCCATTTTGGATATGGGCAAAGAGCCTCCGAGCCGCCGGGAGACCGCACTGCGCATGCGCGGGAGCGCCAGGACGCTCGGCGCAGAGGGGGAGCGGTGGAGAGGGACTACAGGACCCAGCAGTGCTGTGAATACACAGCTATACTGAAAAAAACAGGAGGGGGAGACCACTGCATAACGGTAAGCCTATTTAAGGCTTAAATGTACCTTGAAGATGTGTGTTTGCCCTGTCACACTGTGTAATGAAATGGTGTTTTAAGCCTGTTTAAGGCTTTCCACCGAGGTCAGGAGTATGGTGGTGCTTTCAACCTGTTTAAGGTTCTACACAGGGGCAATCATCATAGTGCTTTAAACCTATTTAAGGTTTTACACAGCGGTGGTCATCATGGTGTTTTAAACCTGTTTAAGGTTTTACACAGCGGCAGTCATCATGGTGCTTTAAACCTGTTTAAGGTTTTACACAGCGGCAGTCATCATGGTGCTTTAAACCTGTTTAAGGTTCCACACAAAGGCAGTAGGTAAATAATAACTGAGAAAGATACGATACCCCTGAGATCACCAGAGTGGGGGTTCCTTCCATTTAGCTTCCTTTAGAGGCTGTACCGGCAAGGACTTCCAAACCAGGAGAGGCTAGAACCTGGCTGGGGCGAAGCGGTAAGGGGGTGATGTTCCGTGCGTCCCAACAGGTGAGGAAAAATAAGAGAATACTGGGGCGGGGGCCGTATCACCAGTTTATAGTTATGTGGTCCTATCAGGTTGTGGAGGCGGAGTCACAACCCAAGGTATATGCTGCCATGATGCGACAGGAAATGTCATTTTCTGCTGCAGAAAAGTGCTTGACTCGAGTATAAGCCGAGGGGGGCATTTTGTGTCTAATAAGAAACATGCCATACTTACCTTCTCTGTGCAATGGTTTTCCACTGAATGGCCCTGATCCTCCTCTGCCTTAACCCTCTTGGGGATGGAGTTCACCAGAGCTTCACAGGTTGCCACTGAAGTGCTCTACCGCTCCTCCATGATGACATCACAGAGCTGGTGGATTCAGTTTGAGGATGCCCCACAGATGCTCAATAGAGTTTAGGTCTGGAGACATGCTTGGCCAGTACATCACCTTTACCCTCAGTTTCTTTAGCTAGGCAGTGGTCATCTTGGAGGTGTGTTTGGGGTTGTTATCATGTTGGAATACTGCCCTGCGGCCCAGTCTCTGAAGGGAGGGGATCATGCTCTGCTTCAGTATGTCACAGTACATGTCATGTTGGCATTCATGGTTCCCTCAATGAACTGTAGCTCCCCAGTGCTGGCAGCACCCATGCAACCCCAGACCATGACACTCCCACCACCATGCTTGATTGTAGTCAGGACACACTTGTCTTTGTACTCCTCACCTGGTTGCCGCCACACACGCTTGACACCATCTTAACCAAATAAGTTTATCTTGGCCTCATCAGACCACAGGACATGGTTCCAGTAATCCATGTCCTAAGTCTGCTTGTTTTCAGCAAACTGTTTGCAGGCTTTCTTGTGCATCATCTCTAGAAAAGAGATCCTTCTGGGACAACAGCCATGCAGACCAATTTAATGCAGTATGCGGCATATGGTTTGAGCACTGATAGGCTGACCCCCCACCTCTTCAACCTCTGCAGCAATGCTGGCAGCATTCATATGTCTATTTCCCAAAGACAACCTCTGGATATGATGCTGAGCATGTGCACTCAACCTCTTTGGTTGACCATTGCGAGGCCTGTTCTGAGTGGAACCTGTCCTGTTAAACCACTGTATGGTCTTGGCCACCATGCTGCAGCTCAGTTTCAGGGTCTTGGCAATCTTCCTATAGCCTAGGTCATCTTTATGTAGAGTAAAAACATTTTTTGGCAGATTCTCAGAGAGTTCTATGCCATGAGGTGCCATGTTGAACATCTAGTGACCAGTATGATACCGTGAGAGCAATAACACCAAATTTAACACATCTTCTCCCAATTTACACCTGAGACCTTGTAAAACTAACAAGTCGCATGACACCAGTGAGGAAAAATGGCTATATGGGCCCAATTTGGACATTTTCACTCAGGGATATACTCACCTTTGTTGCCAGCGGTTTAGACATTAATGGCTGTGTGTTGAGTTATTTTGAAGGGACAGCAAATTTACACTGTTATACAAGCTGTACACTCACTACTTTTCTTCAGTTTTGTCACATGAAAAGATATTATAAAATATATACAAAAATGTGAGGGGTGTACTCACTTTTGTGAGATACTGTATACAGTATATTATGTTAAAGGGTGAACAAACATGAGTAAGTAAAGCATGGAGTGCAGAGGTCAGTAGCATTGCACAAAGTGCAGAGGCCAAGAGTATGTAACCTGCAGAGTAATAAGCTCAGAAGTGTGTGATGCACAGAGTGCAGGAGTCCAGTCGGATATAAGCAATGCAGGGGTGCCAAGGTTAGATGTGAGCAACATACAGAGGTCAGGAGTGAGTAATGCACAGGGTACAGGGCTCGGGAATGCATAATGCACACATGCAGAGATCAAGAGTACATAACATACAGAATGCAGGGGTCAAAAGCAAGTAACATACAGAGTGCAAAGGCCAGGCACATGTACCACAAAGAGTGCAGGAATCAAGGGTGTGTAACCCACAGAGAGCAGAGATCAGGAGTATGTAAAACACAGAATGTAAGGGCCAGAAGTGTGTAAGGCACAGGGGGCAGTGGCCTGAAGTAATTAATGCACATGCATGGAGTGCAGTTGTCATGTGTATGTAACGCACAAAGTCCACAGGTCGAGAGTGCAGAGGTCCAGAGTACATAAAGCACAGAGGTCAGGAGTAAGTAAAACAAACAGTGCAAAGGTAAGGAGCAGATAATGCATAAACTGCAGCAGTCAGGCGTAAGGCACAGAGTGCAGAGGTCAGGATTGAGTAATGCACTCAATGCAGAGGTCAGGAGTGTAATGCACAGTGTACAGGGGTCATGAGTAAATAATGCACAAAGTGCAGAGCTCAGGAGCAAGAAATGCACAGAGTGCAGGTTTCAGGAGTGCACAACACACAAAGTGCAAAGTTCAGGAGTGTATAATGCACAGAATTCAGGGGTCAGGAGTAAGTAACATACAGAATGCATGGGCCGGAAAAAAGTAAAAAAAAAAAAAGAGTGCAAGGCTCAGGAGTAAGTAATGCAAACAGTGAGAAACACACAGTGTGCAGGAGTCAGAAGTAATGAACAAAGTGCAGGGGTCAGAAGTAAGTAAGGCACAGAGTGCAGAGGTCAAGATTAAGTAACATGCAGGGGTCAAGAGTGTTTAATGGACAAAGTGCAGGGATCAGGGTCAGAGGTGAAGAGGTCAGGAGTTGATGACACACAGAATGCAAGAGTCAGGAGCAAGAAACACAGAGCGCAGCAGTTAAAAGTAACCAACTCAGACAATGCATTAAACAGGAGTGTGCAACACAGAGTGCAGGGGTCAGGAGTGTGTAATGGGCAGAATTAAGGAGTCAGGAGTAATACAGTAATACAGTAATACCCCCCATTCCTGAAGAGGTGCAGAGGCTGGATATTACCACGGAGGAGGCCCCCCTTCCTGGACAAGCCGTCCCCACTTAGGAGGAATTCCCAAGGAGATTATACGCCTATCACCCCTGCAGGGGTTAGGCACTCTGGTGAGTGTTTTCACTTCTGGGGACACCCG
Source organism: Lithobates sylvaticus (assembly GCA_028564925.1). Taxonomy (NCBI): domain Eukaryota; kingdom Metazoa; phylum Chordata; class Amphibia; order Anura; family Ranidae; genus Lithobates; species Lithobates sylvaticus. Next base: position 141,526,835 of record CM053031.1, on the reverse strand, counting down.
ACGGAAGGAGGGGAGCACTTGAATGGTCACCGTGCACAAGTTTGCCCTTATATGTCACATGATGTTGCAAGGTTGCTGAGTCTTTCAGAGGACAGCATAGGACTCTATCATCAATATTGATTGCTTGGGACAATTCGTATTAGATTTTTTTTCTCTATGATATATATATTTTTCATTATATATATATATATATATATATATATTTTTTTTTTTTTCAAATAACCACCCATCACTTTTATATGTGCACTTGATTCACTTATTTTTATATGATACACCTTTTTTATTTCCATCTTTGGACACACTGATGAGCGTATATATATTTTTTGCACACTATTTTTTATATTAATTGGACATATTTATTAATTTATTCATCTCATCATGAAGTCATTGTGTTATTCACTTTTATGTTAGGTTGTCACATGATATTGCTTATACACAGTGATGTACTGACCTATTCACCTAGGACCCATAGGTGTATGGGGTATTGCACGTAGTCACTTTTTCCTTGTTGATCCTAAGTGATATTGTTATTGCTCCTTACATCTACACCCCTTGTCGACTATAAACATTTTCCTTTATCCTGTCATACACCTACTTTTATATCAGGTGTACATATACACATTTTACCACTATTTATACCTGTTTATAATTATCCATTTAAAGATTTTACATATTTATATGGTTATTCTGCTCTCCCCATATCTACCCTGAACAGCGCCACCATCCCTTAATTTAAAACCACACAGAGTAAAGAAGTCAGAAGTATGTAATGAACAGAGTGCAGGGGTCAAGAGTAAGTAAGGCACAGACTGCAGAGGTCAAGAATAGGTAACATGCAGGGGTAAGGAGTGTGTAATGCACGAGTGCAGGAATCAAAAGTAGCTAACACAAAGAATGCATAGCACACAGGCAGAGGTCAGGAGTACACAGAGTGAAGAGTAAAAGTGTAAGTAACACACAGAGTGCAGAGGTCAGCAGTGCATAACGCACAGAATGCAGGGGTCAGGGATGTATAACACACAGAACGCATAGGCCAAGGATAAGAAACACATAGAGTGCAGGGGTCAGAAGTAAATAACACACATAGTTCTGTAGTAATGCATAGGTCAGGAGTAAAGTAATGCCCTTAGTGCAGAGGTCAAGAATAAGTAATGCAAAGCAGGCAGGGGTCAGAAGTGCATGACGCACAGAGAGCAGAGAAGTCAGGATTTCTGCAAAGCTTAGAGTTCAGAATTAGGAGTAAGTAAGACACAGAGTGCAAAGGTCAGGCGTAAGTGTTACAGAGTGCAGGGGTCAGGTGGCTGTAATGCATAAAGTGCAGAGGTCAGAAGTAAGTAATGCACAGTGTGCAAATGTCAGGAGTAAGTAATGAGCAGCATTCAGGAGTCAGGAACATGTATCATACATGTATCATACAGAGCGCAGGGGTTAGAAGTGTCTAGAGCACAGAGTACAGGGGTTAGGAGTAATTAACATGCAGAATTCAGGGGTGGGGAGTAACCAACGCACAGTTTCAGTTCATCTCAACAAAATAATTCCCCCTACTTCCAATATAATATCCCCACATCCAGCACAAATCCATCCCTAGCACACAATAACCACCCCCCGCCCCCTCCCCCCTTGAAATGTACTAACCAGGCCTTGGCCTTGTGTTGCTTTTGTTGGTGAGTGCCTTGTGTTTGATGCTATGTGACCCTCTACTTATTTTTCTTCATCATATCATTTATACAGCTGCTGGCTTCTGTCCTCACCTGTCAGCTTCCTATCAGACCTGTAGCACAAAGACAAGGGAAGTGCTCCAACACTTCTTCTTGGGTCTGTGCTACAGGTCGTCTGATAGGTGGAGGGCAGGTGGTGACATGCATTAGTGATATACTAAGGAAGACGCAAAAAAGGTGGCCATGGCACCGGGACTCACAAGAAGATGTGGGGTAGGTGTCTTAGGTGTCCGATGCTTGTGATGCCCCTGAGCACTATTGCTCAAATAAAAATTCATTACTGAATACAATAACGATTAACTAATGGAGGACTTTAACAGGTATTAATGTAGACATTTTTGTATAAAAATGTACATTTATTTTACTAACATAAAAAGGCTACAGGCTGACATGTACAAACAATACACATGACATTAATCAACTGTTCCCCTTATACAAATTCTCTCTTGCTGCAACAAGTCCATTGATGCAAACAGTGGGTAGCATCTTTCTCGGTGCATTTTGCAGGCATATATTACCCTTCTTCAGGAGATTTATGGAAGATATAATTGTCAGGATGATGTCATGATAATGCCAGCCAAGATGAAAAACCACATGATGCCTACCCATATGCACCGAGCCAGGCCAGGCCCAAAAAGGGATGAGAAAGAAAGAGCAGTCATCATTTTTGGACAATACAAAAACCCCACGTTTGGTCTCCATTTTATCTTTCTCCCATTTTTATAAACAGGTTTATGGTGCATACATTAGAATGTGAGCAGTTAATATGCAACAGAAACAAGGCATTAAAGTCATTAAAACTAAGAGAAACAAACACATTGCCCATATTGACCATTTAGAATTCTTGTATATTTCCACAAAATGAAAGGCCAAAGCTTGCTATGGGCCACAACTTTGCTGCTTATTTAATTTTGTTACTTTTTACTAAATTGAAAGATCTCTCCAAATACCTCATTCTCAAGATTTGCCTTCTTTTGCTTGTTCTCTTCAAGCGTCAGCTCAAGTCCAGCCAGCTTATCTTGTACCTTCTTTAAATCTGCTTGTTTCGTCCTCAAACTGTCCATAGCAACCTTCAGTTCACTTTCTGCTTGGTTCAGCTTCACCTTCTTAGGTGCCACTACCTTGGCCACTCTAAAGTAATAACAATACTTAATATGAAATATGTTGGTAATACATAGAACACGGTACATCATTTACATTTTATTTTGGTCCTTGAAAATTGTATTTCAAGTAAAAAAGAACAGTGAAATTAAAGAACTAAAAAGGCAATTTGTGTATTGTAGATTCCCTTCACTTTGTGTCCAATAGCCAACCAGGAAGTGAGAGGAAGTCCCGGCAAATTAAGGGATTTCCTTGGGGACTCCCAGGTCACCAGAACTAGTGTCCCCATTGGAAGATTTCCCCTCTGTTACTGTTCTGGGGACATCCCAAAATTTGTGAAATTTTGTTTTACTTTAACTTTTAATGATAATTATAAACAGGACAAGTAGAGAGAGGGTGAATCTCCCTAACGGAGACACAGACATCAATAAATACCAGCAAGCTTTCTAATCCCTCTTCACTCTATCCAAATCTAACATTTGCCTTTAGTTACTGTATACTTTAATGTGATTTTTTCACACAGAGTTACATAACTATAAACATGCAATACTATAAGTAAATGTAGCTTTTCAAAAGACAAACCTGTTCCTTTGTGACATAAAGAAGGTGAAGCTTTTGGCCTCTCTTATGCACAGTAGATCAGCGAGGCAGTGGCTAATGGCTTTTTAAATTGTTACTTTTCTAACCGAAAAAGTGCAGATCATTTGCTTTCAGTGCACTGTTTGATTTTTTTTCTGTTATGATTTAGCACTGCTGCTCCGGAGGCAGCAGAGGGCCAATGAGAGCTGCAGGGCTGAAGAGATGGAGGTGTGCCTCTGTGTGTCTGTGTAAAACCAGGAAGTGAACAGGCAGCAGATTCAGCTGCCCACAGTTAAAATGGTTGCAGCCAGACTTAGTGGAGGGGGATTTCTGCAGCATATTTGGCAAGTACAGAATCACAGTATATATAAAATAATATGCAAAGTGGTTGGAGGGAAGCTTCAGAATGGCAAAGATGTTTTTCATAAGGATAAGAATGAAGTCACTCTCTGCTGCTTGCTCCTGAGATGGACTAAGAACTATGGATTGTGGGAACTGTAGTATGCATAGAGCATTACACATGACTACAACTAACAGGCACTGCTTTTTCCAAACAAGCAAACGTGCAGGGGAAAAGAAGAGCTCACAGAGGATGTTACAAGGAGGCATAAAACCATAAGAAACAATTTCATGAAAAAGAGTTTACAGGGCCAAAAAAGTGATTGTAATGTCTTTTTTTTGGGTTAAAAATAACAAACATATTATACTAACCTGTTCTGTGCAGTGGTTTTGCACAGAACAGCCCAGATCCTCCTCTTCTCGGGTCCCCCTTCAGCGCTCCTAGCCCCTCCCTCCTGTTGAGTGCTCCCACAGCAAGTAGCTTGCTATAGGGGCACCCGAGCCGAGTCACATCTCCGTGTATCCATTCAGACACAGAGCCGTGGTTGGGCCAAGCCCCGCCCCCTCTCTCTCCTTATTGGCTCACTGAATTTGACAGCAGAGGAAGCCAATGGCGCTGCAATGACATCTCAGCCAATGAGGAAGCAGAGTCTCGGTCAGCCGAGACATTCCTGCAACATCGCTGGATAGAGATAAGGCTCAGGTAAGTATTAGGGGGGCTGAGGCACACAGAAGGCTTTTTATCTTAATGCATAGAATGCATTAAAGTGGGGTGCCCCTTAAAAAAAATGTAAAAGTCAGCAGCTACAAATACTGCAGCTGCTGACTTTTAATAATCGGACACTTACCTGTCCCAGGGTCCAGCGATGCAGGGGAACGAAGCCCCGCTCATTCCCCGCTCCGCTCGGCGGCGCCGGCATTCTTACTGTGGGCACCCGGCTGTGGCTTCACAGCCGGGCACCCACTGCGCATGCGTGAGTGTGGTACGCCGTGCAGTCATCTGGGACCTGTCACGTGTCCCAGATGACTGACTGCGCCGAGGGGAAGTGATGTCACCAGCCCGAGCACTGAAGTAGGCAGACTTCGAGGGACCCCCTAGCAACAGGCATTTCGAGGTGAGTTAGAAAAAAAAAATTCCATTTATTTTATTTTTAAAATTTTTAGGAATTTTTAGCAATTTTTGGGGGAAACACCGCTTTAAGATAAATAAAACTTTTACCTTTACAACCATTTTAAGCAGTGAATGTGTATGGATTGCTTATAAGAAGGATATTGTTTAGTGTCGCTTTGAATGTTACAAGTTCAGGTAGTGAGATGTTAAACTGTTATGGTATGCTTTACAAATTACATTATTTATAATCCCCCAAACCCTGCACAAAAAGCTAATCACGCCATTCTCCTAGCACCAAGGACCACTGTACTGGTTAATAATATGGCCAAATAACAACACAGGGGGTTTTAAGATATAGTGACCACAGTACAGCTCTTGATGCATTAATGATGCTAATAGCGTTCTTGACATTGAGAATAATGAAATCTGGGGGCACCTGAATACACTGTAAAGCAAAATTACGATTTTATAATTGAATCTGTAGTCTACAGCAGTGGTCATCATCCCTGTCCCACTAACAGGCCAGGTTTGCAAGATAACTGAAATACATCACAGGTGATATCATTTGCTGCTCAGTGATTGCAGTATTCTAGTCTGCATCTCCCCAAGGTAATACATAAAACCTGGCCTGTTAGTGGGCCCTGAGGACAGGGTTGATGACCACTGGTCTACAGCATACAAGTTAGCTCCACCAATCTTGCTTTTTTTATAGTATCAATTTCTTTGCTTAGATGTTGATTCTCCCAGTCTAGTACATTACATGATAGGGGTAAAGAAGGTTCAGGCAGGCAGTATATTTATTACGAAGCTCAACAGCATAGGGACTTCAAACTAGGAGGACAGTTCAAAACTAACCTAAGAAAGTATCATTTTTCCCAAAATAGTAGTTGATTCTTGTGACAGACTTCCAGCAGAAGTAGTGAGTCAGTTGATAGTAAGTGACCACATGCTTGAGACAAACATAGATCTATCTATACTAAGACAGACATGTTTAAAAGAAAGGAGGCAGACCACTGCCATCGGTTTTCTATGTTTCCACATGTGTTTAATACAACATTTTGTATTTATTCTTACTTGTCATATAAATCCATGGCAATCACCCATTTACAAAGCCCCTCTGCAGCTGTAGATGCATTTCGAACTTTATCTGGAACAAATTCCGTATTGGTAATATATTGTTTTCGTATTATGCTCATGTACGCTGCTGGAATGTTATCCTTATCATATTCATGAAGTGACTGAAGAAATTTCATATCTCCCAAAACTCTTTTTGCAGGTCCCCAGAAATCTTCAATCTTTCGTCCTGTACCACTAGGATCTGGTATTTTATCAGGCTTCACTCCTTTTAATATGCAAATTGCCTCCATGACAAGCTTTACTCCAGCAGGGGGACTTTTCATAGTCTTCATTACTGTGATGTCCTAAAGCAAACACAACATATATCAACTTCACTTTTACATTTTCAAGCAGAATATTTGCAAGTAGAGTTCTTTAGCTGAAGTTCAATTTGTTGTTACAGGTCTGAAATATGTGCAAACCACTCCTCAGTTACAACCCTATCATGGGCTGACACAGAGTAGTTCAGGCTTTGATTCACCTGTCAATATTTAATTTTGATGAAGAATCTATTAAGGTTATCATGTCCAATAGTAAACATTACCTTAATGAATATCTAAACGCCCCCACAAAAACGAATATACAGCAGTTTACCAGTCTTTAAATGCAGTGGCTGCTTTAGTTTCCTTCTCCCCTTTTATTTTTACATGACAGTTCTGCAAACAACACACTATGGGGGTTATTTACGAAATCCACTTTGCACTACAAGTGCAAACTACAAGTGTAAAGTGCACTTGAAATTGCACTGAATGTGCACTTGGAAGTGCAGTCGCTGTAAATCTGAGGGTAGATCTGAAATGAGGGGAAGCCTTGCTGATTTTATTATCCAATCATGTGTAAGCTAAAATGCTGTTTTTTATGTGATGGCGCTGACCAATTAGAATGCTCCAAAATTACCTCCTGACGAGGGATGTTTTGGACATTCAGCTCAGAGGTTTTCTAAGCCCCAGAAACCTGGCGCGATATAACGGGGCTTAGAACCGGAGATTTTGGCGGTACAGGTCAACAGGACCGGGGGGGGCGAGGAGGGGGACCTGTGTAAGTTCACCTTACAGAGTTTTCTGTAAAGGTGAACTTACCCTTTAAATAAAAGCCTTTTTAATCCATACGGTATCACACTATAATCCCATACACACGATCAGACTTTTTGACAACCAACATGCAAATTAGCTGGTTTAGACCAACATCCGACCGTGTGTACGCTCCATCGGACCAACTTTTTCCAGGTTTCATCAGACTTTTGTTGGCTGTGCGAACGGACCAACTTTCTGCCAACAAAAGTCAGATGGACCAAAGTCCGACCGTGTGTACACAAAACCAACGGACTTTTGAACAAAGTACAAACACGCATGCTCAGAACCAATGCAAAAGATCAGACAACAATATAGAAGTTGACCAAAGGTGGCGCTGGAGTATTCGAACGTCCTCTTATGAAGTGTCGTCAGTACGTTGAAACGTCACTACGTTCATGTTTGTTGCCTAAAAAGTCCGATCGTGTGTATGCAATACCAACTTGGGGCCAACGCCCTTTGGACAAAAATCCATGGGAAAGTTGGTCCACGGTCCGATCGTGTGTATGAGGCTTTAGAATGTTTACTTCTCCTTCAATGTGTAATTGGTGCAAATGCCAATGAGGAGGGAGAGAACCAGTAGAGCCACTGCTCTTGTGCACAGCGCTGGATCAAGATTGGGATCAGGTAAGTATTGGGAGGCAATGCTGCACACAGAAGGTCCTTTACCTTCATGCATAATGCATGGAGGTAAAAAAAATACTTCAGCCTTTACAACCATTTTAAGTAAATATTAGCTATTAAATGCTTTCACAATTTTAGAAAGCTAATTTTTTGCCTGGTTTGGAATGTCAATGAAATGTAACTTGTTCCTTTAATGTTTTATTAACAATAACAAAAACTAAAACAGCTGCTTATCTACAGAATTTGTTTGTAGTATAGCAATCATAATATCTTAACATGTATACCAGATAAAACATCAATTTATAAATAATATGAACAGAAGATACCTACCTGTGGAGTAAGGGTGTTCAGGGCAGACAGAGCAGATTCCAGCAAAGGCAAAGCTGCAGCCAGCTCGCTGTCACATTCATCCTTGATTGCTTTGGCAGCCAATGCTTGTTCATTAGCTACTGCTTCATCTGCTTTCACAATCTTCTCTGTCTTGGCCACCTCAATTGACTCTCTCTCAATGACTACCATCGTCTCATTCACTTTTTTGCTGGCTTCCTTCAGCTGTGGCTGGAGAGCTTCCAACTCACTTTGCATTGTAGTGACTTGGGATGATGCAGATTCCAACTTCTGTAAGCCCACTTCATATCGCTGTTTCATTTTCATTACTTCTCTGCAAGAATTTAAATAATTTTAGCCTGATAATATTAAATTACTGAAGTATACCAAGATATGTCCAAGACTATTGCATAATCAGTGTCTCTATGCACCCTATCAAAGGACTACGAGCAGGATAAGTCTGTGGGGTCAATTCACTAAGAGATATTAAATATTGCATTCATTTTTGCCTTATCCACTTAAGGAGCGGGCCTCTTTTTGAGATTTGTTGTTTACAAGTTACAACACATTCTTTTTTGCTAGAAAATTTAGAACCCCCAAACATTATAAAAAAAAAATTCTAACACCCTAGAGAATAAAATGGCGGTTGTTGCAATACTTTCTGTCACACTGTATTTGTGCAGCGGTCTTACAAGTGGACTTTTTTGGAAAAAATACACTTTTTTGAATTAAAAAATAAGACAGTAAAGTTACCCCAACCCCAGTTTTTATATTGTGAAAGATAATATTACACTGAGAAAAATTGATACCCAACATGTCACGCTTCAAAATTGTGCCCGTTCATGGAATGGCAACAAACTTTTACCCATAAAAATCTCCATAGGCCACATTTAAAAAATTCTACAGGTTGCATGTTTTGAGTTACAGTGGAGGTCTAGGGCTAGAATTATTGCTCTACCGATTGCGGCGATACCTCACATGTGTGGTTTAAATACCGTTTTCATATGTGGGCGCTACTCACTTATGCGTTCGCTTCTGCACTCGAGAGCTTAGCAGGACGTGGCGTGTAAACATCCCTTGTAATACAAAAAAAGCATGACAAAACCTCTTAAATATGAGATATGGGGTCAAAAAGACCTCAGATCTCATATTTACACTGCAAAAAATAAATAAAATAAAAATATTTAAAAAAAATAAAAAATAACCCTTTAAGAGCTATGGGAGGAAGTGACGTTTTGACGTTGCTTCTGCCCTGCAATGTTATGGAGACGGGTGGGAGATATCTTCCCCTCACCCGTCTCCATGTCAAGCAAGGGGAAACATCTGAATGCCTCCGCCGCTGCTGATGGCTCCGGCAAGCGACGGAGGGCACCGGAGCACGGCGGGAGGAGATGGCCCCTCCCCCGCCGCCGATAAAAGTGATCTTGCGGCGAATATGCCACAGAGACCATTCTTATCCCAAAGCGGACCGCTGTTTTGCAATATTTAGCACTTAAATCTAGTGTTATTTTTACATTACATTTTTACAATCCAACTTTGAGTGAGTTTGGTGCGATGCAGTGAGATTTTGTGGTCCACAGACTTCAATGGACAAGCATCAAAATTGCATCTGCATTCTTTTTTAATAATTTTACAATGCAATTTGTGTTGGTTGCTAGAAGCATCTGTCCTGTCAGCAGCAGGGATCATTTCTGTCGACTTCTTAACAACGATGAGTCATCCCTGCTGTCAGTGGGGGATTCCCTGCTGACAGCAGAATGTAAACAAAAGAGTCGGCATAAAAAAAAGAGCTTGGAGATCCCTCCCCCAATCCACACCAGGCCCTTCGAGTCTAGTGTGGATTTTAAGGGAAACCCCACGCCAAAATAAAAGTGGGGTCCCCCCAAAAACCCACACAACCGGTGTGGGTCAGTGGCCGGCACTAATCATGACTGAAGAAGGATTTACATCCGAGGACAATTTTTTTATTAATTTTTTTAATGAACTGGGTGTTTTTATTTTAGATTTTTTTGGTTTATGAGTAGGGGTACCCCATACTAATTTGCATTGAAAGTGGCCCCCTTCTTAAAGGGGGTTTCCATATTCTGATAAGCTACCCCTGCACCCCCACCCCCACAACCATCAGCATGGGGAGAAGGTGCTTTGCTGTGGTTCAGAAGGGGGGGCGCTTGCTTGTGCCTGCCCCCCCCCCGATTTTCTGGCCTGCTGGGCTGCATGCTTGGATAAGGCTCTGGTATGGATTTTGGGGGCGATACCAGGCATTATTTTTTACAGCTCCTTAACCTATGCCAGCAGCAGGGATGAGTCACTGGTTGTTAGGATGCCAGCGGGTACCAGCTCCTTAACAACCAGTTACCGTACATATCCCTGATGAATTGACTTTATTATTGCATGCAGTATTTCTAACAAAAACCACATATATTCCATGTGATAACCATTAGTGAACTGACCCCTATAAGCTTTATGTGAAGAGAACTCATATTGATGGAGACTTCAACTTTTTATTTAATATACTGACATTTTTTAAAGAAAACTAAAATATTCCAATATGAATATTCCAATATGAAATGTAGTAATAATGTAAACCTGCATCACTTTTAAAAAATGTGTTCTCTTGGAGCAAGGAAGGACAAAACAACTATTTTGGGAGTAGCTGCCATTTACTGCATTTTGCACTATAAAATAATGTAAAATATTCATAAGGAATTCGAAAACTATTCTTTGATACTAGAAATTTTGACATACAGATTTGATTATCTTTTTAACAACTGTTTAATCCTAAATGATGTTGTTTCTGCTGTGTCACTGTAAATCCTGACAGTAACCACCAGTTAATATATAAAAATGTGGTTTGTCCCTGCATTGTTGATTTGTGAGTCTTTAGGCTCTGTCATACTAAAATCCAATAAATGATCTGCCTGATCTAGTGATAATACTTACAATCGTTTTTTCTCCAGTAATGTTTTAAATGTAGAGATTAGTTCCAAATAAGATGTGGGTGTAACATAATTATATCTCTGTAGCTCCATGCGGAACTTCTCAGACAGGTTAATGGTAGAAGTGTGGAAGATTTTACACATGTCAATGCAACCATTCTTAATTTCTTCTGACATTTCTATATCTTCTAAATAGCGTGTTGCTACGGCTTGAAGTGCATCTTCTGGCCAGGTCTAAAAAACAGGTTTGAAACAGAAATTAACCAAGCAAGTCATGAAGTCATGATGACCATAGCAGTTAAACTCCATATTACCAAAAACAAATTTTTTTTATTATTGAAACATAACTCAGTGTGGGCATTCCCATAATTACATTTCATCCAATTTTCTCCTAATATATACATAGAATTTTAGTATAACCCCTAATCTTCTGTTGTTTAGAATATCCTCCATTAGTGTAATTTCCTATATAGGATAGCAAAATAGCTTAGCGGTGGCCTTGCAGTGCTGGAAAGCTGTGTTTAAGTCCTACAGGCACACCACTTGCAAGGAGCGTTGACCAGTTACATATACTCAACACAATAAGGCCAGGTTCACATCTATTTGTGTCCGCTTTTGTGCATTTTTTAAATGCGTTGTAGCACACATATATCATTTTATTGGCATTGCAGCGCATGAAAATGAACAGAAAAATGGAAGTGCATTGTTTTTCAAACTGCAATGGACCACAGAAACCCAAGCAGCTTTATTGAATAACATGCATTGTTTTGATTTAAAGTGCATGAGACCTAAAGAATATGCTTTCATCACTCCAAGTATGGGAGTAAAAGCTTGTTCACATCATGTCCATTAAGCTGCATTGCTCTGCATAGAGCAATGCAGGCTCTATGCAAGGGCACATAGAAGACAAGTGTTTTCTATGTGCCCTGTTTACACTATATATTGTATGTGCGTTGGTACAATGTTCCGAAAATGCGTACGTTTCCTTTTTTATGCAGTTAAACTCACCACACTGTACGTCACTACACCACTGAGTGTCAGAGCATGCTGCAATGCATGTAGTATTATGTTATAACACTTCAATAAAGTTAAAAAAAAGTTTAAAAAAAAGCACAAAGCACACCAGCATGCACACGTTTTAAAGTGCAGGCTGGTGTAAACGAGCCCTAAATCACAACTATCCGTAGTATTTTTTCACATGGTCATGTGCCATAAGTAGATGCATGTGTCTAATCAAAATGTAATAGTAATGATATTAAAAAAATTACCTGAAACCAATCAATTGTACAGCAGTTAACAAGAGCTGGAAACTTCCGGAGTCGGTTTCGGAAAGCATCTCCTATAGGACTCATTGCGAGGACAATGTGTAGCTGATCCCGGCAACGGTCAATGAACAAGTTGAAAAGGGCAAGAGGGCTACCATCAGTTTGTTTTAGTTTATCTCTTTGCCGGTCTATCTGTCGCATCCTTTCACATATTTCTTGTTTCTCATCAGGTGCAAAAAGATTTGGAACCTCTCCAGCATTGAGCAAATTATTAATATCTTCCAAGAAAGATTCTTTCTTAATCTGTGAGTCTGTAAACAGAAAAACACCTGGCATTTCCCCCTCAGCAGACTGTCTCAAAATTAGTTTTAAGTCCTCCCGCCATTCTGTATTACCATAGCCCTTTGAGATTTCCACTTGGAAAAGTTTTTGGTCAGCCATGTGAACAGCTAATCGAGTGACTGACTGACGGCCACTTCCACCAACGCCAACTAATAAGGCATGGCTACGAGGCTGTTTCAAAATGCGTGATATTCTACATATGTGTTCGATCGCAAATCGAAATAAAACCAAATTCATAGGTTTCTTGCTAATGTTATTAAATTCTTCCAAATGGCTTTCCACAACTGAATATAGTTTATCAAAATTGGTTATTTCTTTGTAATTTGTATCTTCCCTCTTAAGGTCATGGAAATCACAAAACATTAAACTGCGTATGTCATCCTCCTCAACCTTGCCATCATTGTTAAAATCTAGATGCTGAAAGAGTTGATGAAAGTCTTCCCTCATGTGGCTTTTCACAACTTCCTCAATATAGCCAACAAGCCAAGATCGATCTGCATTATCAACAAGTCGGTCATAGTAAATGCGAAGGATCTATAGAATAAAAAAAATGATAGTGTTATTAATAAATATTTATGCTGACAAGGCCAGCGGACATGCATCAACTTGAAATTATTGTTATCTTCAGTAGCGGTAGCAAGGTTCATTCTATAGCCCTACATAGAACAAAACAGAATATACATGGTCTGGGTTCAAATATAAAAAGTATAGCCATTTTTTGTGCTGCAAATCTTTAAGCATATCCAATTAACACACCTAATTTTCTCAGAAGGAAGCAGCCAGTTTGCAAAGTCAAGTCCCGACACTCTTAAAGCGGAACTTTACCCATAACAACTTGATAAAAAAATAAGAGTTCTTAAGGAAGGAACATACATTCCACATTATTAATTATGCTACCAAAATTTGTGTTGGCTGTGAATTGCCTCCAGCATTGCTCCTGTTTCATCTTGCTGGAGGCTGCCATTTTGTTGAAGCCCAGAGCCCTTGACAGCAGTACATCTTTAGACTGTCAGCAAATCCAGCGGCTCTGATTTCTGGCACAATGCCAATAATGGAGCGCAATTGAGCATCGGCAGAGCAGGGCGAGACAGTCTGTGCATGTCTGCATCACACGCAGCTCCCCTATTCTCCTCTGTGCCTGTCTTTAGCTCCCCCTTCCTCCCCTCCTTCTTCCTGTCAACACGCAGCATCTCTCCTCTGACTGTCTGCTCGGCTCTCATACTTAACCTGAAAAGCTCCTATCCCCTCTGTATTAGGACAAGAATTTCCCATGTTTGTGTTTTATCATAAATATGCTTATCTGTACAGATAACACATCGGCCTCCTGCGATCACAGGATCACATCACATTAATGCTCTCCTTGCCCAGCCTGTCAGTTTAGGTGGACGGTCATGTCTTGATAGGGTTGCAGTTCTGCCGTACGCTTTCAATTTTCGGAAGATGGATTGAACAGTGCTCTGTGAGATGTTCAAAGCTTGGGATATTTTTTTTATAACCGAACCCTGCTTTAAACTTCTCCACAACTTTATCCCTGAGCTGTCTGGTGTGTTCCTTGGCCTTCATGATGCTGTTTGTTCACTAAGGTTCTCTAACAAACCTCTGAGGGCTTCACAGAACAGCTGTATTTATACTGAGATTAAATTACACACAGGTGGACTCTATTTACTAATTGGGCGACTTCTGAAGGAAATTGGTTCCACTAGATTTTACAGAGTAAAGGGGATCAATACAAATGCATGCCACACTTTTCACATATTTATTTGTAAAAAATGTTAAAAAACGTTTATCATTTTCTTTCTTTCAACTATGTGCCACTTTGTGTTGGTCTATCACATAAAGTCCCAATAAAATATATTTATGTTTTTGGTTGTAACATGATAAAATGTGGAACATTTCAAGGGGTATGAATACTTTTTCAAGGCACTGTATCTATTCAAGAACCTAGGATTAAACTTGTATGCCCTAATGATCTTCCCACTGTGAATACCCCAAGGGTTTAGCTTATGGGATCCAGGTCACAAGCTGTGTATCAGAGCTATCAGCAGCTTTTTCTACAGTGATTAATGTATTAGGTGTTACATTGTTAGTGCTAGGTTAAACATAAACAACGTTAGGTCAACAAAGATAGATACATTATAATTAACCACAACTGTCACGGGGAAGCTAATTACAGAGGAATTTCTAATAGCGCTGCTAAAACAAACCTGACAATATAAAATAAGTTGTTTTCATTTGGAGGTGTTAAAGTGGTTGTTAAGCCACTTGTATAAATGCTCCCATCCCCTCTGTATTAGAACAATAACTTCCCCTGTGCCTGTGTTGTATCATAAACACCAGTGGCAGCCCGGGCACTGTGGGCGCACGGGCGGCACCCCCCTATCCATGCACCCGGCCCCTTTCAGGACGCCGGACGCATGGATTCTTATGGCCGGGTGGGAGGGGATGGTACTTTTTGAAGCACCTGTGCCTGTCAAAAGCAGCTACTTGTGCCCATCATATGCAGCCACTTGTGCCCGTCATATGCAGTCACTTGTGCCTGTCATATGCAGCCACTTGTGCCCGTCAAACGCAGCCACGTGTGCCCATCAAATGCAGCCACGTGTGCCTGTCAAATGCAGCCACTTGTGCCCATCATATGCAGCCACTTGTGCCCATCATATGCAGCCACTTGTGCCCATCAAATGCAGCCAATTGTGCCCATCAAATGCAGACACTTGTGCCTATCATATGCAGCCACTTGTGCCTATCATAAGCAGCCACTTGTGCCCATCATATGCAGCCACTTGTGCACATCATATGCAGCCACTTGTGCCCACCGATCCCTCACTCGCGGCTCTGGCAGTAAACCCCAACCCCCCCAGCGTGGCTCTGGCAGCACCCCCTGACACTTACCAGGCAGCAGCTCCTCTCAGTGCACCAGAGCAGTGGCGACGACCTCCGCTCCAGCATGTGTCTCCTCCGCTCCTCTTCCTAAGCGCCAGGCATTCAATAGGGTGGCCTGGTGCTTTGGCCAATCAAGAAACAGGTCTGACGCCCTGCATCCTGATTGGCGGGAGGAAGGTTAGTGTGAAAATAGTGAAAATGTATTTGCTATCGTCACACAATTGGGTGGGATCAGGGCGCACTCTCTGCACCCTGAGCCCACCCTATTTTTAAACCTATTAGAGCCTCTGGCTCTAATCATGTGCTTCAAAAAGTATCCCCCCCATAGGAATCCATGCGTCTGGTGTCCCACAGTGCACGGGCGGCCACTGGTATTTATGGTACAACACAGGCACAGGGGAAATTATTGTTCTAATACAGAGGGGATGGGAGCGTTTTATACAAATGGCTTAACAACCACTTTAACACCTCCAAATGAAAAACAACTTATTTTATATTGTCAGGTTTGTTTTAGCAGCTCTATTAGAAATTACACTGTAATTAGCTTCCCCGTGACAGTTGTGGTTAATTATGATGTATCTATCTTTGTTCAACTAACATTGTTTATGTTTAACCTAGCACTAACAATGTAACACCTAAAATATTAATCACTGTAGAAAAAGCTGCTGATAGCAGCTCTGATACACAGCTTGTGACCTGGATCCCATCAGTTACACCCTTGGGGTATTCACAGTGGGAAGATCATTAGGTTCTTGAATAGATACAGTGCCTTGAAAAAGTATTCACACCCCTTGAAATGTTCCACATTTTATCATGTTACAACCAAAAACGTAAATATATTTTATTGGGACTTTATGTGATAGACCAACACAAAGTGGCACATAATTGTAAGAAAGAAAATGATAAACAGTTTTCAACATTTTTTACAAATAAATATGTGAAAAGTGTGGCATGCATTTGTATTCATCCCTTTTACTCTGATTTTCCTATGTAAAATCTAGTGGAACCAATTTCCTTCAGAAGTCGCCTAATTAGTAAATAGAGTCCACCTGTGTGTAATTTAATCTCAGTATAAATACAGCTGTTCTGTGAAGCCCTCAGAGGTTTGTTAGCGAACCTTAGTGAACAAACAGCATCATGAAGGCCAAGGAACACACCAGACAGCTCAGGGATAAAGTTGTGGAGAAGTTTAAAGTATGGTTCGGTTATAAAAAAAAATATCCCAAGCTTTGAACATCTCACGGAGCACTGTTCAATCCATCATCCAAAAATGGAAAGAGTATGGCACAACTGCAACCCTATCAAGAAATGACCGTCCACCTAAACTGACAGGCCGGGCAAGGAGAACATTAATCAGAGAAGCAGCCAATAGGCCCATGGTAACTCTGGAGGAGCCACAGAGATCCTCAGCTCAGGTGGGAGAATCTGTCCACAGGACAACTATTAGTCATGCACTCCACAAATCTGGCCTTTATGGAAGAGTGACAAGAAGAAAGCCATTGTTGAAAAAAATCCATAAGAAGTCCTGTTTGCAGTTTGCAAGAAGCCATGTGGGGGACACAGCAAACATGTGAAAGAAGGTTCTCTGGTCAGATGAGACCAAAATAGAACTTTTTGGCCTAAAAGCAAAACGCTATGTGTGGTGGAAAAAGAAAACTGTACATCAACCTGAACACACCATCCCCACCGTGAAACATGGTGGTGGCAGCATCACGTTGTGTGGATGCTTTTCTTTAGCAGGGACAGGGAAGCTGGTCAGAGTTGATGGGAAGATGGATGGAGCCAAATACAGGGCAATCTTACAAGAAAACCTGTTGGAGTCTGCAAAAGACTTGAGACTGGGGCGGAGGTTAACCTTCCAGCAGGACAACACCCCTAAACATACAGTGAGAGCTACACCTACAATGGAATGGTTTAGATCAAAGCATATTCATGTGTTAGAATGGCCCAGTCAAAGTCCAGACCTAAATCCAATTGATAATCTGTGGCATGACTTGAAAATTGCTGTTTACAGACGCTCTCCATCCAAACTGACAGAGCTTGAGCAATTTTGCAAAGTAGAATGGAAAAAAATGTCACTCTCTAGATGTGCAAACCTGGTAGAAACATCCCCAAAAAAGACTTGCAGCTGTTATTGCAGCAAAAGGTGGTTCTATAAAGTATTGACTCAGGGGGGCTGAATACAAATGCACACCACACTTTATCATTTTCCTTCCACTTCACAATTATGTGCCACTTTGTGTTGGTCTAGCACATAAAATCACAATAAAATACATTTACGTTTTTGGTTGTAACATGACAAAATGTGGGAAATGTCAAGGGGTACGAATACTTTTTTAAGGCACTGTAGTTAAGCAATTTTATGATTACAGCCTTAACACAAAAGGCTGCCATACATGGCTTGAATTTTTGCCAATTCCTGCTGCTTAGCCTTATTGGCACCACCCAGCTCAACAAACTTTAAATTAAAAATCAAAGGAGCCGGGTAGAAAATTGTCAGCTGAACAGTTATGCCCCGTACACACAATCGGATTTTCCGACAAGAAATGTTGAATGTAAGCTCGTTGGCGGAAAGTCCGACCGTGTGTCTGCTCCATCGAACATCTGTTGTCAGACTTTCCGCCAACAAATCTTGGCTAGCAGGTTCTCAAATTTTCCGCCAACAAATGTTTGTTGTCGGACTTTCCGATCGTGTGTACACACATGCTCGGAATCAAGTACGAGCCAGAGATATAACTAGCGTCCGTAATGGAGATATCACGTACGTCTTGTATGTCACTACGTTCGTAATTGTTGGCAAACATTTGTGTGACCATGTGTATGCAAGACAAGTTGGAGCCAACATCCTTCGAACAAAAATCCACGGTTTGTTGTCGGAAACTGCATGCAATCATACAAAAACATTTCCAAGATGGATAAAAATATTGCTGGGCAGATGCTCGTGGTTTAGTGGATTGGGGATGACTATATGATAGACTCATGAAATACTTTCCTTTACGCATCTCAATAGTTTGATGTGATTGTGATTAAAAAATATACAATATATTTTTCAGTGGATATACTGACCCAGCAGTGCTGGGTATAACCAGATTATAACTGACCATTTTATTTATATATACTTCTATATGTTTTTTTTATTATTAATACTGTATATGATGACATAAAATGTATTCCTAAATCTATGTTTGATTGTTCATAGATACCTTTGCAAAAATATTTTTCTTCATCTTGGAAAAGTTTATGTATGATGGAATTCAATAGAGTGATGGATATACTAATTTAGCTGATCAGCTGGAGAAGGGATGTAACATGTGGCGTTGAAAGCATACACATTACAATAAAATATGTGAAAAGATTTATTTCCTTTATCTGATGCTTTTAAGTGATTTTATTCAAAATGACTGTCTTTTTATGGTATATGTTATGTAGTGTAATAAAAATCAGACATGTACATTTTTTTGGAGGAGCTGCTATGTATTTATAAATGTGGTATGTTTAATAAAACAACAAGTGCAACACTCCCTCTGCCTATACTGAAACCATTGATCAATAATTATGTATCAATTTGTGTCAGTGTGTTGTGTTCTTTAAGGATTGCCAAGGATGTCCAATCAGGAGTAACATGTCAGATGGGAGTATCCATGATGTCCTCACGCTAGGCAGAGTTGGGCGGAGAGCCAAGGCAGACAGTGTAGACTGTGTATGAGCTGTCAGACTGGGACTCAGGCCATTTTGAAAGCTGTGATTGCATGACTGGCATACATGTGAGTGTTTTTAATCTTTATTGAGTGAATAAACAGATATATGGAGAGCACTAAGGTCTACTCTATTCTCTTTACATGAGTGGTGCTGTAACAACACTTTCAACTAATGAAGCCGTTTGGGAAAGAGAGGAGTGAAGTGGCTGTTAAAGGTTATATATGCTTGATTGATATGATACAGAGGTCCATCCTACCAAGTTAGAGCATAGCCAAGAGCACAGGGTGTGGATTTGGAGAGGGCACTAAGAACAGTGTTTGCACATACACTGTAAGATTGCATTTTTTTACACTGTTTGCACTTGCTGGACTATTTGGACTTTATTATGTTTTACAACAATTGTGATATTTCTTTATCGTACATCACAGGACACAGAGCCGGTTATTATATTAATATCTACTTGGGTTATACGCCACCTATAGGTGAATGGAAACTGGTAGATCAATCAAACAGGAAGTCCTCCCCTATATAACCCCCCCCCCTCCCCTACACAGGAAGCACATAATTTTTTTTGCCAGTGTCTGTAAGGTGGTGGTCACTGATGTGATACATGTGCTCTTGGAGAATACTTGGAGGTCTGGACGGTTTGATTAAGAATCATGGACTTCAATCGGATCCATTCGAAAAAGCTATCAGCCAAAATGGATGGTACCCGAGCCTCATTGGAAGGAGAGAAGATTCCTTGAGGTTTGCCTGAAATCCAGCCTTATGGTGCTGGACCCTGTGGAATAGAACCCTGTGCAGTGTTTGTTCTGACTAGGGATGACTTGGTAGAGTGGATGACCAAGCCCTCCTCATCCTCCTCATCCTCTCTCACCCAGGCTCAGGGTACTGGCAAAGCAGATGCCAACGCGTCATCTTCCCTTGTCTCAATGTCATAAGTCACTCCTTTCCTAGGCCCACCATGTCCTCCTGAGGAGTCCCCCGAACTGTTTGACCACAGTGTTGAGTACATGCTCCAGGAGGATGCCCAGCGTTTTGAAGGCTCTGATGATGATACCCAGCTAGAGGAAGGCAGTAGCGTGAGTGCAGAGAGACAGCAATCTGGCAGTCATGTTCCACCAGCTGCAGCATACTGCCAGGTTTGCTCCAGTGATGAAGAGGGAGGGGATGATGAGGTCACTGACTCCACGTGGGTGCCTGATAGGAGAGAGGAGGAGGCACATCTCCAACGAGGCAGGATACCCTCCAGGGGCCAGCTTAAGAGCAGCACACCGACTGAATTACACCGCAGAGTTCCGCCTGTGCAGGGCGCTGCCTCTGCGCATTATTCCAAAAGTTCTTTGGTGTGGGCCTTTTTTGAGATGAGTGCAGCAAATCGCACTGCTGCTATTTGCAATATATGTCTCAAGCGTATCTCGCGTGGCCAAAACATCAGCCGCTTGGGCACCACATGCTTGACCAGACATATGTTGACCTGCCATGCAGCTCATTGGCAAGCGTACCTTAAAGACCCACACCAAAGAACAAAGCGGACCTCTCCTTGCTCCTCATCAGCTGGGATCTCCAACCCCACTATACCTTCAGTCCTCTTTGAAAGCTGCACTGAGAGGAATGAAGGTGTAAAATTAGGTGTGTAACAGCCAAGTACTTGCAGGCACTCTGCTAGCAGTACACCGACGTTCCCTGCCCCAGCTGCTGGACCGTCGAAATAAGTTCACTCCCAGCCATCCACATGCCCAGCGGTTAAATGCTAGCTTGGCTAAATTGCTAGCACTTCAACTGCTGCCTTTTCAGTTGGTAGACTCGGCCCCCTTCCGTGAGTTTGTGCAATGTGCGGTTCCTCAGTGGCAGGTTCCCAAACACCACTTTTTCTCACGGAAGGCGATTCCGGCTCTCTACCGGCATGTGGAAGGCAATGTCCATGCCTCGCTGGACAGGGTGGTCAGTGGTAAGGTGCATAGTACCACTGATTAATGGTCCAGCAGGCATGGACAGGGACGGTACCTATCTTTCACGGCCCATTGGGTCACTCTTTTGGCAGCTGGGAAGGATGCAGGACAAGGTGCAGTAGTGTTGGAGGTTGTTCCGCCACCACGCCTCCAAAATGCTACTACTGGTTGTGACACACCTCTCTCCTCCACCTCCTCCTCTTTTTCTTCCTCCATGGCCTCTTCCTGTGCTTTGTCCTCGGAACCAGCGGTGCTCCGTAGGCGTTCAAGGGGCTAGGCAAGTACGCAGGCAAAAAGATGCCATGCCGTGCTTGTGCTGATGTGTTTCAGGGACAGGAGCCACACTGGGGCAGAGGTTCTGTCAGCTCTGCAGGGGCTGGCCGAGATGTGGTTGACGCCACACCAGTTTAAGCCAGGAATGGTGGTTTGCGACAATGGCACCAACCTCCTCTCTGCCCTCCAACAGGGACAACTGACCCATGTGCCCTGTGTGGCTCACGTCCTTAACCTGGTGGTGCAGCGGTTCTTGGGAAGGTACTCGGGCTTACAGGATGTCCTGAGGCAGGCCAGGAAAGTCTGTGTGCATTTCCGCCGATCATATATGCCAGTGCTCGGCTGGCTGAGCTGCAAAAGGAGTTGAACCTGCCCCAGAACCGCCTTATATGTCACATGCCCACCAGGTGGAACTCAAATTTGGCCATGCTGCAGCGGCTGCACATGCAGCAGAGGGCCATCAATGAGTACCTGTGCGACTACGGCACCAGGACAGGGTCAGGGGAGCTCGGTTTTTTTTCACCACGCCAGTGGGGCATGATCAGGGATGCATGCACTGTCCTGTCACCATTTGAGGAGGCCACGAGGATGGTGAGCAGTGACAGTGCATGCATCAGTGACACTGTACCTCTTGTCCATACGCTGCATGTAATAATGGACAGGGCACTTGAGGCAGAACAGAGGCAGGAAGAGGAGGATTTCCTTGCCTCTCAAGGCCCCCTTTATCCAGACAGTGTTCCTTCTGTCCCACACATCACACAGGAAGAGGAGGAGGATTGTGTCAGCATGGAGGTGGAGCCTGGCACTCAGCATCAGCAGCAGCAGTCTTTTAGTCTCCAAGAAACCCGTGGACTTGTACGTGGCTGGGAGGAGGTGGCTGTGGATCATGACGTCCTTAGTGACCCAGAGGACTCTGGACCTCAGCTAACCTACGCTGCATGGCCTCCCTGATCCTGCAAAGCCTGCGGAAGGATCCTCGTAATCTTCGGATTAAGGAGAGGGACCATTACTGGCTGGTCACTCTCCTTGATCCACGGTACAAGGGTAAGGTTGTGGACCTTATCTTGCCATCACAGAGGGAGCAGAGGATGAGACATCTCCGGGAGGCCTTGCAGAAAGGTCTGTGCAACGCGTTCCCAGAGACTGGGAGGTTACAAACTCCTGGTCCTGGACAACGAGTTGCCGAGGCTTTGGTCAGAAACAGAAGGAACGGTGGAGAAGGTGGCCATCTGACCGGTGCGTTCAGACAATTTTTTTAGTCCGCAGCCCCAAGGTATGATTGGTTCCAGCAACCATCACCAGCGTCTGATTTACATGTGCAGGTGCAGGAATACCTAGGGGCAAGGTCAGACTTGGACACCTTTCCCACCAAAAATTCTTGAGGATGGATCACTGGCCAGAGCTTGCACAGTATGCAACTGAGCTACTGGCCTGTCCTGCATTCAGCGTTCTTTCAGAACGCACATTCAGTGCTGCTGGAGGCTTTGTAACTGATCACAGGGTGCCCCTGTCCACTGACTCGGTTGATCGTATGACCTTCATAAAGATGAATCAGTCTTGGATCACCACCAGCTACCAAGCACCTGAAGCTGATGTAACCGAATATTTTTTTTTTAAATGTCACATCCCTTCAAGACTGCCTATGCTGATGCTGAGTGACTGTCCTGTTATGTTGACTGACTATCCTCTTCCTCCTCAATGATCCTGCTGATAGCTTGGAAGAACATTTTTGGTTCTGGGTGCCACCACCAGTGGCTAAGGCCCAATTTTTCAGCCCCTGTTTAACAGGGGCATGTAATTTTTGATGCAATGCTTTGCAGCAGGGCTCATTCCTGCACTCCAACTAGAGTATCTGGGAGAGGTTGCAGTGTCGTGGCACCAGCACCAGTGCCTAAGGCCCAATTTTTCAGCCCCCGTTTAACAGGGGCATGTAATTACAATTTTTGATGCAATGCTTTGCAGCAGGGCTCATTCCTGCACTCTAACTTGAGTATCTGGGAGAGGTTGCAGAGTCGTGGCACCAGCACCAGTGCCTAAGGCCCAATTTCTCAGCCCCTGTTTAACAGGGGCATGTAATTACAATTTTTGATGCAATGCTTTGCAGCAGGGCTCATTCCTGCACTCCAACTAGAGTATCTGGGAGAGGTTGCAGTGTCGTGGCACCAGCACCAGTGCCTAAGGCCCAATTTTTCAGCCCCTGTTTAACAGGGGCATGTAATTACAGTTTTTGATGCAATGCTTTTCAGCAGGGCTCATTCCTGCACTCCAACTAGAGTATCTAGGAGAGGTTGCAGTGTTGTGGCACCAGCACCAGTGCCTAAGGCTCAATTTTTCAGCCCCGTTTAACAGGTGCATGTAATTACAATTCTTGATATAATATTTCACAGGAGGGCCTGTTCCAGCGCCCACCGAGAGTAACTGTGAGGACTTACAGTGTTGTGGCACCAGCACCACCACCACCAAAGGCCCAATTTTTCTACCACTTTTCTACCACTGGCATGTAATTATAATTCTTGATATAATAGTTCACAGCGGGGCGCTCCAGCGCTCCAAGAGTCACTTTGAGGGCTTACAGTGTTAACTTGTGGCAACACCAACACCTTAGGGCCAAATTTCTGCAGAGCATATAGGGCAGGCCCCTACTTTCAAACATCCAACTTACAAACGTCTCCTACTTGCAAACAGAAGGAGACACCAGGAAGTGAGATTAAAAAAGACGGACGGACAAAAAAATTATACAGGGGTGATAACCCTTCCCTTTGTTTTCCAAAAAGCTTAAAAATTGTTCTTTTGACTGGAGCTACACTTAAAAAATGTGCCAGTTCAAAATTACAAACAGATTCTACTTAACACAACAAACCTACACAGTCCCTGTCTTGTTTGCACCGCCTGTATACTGCTGTTCTGAGTATATAGGGCCTGGGGGCCCCACACCTTTCCTTTTTTAATTTGGGTACAGGGTTCCCCTTAATATCCGTACAAGACCCAAAGGGGCTGGTAATGGGCAGGGGGAGCTACCCATTCCATTTTTCTCAATGATTTTCATCCATATTGCTGGAACCAGACATTACATTAAAACAGTAGTTTTAAATGACTTTTTTTCCATTAAATGTAATTTTGTGCAGGGATTGTTCTAAACACGGGAAACACTGCCACTTCAAAGGCATACTATAGACACCCCCAGGCATGATATTTAAAAGAATATTTCACTTTTTTTGTTTCACTTTAATTGTCATTAAAATCAGTGCTCCCGGAAAAAAAAACGTCCGTTTTAAAAAAAAAGATTGTATTTGACCATGTCCCCTGGGGCAGGACCCTGGTCCCCAAACCTTTTTTAGGACTTGCATATTAGCCTTTAAAATGAGCAGTTTTGATTTCGAACGTTCGAGTCCGATAGACTTTAATGGGGTTCTAAAGTTTGCACAAACTTTTGGACCGTTTCAAAGGTTCTGGTGCGAACCGAACCGAGGGGTGTTCGGCTCATCCCTAGTTCTGACCAAGGTGCTTTCCTGCAGGGTGCTATACAAGTCCAGGGGACCCCATGTTAAGGGGTACCTAGTCTCTGAATGTCTTTTATGACAAAGCCCGCCGTGATGGGTGAAGATTGGACTCCTGTTATGTTCAGAGTCCTGCAGCAGGAATGGTAAGTCTGCATTTGTTTGCAGTTTCTCTTTTAAAAAAAAAAGAGAGAGATCCGACTGTCTGTTCTACCGGTTGCCACTGGGGGCAGTTTGCTGTTTAATCATGCTGTGTACTTCTTAGTTGTGTGGGCTGCGGTTTCCCCGCAGCCCCCCTGATACTTACCCGAGTCCGATGTCGACCCAGTGATGTGCACGAAAGCGGCTGCTGTCCCAGCACTCTGCCTCCTCATTGGCTCAGCGACAACAGCAGGAGCCATTGGCTCACGATGCTGTCAATCGCAGACAGTAAGGGATCCCTGTCCCGTGTGTCTTATGGACACACAGGGCGGAGCTCGGGAGTGAGCACGCACGAGTGCCCCCATAGCAAGTGAATTGCTATGGGAGTACTCAGTGGTGGGGGGGGGGCAGAGTGCCAACAGGGGATGAGAGAAGTGGAGGATTGGGGCTGCTCTGTGTAAAACCTTTGCACAGAGCAGGTAAGTATAACATGTTTGTGTTTTTTTTTTTATTATTTAAGCCTTTAGTATTTCTTTCATTTTGTTTGTTTGTGTGGAGCACAATTGGGTGATAGCAGCTCTTGAAAAGTGAATTTAGCTTGGATACAGAAGCACAGGAATACATATAGGTGTTTTTGTAATATGGCACCTTGACCAAGGTTACTCTAAAGTGATTCTGTTTTGATACCTCTTGGAGATTGGTACCACCTAATAGTTTCTTATCTACAGATAACATAAATAATTCTACAGGTGGAGTCAGAACATTAAAATGTGTTCCAACAGCTAAGATTCCAAAGTGTGCTAGAAGCTATCTGGGTATTATGAAAGTAGGGATATCTTATCACTGGAGTCTCCATGAGATATACAAAGCCAGCTAATACTGAATTATCTTCTTTGGATAAACTGACTTAAGTTTCTCTAAAAAAAACAAAAAAAAAACAGGTCACATTAATTAGACTTACCTCGTGAACCCACAGCCTCTTAATCAATAAAGGAGAATCAGTTGTTTCAGGACGAGACAAGCAAATTCCTTGAATTACCCGAGAAAAGTCCCGAAGATTGAATAAATAATGAGACTTTGCAGGTGTGGGCAGTAAATTTTTCATTGCTTCTTTGTACACTGCCATGGTACTGTGTATAATTTGTGGTATTAGCATACTATATTCACTTGGGAAGACATACCTGAGAATTAAGAAAAAGTATTAGACAAACCAGGTTTCTCTTGGTGTACAATATAATTTAGGAGTAAGAAAGTTGCAAGCAAACTATGTGAGCTTCCATTGCTGACCTCCTTCCAAAAATGCTATTGCCTGGCTGCTCATCCCCATGCTTCAATATTCTCTAAATCCCTGAATCAAAATTAACAAATGGCCGGTGATATTAAATCAGATTTGTATAGGTTCTCCTGGTCAGTGGATTCAAAAATAATCAAGCCAAAGGACTGCATGACAGCTAGCGAACTAGCATCTTTGGAAGAAGGTAAACAATGGTACACCAGGTTTCCTTTCATTGTTGGTAATGTTTCTGTCTCATTGGTGGACTAAACATACACGTTTCACATTTATTACACCAACATCGAGAGATGAAAGTCTTCTATGTCTCATGAATTTGCACGTAAAGAGGAACTGCAGTCTGCTCACATAATTTGTAATAAAAAACATCTTTGCCATTCTAAAGCTTCCCTCCAACCACTTTGCATATTTTTTTTTATATATACTGCGATTCTGTACTTGCCAAATATGCTGCCGAAATCTCCCTCTACAAGTCTGGTTGCAGCGATTTTAACTGTGGGCAGCTGAAGCTGCTGCTGCCTGTTCAGTTCCTGGATTTACACAGGTACACAGAGGCACACCTCTATCTCTGCAGCCCTGCAGCTTTCATTGGCCCTCTTATGACTGATCCACTCTCCCTTCTTGGCAAACTCTCACGAGAGTGAGAGAGAGAGCTGTGCATGATATCATAAGTCATATGTAAAATGTTTAATACATTTTAATACAAAAAATATACATCTTTAACAATGAAAATGTTTTTAAAAACAGCCATAATAATCAAAAAAAGGGGCTCTAGTTCTGTGGTCACACCAAGTTGTGGCCGCTAGATCATTGTCACCATCTGTGTATTGGTTGCTCTGCATGGTGACAATGATCTTGGTGTGACCATAGAACCAGAGCCCCTTTTTTTGATTATCATTGCTGCTTTTAAAAATAAATGTCATTGTTAAAGATGTATATTTTTGTAATAAAATGTACTTAAACATTTTACATATGACTGTATAATTCAGTAGTTGTACGGTACCATTAAAGTCCACAATAACCTCTCCCTCTCAATTTCTCTTGTATAAGGTATTTACTGGCAAAAAAAAAAGTTTTACTATCCAAAGTTAAAACAACAAGGGCAGAGGATTTAATTGACTGAAGGTCCGCTGTAAAGTGTCACTAAAGGCAAAACTTTTTTAAAATTTTTATTTTGGATACAGTAAGGGAGGGTTACTGGGGTCAGTTAAAGGGTCAGTTTTTTTGACACCTGTGTCCCATTGGGGAGATTTACCTTTACTTCCTGTCGCATAGCCAAAACAGTAAGTAAGAGGAAATACCTCCAAACCGAGGGAATACTGGGGTGTCAACAGAACTAATATCCCCATTAAAAGATTTCCCCTCTAGTCCTGTTCTGACGTAAACCCAAATTTGGGATATTCTTTTATTTTCACTTTCGACTGTAAACAGGACAAATAAATAGAGGGTGAACCTCCCTAATGGGGCACAGACAACAATAAAACTTGACAGGTGTTCTAATCTCTCTCCACTCCATCCAAAAAAAAAAAAAAAACATTTTAAAAATATACTAGGTAAAACACCACTGTTGGGTCTAACCTGCCTCTTTGACTTTGGAGCCATACAGATGCAGTGGCCCTTTTTGTTTATGGGTAAAATAAAAGCAATTAGCTCTCCTCTTATTTGGTGCACAACTACCTTTGAAAAACATTAAATAGTATACACATGGAACTTCTTATGTATTCCATGCAGTGTATTGCTTGCTTTATGCATATCATACTTTTGATCTGATGCTCCTACACCAAGAACATCCACACCAATTTAGAGGTTGAATATCAATAATATCCCCAATTTTTATTCCTCCATGTTGATATGAATATGTCCTATATATCAGACTGCTTAATACGCCTATGCTATTAAAGGGTACCTATGGTTAAAACAATTTTATTAGCCGGGATTATAGGGGATGATGACCCTCCTTGAGTTTGTAAATTACTCCAGGAACAATTACATAATATAGAGTATAGATACATCTATTCTACCACAGCTACCAGTTTGGTCAGCCAAGGATGTGGTCTTGTCAGGGTTGTTAAAACCAGTTTGGCTAGTAAGTTAGATTTCAGAGAATGGACGAGTTATTTTGTAATTATTTTGAGATTATTTATTATCAACGAACAGTACATTATCATCGAAAGTGAAGCGATTAAAGTTAGCTCCTGGATAGTGGTATCTCATTCTAAAAATGCAAATGTATCTAGACAGAAGCTGAACCTAGCTCATAAATATCTATCACTCCTTCAATTAACACCTTGAGTTTTTAAGGCTAAAACTGAGTGCTCTTTAACCAGATCTTGCAATGAGGCTTAGGAAAATTAACATTTCTACTTGACATTTACAGTCATTAAAATCACTTTAAATGTCATTAGGAAGGCATTAAATTCTAGCACCTTATGATGATTCAAATTAAATCAAAATTGCAGCCTAAAAAAAATCAATCACAATAATTAATGTCAACCTAGTTACGTAAGATGATAAAGCATATATGTACATTAAGTTCAGGCTTATCAAGTAAAATAAAAAAAAACTCATGTGTCACAGAGGGAGAGAAAATTTTGCATTAGTAGGGAAAAAATTCCTTTCTGAACCCTAATGGTGATCTCTTAATCCTGGAATTATTATAATAGTATTATATATTCAAATAAATAAAAGTGAAAGCTTAGATAATATTTTCCTAGAAAAGCATCAAGGAAAATTCAACAGAATTCTGTCCAAGATCAAGTAATGTTGCAAATGAATGGAAAAAGTAAATGGCATTATGGTAATTTGCTGCTATGTATATTATGTTTTCCAGCTCCAGGAGTGCTGCAAATGTATATGGAGAGCACTGGAGATGAGGAACAGCCAGTATATGGCTATTATGTACTCATTTTAAAAGTAATACATATTACGTTCCTGATTGTATTTCAGTGGTTTCAGTCTTTTTATTGTAATAATTCAGAATGTTAGACAAAGGTCAAACAGTACAAAGTATGGACTCTTGGCAGAAGAAAAATGATTGTAAATAATATATAATATATGCATCAAGATGTTTGCTGGATAAAAAATGTAAATAAACGAAGGGAACATGGTCTTCAATTATTATAGCAAAAGGCCACAGGTATTAGGTGTTACTGCAAAAGTAGCTATTGAATTGTGAGTAGCACACTGTATATCATAAATGCGGGGTGCACAGCGTGCTGAATGAAAAAAACTGACAGATTGTTGTACTAACACAAGCAATGTTAGTACATCAATCTCCCCTGCTGTGCTATTGTGTTCTGACAGAGGGACTGCCCCCCGCCATAACACGCCAGTCAGCATTCACAGCCATTGGCTGCCAGGGCTGATCGCATGCCAGTCAGCTGCTGGTTTTCCAGTATGCCTGTTCCACAGAAGCTGGATACTTCTGTCAGACAGGCTGCTGTACACACGGGCCAGTTCAACAGAAACCTTAAGATTTAAGAAATAGGTTTAAGCTGAATATTTGTTTGCACAATCTGCTCTCTAAGGTTGAGGGTTTATATGAATGAAGAGTAGGAGGGCTGACATACCAAGACAAGACCAACTGCCACCAGAGGTGGTCAGGCTGGATGCAAACTAGGGTGGTATTAAGGGAAGAAGTTTGATTATTATGAAAGACACCAGAATTGATAGCAGGAAAGGAAGTTGTTAGGAATTAAAAGGACTTGCTAAGAAGAGAGAGGGGGGAATACAAAATGAGAAAAGGCGGAAGAAAGAAGAGAGAAAAGGACTGAAGGAGCTAAAGAGGACTGAGGGAAGAAGATGATAGACAGAAAAAAAAATAACTTTCTCCTCTGCCCAGTGAGAAAGTTGCCTAGGGTGCTTGGAATGTATTTTACAGAGAAGTTAGGTGCCATGAGTCTATATTTGGATGAGCATATTCAATTCAGGGCTGCCAGATAATAAATGTATCTTTTTAAATTATATAGAGGATGCTTACCTTATTGAAAGATGCCAGTCCAGTATTCTGGAGAATATTGTATACATTGAATTATCATCAAATTCATTAATTGTAACTGTATTGAAATGCCTTAGGAATCGTGGTGTTATAACATTTCTTCCACCACCTAGAAAGCAAGAAAACTAGCTGAAGCATGATAGAAATATAGCATATAACTGTACTTAAGTGATATTATCTGACAATTTCATGTTAAATCTGTACTTATAATAAAAGGGTTCTTGTGTAAGGGGTAATATGCCAAGTCATTGTTCACCTCTACTGAAAATGCTCGTTGTCTGGCTATCATGCTCACCCCCAGGTGTCAATGCTGACAGAGAAAAGGGATACATATACCAAGTTCTGATAGACTCTGTGACTAAAGCTGACAATTAATGGATCAAATCTCGGCCAGTTCAGCAAGTACTGGACAAAATGCTATCCATCTCTTTTGCATGCGATCACTGCTGGTGGCTATAACTGCTAGCAGTGATCATTGTGCTCTGCTGGCTGGGGAGGTTTCCCATACACCACCCCCCAGCAAAACACAATAGCACTGCGAGAGAGATTTGGGGAATTTAGCAATTTTCTTTTTTTTTTACACTTTTGGAATTATATGGGGAGTGCTTTGTTCCCCTGTTAGACTCCTTTTGATGTCTTCTCCCCCATCCTGCCTTTTTGTCCTGTGTGCCCAAGAACTAAAATGCAGGAACATCTAAAATGTTTAGGTTGTCACCAGAACAAGAGGTGGGTATAACTATACCCATAAGAACAACTATTCCTGTGGCAACTGTCTAAGAGGCAAATTTCCCTTCACTTTATTGAGGTTATCTCTGTCAACAGCAAAACTGACAGGGGTTTTAACCCTTCCCTACGTCAAAAAAAAAGGCTTTGACTATGCATGCACTATAGGAATGAGGTAGCAGTTATTTTGAGGGCAGTACTCATTTCTGCTAGAAACCAAGTATTTTCAGAAGGAGCTCAACAATAACACCTTCCATATTTCTCTTATCACGCACTTCCTTTAACATGTAAAAATGACATTGTAAATACTACATGATCGCATTCAGAAACATAGAAAAACTGCAAGATGTATATGAACCACTTTAAGGTAAACATGTACTTTGCTCATACAAAGTTATGCACCAGGCTACCAGCAGGTTACCTTAAAAGAGAACTGTTCTTGGGGAGATCTGTACTAGTGGGAGGGGACAGGGAGAGGTGAACTGGGGGAGATATTTGTATTTGGGAGAATACTGACTTGGGGAGGTAGGTCATTTTCTGTTATACTCTGTCTACTGACCTGTGCATTACACTTTCTTGACCTCTGTACTCTGTGTGTTACGCACCTCTGACCCCTGAGCCCTGCGTGTTCTGCATTCCTGACCCCTGCAATGTGTGTTATGCACTTCTGTCCCCCAAATTATGTGTGTTACACACTCCTAACGCCTGCTCCCTGTAAATTATGCCCTTTTGACCCCCATGCTCTGTGCGTTACTTCTTTGGATGGTTTCTCAGACGGAATTCTGCTCAAGCATGGCTTGCATACACACGGTCACACAAACGTTCGCTGAACTTTCGACCATCAAGAATGCCATGACATACAACACTACGACGAGCCGATAAAATTAAGTTCAATGCTTCCGAGCATGCATCGAATTGTTTCCGAGCATGCGTAGGAATTTTGAGTGTCGGAATTGGTACAGACGATCAGAATTTCCGATCAAAACTTTTTCTGACCGAAAAATTGAGAACTTGCTCTCAATCTTTTGCTGGCAGGAATTCGGCCAGCAAAAGTCCGATGGAGCATACACACGGTCGCATTTTCCGACCAAAAGCTCTCATCTGTCTTTTGCTGGCCGAATTTGCGATCATGTGTACGGGGCATTAGGAGACTATTCTTCTAAACTACTTCATAATCCATAGGGCTTCCTGTTAAAAAAATCCACAGCATTCACAAAAAAAAAACTCAAAGCTTGACTGCTTTAAGAAAAAACACTCCCTTAATGAAATTAAGCTTAGTTGACTATAATCATGTTATATGCCAGGCAAAATCTTTTTTTTAATTCCTGTGCACATATTTGGACATTCAGTTTGCTAAGTGAACATTCTCTAATTCTTTAGCCAGTCAAATCCAATAAATCAATAAGCATTTTTTTTTTTTTT
Organism: Lithobates sylvaticus; assembly: GCA_028564925.1. Classification (NCBI taxonomy): domain Eukaryota; kingdom Metazoa; phylum Chordata; class Amphibia; order Anura; family Ranidae; genus Lithobates; species Lithobates sylvaticus. The sequence goes on along the minus strand of CM053031.1, from coordinate 141,494,429 downwards.
CATTCTCTAAGCTACATACGCATCTATGGCTAGTGTAAGGTTTCTCTGTGTTTATATGTTATTTGAACCATCCATAAAATTAATATTTTTAACAGTAGCAGCAGCATAAATATAGGACTAATGTTTTAATGCATTTACTAGTATCTCCCACTGTAATATATAATGCCCTTAAGCTTTTAGTAAAGGCTAAGTGTAGGTTCAAATACAGTATGGGCATTTTTGGAACTCGTGCATAATCGCACACATTCATTATCTGTAGGCAAAACGCACGTTTTTTGGAAAACTTTCAGAACTTTTTTACCCAGGTTTCTTGTAGGTACAGTAGTCCATTCAAATGTTTAAAGGTAGCTCTTGACAACTCCTGTATATTCCCAGAGCTGTGACATCACCCATAGGCTCCTATGGCCCAGCCATTGTCTGTGCTCCCTCCTCTCTCCTTCAGTAGGTGCTCCCTGACAAAGGGGAGCTGGAAACTTCCAGTTAGAAACTTTTTTATACAGGGTATGCAGGATAGGTAGGAGGAGGAGGGAGGAGGGAATGTTTTAAAAAATAGTCAAAGTTAATCTTTTCTTCCACTTTAAATTTGATATTTAAAAATATTTAGGATTTATTAGGGTAGCAAAGTGCCCCTTTTCCTACAATTACCTGCTCTCACAAGCCCTTGGACTTCTAGATACATGCAGGGGATATGTTTATCTATTTTTTGCCTGATGTAGCACAGGTGGCTGGGCATGTGCTCTGCATCTAGGAATTTGGTCCTCCACTGCTAGTCCCGGGGTTTGGGAAACAGGACTGGAGATTAATAGCATGCAGCTCCCAAGGAAGAACAAACCACTACAGAGAGTGCTGCACCAGTTTCTACCAGAGTACTGCACTTTATGTGGGTTGGCCCATTGACTCAAAGCACCTGCCTGGTTTACCAGCCCTGGGACTCCTCCAGTCGCTTGCCTGTGATGCCAGCCTAGAGATCCCTCCAGCTGTTTGTCTTTGTACCCAGACCTACTCTGGGCTTCACTGTGAGAGACACTGTCAAAGGGGCTAACCCACAGTTTATGTACTGTACTGTTAACTGTGGTACTTCTCTAGTATCTGTGGCTACAGAGCATTAGAGAGACTGTTCTGTAATGCCACCTGGTGTCCTGAGTTGCAGAGACATTGCTCTTATGAGCTCCTGTCTGTAAAGCTTTATGATCAATTCAGCATCGTTCTGTACTGTATGCATACCGTTTTGCCATTTTCGACTTTGCATTGTTAATCTTACTGAATGCCTGTTTAGTAAAATTCAAGTTAACACTACCCTATTTGATCATTTGGTTGTTTTTTCTTACATGTTACACTATTAATTGTTAAAGGCAAAAAAAAAGCCAGCAACCAAGGTCTCTGTGTTTTAATCCCCAAGACCGAATCAAACGTCAAGGGACTGATGAGTACTGTAGAAAACACAATTTTCATAATGTTTCATTAATTTCATGCATGTAAAATATCTAATTTCTTTGATGGGTAATATAAGTAAGGAGTCAGTACACAGAGACCTTATACTAGCCATAGCAGCCTATGTAGGTTATAGGACTCTTCTTCTTCCCTCAACCACCTGCTGGAGCATATACATATACAAAGGTTTTAGGAACACCTACCAATACAGAAGGGCATCTATAACATATCTTAAACCTTACTTACATTTTAGCAACTTAGTCATACCGGTCATACTTTTTTAATTACCTGCTGGTCCCATAGCACAAATGATTTGTATGTCAGTTAATTTGATCATTGAGCAGTCCTTCAGATCGTACCAGTTCCAATGATCTAACCACTGACGCAGCAATTCCACAGGAGGTTGGGCACCATAGACCTCTCTGGCGGGCATGTTCACATCATCTACAAACACAATCTGAAAAAAAAAAGGTATGTCAACAGTTAATCCTAGAGCAGGTTAAACATCTTCTAAGTCTCCTTCTAAAAGCTCCATGCATGTGTAATAGCACATAGCAGGCACTTCCAAGTGCCTACATGTCAGTTTATCTTTCCAATTGAGCATCTGGGTAGCCCAGGGTGACTTAGCAAATTTCCATCAGCATGCCAACCAACCAAGGATTTATGGACCCCAGGTTGCACAAGATAATAACTATACAGATATGCAAGCAGTATCAAGAGCATTTTCCTCCAGTGATTAAAGAAAAGCAAGGTCACTTTAAAGTTGTTAGATATACTGTAATATACTCAAAAAATATCAGTTTTGTGTAAAAGATAATACAGTGCATCCGGAAAGTATTCACAGCTCTTCGCCTTTTCCACATTTTGTTATGTTACAGCCTTATTTTAAAATGGATTCAATTAATTTTTTTCCTAAAAATTCTACAAACAATACCCCATAATGACAATGTGAAAGAAGTTTGTTTGAAATCTTTGCAAATTGTTTTATTTATTTCTTTAATAAATCTTTTTATTTATTGTCTTCAACAGACAAACAAACAAAACAAAACACAACAAAACATCATACACATTGAACCTAAAATACATTAATACAAGATCAAAATGCAATCACCCTGCATAGCAGCTATTGATTCATGACTCTTCCTAGAGCGGGCCGCCTGGCCAAACTGAGCGATCAGGGGAGAAGGGCCTTAGTTAGGGAGGTGACCAAGAACCTGATGGTCACTCTGACAGAGCTCCAGTGTTTCTCTGTGGAGAGAGGGGAACTTTCCAGAAGAACAACCATCTCTGCAGCACCCCACCAATCAGGCCTGTATGGTAGAGTGGCCAGACGGAAGCCACTCCTCAGTAAAAGGCACATGACAGCCTGCCTGGAGTTTGCCAAAAGGCACCTGAACGACTCTCAAACCATGAGAAAAAAAACTCTCTGGTCTGATGACACAAAGATTGAAGTCTTTGGCCTGAATGGCAAGCATCATGTCTGGATGAAACCAGGCACCGCTTATCACCTGGCCAATACCAGCCCTACTGTGAAGCATGGTGGTGACTGGACCATGCTGGGGGGATGTTTTTCAGCAGCGGGAACTGGGAGACTAGTCAGGATCGAGGGAAAGATGAATGAAGCAATGTAAAGAGACATCCTTGATAAAAATCTGCTCCAGAGCACTCTGGACCTCAGACTGGGGCGAAGGTTCATCTTCCAACAGGACCACGACCCTAAGCACACAGCCAAGATAACAAAGGAGTGACTACGGGCAAACTCTGTGAATGTCCTTAAGTGGCCCAGCCAGAGTCCCGACTTAAACCCGATTGAACATCTCTGAAGAGATCTGAAAATGTCTGTGCACCGACGCTCCCCATCCAACTTGATGGAGCTTGACAGGTCCTGCAAAGAAGAATGAGAGAAACTGCCCAAAAATAGGTGTGCCAAGCTTCTAGCATCATACTCAAAAAAGACTTGAGGCTGTAATTGGTGCCAAAGGTGCTTCAACAAAGTATTGAGCAAAGGCTGTACATGTGATTTTTTTTTCATTTTTCTTTTTAATAAATTTGCAAAGATTTCAAACAAACTTCTTTCACGTTGTCATTATGGGGTATTGTTTGTAGAATTCTAAATAAAATAATTAATTTAATCCATTTTAAAATAAGGTTGTAACATACCAAAATGTGGAAAAAGTGAAGTGCTGTGAATACTTTCCAGATGCACTGTATGGGGGTGTATTTAAAATACCTTGTTTTAACCTTTTATCTATGCACAGCAACTAATTATTTGAGTCCACATGTGCTCACTACATATGTAGGCTCTTTTTTTCTGGTTGTGCCCTGCTGATCTTCTCTTATCTCATGTCAAGTCTAGCAGACAGGGACTGTCAGATCTCACTAAAAGTATTAGACTTTCCAATATGAAAGAGCTAAAGTGTTCATTATGACCAAGATCAAGGCCACCTAGGCTTTAGGTTATACAGAATTTTTTTTTCTTGATATTGAGGTTGTCTTACTGAAAATAATATTGATTATATAATATAATAATATGCAAAATAACAAGAACAAAGCACATTGCATTTATATCTCATACTGAACTTCTACACTCTTTGTACATGCAAGCGTTATTAATACAAATTCTGCAATGGCCTTTATTGTCAAGAAAACTTACAGACTAAGCCTTTTAGAACCATTTAAATAATGATCATCCTCTACAGTTATTTAGACAATAGCCTGTCCATTCTACTACACAACTATACGGATATCTGTCTGCAGGAAATTAAGTGGTTTTGCTCTGAAAGTGCACAGACAGACTTTAGAAGACATGTCAATATAAGAGTTATATAGAGTTACATACAGAGAAAAAGCTATAGCAGTGCACACTAAAAGTACCCGTCCCCTTGCTTATTATGGATACATTAAAGCAAGACTACTCATGGTAGTATTACCGTTTTCTTTCCCAGTGGAGGACCGAAGACGCCTTTCCTTCTCTTATCCAGTTTAGACATTATGATGTTTTGAGTCTGAGCTGCTGTGGTCTGAGCGGAGAAGTTTATCAACAAAGGTTTGTATGTTTCTTTGTCCAGTTGATTCAACAAGAAGTCCTAGAGGAAAATATGTCAACAGATAAATTAAATATTTTGTCATGATTTTGTTAACTTTAGTTGGTAAGCATGCACATGTAAACGGAAAAGAGTTTTTATTACAAAAAATGTAATCCTGTTTTTACAAAAAAAGTTGAGATTTGCATAACTTAGCTGCCTATATCTGTGAAAATACTGATCATTTTGACACATGATTGAAAGAACCCTAGGTTTATGCATTGGTTTAATCATACTTTGTTTGAAATACCCAGGTTTTTGACAGGTTCAATTAAAGTGATCTTGCATGTGTCAATGTGCAGTTTCCCCCTTATCCCCCATCCCAATACTTACCTGAGCCCCTATCTTGATCCAGCGTTGTGCAAAAAAAAGTCTCTAGTACTGCTGCTGGATCAAACCTTACTGTACATAGCACAAGCCACAACTCTATATTACAGCCTAAGCAGCTTCCAGTCCTTTTTGGCATGCAAATAAGTTATTTGGTCCAAGCTGGGACATGACAATCGCCCCTTGTCCAATCACAGAACACCTTGCATTTTTCTAATGCAATTCTAATGATGCAAAAAAATATTAAAGATTTAGAAAAGAAAAATATCTTTCCATCACCTTAGGAAACTATCAAACAACTGAATCCTTGGGGAGTAGGTAGGGTTATATGGGTTTTTGCCAGTGTTCAATTGCCTAAAGGTAGCAGCAAATAAGCAATGGCTTATGAATGCAAGTTCGATGTACTGTACGACTAAAGCCCCATACACACGGTCGGATTTTCGCATGGATTCTGTCCGATCGGACAATGTTGTCGAAAAATCTGACCGTGTGTATGCACCATCGGACAGTGTACGTCGGATTGTCCGACAGACAAAGTCCTATCTCCTGCTGGATAGATTTTTGGACAACAAAGTCCGATCACACCAAATCCGATCGTGTGTAGCGAATTCCGACGGACAAAGTGCTACGCATGCTCAGATCACATTACAAGACCAAAGCTATTGGCTACTAGCCTATACGTAGTCCCGTCGTAGGCAACAAACGTCACCACGTTCAGAATGATCGGATTTTCCGACAACTTTGTCCGACCGTGTGTACGCAAAACCAACATCGGACAAAGTACGACGGACATGATCCGACGGACCTGGTCCTTGGATAATCCGCGCGTGTGTATGGGGCTTAAGATTCAAACTTATAAGAAATTATGCAGGGAAGAATAGGAAAAAAATAGCACAGTGATTAAATTCTAATTACTTTGTAATGCAAGGACAGGTTTAAAGATGAAGTTTCTTATTTCTTTTCATTTTCTTACCTGCATGTTTAATTTCTTTGTATTTTTTTTTTTTTAAACTGACAATTTTTCATTAGGTTTTTACACAAAAAAAAAGTAGAGGGCAATCATAGTACAAGGGAACAGTAGTTCTAGAGCACGTGTAACCAGAAAAACAAAGGATCAACATAAAGAACACTCAGGAGTAAGTCACTCAAAGGTATATCACTTAGGCAAGCTGTAACACTATGAAATCACATGTCTAGCCTCCCGGGAAAAAAGTAAATGGGTAGGTTCAGAGGTTCAATCTTAGTCTATACCCAAGTACTCTGCTTAATGAAATACTCCCTGTACCAGATATAAATATAGTGCCTTGAAAAGGTATTCATACCCCTTGACATTTTCCACATTTTGTCATGTTACAACCAAAAACGTAAATGTATTTTATTGGGATTTTATGTGATAGACCAACACAAAGTGGCACATAATTGTGAAGTGGAAGTAAAATGATAAGTGTTTTTTAACATTTTTTACAAATAAATATGTGATAAGTGTGACATGCTTTTGTATTCACTGTATTTACTGTATATACACTATCTCACAAAAGTGAGTACACCCCTCATATTTTTTTAAATATTTTATTATATCTTTTCATGTGACAATACTGAAGAAATTACACTTTGCTACAATGTAAATTAGTGAGTGTACAGCTTATATAACAGTGTAAATTTGCTGCCCCCTCAAAATAACTCAACATACAGTCATTAATGTCTAAACCGCTGGCAACAAAGGTGAGTACACCCCTAAGTGAAAATGTCCAAATTGGGCCCAAAGTGTCAATATTTTGTGTGGCCGCTATTATTATCCTGTGGAGCCTTAACATTCTTGGACATGGAATTCACCAGAGCTTCACAGGTTGCTACTGGAGTCCTCTTCCACTCCTCCATGATGACATCACGGAGCTGGTGGATGTTAGAGACCTTGCGCTCCTCCACCTTCCGTTTCAGGATGCCCAACAGATGCTCAATAGGGTTTAGGTCTGGAGAAATGCTTGGCCAGTCTATAACCTTTACCCTCAGCTTTTTTAGCAAGGCAATGGTTGTCTTGGAGGTGTGTTTGGGGTCGTTATCATAATGGAATACTGCCCTGTGGCCCAGACTCCAAAGGAAGGGGCTCATGCTCTGCTTCAGTATGTCACTGTACATGTTGGCATTCATTCATGGTTCCCCAGTGCCAGCAGCACTCATGCAGCCCCAGATCACGACACTCCTACCACCATGCTTAACTGCAGGCAAGACACCCTTGTCAGTCTTTGTACTCCTCACCTGGTTGCAGCCACACACCATCTGAACCAAATAAATGTATCTTGGTCTCATAAGACCACACAACATGGTTCCAGCAATCCATGTCCTTAGTCTGCTTGTCTTCAGCAAACTGTTTGTGGGCTTTCTTGTGCATCATCTTTAGACAAATTTGATGCAGTGTGTGACGTATGGTCGGAGCCCTGACGGGCTGACCCCCCAACCCCTTTAACCTCTGCAGCAATGCTGGTAGCACTCATAGGTCTATTTCCAAAAGACAACCTCTGGATATGACGCTGAGCATGTGCACTCAATTTCTTTGATTGACCATGGCAAGGCCTGTTCTGAGTGTAACCTGTCCTGTTAAACCGCTGTATGGTCTTGGCCACCGTGCTGCAGCTCAGTTTCAGGGTCTTGGCAATCTTCTTAAAGCCTAGGCCAACTTTATGTAGAGCAACAATTCTTTTTTTCAGATCCTCAAAGAGTTCTTTGCCAAGAGGTGCCATGTTGAACTTCCAGTGATCAATATGAGAGAGTGAGAGTGATAACACCAAATTTACCACACCTGGTCCCCATTCACACCTGAGACCTTGTAACACTAACGAGTCACATGACGCCGGGGAGGGAAAATGGCTTATTGAGCCCAATTTGGACATCTTCACTTCACAAATTTATACTGTTATACAAGCTGTACACTCACTACATTGTAGCAAAGTGTAATTTCTTCAGTGTTGTCACATGAAAAGATATAATAAAATATTTCCAAAAATGTGAGCTACTGTATACACTATATTACCAAAAGTATTTGGTAAGTTGTAAGTCGCCGTTGCAGGTTAAATTTGCATGAATGGAAGACAGAATGAAAATGTTCCGTTTGTCCTTCCACCTCACTGCAAGCAATTCATTACACCTCAAGCAGGCTCTCTCCCCCTGTCTAAGTCGGGTATTCACAAGCCGTTGGAAGCCCCAGCGATTAGATCGCATGGTGTCACATGCGCCAATTCCAAATAGGTGTATAAAAAGGAGAACACTTGTATAAAAATTGTCCCCATACAAGTCGTACCCTTTTCAGAATAAGGGTGATTCCAATTCCAAAACAATCTTGCCGCTGCTCCCTATGTAGTCTGGGCAGTTGGGGGGCTCCACGCTGCTATCTTTTCCCTCGTAAATCAGGAAACCACATGTATAGCCTGTTGCCCTGTCCCAGAGCTTATACATTTTGACCCCATATCTGCCACGCTTGCTGAGGAGAAACTGTTTGAAAACAAGGCAGCCAGAAAACGTATTCAGGGACTCATCTATGCAGACATCTTGTTCTGGGATATACAAGGCTGCAAATTTTTGGTTCAAGTGATTTTACAAGGGGTGGAATTTTGTGGGGCCGATCATATCTGGGTCACCCCGAGGACGACAGAGTTCACTGTCCTTAAAGTGCATTAACCGCAAGAGTTGCTCATATCTAGTCCTGGCCATGGCAGCAGAGAACACGGGCATATGATGAATTGGTTCAGTGGACCAATATGACTGCAACTCACTCTTTTTAGTAATGCCCATAATGAGGGATAGGCTCAGAAAGGTTCTCAATTTGGAAACCGTGATACGTTTCAATGCAAACTGTCTGGCAAGGGTCAGGTTTGGGTTTACAGGCAATAAATTGATTAGCATATAATTTGCTTTGGTCCGCAATAGATCCGTACAGATCTTCCGTGAAAAAACAGCTCATTAAAAACCAAGGGGAGATAAATCTGCTGTTTCCACCTGAATTCCGGGTTGGCCAGTGAATGAGGAAAGTAAGGGTGCTGCAGAATCTGTGGGCTGCCAATCAGGATTGGCACGCCCATCAGGAAGGGCACTATGGGCTTTATGGGCCTGTGTTTGAATTCTTGATGGCTGCGGGACACTACTTGTGCTAGCCACTGCACCAACTTGAACTGCACTTAGGGGACTCGCCACATCACCAAGTGTTACTGCAGTTTGTCTACGGCCAGGATGTACTAGGCCGCTGGTGCTTGCTAGTTCACCAGATGGGAATGGGGTCAGGTATGCCTGACCTTAGCAGGGACCTCTACTCCATCGTCAGAGCTATCTGTCAGGGTTCCCGCTGCTCTCTACAGGTTCGTATACTGAGCCTGAATCTGATTCTGATGCTGACAGTGAGGCTTCCCCTTCGCTCACATCTGTCATGCTTAGTATAATGTAGGCCTCTTCACTATTGTACCTTTCGTTTGCATTTTGGCCACTAAATTTATAGGTACCTAGTGTGACTCACAGGTAAAAAAGCACCTGGTTGTTAAGGACTGTTTGAACTGCTATAAAAAAATTTAACTGCTAGCATTAGCAGAGATCAGGCCTGACTCTGCTAACGCTGCAGTTTTTTGTGCTGTGTATTGGAAGTCACACTGGTACTTCACTTCTTTGGGTGGGGCCGAGGGGCTAAATGCAGGTGCTGGCAGGTGTTGGGGCTGATCCTGCTAACATAAATCCACCCTTTGTAGCTATAACAGCTTCAACTCTTCTGGGAAAGCTGTCCACAAGGTTTAGAAGTATGTCTATGGGAATCTTTGACCATTCTTCCAGAAGCGCATTTGTGAGGTCAGGCACTGATGTGGACTAGAAGCCCTGGCTCGCAGTCTCTGCTCTAATTCATCCCAAAAGGTGTTTTATTGGGTCAAGTTCCTCCACCCCAAACTCGCTCATCCATGTCTTTATGGACCTTGTTTGTACACTGGTGCGCAGTTGGAACAGGAAGGGGCCGTCCCCAAACTTTGGGAGCATGAAATTGTCCAAAATGTCTTGGTATGCTGATGCCTTAAGAGTTCCCTTCACTGGAACTAAGGGGCCAAGCCCAACCCCTGAAAAACAGCCCACACCATAATCCCCCCTCCGCCAAATGATTTGGACCAGTGCATAAAGCAAGGTCCATAAAGACATGGAGGAACTTGACTGTCCTGGCCTAAACCCAATAGAACACCTTTGGGATGAATAAATGTGCTTCTGTAAGAATGGTCAAACATTCCCATAGACACACTTCTAAACCTTGTGGACAGCCTTCCCAGAAAAGTTGAAGCTGTTATAGCTGCAAAGGGCGGGCCAACTCAATATTGAACCCCACGGACTAAGACTGGGATGCCATTAAAGTTTATGTGCGTGTAAAGGCAGGTGTCCCAATACTTTTAGTAATACAGTGTATATAACGAAAACAGAAAGATACAAAAAAAGGGAAAGAAGGAAAGGTAAAAAAAAGAAAGGGAGGGAAGGGGTAGAGTGGCATTCCTGCATGTCACGGCTCTCAGCCAAATCCAGAGGTGGACGCTGGCTCATAACCTACAACAGGCACTATCCTAAGCCTAAGGGAGATGGATCAGGTGAGGGGAGTTTCTAGGAGGTCCCAGTTTGTATTATTTTAGTTTTATTTGTAATACAAAGAAATAAAACACAAATTACAAGAAAAGGAAAACATTGCAAAATTAGCTGAAAATTGAGCTCATTATGAGAGCAGTCCAGTTTTAATGTAAATATCACCTTTATGGCTGTTAAGCAAAAGCCGATCCATTATTTGCATTAATGCGAACCTGTAGTAAAATTTTGTGTTGTGTTGTGCCTAAGAGCAGTGCACCATGGGATGCTTTTTCCTCTTTCACATCAATGTTTTATGTATAAAAACATTAGCTATAAACAATATCATTTAATAAAAATAATAGTACTTCTGACAACATTTCACTCAAAATAGCTATGTCATGTAGTATCTTGGCAGATATTTACACAGTAAAAGAAAGAGATGGTCCACTGCATCCATCATGTTGTACACCCACGAAAGTTGAGAACCATAGCTTTAGAATGTGCTACTCAAGAGAATATTTATGTTTAAAGAAGTCAAAAATGACAGAGGCATTCTGCAAGCAATCTTTTACGCACTGTTTAGGTTTCAGTAATATTTTAAAGAATACTCTCAAGAAGTTTTGACCATAAACCTTTCACAGTAAATCACTTTAAAACTATGTAGCTTGTTAAAATAAAAAAAACTGTACGTTTAAAGTTAAAAATAATATAGGACACCTTTGCTTATGTGTCATTCTTACATAAATCAGTTGTGCTCCGATAGAAAATAAAGTTCAGAAATGTCCGTATACCTAATAGGTTAGCAAATTAAATCTGTATTCGCAATAAATCCGACATACAACAAAAGCATAAGAACTGACATACAGTAGATGTTCTGTGGCAACCCGAAACAATATGATTAATTCAATTAAATTAAAATAAGAAGATAAACACATACAATTATGAGGCAGTAGGGAGTGCTTAGATTATTATAGAAAAAATCATTTAAGAACTACTGCTCCAATAAACATTTAACTGCTTGATGTTTTTTGATAGATGATTGAGTGGTTTAGGAATCTTTTTTGAGTTCATTAGTTTACGATGATATGAGGGTCCTAGACACCATTTAGAATTCAGGCCACTGCATCATAATTGTTAGTGCTTGTGCCGGATTCATGTACCCGTCAGAGTCAGGTACATGAATATGCTGGGGTCTGGCACTAAGGTCACTCCTTCCTTGCGGGCACTCCCTCTCTGGCCACTGTGCCTATCACACAGACAGGTGCATTGCCGAGGAAATGTATAGTGCGATCAGCAGAGCCTAATGGGGAACTAAAGGACTAGTTCCCCATCAGGTCAGTCTTGCTGTTACAAGAAAAAACCCCTTCTGCAGAGATACCCCCGAAACGCGTTAGCTGTACCCCGAGTTCTGTGCATATCCATGCACTGTTTTTATGGCCTTTTGTCAGCTGCATTTTTTGAGTACCCACTTTTATATAAAAATGTCTTATTATCTTTGGTAATGCACTAGGTGTACGCGCCTTCCATTTCTGTTTTTCTTGTAGTTCCTTTTGGATTACCACATCTGAGGAAGGCAGCATCCACCCAGTGTTGGATACAATATATATCTTTCACACCACCATTTTATCTGACATTTGTTACTCCACAACTTGGAAGACCTATTAGCGCTGTAAGTGACTGTGTGTTTTTGTATCTCTACAGTCTTGCTGTTAATTGACAGTAATTGGCTGTAACAGGTCAACAATGGCAATTCACACAGTTCAATGACAACAGGTGTCCCTTAATATATCTGCCAGAATTGTATAAATATAAAAATCTATAAATATTACTTTCAAGCCCTTATTTTTAATCAGTATTTCTCGACTGTTCATTTCACATACTCAGTCTTGTTTACAACACGCGGTGCTCTATTAACTAAATCTATTTTTAGTCAATCTGAATATTTTCCCTTTTAGTCAGTTTACATTTTTACAAATGACAACCTTAAAAAAAAAAAAAAATACAGTTAACGTAAATAGCTTGATCAGCATCTAAACAATAAACCACTAAAGTAAGAAAGGCCATATACAGAGCTCTTCTGTTACATGCATTCATGTATGCCAGGAAACAAGAAGAATACTTTAGATATATGACTTATTTTTAGAGCAACAACATATTGTACAGAGAGAACAGTGAATATTCACATTTATCTTCTATAAAGGATCTTACAATCTGATACCACTACCATATACATACTTACACTATATATCTCTTTGGTAAACCTGCATTTATATTATATCCTGCTATTTCCATCCACCTTAAAGTGGAGTTCCACCCCAAAAAAAATGTGTTCATTAATGTGCATGAAATTATTTAAAAAAAATATTTGGAGACATTTTTTTTTTTTACTTACCTCTTTTTGCCTGTTGCTTTGCGGTCCATTGAAATCTTCCTCCTTCATCACCTTGGCTCCTGACGTCACTTCCCTCAGCACCTCCACTCGCTACTGCTCCTGGGAGATGTGTGTCATCATTTCCCTGGAGTCAGTGGGCAGCGCAGAGGGCTTCGTTTCCATCACAACGGGGTGGGCACTTCCGCCGCCTGTTGTGATGGCAACCTGAGTAGTTGACGGTGGTGTGATGACAGAATGCGCATGCGCGAGATCGGGGAGAGAACGTGCGGTGCATGCTGGTCCAGCAGCAGCATCGTATCCCAGAATAGGATGTTTGTGTGCTTCACATGCCCACAAGCAAAATGAAAACGGACAGAACACCGTTATCAAAGTTCTTTTTACAGATGAAACCGGACATCGGGGGACACATTTTACAGAAGACGTGAGTGTTACAATGCCATTTGAAATGCTTATTAAGCTGAACATTGACTGAGCAAATGTATCTTTGGTAAACCTGCATTTATGTTACTGCTGTTTCCCATCCATCTGTAGCCATGTTCACAATATTTTGATGTTTTTTTTGTTTTTAAGTCTTACCTAAATTATGGGTTCCCTTATCTTTACAATCCTGGTCTTTTGGTCCTCCTGCAGTTTGATTGTGGTGTGAAAAGTTTGCTGTGCTAGCTGTATGCCTAATATTACTTCCTGATTGATTAATTGCCAAAATCCATCCACACCCATCACAGTATATAACTATATGGGAAAGCACATGCAGGGGAGCACATGCTAGTGGGAGCATGTTGGGGTTCTTCCAAAAAAGTGAGGTTCTTTAAATAAGTGGCACTTCCTCTCTTGTGAAGATCGACAGCAAACTACTTTACAAAACACCAGACCGCAGGTGACCTCATTTCCAAATCATCTCTCCTTCCTCTCTGAAGCATGCACTCGTATTTATCGCTCCTTTTCACAGTTGCAGCCTCTCTCCTCAAACTCTATTTTCTTCACCCCTCCTCTCCACCCCACAATCTGTATATATCACCATCACTTCTACCCTCTCCTTATAACTGTACTCATCACCTCCTTCTAATTCTAATCCCACATGCTAATAAAACACCCAGGATGCTGAGGCATGTCCCCTCATATAAATCGTATTCTCAATACCTCCCTTACTCTTCTGCTTCTCCTAACCCCTAGAGATATATCCCCAAACCCTGGGCCTCCCTTATTTAACTGTACCCAACACACCCATCACCATCACCCCACATCCTCTGGCAGTAGTCATAATCTATGCAATTTAGTCTCCATTCCTCTTCTTCCCAAAACCAGCCCCCCCCCCCCCCTTTCTCCCGTGCCCTCTGGAATGCCCAGGAGAACAAATTCACTGCTATTCATAACCTCTTTGTCACTAACTCCTTTAATCTACTAGCTGTCAGTGAAACCTGGCTTCATGAATCCAACACTCCTTGTAGTGGCCTTCTCTAGACTCACTCCCCTAGACCTAATGGATGAAAGGGAGGTGGAATGAGAATCCTCCTATCCAAACAGAGCACCTTCACTCTCCTCACTCTCTGTCCCTCTCATCATTTGAAGTTCACTGTATACGTCTACTCTCTCCAACTTCCTTAAGAATTCCTGTGATCAACCGGCCCCCTGGACCCTTATCAACTTTCCTTGATGACTTCTCTGCCTGGCTACCCTACTTTCTCTCTTCTGAAATTCAAACAAACAATCCTTCTCCGTGACTTCAACATCCCTGTTAACCACTTCAGCCCCGGAAGGTTTTACCCCCTAATGACCAGGCTTTTTGACCAGGCTTTTTCCGATACAGCACTGCGTTTCTTTAACTGACACTTGCACGGACATGCGACAATGTACCCAAATAAAATACCCAAATTTGAAAAAAATTAAAAAATAAATCAAATTTCTTGTTCAGTTTAGGCCAATATGTATTCTTCTACATATTTTTGGTAAAAAAAAAATCCCAATAAGTGTATATTGGTTGTTTTGCTCAAAAGTTATAGCGTCTACAAGCTATGGGATAGATTTATGGATTTTTACTTTTTTTTATAATTTTTACTGGTAATGGCGGCGATCAACGATGTGTATTGTGACTGGGACATTGCGGCAGACAAATCTGACACTAAGTGACACTTTTTGGGGACTAGTGACACCAATACAGTGATCAGTGCTAAAAATGCATGGTTACTGTATAAATGACACTGGCAGGGAAGGGGTTAAAATCAGGGGCGATCAAAGGGTTAAGTGTGTTCCCTGGGAGTGTTTTTTAACTGTGTGGGGGGATGGGCTGACAGGCAGAACACCGAGATCTGTGTTCCTGCTTACACGGAACAGAAGATCTCTATGTACTTCCCTGTCAGAGCGGGGATCCCCGGTCTGCCTCTCTGTGGATCGATTGCGGGTGGCCGTCAAACAGCAGGCGCACACACGCCCACAGGATCAATTGCACGACATGATGTACATGTATGTTTTTTTGCACAATAGAGCCGCTCTAACGCAGTATATATGTGGTGGGCAGTCTTTAAGTGGTTAATACAAACACTCCTGCTACTTCCAAACTTCTAACCTCCTCATTTGACCTGAAGCAATAGGTACAGGCTTCTACTCACTCTGATGGCACACCCTTAACCTTGTATTCTCCTACCTATGCGCTCCATGCAACCTCTCCAACAATCCTTTTCCTCTCTCTGATCACCACCTTATTAGTTTCTCTCTCTCCCTGTCTTCCACCACCTTTCCTTCCATTCGCTTAACCATCACCTGTAGAAACCTTTTGCCACTTCAACCCTTCTCTTCTCTATTCTGCTACTGACCACCATGACAAAATCTCACCCCTGTCCTGCCCCAACCAAGCCACTTCTGTCTATAATAAAACCCTGTCCTCAACCCTAGATGAGCTTGCCCCCCTCACTACACACAGAATCAGGCCTTGACCCCTACAACCCTGGCAAACAGATGACACCAGAAATGGCAAAAAACATAGCCGTGCTCTTGAGCGTCTGTGGCATAAGACTAATGCCCCGTACACACGGTCGGAAATTCAGACGGAGAATGTCCGATCGGACCACGTTGTCGTAAAATCCGCCTGTGTGTGGGCTCCACTTGACTTTTTCTGTCGGAATTTCCAACGGAAAAAAATTGAGATCCTGCTCTCAAATTTTCTGACAACAAAATCCGATCTGACTTTTTCCGATCGTGTGTAGAGAATTCCGACGGACAAAGTGCCACGCATGCTCAGATCAAATTACGAGACCAAAGCTATTGGCTAATAGCCTCTACGTAGTTCCGTCGTACGCAACGAATGACACCACGTTCAGAATGATCGGATATTCCGACAACTTTGTCCGACCGTGTGTATGCAACACCAGTGTCGGACAAAATCCGTCTGAAAAAATCAGACGGATTTTGTGGTCGGAATTTCCGACCATGTGTAAGGGGCATAAGTCTCTCACAGACTTCAACCAATAAAAATCTCCATAGGCGACATTTAAAAAATTCTTGCACGTTTTGCGTTACAGAGGAGGTCTAGGGCTAGAATTATTGATCTTGCTCTACCGATTGCGGCGATACCTCACATGTGTGGTTTGAACAACGTTTTTATATGCGGGTGCTACTCACATATGCGTTCGCTTCTGCACGCGAGCTCGGTGGGACGGGGTGCGTTTAAAAAATTATTTATTTTTTCTTATTTATTTTACCTTTTATTAAATTTTTTTACACTGTTTTAAAAATAAAAAAATGTTGTCACTTTTATTCCTACTACAAGGAATGTAAAAAAAGCATGACAGGACCTCTTAAATGTGCGATCTGGGGTCAAAAAGACCTTTAGATCTCATATTTACAAAAAATGCAATAAAAAAAAAATTTAGTCATTTAAAAACATGAAAAAATAATTAGCTATGGGCGGAAGTGACGTTTTGACGTCGCTCACGTCCTGCAGTGTCATGGAGATGGGTGGGGGCCATCTTCCCCTCACGTCTCCATGCACAGCATGTAAAGGACCGGGGGGACCCCTCTCCCGCCGCCGATAAAAGTGATCTTGCAGTGACAGCAGAGACCACTTTGTAAACATTTCTACAGGAGGACAGCAATACACATATAGAGGTATATTTATAAAATGTTTGCAAAGTAATTTATCCAGTAAAATTGCATGTATATTCCTTCTTGCTTGTGCTGGTTAAGTGTTTTTTTATTAATTTAGGTTATTAAATAACAAATATGATATACAACTCCAATTCAAAAAAAGTATGTAAAATCTACATAAAAACAGAATGCAATGATTTGCAAATCTCATAAACCCAAATTTTATTCACAATAATGTTGCTTCTTGGCCTTCTCCCTTGCACATAGAGATTTCCTCCAGATTCTTGCAATCTTTTGATGATATTATATACTGTAGATGATGATATATTTAAAGTATTTTCAATTTTACGTTGAGGAACTTTATTCTGAAATTGTTCAACAATTTTTAAAAGCAGCTTTTCACAGATTGGTGAACCTCTGTCCATCTTTACTTCTACAACACTCAAGATGCTATTTTTATACCCAGTCATATTACTGACCTGTTGCCAATTAACCTAATTAGTTGCAAAATGTTTTTCCAGTTCTTCCTTGTTAGTACTTTTTCAGCTTTGTATTGCCCTGTCCCAACTTTTTTTTTATTAAAATGGTACATTTTCTCAGTTTAAAAATTTGATACGTTTTCTGTTTTCTATTGTAAATAAAATATGACTTTATGAGATTTGCAAATCATTGCATTCTGTTTTTCTTCGGAATTTACACAGCATCACAACTTTTTGGGAATTGGGCTTGTACTTACCTGCTCTGTGCAATTGAATTGAATGAAGCGGCCTTAATCCTCCTCTTCTTGGGAACCGCACTGGTGCTCCTGGCTCCCACTTTTCTGTGTGCCACCATAGGAAGCCCCTTCCTATGGTGGCACACCTGCTGGCTGGATCCCAAGCCACGCTGCCTGTGTCCATAGACACAGACAGCGTGGCTTGGTCCTGTCCTTACTCCTTGTCACAGGATTTAACTGACAACAAAAGATGTAAATGGCTCCCAATGCTCTCAGCCAAACCTGTGACAGCAGGGAGAGCTGTTACAGACGAGTACAACGCTGAATCGAGTGAGGGTTCAGGTACATATAATGGGAGGAGGGGATGATACTGCAGGGAATGCGTTAAGGTAAAAATGTTTAGTTTAAAATGGAAAATACCAGTTTTGGTTACTAGAAGGTACTAATTATATTATATTTATTTCCTATGATCATTTTCCATTTAAATCAATGAAAAACATACAACTGTCTAATGTGAATGCACTTTCACTGGGAGAATTTCTATGTAAAAATACATCCTATAGTGTGTGCTTCCTGCTTAGTATTACTGCACAGTGATTTTTGCTTCATTGCTTCTGTTTCTGTCTACTCAGACTGATTGAAAACAACTTATTTTTTTTGTTGATAAGTGATTTTATCAGCTGTTCAGCAACGCTTGTTACTGCTACACCATGATCTGCATATTGCCACTAGCGGAAGAACTTGAGATCTGTATACCCAACACTATCACCAATATATGGAACATCAAGCAAGTAAAATGTGAAAGTCAAACACAGAGAGGTATACAGACACACATGCAGAGAAAAAGACATGCTTATACAGTAACCTCCTCCCAAAAACACACACACATTGTATCCCCATGAAACCTAGCTGATTCCCACAAAGTAAAAAAATGCAATAAATATGCTTCTGTAAAATAAATCACTTCATACTAACCAGTCCCCATGCCGTTTTTTAAAATCTGTGCACTGTTGACTTGAAAAGCCACCCCAGATGATATCTACATCTGACACACTTTCAGATATGTTAGATGCTTCCCTCCCCTGCCACATTCTGTGGTTCCTCCTGTTAGCCCCTGCCACATTTTGTGGTTCCTCCTGTCAACCCTTTAGGTATTACTTTAGGTATTATGAATAGAAGCTGAAATAAACAAAACATAAACATATAACTACTTACAATGATGTAGGTACTTTTCCCAGTACCCGTTGGCCCAATAAATACAGAAGGCTTCTGGTGTGTTGTCAGCAACTTCATTAGTGCGGTATATCTAATGGTGTCCAAAGTAGGCACAATTATTTCATTAAACATCATATCACGTGGTATAGGTGGCACTGAGCTCAGATCTTGTGTCCACAACTCCCATCTTCCAGTTTCCTGCAATTTTGTACAGTTAAATATTTTACATGCCAAATTAGTAGAAAAGAGAAAAAAAAGCATATCTTTAAGAAAACAGAAATATCACAGCTGGCAGTCCTGACTTGATTTTAAAAGTGTGAGATACAGACTTGTCATTTTGATCTTGGCTTCACTATATAGCGAAACACTTGGATCAAACATGCAGCCATTAAAGACATCATGCATACCTATTTCAGACCAGTGACTCTGAAGCTAGTGACAACTTCCACAGGGAACCACAAGCATTCACAGGTCACATAATCTTGAGTGAGTTATTTAACAGGCTGACAAAATCTTAAAGAACACCCGTGACCAGATTATGGACACTAACTGATTTACATATTTTTAACAAGCAGTAAAAAAACTTTAAAACCTCCTTTGCTGACCTTTGTAGCTGCAGGTACTGTGATGGCAAGGACTTGGCAACCTCTAATATAAACACGCAGCAGGTGCTTGTTATGTGGTATAAACTGACTTTCAGCCTCCGTTCACATCGGGCCAATTTGACATGTCAAATCGCATGTCAAATCGGAGTCTATTGCCCACAATGGCACCGTCCAAACGTGTGCAATGCAGACATTGCGGCGACGCACCGATTCCCAAAAGTAGTTCCTGCACTACTTTTGGCGACTTTGGGGGCGATTTCAATAGACATCTGCGTGGTCTCTCAAATCGCCACCAAAGTCGGACTGAAATGCTGGTTTGAAACCTGCATTCAGTGGGAACCTAGGCAAATTGTTTGTAAAAATGCAGCATTAAAGGGTTAAGTTAAAGTAATCCATATATTCATTTCAATACAAACAAGGCTTTCTTTTTGCAAATAAGTGAAAATTAAATAAGTTTCAGTATTAATGCCAAAATATATAAATAGAAAAAATCAGCATCAAAACAATAGCTAAGTAGAGAAGGGGATGAATAGGATAGATGGGGCTAATTTGGGTTAACCAGGAACAAAGGTTTTTTTTATTTTTTTACTTGCCATGTCTTTAGATTTACTGTGAATCAACCAAAGAAGTTACTGAAGGGTGACTAGGCTGCTGTGTTCAGATGTGGCTAAATACTGCATCTAGACTTAGCAGCACTGAGCTTTGGCTGCATACAACATGGAAGGTTATCTGCATC
The DNA here is from genome assembly GCA_028564925.1 of Lithobates sylvaticus. Lineage (NCBI taxonomy): Eukaryota > Metazoa > Chordata > Amphibia > Anura > Ranidae > Lithobates > Lithobates sylvaticus. Next base: position 141,474,274 of record CM053031.1, on the reverse strand, counting down.
CACTTTTTATATTGCCAGAGAATATGGATGCAAACTGGGTCCAGAGCTGTTCAGTGGCCCTGATTGCATGCTCTTCTCTTCATCTACACAGCCAAGAAAACGTGTTCTGTAGGTCACAGAAGTGTTTAAGTAAAGCACTCTATTGCCCTGTACACATGATAGGATTTCCGACAACAAAACCGTGGATTTTTTTCCGAAGGATGTTGGCTCAAACTTGTCTTGCATACACACGGTCACACAAATGTTGTCAAAGATTCCGAACGTCAAGAACGCGGTGACGTACAACACATACGACAAGCCAAGAAAAATTAAGTTCAATAGCCAGCGCGGCTCTTCTGCTTGATTCCCAGCATGCGTGGACTTTTGTGCGTCAGAAATGTGTACACACACTCGGAATTTCCGACAACACGTTTTTTGAGAAAAAAACTTTGAGAAAATTTGAGAACCTACTCTCAAACATTTGTTGGCGGAAATTCTGACAAGTGTTCTGTGGAGCATACACACGGTCGGACTTTCCGACAACAAGCTCACATCCAACATTTGTTGTCGGAAAATCCTATCGTGTGTACAGGGCATTACAGAGCATAGTACTGAAACAAAAAAGCCGTTCAAGGGAGAAAACCCCATCCCCACCAGACACCAAAAACTTTTACTGTATTACAGAGGACAATTTTGTCTTGCACTTATCTTTTCTCACTTGTGGTAAGATCCATTTATATTTAACCATAAGAAATGGTTTAATCAGCCAGAAAACATTTGTTCTTAGGTGCATAAAATAGCATTCCTTTGTTTTAACAGAGAAATCACTGACCTGCTTCACAAATCGATAGTCATATACTGTTTGCTCCTTGGGAAAGGGAACAGTAAAGGGTTTTTCAGGTGGATCCACTGGATGGAGAATTTTAAATCGAATTCTTGTTTCCTCACTTAGTGGTCCATCTGTGATTTCTCTTAAGAGTTTGTCAAATTTCAGGCGGTCATTTTCTGTGCAGCTTCCTCCAACAGACCAGATCATAGAAAACAAAAAGATGCCCTTCAAAAAGAAAAAAATACTGATTTAGTGAGTTTTGACAGTTAATCTGCTACATGTTTATATAGTATAATATTTGTCTATGAAAACATCTATTCCAGACAGACCACGCATCTTTTTAATATCTTCAGAAAAATCTGGATTATGTATGGGTTAAAATATGACACAGAGCAAGCTTTTGAACACAAAGAAATCTGTACTGTAGGTCAAGAAGATTTTGCAGCATTTAAAAAAACACTGGAAACAAATGAGGATTATCATTTCTCTGATAGAATAACCCCTTTAATTGCTTTGGGCTTTTTACAAACAATTTTCAGTCATAATAAAATGATATGGCAGGTAGCAAGGTACAGCACTATGAAGTATTAACACATGGCACAGCAGCAGCCTAGAGTATGTAATATACCCACAGCCTGATTGATCCATCGACCAATGGTGCTTACATCAGCAAAGTGCTGGAGCAGACATGCACAGAAGACAGTTTTCCATAAAAATTATACTTAATATTGTGTTCTCTGCAACACAGAAAAGGACAACAGCACTCAGACTTGTTCTTCAATGCTAGTATAAAACTAGAAAAAACCCTATCCATAACGCGATAAGTTTGGATGATGGTCTACCTAAGTCATCAAGAGATAGTGGTGAGAGAAGCTGGTTTACCCTTTTGGGGTCCATCCAGAATACAAAAGCAATCAGTCTTTTTGAAGAAGCAGTGGCTGAACTACATCCAGACAATGGAGGATAATTTTCTTTTGGTTAACTGGAGCTAGACAGAGGGATGGAATATCAATGTTCTGGTTGACATGAAAGGCAAAAGTTATCCTTGACAAAAAGGCCTTTTTCACCACCCCATCCCGGGCGGCACAGTGGTGTAGTGGTTAGCACTCTCACCTAGCAGTAAGAAGGGTCGCTGGTTCGAATCCCAACCACGACACTACCTGCCTGGAGTTTGCATGTTCTCCCTGTGCCTGCGTGGGTTTCCTCCGGGTACTCTGGTTTCCTCCCACAATCCAAAGACATGCAGGTAGGTTAATTGGCTTCTGTCCAAAAAGAAATTGTCCCTAGTATATGAATGGGGACTTTGGATTGTGGGCTCCTTGAGGGAAGGGACCGATGTGAGTGTGCAATGTACAGGGATAGGGATAATTGTAGACACTCACTCAGGTTGAACTGGATGGACTGGTGTCTTTATTCAACCTTACTAACTATGAAACTATCCCTATGCAAAACAAGAGGGTATTTCTTGCAGAATAAGGCCACCAGATTTAGATCCAACAGAGTTACAGGGGAATGAACAAGGGGAGCTCCATGGGAGATTCTCTGTACAGAGTTCCAACTCAAGGAATGATGGACCAACAATCTCTGGAACAAAACAGACCAGACAGAAACCTGACTCTCGAAAGCACCACAAGCAAACACTAGTCCAGACTGAGGAGAAGCTTTGTACCACAGAAACAGTCCTGGAGTGTCACTCATTGGACTCCAAGTCCAATGATAAAACTTATGGGAAGCAGCCTTCCTAGCTGTGAGCATCAAAGAAAACACAAATCCAAAGATATCCCTGACCCAAAAAAAAACAAGCCTTCAAAAAGCAATGCCACTAAAGTCAGCAGCCATGAAGTAGAATGGCAAAACAGTACTTGAGAAAAAAAATCCTGCCACAGCCAACGCCAGGAGTCTTACCAGGACTGCATACCATATCTAATTGGTGTCAGGACCAGGATCTGAACCCATGACCTCTGTTGCGTTCAGCAGTAGCTCTTCTTGCTGAGCCACCTGAGATAATTGTCTGATCTCTTAGAACAATATTGCCTTGTCTTGTGTTTCTGGTAAACCTTGAACTCTTTGCTCCTCCTATGAACTTTCTGATTTATGCCATGTCTCTGTACTTCCTGTTTGCCAGATTATTGTGCTCTCTCCAGCCAATATCTTGCTCCTTAGCATACCTGCAGCAGTCCTTATCTCCACTACCTCTCATTACAGACCTTTGGCTTATTTCTCGACCACACTTCTGCTTGACCCCAACCTGCAACAACTTGTTTACTGACTATGCTTCAGGTTGATCCCTATCTGCTATATCTGCTACTCTGAGCCTCTCTACTGCTATAGATACGCCTATGTAGATTGGGGGTGGGGCTATAGTCACTGGCCTCCGGGCCTGACTCCTGATCATGACACATCCACAACACAGGACCTGGAACACCTAAAACTGCCAGGTCAGGAAGTCTGCCTGTCAATTGTCTAAGCAGGACTGTAAAATGTTACACAGGACAGGAACGGAACACTTGTCTTGCCAAGGTGAGACTTTGATTCCTCCCTGATGGCTAATGTATGCCACTGCTGTAGCATTGTCCAATTAAATCTGGATCAGATAACTTTCCAGTCGGATGGTCCAACACTGCACATACAGCCAAAGCACCAGAGGTTCCAGGATGTTGATCAGCAGATTGACTCCATCAATGACCTGGTCTTCTGCCACAGGAATTGAGGTAATGATACCTTGATCCAGAAGAACCAACAGAGCTCACTGAAAATATGTCAATCTGTTTAACCACTTCAATACCCGCCCATTGTCATATGACGTCTGCAGATGGGATCTCCTATCCTGGGCGGTCGTCATATGATGTCCTGGGCCGCGATGTCCACCGGGCACCCGCGATTGCCAGTTAACCGAGCAGGACCTTGGATCTGTGTAAACACACAGATCCACGTCCTGTCAGAAGAGAGGAGACCATGTGATCCTAGTATAGAGGAACACTGATCGGTTTCCTCCCCTTGTGAGTCCCCTCCCCCTACAGTCAGTTAGAATCACTCCCTAGGACACACAGTGAACCCTTTGATCACCCCCTAGTGTTAACCCCTTCCCTGCCAGTGACATTTATACAGTAATCAATGCATTTTTATAGCATGGATCGCTGTAGAAATGCCAATGGTCCCAAAATGGTGTCAAAAGTGTCCGATGTGTCCACCGCAATATCGCAGTCACAATAAAAATCGCAGATCGCCGCAATTACTAGTAAAAAAAATAATAAAAATGCCATAAAAAAAAAACTATTTTGTAGATGCTATAACTTTTGCTCAAACCAATAAATATACGCTTATTGTGATTTTTTTTATTTTTATTTGTGATATTCATTATAGCAAAAAGTAAAAAATATTTTTTTTTTTTTCAAACTTATCGCTCTTCTTTTGTTTATAGCGCAAAAAAATAAAAACCGCAGAGGTGATCAAATACCACCAAAAGAAAGCTCTATTTGTAGGGAAAAATTATAATATAATTATAATAATATATATAATTATAATTTGGGTACAGCATTGCATGACTGTGCAATTGTCATTCAAAGTGCGACAGCGCTGAAAACTGAAAATTGGCTTGGGCAGGAAGGGGGTGAAAATGCCCTGTATTGAAGTGGTTAATGACACAAGAAGGCTGGAGGGAGAAAAAAAAGAGGGAGCAGGGAGCTCTGGGATATCAACTTCTGCACCCAAATGTCAGGGATCCAAGTTGTTCAAGTGTACCTCCACTCTGTAAAATTAGGGCTCACCTACATGCCAGGGAATGCAGATTTGACAGGCATTTTTTGGAAGGTCTTGACAAGAAAGTGAAGAAACAAAATTGATTGCTTCTTAACTTAGCCGTCTATTCCATAACCTGCTTCCACTGAGGAAGACAGGTGCTCTTCCTGTCAGTAGCATCCTAGTTAAATAGTATCTAGAAACAATTCAAATAGACATTGTCCCTTAGACTATGCAGCAGAACAAATACCGTATTTATCGGCGTATAACACGCACCGGCGTATAACACGCACCCCAAGTTTAGAAGGGCATTTTAAGGAAAAAAAGTTTTAGGAGGGAAGTTTAGGGAAAAAAACACTTACATTTAAGCGTCATTTGCAGCTTGCCCAGTGTGATTTGCAGCTTGCCCAGTGTGATTTGCAGCTTGCCCAGTGTGATTTGCAGCTTGTCAGCATCATTTGCAGCTTGCCCAGCGTCATTTGCAGCTTTGCTCAGCGTGATTTTCAGCTTGCCCAGTGTGATTTTCAGCTTGCCCAGTGTGTTTTTTTAGCTTGCCCAGTGTGATTTGCAGCTTTTCAGTGTCATTTGCAGCTTGCCAGCGTAATTTTCAGCTTGCCCGCATTTAAATTTGCCGCCTTGAAAGACCGCGCCGCCGGAAAAGACCGAGCGCCGGCGAAAAAGCCCGAGCCGTCTATTGGGCTCTGCTCGCAGTCCCGCCTCCCTGCTGTTTCGGAGGCGAGCGGAGGGAGGCCGGACTGCAAACGGAGCCGGAAAAGCCTGAGCCGTCTGTTCGGCTCCGCTCGCAGTCCCGCCTCCCTGCTGTTTCGGAAGCGAGCGCAGGGAGGCGGGACTGCGAGAGGAGCCGAACAGACAGATCAGTCTTTTTCGGTGGCGCTCGTTTTTTTTCGGCGGCGGTCGCTGTTTTTCGGCGCCGTTTAATTTTCTTTGCCACTTTTTTGGGGGGGATCGGCGTATAACACGCACCCGCGACTTTCCCCCGATTTTTATACGCCGATAAATAAGGTACTTCTGATACAAGAAGTCACCAGTCCAACACCAAACGTTTCTTCTTTCCAGAGGGGGTGTCCATACATACTGTACACTTCTATTTAGGGACTGACACAAGAACAATTAGATAGCGAGCGGCCCCGCAAAAGTGCATTGCTGACTGATGATTGGCCAAGCTTTTAGCAGACCGTTACAGCTGACGCCCCCCCCTATAAAAGGCCGCCACGCCGTCTGCGCCGGTCACATGCTGTTCCGGCGCAGATAAAATTACACTCTGCTCTGTCCTCACATATTCAGGCAGGCAGCGCTCCTATATTTTAGAACACCTATAGGACTTGTAGTGTGTTCGTGTAAACCTATATTTTGTTGGCACCAGTGTGTTCCTGGCAAAAAAAAAAAAAACAGGAGCCATCAGTGTTCCCTACTAATTTAAAGAGAAGCACCACTTGTATTGGCAGGCAGGCAGACCAGCAAAAAGAGCTCCTATAGCAAAAACCTAACTTGTATTCTCAAATGTCCCAGAAGGGTATAAAAACTCCACCGACCGAAATTTGTCCTATATTTTGTTCCCCAAACGTTTCTTCTTTCACAGAGGGCATAAGGTCTGTATCTAATAAAAATCTGCATGGAACCAGAGACTTTTGTCCAGCTTCCCAGAAGCACCTATAGGACTTGAAGTGTGTTAGAAACCCCCCCCCCCCCCCCCCCCCCCCCCCCCCCCCCCCCCCCCCCCCCCCCCCCCCCCCCCCCCCCCCCCCCCCCCCCCACATCCAATCACACAGACCCCATTTGTAGGACTTGAAGTGTGTTTCCATATATTTTCTTCCCAGAAGACCTATAGGATAGTGTTTGTTCCCAGAAGCACCTATAGGACTTGAAGTGTGTTAGTCCAATCACACAGAGATCATATATTTTGTTCCCAGAAGCACCTATAGGACTTGAAGTGTGTTAGTCCCATCACACAGAGATCCTATATTTTCTTCCCAGAAGTGTGTTAGTCCCATCACACAGAGATCATATATTTTCTTCCCAGAAGCACCTATAGGACTTGAAGTGTGTTAGTCCAATCACACAGAGATCATATATTTTGTTCCCAGAAGCACCTATAGGACTTGAAGTGTGTTAGTCCAATCACACAGAGATCATATATTTTGTTCCCAGAAGCACCTATAGGACTTGAAGTGTGTTAGTCCCATCACACAGAGATCCTATATTTTCTTCCCAGAAGCACCTATAGGACTTGAAGTGTGTTAGTCCCATCACACAGAGATCATATATTTTGTTCCCAGAAGCACCTATAGGACTTGAAGTGTGTTAGTCCAATCACACAGAGATCATATATTTTGTTCCCAGAAGCACCTATAGGACTTGAAGTGTGTTAGTCCCATCACACAGACCTATATTTTCTTCCCAGATCACCTATAGGACTTGAAGTGTGAGTCCCATCACACAGATATATTTTCTTCCCAGAAGCACCTATAGGACTTGAAGTGTGTTAGTCCCATCACACAGAGATCTTATATTTTGTTCCCAGAAGCACCTATAGGACTTGAAGTGTGTTAGTCCAATCACACAGAGATCATATATTTTGTTCCCAGAAGCACCTATAGGACTTGAAGTGTGTTAGTCCCATCACACAGAGATCCTATATTTTGTTCCCAGAAGCACCTATAGGACTTGAAGTGTGTTAGTCCAATCACACAGAGATCATATATTTTGTTCCCAGAAGCACCTATAGGACTTGAAGTGTGTTAGTCCCATCACACAGAGATATATTTTCTTCCCAGAAGCACCTATAGGACTTGAAGTGTGTTAGTCCCATCACACAGAGATCATATATTTTGTTCCCAGAAGCACCTATAGGACTTGAAGTGTGTTAGTCCATCACACAGAGATCATATATTTTGTTCCCAGAAGCACCTATAGGACTTGAAGTGTGTTAGTCCAATCACACACAGATCATATATTTTCTTCCCAGAAGCACCTATAGGACTTGAAGTGTGTTAGTCCCATCACACAGATCTTATATTTTGTTCCCAGAAGCACCTATAGGACTTGAAGTGTGTTAGTCCCATCACACAGAGATCATATATTTTGTTCCCAGAACACCTATAGGACTTGAAGTTAGTCCCATCACACAGAGATCATATATTTTGTTCCAGAAGCACCTATAGGACTTGAAGTGTGTTAGTCCCATCACACAGACCTATATTTTCTTCCCAGAAGCACCTAAGGACTTGAAGTGTGTTAGTCCAATCACACAGAGATCTTATATTTTGTTCCCAGAAGCACCTATAGGACTTGAAGTGTTAGTCCCATCACACAGAGATCTTATATTTTGTTCCCAGAAGCACCTATAGGACTTGAAGTGTGTTAGTCCATCACACAGAGATCATATATTTTGTTCCCAGAAGCACCTATAGGACTTGAAGTGTGTTAGTCCCATCACACAGACCTATATTTTCTTCCCAGAAGCACCTATAGGACTTGAAGTGTGTTAGTCCAATCACACAGAGATCTTATATTTTGTTCCCAGAAGCACCTATAGGACTTGAAGTGTGTTAGTCCCATCACAGAGCTCCTATATTTTTCTTCTCAGCAGCACCCACAGGACTTCTAGTGTGTTAGTGGCATCACACAGAGCTCCTCTATTTTCTTTGCAGAAGCACCCACAGGACTTCTAGTGTGTTAGTGGCATCACACAGAGCTCCTCTATTTTCTTTGCAGAAGCACCCATAGGACTTCTAGTGTGTTAGTGGCATCACACAGAGCTCCTCTATTTTCTTTGCAGAAGCACCCACAGGACTTCTAGTGTGTTAGTGGCATCACACAGAGCTCCTCTATTTTCTTTGCAGAAGCACCCATAGGACTTCTAGTGTGTTAGTGGCATCACACAGAGCTCCTCTTTTTTCTTTGCAGAAGCACCCATAGGACTTCTCGTGTGTTAGTGGCATCACACAGAGCTCCTATATTTTCTTTGCAGAAGCACCCATAGGACTTCTCGTGTGTTAGTGGCATCACACAGAGCTCCTATATTTTCTTCTCAGCAGCACCCACAGGACTTCTAGTGTGTTAGTGGCATCACACAGAGCTCCTATATATTCTTCTCAGCAGCACCCACAGGACTACCGACTACAATGGCTGGAAGACCGCCAAGGGGAGGCAGAGCGTGCAGAGCCAAGAACACAGGGCAGGCAGGCTCTGTTTCTAGTGGACGTGGCCGTGGACGTGGACGTGGTCGTGCATCGTCATCAGCACGTGGCCATGGGACACGCGCGTCTTTGTTTTCGGCAGCTGGACATGTGGAGCCGCATCATGCTGAAGGCTTGGTAGAATGGATGACCAAGCCCTCCTCATCCTCCTCATCCTCTCTCACCCAGGCTCAGGGTACTGGCAGAGCATCATCAGCCACCCCTTCCCTAGACCCACCATGTCCTCCTGAGGAGTCCCCCGAACTCTTTGAGCACAGTGTTGGGTACATGCTCCAGGAGGATGCCCAACGATTCGAAGGCTCGGATGATGATACCCAGCTTGAGGAATCTGGCAGTACTGTTCCACCAGCTGCAGCTTACTGCCAGGTTTGCTCTAGTGGTGAAGAGGGAGGGGATGATGAGGTCACTGACTCCACGTGGGTGCCTGAAGGGAGAGAGGATGAGGAGGAGGACGAGGAGGAGGAGGATGCGGCGTCACATGTCCAACGAGGCAGGGTGCCCCCTGGAGGCCAGGTAGAGGCCAGCACGGCAACTGTACAACACCGCAGAGCTCCGCCTGTGCAGGGCGCTGCCTCTGCACGTTATCAGAAAAGTTCTTTGGTGTGGGCCTTTTTTGAGACGAGTGCAGCAGATCGCACCACTGCTATTTGCAATATTTGTCTCAAGCGTATCTCGCGTGGCCAAAACATCAGCCGCTTGGGCACCACAAGCATGACCAGACATATGGCGACCTGCCATGCAGCTCGTTGGCAGGCACACATAAAAGACCCACACCAAAGAACTAAGCGGACCTCTCCTTGCTCCTCCTCAGCTGGGATCTCCATCCCCACTACACCTTCAGTCCACTCTGAAAGCTGCTCTGAGAGGACTGAAGGTGTAGAATTAGGTGTGTCACAACCAAGTACTTGCAGTACACCGACGTCCGATTGCAGCAGGCAAATTTCCCTGCCCCAGCTGCTGGACCGTAGAAAGAAGTACACTCCCAGCCATCCACATGCCCAGCGGTTGAATGCTAGCCTGGCTAAATTGCTAGCACTTCAACTGCTGCCTTTTCAGTTGGTAGACTCGGCCCCCTTCCGTGAGTTTGTTCAATGTGCGGTTCCTCAGTGGCAGGTTCCCAAACGCCACTTTTTCTCACGGAAGGCGATTCCGTCTCTCTACCGGCATGTGGAGGGCAATGTCCATGCCTCGCTGGACAGGGCGGTCAGCGGTAAGGTGCATATTACCGCTGACTCATGGTCCAGCAGGCATGGACAGGGACGGTACCTTTCTTTCACGGCCCATTGGGTCACTCTATTGGCAGCTGGGAGGGATGCAGGACAAGGTGCAGTAGTGTTGGAGGTTGTTCCGCCACCACGCCTCCAAAGCGCTACTACTGCTACTGGTTGTGACACACCTCTCTCCTCCACCCCCTCCTCTTCTTCTTCCTCCAGTGCTCTGTCCTTGGAACCAGCGGTGCTCCGTAGGCGTACAAGGGGCTACGCAAGTACGCAGGCAAAAAGATGCCATGCCGTGCTTGCGCTGGTGTGTTTGGGGGACAGGAGCCACACTGGGCCAGAGGTTCTGGCAGCTCTGCAGGGGCAGGCCGAGAGGTGGTTGACGCCACGTCAGCTTAAGCCAGGAATGGTCGTTTCTGACAATGGCACCAACCTCCTCTCCGCCCTGCGACAGGGGCAGCTCACCCATGTGCCCTGCATGGCTCACGTCCTCAACCTGGTGGTGCAGCGGTTCTTGGGCAGGTTCCCAGGCTTACAGGATGTCCTGAGGCAGGCCAGGAAAGTCTGTGTGCATTTCCGCCGATCTTATAATGCCAGTGCTCGGCTGACTGAGCTGCAAAAGGAGCTGAACCTGCCCAAGAACCGCCTAATATGTGACATGCCCACCAGGTGGAACTCAACGTTGGCCATGCTGCAGCGACTGCACACGCAGCAGAGGGCCATCAATGAGTACCTTTGCGACTACGGCACCAGGACAGGGTCAGGGGAGCTTGGTTTTTTTTCCCCACGTCAGTGGAGCATGATCAGGGATGCATGCACTGTCCTCTCACCATTTGAGGAGGCCACGAGGATGGTGAGCAGTGACAGTGCATGCATCAGTGACACTGTCCCTCTTGTCCACCTGTTGGAGCATACGCTGCGTGGGATAATGGACAGGGCACTTGAGGCAGAACAGAGGCAGGAAGAGGAGGACTTCCTTGCCTCTCAAGGCCCCCTTTATCCGGACAGTGTTCCTCCTGTCCCACCCATCACACAGGAAGAGGATGAGGAGGAGGAGGAGGAGGAGGAGGAGGAGGATTGTGTGAGCATGGAGGTGGAGCCTGGCACTCAGCATCAGCAGCAGCAGTCTTTTAGGGATGATGTACAGTCCCAACAAACCAGTGGACTTGTACGTGGCTGGGAGGAGGTGGCTGGCGATCATGTCATCCTCAGTGACCCAGAAGACTCCGGACCGAATGCCTCAGCTAACCTACGCTGCATGGCCTCCCTGATCCTGCAAAGCCTGCGGAAGGATCCTCGTGTTCTTCGGATCAAGGAGAGGGACCATTACTGGCTGGCCACTCTCCTTGATCCGCGGTACAAGGGTAAGGTTGCGGACCTTATCTTGCCGTCGCAGAGGGAGCAGAGGATGAGACATCTCAGGGAGGCCTTGCAGAAAGGTCTGTGCAACGCGTTCCCAGAAACTGGGAGGCTACAAACTCCTGGTCCTGGGCGACGAGTTGCTGAGGCTTCGGTCAGTGGCAGAAGGAGCGGTGGGGAAGGTGGACGTCTGACCGATGCGTTCAGACAATTTTTTAGTCCGCAGCCCCAAGGTATGATCGGTTCCAGCAACCATCGCCAGCGTCTGATATACATGGTGCAGGAATACCTTGGGGCAAGGTCAGACTTGGACACCTTTCCCACCGAAAATCCTCTGGCTTACTGGGTCCTGAGGATGGATCACTGGCCAGAGCTTGCACAGTATGCAATTGAGCTACTGGCCTGTCCTGCCTCCAGCGTTCTGTCCGAACGCACATTCAGTGCTGCTGGAGGATTTGTGACTGATCATAGGGTGCGCCTGTCCACCGCCTCGGTTGATCGACTGACCTTCATCAAAATGAATCAGTCTTGGATCACCACCAGCTACCAGGCACCTGAGGCGGATATAACCGAATAATTTTTAATGTCACATCACATCCCTTCAAGACTGCCTATGCTGATGCTGAGTGACTGTCCTCTTATGTTCACTGACTATCCTCTTCCTCCTCCTCAATGATCCATGCCACCACACCAGTGCCTAAGGCACAATTTTTCAGCCCCTGTTTAACAGGGGCGTGTACATACAATTTTTATTAAAAAAATGCTTCGCAACACTGTGCTCCAAGTACAGTATCTGTGAGGGGTTGCAGTGTTGTGGCACCAGCACCAGTGCCTAAGGCACAATTTTTCAGCCCCTGTTTAACAGGGGCGTGTACTTACAATTTTTTAAAAAAATGCTTCGCAACACGTGTGACTGCTGTGCTCCAAGTACAGTATCTGTGAGGGGTTGCAGTGTTGTGGCACCAGCACCAGTGCCTAAGGCACAATTTTTCAGCCCCTGTTTAACAGGGGCGGGTAATTACAAATCTTGATCTAATAGTTCACAGCAGGGCCCATTCCTGCGCCCACCAAGAGTAACTATGAGGGCCTACAGTCTTGTGGCAACACCGTCCACCACCACCGCCAAAGGCCCAATTTTTCTGCCCTGTTCATCAGGTGCTTGCAATTACAAATCTTGATCTAATAGTTCACAGCAGGGCCCATTCCTGCGCCCACCAAGAGTAACTATGAGGGCCTACAGTCTTGTGGCAACACCGTCCACCACCACCGCCAAAGGCCCAATTTTTCTGCCCTGTTCATCAGGTGCTTGCAATTACAAATCTTGATCTAATAACTCACAGCAGGGCCCATTCCTGCGCCCACCAAGAGTAACTGTGAGAGCTTACAGTCTTGTGGCAACACCGTCCACCACCACCACCACCACCCCCAATTTTTCTGCCCTGTTCAACAGGTGCATGCAATTACAAATCTTGATCTATTAACTCACAGCAGGGCCCATTCCTGTGCCCACCAGTCTTGTGGCTACACCAACATCTAATAGGGCAAATTTCTGCAGAGTATATACGCCAGGCCCCTACTTTCATACATCCAACTTACAAACGACTCCTACTTGCAAATGGAAAGAGAAAACAGGAAGTGAGAGGAAATCTACCCCTAGGAAGGGAAATTCTATCCTGTTAGATTTAATTTGGGAAAAAGGTATCTCCTCTCTACTGATACTTTATCACCAATCCTTGTTTCAATTAAAACCCCACTTTTCCAAAAACATTTGTCATTGGGACGGAAAGTGAGGTGACATGTTCTGAACAGATGTGCAAAGACAGCAAATGTTACAGGGGTGATAACCCCTCCCTATGTTCTCCAAAAAGCTTAAAAATAGATTTTTTTGGGATGGAGCTACACTTCATAATGTACCTGTTCAGATTCTACTTAAGAACAAACCTAAAGCCGCAAGTGGTTTTAAATGGCTTCTTTTTTTCCTTTACAAATGACATTTTGTGCAAGGACAGTTCTAAACACGGGAAACACATGCCACTTCACAGGCATACTTTAGACACCCCCCAGGTACCATATTTAAAGGAAAATTTCACTTTTTTTTTTTCACTTTATGCATCATTAAAATGACTGCTCCCGAAAAAACGTTAGTTTTTAAAAGTTCTTTTTGCATTGATATATGTCCCCTGGGGCAGGACCCGGGTCCCCAAACCTGTTTTATGACATTAACATGCATATTGGCCGTTGTAATTAGCACTTTTGATTTCGAACGTTCGCGTCCATTATAACGTATAGGGTTCGAAATTCGCGCGAACTTTCGGTCGGTTCGAAGGTTCTGGTGCGAACCGAACCCGGGGGTGTTCGGCTCATCCCTACTTCTATTCACACGAGAAGGCCTAAGCAAAGCAAATTCAAGGTTAGGTCCCAAACTAATCCCAACTGCCTAGATGTACTACAATAACAAAGGAAATGAGGGCATAAGAAATGAGAAAATTTGCATCAGGGCATATGAAGCTACAGGGGACCACTTGCACATGATAATCCCCAACTGTAATTATATATTAACTTAAAAAAAAAACTTTGAATCTAAACTCCTGAAATAGTAACTGACCTTAGGAGATGACAGATAAAAATGTACAGCAGCCTGACACTATCCTGAGTACTGGAGGTTCTATAGACTTGCGTGTGTGCAGCTTCCAGCAGGGGGCACTTAGGATGGATCGCATGAATAGAAAAGGACCTGCCTGTCATAAGCCTCCAAAGCAACTGATATCAGCAACAGTACCAACCTGCATTATTGTTTACAATACCAGATAGCTCCACCCAGCAGCCCCCCACCCGCAAAAAGTAATTGTGTTGGGTCACAGCCCAGCTTCTGCATCATATGGAACAGTAAAAAAAAAAATGGTTGGCTGCTGAGCACTAAGCCTGAAAGAAACCCATCAGCATTAAAGGACTGGAGCATAAGCCCACTGTAAATTCATAGTGCATCATTAAAGTGTTACTAAACCCAGGACCCTGCAGTCACTTTATCTGGACTCCCACTGTACACAGAACATGGAAATGCAATCATTTTAGTAAATATAAACTGCTAAATACTTTTCTCATTAGCAGTATATAGCAGTCTTGTTATTTGTATCCCTGTGTGGTAGGAGGAGTTTTCATTCTGCTCTCACTGTCCTATAAAACTTCAGGACCCCTGACTCTTTGTCTGGACAGTGCTGATTGGCCCTGTGCTGATCACATGCACTCTCCCAAGAACAAAAAAAAACTCTCTAGCAATACACACCAAACTTCCATTTATAATATTCAGAGAGGAGTTGAAGACAAATAGCCTTTTTACACAATGCGCAGAATTAACCCCTTAGGTTCCACAAGCATGCTTTACTGCATATACAGACTTACGGATTTTACGGCTGTGGGTTTAGTAACACTTTAAGTTCTGGCCTACATGAAAAAAAACTGAAAATACAAATAGCAGTTTACACAATACAGTATCCTGTTACTTAGAATTGTACAACAGAAAGGGCAATTAAATATCTCAGAGAGCAATTCAAGGGAGGTTATACCAGCTTAAAGTGGTAATAAACCTTTACATAAGCCCACTGAAATGACAAGCTTTAGATGATGAACAATCATGACGCAAAAAAGCCTCCCAAAAAAACTGTACCTTTCTACCTGCAGCCCTCCTGAATGTTCTAAAAATTAAAGCACACAGAGCAGATGGCATTTCTCAACTTCCAGAAGTCTGGAGGCATGAACTGATATCACTCACTCCACAGCACAAAGCAAAGAGCTGAGTGTAATCTGACACCTGAGTGACCTGAGTTGGAGGGATGGGAAACCCCCAAGCCACATAGCATCACTGGGAAACCTGGACATTGTAATCTCAGTAAGGCTGTCAATCATCTCCTGTGTGCTGAGGGGGAAAGGGGGCATTAATATGAAAAATCCCAAAGCGATTAAACGGGTAATTCTCTTAGAGAAATGATAATCCTAATTTGTTTCCAATGTTTTCTAAAATACTGTAAAATTTGTGTGACCTACAGTATAATCCAACAATCTAGGAATTCTACAAATTTCTGTGTCCCTCAATGAACAGAAAGAAATGGGATCCTTATAACAGCAACAATCAGATGTTAGTTTTCATTCTCTAACCCACTCAAAAATTAAGGAATCCTATTCGCAACTTTCAGAAACAGCTTCAGGTTTCTTTGCTTAAGATTTTATAAATGATTTCTTATGTCTCATACTACATACCAGTGATGGCGAACCTATGGCAACCGAGCCACAGCTGGCACACAGAGCCCTCTCTGTGGGCATGCAGAAGCTCCAGGCACACTTCACTAGGAGGACAAAGCGCCCAGTGTCCCTGCATTGTCCTGGCACCGCCTACCTCCTCCAGATCACAGACAGCACTTTGACTCAGCAGACAACTTTTGGAGAAAGTGCTGGGGGACCGACACACACACTGAGCAATCACCTCCCTCAGCTAGGGAATGAACAGCCAATTGACTGCCGTTAAGAGAGAAGGGGGGTTACCTGTGTGCAGCTGCTTCGTTCCATTGGTGAGAAAGCCCATAGATGAGGCCGGAGCGACTAGTGATGAGCCAAGCCACGTGACCATGTTCTGTTCTATGGTGATAGCAGGAGAGGTGTGTATGGGCAGAGGGAGCAAGACGGGCTACATGAGTGTCACTACACCACTGCCGTACCACAGCAGAGGGGGGAAAGGGTGGTGAGTTACAGAGGGGGGACCAGATGTGCGATGGAGAGGAAAGTGTACCATGAGCTGCATGAAGGGGTGTGATGCATGGTGAGAAGGTGTGCTATGAGTTACATGGCGATGTGCTGTAGCTCACTGATGTGATGTGGCCGGACAACAGAGAGGTGTGAGCTGAAGGCAAATACATAATTTGTGCTAGAAGTTTACAGTGTGATGGAGATGTGTGATGTGCTGCATGGCAATAGATGTTGGCACTTTGAAATAAATAAGTTGGTTTTATGTTACAGTTTGGGCACTCGGGCTCAAAAAGGTTTGCCATCACTGCTATATATTGTATTCTATATTAATCATGTACAACAAATTCATGTTTTCTTTCATTAAATTGTTACTTACCTCTAGCCATGAGCAAATATCCCTTTCATTCATGCTGTGAACTACAGATTCATCAGCAAATTCATCTAACATACAGTCCATGAGATTCATTAGAGATCGGACTAAATTTGTGTCAGAGGTTGGTGATAATTCCTAAAAAATAAAGCAAACAAGTGGAAGCCATCTCATGTTTTGATCAGACAGGAGATCTTGTAAATATACAGCTATGTATTTGTTTTAAACTTGGTATGAACCATCTTGTGCTTCAGAATTAGATGTCACCAGGGAATATTGGTGAACGGTGTGCCACCCTAACTTATTGTGGAGTTCCAGCCAACACTTATGTTTTTTAAAATCATGTAAGTGGAGAAGTAAGAGGGTATAAAGGGGGTTTCCAACTTGCCTCCCTCAAATGTGCCCCCAATGCAGGATTTCACATTTTTTGAGACACCTATTACAATTAGACCCCTTTCACACTGGCGTTTTTCAGGCGCTTTAGCGCTAAAAATAGTGCCTGTAAAGCGCCTGAAAAAAGCTGCAATCCCACTGTGAAAGCCCAAATGCTTTCACACTGGGGCACTGCGCTGGCAGGGCGTTGCAAAAAGTCCTGCCAGCAGCTTCTTTGCAGCGGTGTAGGAGCGATGGAGGAGCGGTGAATACACCGCTCCTCCACCGCTCCTTCCCAATGGTCGGCAAAGCGTCGCTACAGCAGCGTTTTGCGGGTGGATTTAACCCTTTTTCGGCCGCTAGCAGGGGTTAAAACCACCCGCTAGCGGCCGAATAGCGCCGCTAAAAGGCGGTAAAGCGGCGTTAAAAATAGCGCCGTTTTACCACTGATGCCCGGGTGCTTTTAGTGTGAAAGGGCTCTTAGGATTTGGAAAATTGACAATGGGATAAGATGAGGGAGGTGAATCTCCCAAAAAAGAACATCCTTTTACACTATAACCAAAACTCAAAAGAAAGGCTTTTGCTTAAGATCTCATTAAAACACAGACATGCACAAAATGTACGCTGGTGCATAAGGCTACTGTAGGTGAATGTTAAAAGTTTGGTTGAGCTATGTGTGGCCAAATAACTGAGATTTGGACTAAGTATATAAAAGCAATGAGATTGCAGGGTTGATATACTAGAAGCAAATAGGCCGTTCACTTAGCAGTAAATGTTCGCTTTGCAAGGGAATTTTCCATTAACATAGTGAATAAGATGAAGCTCTACTGACTTTTATAATTAATTTATACAAAGAATCGTTTTTTTTTTTTCTTTTATTTTCCCTGTATGTGAAGGGGTATTCTTTGCATCACTAATTTTTACCACATTTACTAAGCCACATGAAAATTCCTCTGCAAAGTGAAAATTTCTTTTGCAAAGTAAACATTTCTTTAGTAAATCAACCCCAAAACCTCTGAATAAAATATATCCATGTAGACTTTCCTATATATAGATTTATGCACACATGTAAGGAACATGTAATCTCTGTTTTTCCTGCTGGTAGCACTGTACTGCTGTGGCTGGCAGAATGTAATTTTGATAGCCATCAGCAGGTGTCTATCTACAGCCAAAGCACTCAAGTCATCATTCATCATCTGAGCTTGACTACTGGGAGCCCTAACTGCACCCTTTGATTTATTAAGCCACTAGACATTACAAATAAAAGTGGCCATTACCATACAAATACAGACAGCACACATGATGTTTATGTAAAATTTTGAAATATAATTTTTAGCATTATGACAACATTTCTAAATAACAGAAATAAGGGAGAATATCATGTTAAGAGATGTTATGTTGTTATTACCAAAATTTTGAAAAATTTACCTAAGACTAGTGAGGTTATTACGCCCAATTGAGCACCGTATACAAAAATTCAAAATGTCTAGATGCTATACATCATATCATGATCTAAATGAACATTTATTTTGATTGTTAAATATAGATTATATATATATATATATATATTCACAGATTATGCATAATAATCAGTGTTTATCGACTGAAAATAAATGAACATTCAATTTAAATAACAGAAATAACAAAAAGCAAAAGTTATGATTTACAGTGCCTCGCAAAAGTGAGTACACCCCTCACATTTTTGTAAATATTTTATTATATCTTTTCATTTGACAACACTGAAGAATGACACTTTGCTACAATGTAAAGTAGTGAGTGTACAGCTTGTATAACAGATAGACATGTGCAATTCGTTTCGTTTTTTTTTTTTGTTTTTCTTCGTTATTTTCGTTCATTCGTTATCGTATGAATGAACGAACGATTCGCTAAAATTTTTTACGAATAACGAATCGTTCGAATCGAACGAATCCGAAAACAACGAAAATCCGAAAAAACTAATTAGAAACAACGAATCTACGAAAGAAGAAAATCCGAAAAACGAAAACAGGAACAACGAAAATCAAAATGAACGAAAAAATTCGTACATTCGTAACTTTTTTTTTTTTTTTTTCGATTCGTAATTTTCCGTGTCTCTTACAATGGCGCTGCTTAACGTGCTTCGAATGGATTGAACGAAAAAATTCGTACATTTGTAACTTTTTTTTTCGATTCGTAATTTTCTGTGTCTCTTAAAATGTAATAATAGCATACACATTACATAAAATTATGAATTATGCTCCGATTACGAATCTACGAATGTTACGAATCTACGAATAAATACGAATGCGTCCGAATTTCGAATAAAAGAATAAACGAAAAACGAAAACGGAAAAACGAATCAACGAAAAAATACCTCTTACAAAAATACGAATCGTTACGAATACGAACACCGACGACTTACGAATTTACGAATCGTTACAAATACGAACACCAACGACTTACGAATTTATGAATCGTTACGAATCAACGGAAACGAAAAAAACGAAACGAAAATAAACAAATTTTTTTGTTGTGCACATGTCTAATAACAGCGTAAAACACAGCCATTAATGTCTAAACCGCTGGCAACAAAAGTGAGTACACCCCAAGTGAAAATATCCAAATTGGGGCCAATTAGCCATTTTCCCTCCCCAGTTTCATGTGACTCGTTAGTGTTACAAGGTCTCAGGTGTGAATGGGGAGCAGGTGTGTCACATTTGGTCTCACTCTTTCATACTGGTCACTGGAAGTTCAACATGGCACCTCATGGCAAAGAACTCTCTGAGGATCTGATAAAAATAATTGTTGCTCTACATAAGATGGCCTAGGCTATAAGAAGATTGCCAAGACCCTAAAAATTAAGCTGCAGCACGGTGGCCAAGACCATACAGTGGTTTAACAGGACAGGTTCTACTCAGAACAGGCCTCGCCTTGGTCAACCAAAGAAGTTGAGTGCACATGCTCAGCGTCATATCCAGAGGTTGTCTTTGGGAAATAGACGTATGAGTGCTGCCAGCATTGAAAATAGACATTTGAGTGCTACCAGCATTACTGTAGAGGTTGAAGGGGTGGTCATCCTGTCAGTGCTCAGACCATACGCCTCACACTGCATCAAATTGGTCTGCATGGCTGTCATTCCAGAAGGAAGCCTCTTCTAAAGATGATGCAAAAGAAAGCCTGCAAACAGTTTGCTGAAGACAAGCAGACTAAGGACATGGATTACTGGAACCATGTCCTGTGGTCTGATGAGACCAAGATAAATGTATTTGGTTCAGATGGTGTCAAGCGTGTGTGGCAGCAACCAGGTGAGGAGTACAAAGACTGTCTTGCCTACAGTCAAGAATGGTGGTGGGTGTGTCGTGGTCTGGGGCTGCATGAGTGCTTCCGGCACTGGGGAGCTTCAGTTCTTTGAGGGAACCATAATGCCAACATGTACTGTGACATACTGACGCAGAGCATGATCACCTCCCTTCGGAGACTGGGCCGCAGGGCAGTATTACAACATGATGACCTCCAAGACAACCACTGTCTTGATAAAGAAGCTGAGGGTAAAGGTGATGGACTGGCCAAACATGTCTCCTTACCTAAACCCTATTGAGCATCTGTGGGGCATCCTCAAACAGAAGGTGGAGGAGCTCAAGGTCTCTAACATTCACCAGCTCTGTGATGTCGTCATGGAGGAGTGGAAGAGGACTCCAGTGGCAACCTGTGAAGCTCTGGTGAACTCCATGCCCAAGAGGGTTACAGCAGTGCTGGAAAATAATGGTGGCCACACAAAATATTGACACTTTGGGCCCAATTTGGACATTTTCAATTAGGGGTGTACTAACTTTTGTTGCCAGCGGTTTAAACATTAATGGTTGTGTGTTGAGTTATTTTGAGGGGACAGCAAATTTACACTGTTATACAAGCTGTACACCCACTACTTTATATTGTAGCAAAGAGTAATTTCTATAATAAAATATTTACAAAAATGTGAGGGGTGTACTCACTTTTGTGAGATACTGTACTTCCATACATGATCATCTGGCAGCAACTAGATCACCCAGATAACCCTTACAGTATGTATGGTATAATGGAACATCACAGTCCATCTCTAAATTTAAAGTTTCTTAGAATATTATTTTGTTCAGTGCATTCCATTTGGATAAAGCTCTGTCAGATGCCTTATTTAGGGTAAAAACTCTTGCAATTCTCAGAATGTAACTGTCCTTTGACCAGGGTGGATACATTTTTTTTAAAGATTTAAAAAAAAAATTCACAGTAGCTATGAGATAAAACAAAGTTCAGGAATATTCCTTTATCCCATTGTTTTGCAATTCTATGTACACTACAAACTGTATGATTAAATTGGTTCTGATATTGCTGTTTTAACAGCTTATTAATCTAAATAGGAAACATTCATTTTGTTTGCAAATATTAAAGATTTGAATTAACAGCAAGAATAAATCCTTACATTTAAAGAGCACCTGTTATTTCAGATCCATCATGGCAGCACCTGTTAGCAGTCATCCACTCACCTGCTGCTGCAGCGTCCCTCACCTTGTTGTGTCCCTGCCTCATCACCAGCCGTCCCATTAAATTGAATGGGACTGTCGGTGAGTCAACAGCGGGTCAGAGGAGGAGCCGTTGCGGGACAGAGATGACAGTTGCTCTTTAAAACAGAACATCAAAATCCAAGTAAGCTGCATACAGCATGGTTTACTTACATTCTATACGTCAATACTATTTACAGTATTATAATAGTTTATGCTGTATCTGGCAGAAACAAGTACCTTTGCACATTTTCGTATCATCTGAAGACATGGGGGGACCATTCTATCAAATAATCCTTCAATAAAACTTTTATGCATTTTGCTGAGCCCTGGAGGCAGAAGATTGATCCAGGAAACCATGAGGGGTCTCCAACCAAGCATAGTAGGTTCCATATAAATCATACCACATCTTGATACCTAAAAAAATATATAAAATTTTTACTGAACATTGTTTTCACAAAATGGAACAGGCTATTGTAGGCTCGCAGTTATGTGCAACTATTTATACAGTACAGTTTTTAGCTCTTTGTTCTCTACCAGTCAATTGATATTTAGGTAGGAGGTTCAATCGGCTATTCAGCACTTTTTAACTGAAGATGTGGTGTAAAAGCACCTTTATTTCTCATACATCACGGGACACAGCGCAGCCATATACATTACTACCTGGGTTATGCGCCACCTATAGGTAAATAGACACTGATAGAATAACCAAAAACAGGAAGTGATACCCTATATAACCCTTCACATACAGAAAGTATTCCAGTTTTTTCGCCGGTGTCTAAAAAAGGTGGATTGTCATTTTTTGAGCTCTTTGTGAGCTTCCAACCTGTAATCTCGCACAGGTTCTTAAGAATCAAGGGACAGCATTTCTAGATCGGATCCATTTCAAAAAGCTACTATGCTAAGATAAATGGTAACCGAGCATCGTAAAGAAGATTAAAGGATAAACAACAAGGTTTTGCCTGTAATCCAACCTTCGAGTGCTGGACCCTGCGTAGTGGAATCCTGGACACCACAGCCCTAAGGCATTTCCGCAGGGTGCTGTACAGGTCCAAGGGAGTGGACCCTCATGCTAAAAGGGTACCCAGTCCTTGAAGCTCCGTGTGACAGAACCCGCCGCGATGGGTGAAGGCTGGACCTCTGGCTTATGCCCCGTACACACGGTTGGAAATTCCGACCACAAAATCCATCAGATTTTGTCCGACACTGGTGTTGCATACACACGGTCGGACAAAGTTGTCAAAAAATCTGATCATTCTAAATCTGATCATTCTAAACGTGGTGACACTCGTTGCGTACGACGGAACTACGTAGAGGCTATTAGCCAATAGCTTTGGTCTCGTAATTTGATCTGAGCATGCGTGGCACTTTGTCCGTCGGAATTCTCTACACACGATCGGAAAAAGTGTGATCGAATTTTGTTGTCGGAAAATTTGAGAGCAGGATCTCCCATTTTTGTTCAGTCGGAAAAAGTCCGATGGAGCCCACACATGGGCAGTTTTCAGACAACATGGTCCGAACGGACATTTTCCATCGGAATTTCCGACCGTGTGTACGGGGCATTAGGCTATTGTCCTGCAGCAGGAGTGGTAAGTGGCCCTATGAAAAAACAGGCTCCAATTATTATATATTCCCCTGCAACAATGTATATTTAGGCTGATATGTTTTGAAAAAAAAAAAACAACAAAAAAAAGTTTTCCTTGCAATGATTTTCTTCCTACTAGAGGGCATAGGTGTGCTGCTTTGTGTGTTCTCCTCCACTGGGGCGAGCACAGGCTAGTGCATGTGTCGCTGACGGCCCGAGGGAAGCTTTTTTAAAGGCTAAAAGCACAGTTAGTTGCGGAGGGGAAACAAAGCAGTCTGTCCTGGGTGACACGTGAGTCCTATGGGTGATGACAGACACAGCCTAATTATGTTGCAGTAGCTGGAAGAACAGTTTATTGTATAAGATTCTTCCAACGGGGAATTGTGGCACTGAGGAACTTGTGTATTGCATTGTAAAGCCAGTTACCACTGCTTCAGCAAGCCATGTCTTCCAAGAAACATTTTGGGGGGAGCGTTGCAGCAAAGGGTGCATGTGTTCCATCAGTGGCCCCTATAGAGGCTAAACAAAACTATGCTGCAATAGCCTCTCTTGAAAGACCGGATGTCACTGGGCAATCTGAGCCCTGCTGCATCTATCCAGCATTGTGACTACTACCAGTACTGCTACCTCAGAGTTTATTACTAATGAGGACCTGGCATCAGCTTTGGCTGATTTAGAGGGCAAGATTGCTGGAATGATCACTTCTGTCACACAAGGTGGCAGGAAACGTGACAAGTCCCCCTCCCATACTCCTTCTATATTGGAGCAAGACTGGGTTGACGAGGTAGAAGAGGTAATGGCCGGTCAGTCATTTGATATCCAAACAGAGGAATCTCCCTCAAGTGATTCGGAGCCTGAAGAGGCTCAGATTATATCAGCCTCTCAATCACAAAAGCTTTTCATCCATTCTCTTATACAGATGGTTCATACAGCTTTTAAGTGGAGGTCCCTGAAACACCTTGTTCCTCCCTGGGTTCTTTGATACCACAGCAGGGTACACAGGTGTTTCCCTTTCACCCACTCTTGAAGCAGGTGGTATATTCTGACTGGGAGCACCCAGACAGGATAGTTGTGCCTCCAAGGAGGTTTTCTCTGTTATATCCTATGGAGGAAAGCTTTACCAAGAAGTGGAGCATACCGGTTGTGGATGCAGCAGTTTCCTCCCTGAGCAAGACCTTACCTTGTCCAGTGGATAATGCACAGGTCTGTAAGGATCCTGCAGATAAGAAGCTGGAAGCCTTGTTAAAGGCATCCTTCCCCCTGGCAGGTTCCGCTATTCAGCCCACAGTAGCAGCAGTTGGGGTCTGTCAAGCCTTGAAGGATCAGATAGGATAGAGCAGATCTGCCTCAGGCTCTTTGCTTTGCTATAGATGCCCTTAAAGACTCCATGCAGCAGATCTCCCACAGGGCTCTTTTGTCTGTGTACATGCGCAGAATTTTATGGCTAAAAAGCTAGTCAGCAGAGCTCCCTTGTAAGAGGATGCTAGCTGGTTTTCCTTTTCATGGAGAACGTTTGTTTGGGGATGATCCTGGTAAGTACATCCAAAAGATATCTGGAGGAAAGAGTTCCCTCCTTCATGTGAAAAAGGTAGCTACACGTCCCTCTTTTAAGGTGCTACGCGCTAATTCCTCAGGTTTTTTAGGCCCTAGGCAGTTCCGACGGCACCAGGGATCTGCTGCCAAAGGTAAACAGCAGGGCCAAAAGAGGCCGTGGGTTCAAAATTCCGCTAATACTGGCACCAAACCTTCCTTGTTAAGGGACGCCCCCACACCTGCGGGTGGGGGGAAGGTTGCTGCACTTTGTGGGATTGTGGGGAATGCTAAGAAATCGTCCCTAAACCAGTTGAAAGTCTGGAATACTTAGGCCTTGTTATGGACACAGTCCAGGCAAGAGTGTTCTTGCCTCCGAGAAGGGTTGAGGCCCTAAAGAATCAGGTTCGGCAGGTAAGCCGAAAGAGACGCCCATCTGTCCAATACTGTATGAGTCTTCTGGGAAGGATGGTTTCCTCATTCGAGGCAATTCCGTATGTCCAGTTCCATTCCAGGGCATTGCAGCAGAACATTCTGTCTGCATGGAGCAGGAAGATTCAGGCTTTGGATTCCTGCATGATCATAACCCCCAAGGCTCGAGGAGGTCTCGCCTGGTGGTTAGTAGACCAGAATCTGGTACAGGGAAGGTCTTTTCTTCCACTGTCATGGAAGGTAGTGACCACAGATGCCAGTCTTTCCGGCTGGGGCGCAATCATGGAAAGTTCCAAAAGTCCAGGGTAAATGGACTCTGAAGAAACAGGAATTGCCCATCAATGTGCTAGAGCTGTGGGCAATACGCCTCGCGCTGATATATTGGACGTCAAAGTTATGTCAACCATAACCGACAATGTCAACCATCAGGGTGGCTCAAAGAGTAGTCTGCCCCACATGGAGTTCAGTCATGTGTTATCCTGGGCAGAAAGGCATGTGCCAGTGCTGTCTGCCTTCCACATTCTGGGGGTAGATAACTGGAAGGTGGACTATCTCAGCCACAAACAGATACATCCACGAGAATGGTCTCTGCACCCACAGGTGTTTATGCAAATTTGCCAGCGGTGGGGGATACCGGATGTAGACCTGCTGGCATCCAGGTTCAACTGCAAGATTCAGCAGTTTGTATCCACTTGCGATTGGGATTGATTCTCTGGTAGTTCCCTGCACTCAGTTCTCTTCAATTTATGCATCCCCCCCAATTCCTCTTCTGCCACATCTTTTGCACAGGATCCGAGAGGAGATGACATTCTGGTAGCTCCGGCCTGGACCAGGAGGGCCTGGTACTCGGAGGTAGTGAGATTAGCAGTAGGCAAGCCTTGGACGCTTCCGCTCCGGCTCGATCTACTGTCACAGGGGCCTATATTCCACCCGAATTTACGCTCACTGAATTTGACGGCATGGCTATTGAAGCCAGGGTGCTAGAAGAACGTGGTATCTCAGGACCAGTGGTAACTTCATTGGTGAATGCCAGAAAGGCGGTCACCAGGAAGGTCTATCACAGGGTTTGGAAGGCTTACATTGCTTGGTGTGATGCCAGAAGTTGGCATCCTCACAGATATTATGTAGAGAGAATTCTCTCTTTTCTTCAGCCAGGCTTAGATAAAAGATTAGCCTTGACAACAATTAAAGGGCAGGTTTCAGCTTTATCAGTGTACTCCCAGAAGCCTTTGGCTTCACATTTCCTGGTCTGGTCTTCTTCAGGGAGTGACTCACTTATTGCCTCCCGTTAAATCACCCCTTTGCCCTTGCTATTTGAATTAGCCTTTTGAACCAATCAACAAAGTCCTGTTAGTTCTTTTGACACAGAAGTTGGCTTTTCTTTTTGCAATTACTTCGGCTAGAAGGGTCATCGAATTGGCGGCCCTTTCCTGTAAGGAGCCGTATTTGATTTAGCACCATGGTAAAGTGGTGCTACGTCCTGTTCCGTCCTTTTTGCCTAAGGTAGTTCCTGAATTTCATTTAAATCAGGACATTGTTCTACCTTCTTTTTTCGGTCCCCCTGGCTCGCCAGAAG
The DNA here is from genome assembly GCA_028564925.1 of Lithobates sylvaticus. NCBI lineage: Eukaryota > Metazoa > Chordata > Amphibia > Anura > Ranidae > Lithobates > Lithobates sylvaticus. The sequence goes on along the minus strand of CM053031.1, from coordinate 141,447,816 downwards.
AGAAGCAGTTGCACCTTTTGGATGTGGTGCGGGCGGTCAGAGTCTACCTGGAAAGGTCTGCAAGCATCAGAAGTTCAGATGCGTTTTTTGTTTTGCCGGAAGGCCCCAAGAAGGGTCAAGCGGCCTATGGCCTGAAAGGTAAAGCTCCTTCCTTTGGGGTTAGAGCTCATTCTACCAGGGGTGTTGGTACCTCCTGGCCTTTTCGCCATCAGGCGTCAGTGGCACAGATTTGCAAGGCCACTACTTGGTCTTCGGTACATACTTTCACAAGATTTTATCAGGTGGATGTTAAGGCAGCAGAAGACTTGGCTTTTGGCCATAGTGTCTTGCAGGCTGCGGTATAAATCTTATGGTGTTTTCATACCATGTGTCTCCCTCCCCTCAAGGCTATTGCTCTGGGACATCCCAAGTAGTAATGTATATGGCTGCTTTGTGTCCCGTGATAAATGAGAAAGAAAATTTGATTTTTTTTCTTCATATCTACCTGTAAAATCCATTTCTTTGAGTATATCATGGGACACAGAGGTCCCTCCCCTCTCTTTTTTGGAGTTAATTGCTTGCTACAAAAAGTACTTCCTGTATGTGAGGGGTTATGTAGGGGATCACTTCCTGTTTTTGGTTATTCTACCAGTGTCTATTTACCTATGGGTGGCGCATAACCCAGGTAGTAATTTATGGGGGCGCTGTGTCCTGTGATGTACTCAAAGAAATGGTAAGTGTAAAGAAAAAAATCTAAATTTTCTGGCATTGCTCTTCTGGAGAATAAAAATCAAGGGGTTTATTTATAAAGCTTTTACCAAATATTCACTGATAATGAATAAATCACTGTACTTCTCTACATGTTATTTTTGCCTGAATTGAAAAAGTGATAATACACACAACCCGCAACTACTGTATTGTTTTGATTTCTGTTTAATTTTGAAGTTATATAGACTTTCCATGGTCCGATACATTGTATCTATTCTGCTGTAACAAAATGTATATGCAAACTTTTGAAAAATTTTCAATGAATAGATATTTTTAAAAAATGATCATTATATTACCATCAAATGTGTTTATTTAATATTAAAAAAAATGTATCATACTTGCATTAAAGTTAATAGAAGTGAATACAATATAAAGGAGAAGTACACTATATCTATCCTTTGTAGTAAAACATGTTTCTGGAACACATTTAGATTTACATCTAAAGAGAGTGTACGCCACAACTCCCCTCTTAACTTTAATTTTTCAGTTCCCTTTTATTGGCTCCTCTTACTATTATTATTATTATTATACAGGATTTATATAGCACAATGTAAAAGGATAGTGCCAAAAGTTGCCGCCCTTTGGGACTATCACTCCGCGCTCCTGGATTCAACTCAAGGATTTATATAGCGGCAACAGTTTGCGCATCGCTTTACAACATGAGGGCAGACAGTACACTTACAATACAAATTAATACAGGAGGGATCAGAGGGCCCTGCTCGTTAGAGCTTACAATCTAGAAGGGAGGGTCAAGTTAAAACAAAAGGTAATAACTGTGGGGGATGAGCTAAAAAAGGAAATTAAAATACAGTTGTAAAGTGTGGGTAGGGTAGGCTTCTCTGAAGATAATGGTTTTCAGGGATCGTCTAAAAGCTAATAAAGTAGGAGGTAGGCGGACAGATTGGGGTAGGGCATTCCATAGGATTGGAGAGGCTTTGGAAAAGTCCTGGAGGAGAGCAGGGGATGAGGTAATGAGGAGAGAGCAGGAGGTCTTGAGAGGAACGAAGAGAACAAGTAGGTTTGTATTTAGAGACTAATCTGGTGATGTAGCTGGGGGATAAATTGTTAGTATTTTGAATTTAATTTTTTGGCTGAGCGGAAGCCAATGGAGGGATTGACAGAGAGGAGTGGCAGACACAGAGCGATTGGTAAGGTGGATGAGTCTGGCAGCAGCATTCATGATGGATTGAAGAGGTGATAGACTATGTAGAGGTAAGCCAATGAGAAGGGAGTTGCAGTAGTCGAGGCGAGAGATGACGAGCGAGTGAATTAAGAGCTTTGTTGTGTCATTGGTTAGAAAGGGGAGTATTTTGGAGATGTTGCGGAGGATGAGGCGGCAGGATTTGGACAGTGATTGGATGTGTTGCTTGAAGGAGAGTTCAGAGTCCAGGACTACACCTAGAACATTGGCATGAGGGGATGGGCTTATGGTTGTGCCATCAATTTTGACAGAGGGGGAAGGGGCATATGGGGGAGGAAAAATAAGTTTGGTTTTAGATAGATTGAGTTTGAAGAAGTTGTGTGACATCCAGACGGATATATCTAATAGTAAATTAGTGATACGCAAGGAGACAGAGGGAATGAGCTGAGGGGTAGAGAAATAGATTTGGGTGTCGTCAGTGTAGAGATGGTATTGGAAGCCATGGGAGGCTATCAGTTGACCCAGGGAGGAGGCGTAGATTGAAAATAGGAGAGGTCCAAGAACAGAACCTTGGGGGACCCCAACAGAGAAAGGAAGAGGAGAGGAGGAAGTAGAGTTGTAAGAAACGCTAAAGGTGCGGTTGGATAAGTAGGAAAAGAACCAGCGAAGAGTACAGTCACGGAGACCAAAGGTGTGGAGTTTTTTGAGGAGGGAGGGGGTGGTCAACTGTATCAAAGGCAGCAGAGAGGTCCAGGAGTAGGAGTATAGAATAATGTCGATTGGTTTTGGCCGTTCGTTTGGTAGATCGTTTGTTAGTTTTAGGAGAGCAGTTTCTGTGGAGTGTTGAGAAAGAAATCCATACTGAAGGGGATCAAGAAGGCTATTATCAGCGAGGTGGATACTCAGTCGGTTGTAGACCAGATGTTCGAGGAGTTTGGATAAGAAGGGGAGCAAGGAGATGGGGCGTAGGTTGTTAAGATTGGATGGGTCCAGTGAGGGCTTTTTAAGTATGGATCTGACAAGTGCATGTTTTAGAAAGTTGGGGGAAGATGCCAGAAGAGAGGGAGAGATTGAAGATGTGGGTTAGAGAGTGTAGCATAGAGCCAGAGGGTGAACGTAGCATTTGTGAGGGAACAATATCCAGAGGGCAGGGTGTAAGGTGGACATTATCAAGTAGTTTAGCATCTTCGTCTATAGTGGTGGGGTTGAAAGAGGGAAGTGTAAAGCGTGGAGGGTATCAGAACAGTAGAGATCTCTGCACAAATTGTAACAATCTTCTGTTTGAAGTGGTTGGCGATCTCCTGGGCAGTGAGTGAGTTGGTGGGTGGAGGACGAAGTAGAGAGTTGAAGGTAGAGAAGAGTTGATGGGGACGGGATGATAAGTTGCTAATGAGAGTGATAAAATAGGTCTGCTTGGCAGAGAGGAGGCTGGAATTGTATTTTTGGAGGGCAGATTTATATTGGTTGAAATCTCTCTGAGACTTGGTCTTACGCCACAGGCGTAATTATTGATACAGATACCTTATTTCCTTGCTCTCTTCTCATACCTGTTTGCTGTCTCTTTTGCTATCTCTATTTTCCAGCTTGGAAGTCATTCTTCCCTGAGTATTATTGTTTTTTTTTTTTTTTACAGTGCCTTTCTTTTTGCCACTGCTCTCTAGTTCCACTGCAAGTATGAAAGTGCTAGGTCTTCTTCCCAGACTTATTTTCTTTAACCTCCCTGGCGGTATGATTCTGGCTGGAATTTAGTGCTGAAAGCGGTACAATTATTTTGCATGGAAATTTGGCGTTTTTATATTGTAGGCCTGCAATTCTTATGAATAACTCACTTAAATCTGTCCGAACCAGAGTCTAGTAGACATCCCGGGTATGATAAAGTTTGAAACACAAAATAATAAATTATAATATAATAAAAATATATATAAAAATGATTCAATAATGTAATCAAATCAAAAACACTGAAATTTGCTCAGTTGCAGAATAGTCGCTGTCATTAAATTTATTGTTTGATGATAAATTGTGATTTATTTTTTTATCGGTGTTTTCTAGCTGGTCTAAAACCACTTTTGACATAAAGGGACACTTTTTGGTTGCTATGGACAATCTCCAGTTTCCAGGCAGAAAAAAAATCTTTTTATTATATAAAATGACATGCAGGGCACTGGGCAGACCACTAGGGACAAAGGGGGTGTGTATTTTTTGTATACAGTACTGTAATCTGTAAGATTACAGTATTGTATATGTGTTGTGTTTTTAAACTTTTTTGAATTTGGCGCCGATCTCCGCTCCCGTGCGTCGGAACGTCACAGGGAACGGAGATCGGCGGCACCCGGCACTGTGTGAATCGAGCGAGCGGACGGCTCGCTCACACAGCGGGGAGACATCGCAGGATCCAGGGGAAAAGGTAAGTAACTTCCCCCCTGCATCCCGCAACGCAAGCCCGAGTCTGGCTCGGGGTTACCCCTCCCAGCATAAAAAACTGACCCCGAGCCAGACTCGGGGTTACCGCCAAGGAGGTTAAGGAAATGCTACAACTAAGACCAGTATTGGCCAAACACAGGATTGATTTCTTTCTGCAGTATAAATCAATAAAGGAGTAAGCTTGTGTGTGTGTCCAGATGGCGATTTGGATTTACTTAAGGGATTTAAATATAAGAATTATATATAATTATACTTAAAAATTAACTAATTACCCTCTATCTAAAAAACCTTGGACTGGATCCTCTGGCAGGCCTGCTGGTTGATAGAGCTCTGCTACAAATAAAACTATTTAAACATAAATACTTTTATTGTCTTTTAATGTCATTAGATTTTAAATCAAATGAGATGATTATTTAGGAAAATTTAAACCAGCAACAACATTAAAAATTCAACCAGAATATAAGTATCAGACTGACTGACACCATGTTGCCACTAGCCAACACAAAGCCCCAGTCACAACCAGAATAAATGCTCAAACGTTTCTTAACCTAGATTCCCTCACCAATGACTCAAAATGAGAGGGAAAAGGTGTAAAGTAAAAGCAAAAAATATATATTTCTCACTTATCAACCTAAATCACACAAAGTCTCTCAGTCTTATCTTTCTTCAAAGAACTGTTCCATCTCCTAGAAGCTGTTCCCGCTCTAATGCACTCTATATACAGTAAAACATTTTTGCCAATGGTTGAATAAAAGCATTTTATTGATAAACACTTGCTTATTTGGCAAAGGAACAAGTGTATTTTTTGCAATGGTCTACAAATTCATAAATATAACTCTAACTTTAGTTTATTCTCTACCAGAATTAGTGAGCCTGCACTTGAATGGGCAGGGTGGGGGGATGGGGGGCCAGAATGGCATCAGGTGTGATGGTCAAAACAGGAGGTTAGCATGGGGGCAGGCACCACCATGGTGGTGGTGAGAGTTTAGGAGTGATGGGGGTCAGGTGTGTATTTGCAGTGGTTATTGGGTTTAGGTGTGGTGAGAGGGGGAGGCATACAGGCCTGGTGCTGAAAGCACAGGGGAGTCCAGGTACAAAGGTGAGAGTGAGGATGTGACATTCAAAGAAGCTGTATTGAGTACAAGGAAGAGTGGCAGGGTCAGGCATCATGGTGCAGTTGTGAAAGCAAGTGGGAGGGTGCCCAGATATGAATGTGAAAGGAGTGTGCAGTTGCTTTACAGGCGCTATTTTTAGCGCAATAGCACCTGTAAAGCGCCTCAGTATAAAGGGGTCTATGAATCTTAACATGAATATTGGGGGGAAACAAAAACACCGTTTCACTTCCTCTATTCTTCTTTTACAATAACTATGGGAGTTACAGCAAAAAAGCGTGAAATGTATGAATTTAGACCATTTTGCTGTAAATGGAAGATTGAGAGATTCAACTTGATGGGCATCAGTCTTTTATTAACCTTATTACCTATGTAACTATATGTTTTTGACCTAGAAGTCAAGAAGAACAGCAATTATGTAAACTGAAAATGCAATGCAGAGTGTTTTCATATACTGTATATTTTCCTTCTCTATTTTAAACAATAAAAATAAAATAAAAACAAATCAGGCTACAAGTAATAATGTGAACAGCATTTTATAAAGGCACACAAAGAAGGGTTTTCTTACAATGAAGGTGAAATTAATCATCTTATGGTATCCACGCATAAGCAGAAATTTTACTTTTCGAGACAATTAAAATTGTTGATAAATTTACTTTAAGCTGATACAACTGAAACCATTAGTTTTCCCTTTATACTATCCAAGTTCCCTCATTTCATATGTAACTTTAAATGTTTTATTAGAAACACTGCCATGTTTTATCTCTTTTTCATTACAATTACAATAATACTCCAGATATAGCCACATATTCCAATATCTAACAAAAACAAGAAAAAACAGAATACAATACAATGGGGTCTTTTGAGTTCATTTTCACATGATTCCTGCTTTTTAAAATATGTTGAACATATGGATATATTGTGACTTATGGATATATTGGTTTATATATATATAACTAAATTAGAACGCTCTAAGATATTTCACACATTTTAAAGCCATGTTTTGATTTGGGAAACAGTGAAATAATGGGAGAAATACTCAGAAACCACTTGATGGCCAGAATCAACATGAAATGCCTTACCTCAAAAAGTGGGAGATCATGGGACAAAAATTTTGGAAGGTTTACATCAATAATGGACCTCAACAGCAAAATCTCTTCATTTTCAGAGGGGTATTTAAGCTGTGGAAGTGAAAAATTTAAACATTTATATAATAAATGTTAAAAATGTGAATGATAACTTACATTTGGGGACACAATTATTTTATATAGAGTACTGAAACATTTATATTTTAGGAATTTTTTCTTGTCTCGTTTATATAAATAAATATATTTTTTTCAAATTAAGATACAATGACTAGGATATTACAAGAGAAAACTCTACAAAGAAAAATTTGTTTGTTGTGACACTGCATTTCTTCTTTCCTTGATAACAGACTAAAATCCTGTATGAAGTAAAAACTCGCTACATTCTAAAATAAGACACTAGTCTACATTTTATTTCTGGATCTATACTCTTTCTAAATCCATAAAGAGTTTCTATGTCCTTTAACCACGTTTCTCTGCTACGCTGTTGACAACCCACAGAAGTTACTGTGGCAGTTTTGACTTTACTAAAGCTTTCTATATTAGGGCACTGCAGTGAGTTTTTACACCCTACAACCAATTATTAGGATAGCTGAGTTTGCAATTCATTTGCATATTGAGGTCTTGGGTAGGTCTCAGCAGGTACTAAAATGTATAGTACATTATACTTGCACATAATTAGAGAATAGCCATGCCAACATATATTGCACTTTCTGTGATAAACCCACTACTACCATTTTCAGAACTGGTGTAAGGAATGTGCTTAACTGGGTGTGTATACATTTTTCTGAATGACATATAAATGATGTAGGAACCACAAATGAAGCTTAAAAAAGTAGAAATGAATCAAATGTTTGAATGTCCACTTCTATATATACACACACAGTGAAAAACACAAGTTTTACATCCATCTAGAACAGAATGTACTTTAGCATGCGTGTGTGTACCTTCAAATTTCCTGCCGCAGTCAGCACTGATTTTACAGCTCTCATTCCATAGTCGTAGTGATGCTGGGATGATAACTGTTCTGAGCACAGACGATATGTTGCCACGATTTTCACCGACAAAGGCCTTGCTGTGACAAATCCGCAGGAGTATAGAACTATCTCAGCTATCATGGCATAATCAGGAACCATCATGGCCACTGTCCTAAACAAAGCCTGTTTTAAATATGAAATAAAAATTTTTCAGGCCATTCTAATTTACAAATAATGTATGAAGACAGAAATTATGATTTTTTTTTTTTTAAAACAACTCAAGGCAACATGTAATATTATATATAACAAATAGTGCGCTAAACCTCAAATGTATAATTAATAATAAACTACAGTGAATATGTGAATACAATAGTGACCACATTTCATAAATATAAATAATAATATGCGGAAAATCCACATGCATGAAATAAGTTCTTGAATGCAAAAATTCACAAAACGTGAATATCAAATTACTCCATTATCCGTGACACTCTCTGCAGGGTATATGTGCTGAAAATATTCACCACCACCTCAGTGTGCAATGCTTGCTCACCTCAAAGAAAGATCCCCTTGGGTCTATTGGTGCTTTAAGTGAAAATCCAAAAAGGTCAGCCAGATCAGGAAAGGATTTCAGCTGTTTGTTCCCGGATTAACAAAACTTCTCATAAAATCTATTTCTCCAAGTTAAGTTTCTCAAAGCAAATAAAAAATCATCATCGTGCGGGATTGAATACATTTCTTTTATAATTAAAGCAAGAAATTTATTCAATCTTGCGCAATGATGATTATACCCTGCAGAGAGTGTCACGAATAATGGAGTCATTTATTTCATGCATGTGGACTTTCTGCATATTATTATTTATAGTTATGAAATTTGGTCACTATTGTATTCACATATTCACCGGAGTTTATTATTAATTATACCTTTGAGGTTTAGCGCACTATTATTTGTTATATAGCAGCTGCTCCCCATTTATATATATATATATATATATACACATATATATATATATATATATATATATATATATATATATATATATATATATATATATACACATATATATATTGTTTCACAATTTTTGGTTTAATCCATATCAGCGCTTTAGTATCTTTATTGTTTTATTAACAAGTAATATTAATCAGTAAACTTCTAGTACTTTACAGTAACCATTACAACTCCGCTGTGTAAAACGTAACTTTTTAACCACCTCAATACAGTGCACCTATACCCCCTTCCTGCCCAAGCCAATTTTCAGCTTTCAGCGCTGTCGCTGTTTAAATGACAATTGCGCAGTCATGCTACGCTGTACCCAAACAGAATGTTTATCATTTTGTTCCCACAAATAGAGCTTTCTTTTGGTGGTATTTGATCACCTCTGGGGGGTTTATTTTTTGCTAAACAAATAAAAAAAGACCTAAAATTTTGAAAAAAAACGTTTTTCTTTTGTTTCTGTTATAAAATTTTTGTAACCAAGTACGTTTTCTCCTTAACTCATGGGCACTGATAAGGCAGCACTGACGGACACTGATAAGGCGGCACCAATGAGGTGGCATCAATGAGGTGGCACTGATGGGCACTGATAGGCAGTACTGATGGGCACTGGTAGGCGGCACTAATGAGTGGCACTGATATGCAGCACTGATGGGCATTGTGAGGCGGCACTGATGTGCACTCATGGGTGACACTGGTGGGCCCTGATGGGCACTGATAGGCGACACTGATGGGCACTGAAAGGCTGCACTGATGGGTACTTATGGGTGGCACTGATAGGTGGCACTGATAGGTGGCACTGATGGGCACTGATGGGCACTGATAGGCGGCACTGCTGGGCACTACTGGCCACTGATAGGCGGCACTGCTGGGCACCGATATGCGGCACTGATAGATGGCATTGATATGGAATCACTGATTACACTTGCACTGGCAGGCGTTTGGGATGGGCACTGATTGGCAGCTGCCTGGGCACTGATAGGCAGCTGTCTGGGCACTGATTGGCATTTCCCTGGTGGTCTAGGGTGGCATACCTGGTGGTCCAGGGTGGTGCCAATCCCTGGTGGTCCTGGTTGAATCCTGGTGGTCCTGGGCGGGCATCCGAGGGGGGGGCTGTGCTGATAAACAATCAGCACAGACCCCCCTGTCAGGAGAGCAGCCGAACGGCTCTCCTCTACTCGTGTCTGTCAGACGCGAGTGAGGAAAAAACGATCAATGGCTCTTCCTGTTTACATCGTGATCAGCCGTGATTGGACAGGGCTGATCACGTGGTAAAGAGCCTGCGTCAGAGGCTCTTTACCAAGATTGGTGAAGCGGTGTGTCTGACTGACACACCGCACCACAGATCGCTGCGATGCACGCCCCCACGCAATTGTTTTGGGAGGACGTCATATGACGCCCGCCCAGAACAAGAGCTGCGCCACCTGGCTGTCATTTGACAGCTGGTTGGGCGCGAGGCGGTTAAAGGGACTTCCGAAAATTTTTTCCTGCAAAGAAGATAGTAAACACTTACCTCACGTGTATTGATCTATTCAGACACTTCCAGGAGTGACAATTTCCTAGATATCTGCTGTGCCCCCGACCAGCCCCTACATCGCTACAAGTATTTACTATCTTCATAGCAGGGAAACATTTTTTTTTTGTTGGGAATTTTTCTTTGTAGCCAGAGTCACTTTTTTATTTTTCACAAATCCTTTTTATTAATTTTCTTAACAAACAAACAAAACAAAACACAACAAAACATCATACACACTGAGCCAGGAATATGAATAAGAAAAAGTTCAAAATCCAATATAGCAATTATTAATCTATATTGCCAGAGTCACTTTAATCTAAAGAAGACATAACCCCTTGCAGCCAAAACTTGACTTAACCTACAATTTTTTTCAGGTTCATATGTAGTGCGATTCAAAAAATAAGAGTAGCGGAAATGACAGAGATTTATCTAGATGGAAAATGAGCTAGCTGTACATGATGAATTTCAGAATACCAGTAAACTAAAGCCAGTCAATAGGTAGCGTTTGTCCCTTCATTTAAAATGTTAAAGAGGAACTGCAGTCTGATCACATACTTTGTAATAAAAACATCTTTGCAATTCTGAAGCTTCCCTCCAACCACTTTGCATATTATTTTATATATACTGTGATTCTGTACTTGCCAAATATGCTGCAGAAATCCCCCTCCACTAAGTCTGGCTGCAACCATTTTAACTGTGGGCAGCTGAAGCTGCTGCCTGTTCCCTTCTTGGATTTACACAGAGGTACACCTCCAGTTCAGCAGCCCTGCAGCTCTCATTGGCCCTCTTATGACTCATCCTCCCTCCCTTTCTAGCAAACTCTCATGAGAGTGAGAGAGAGAGCTGTGCATGATGTCATAAGCCTAGGCTAATGACCAGACAAGAAACAGGAAGTGGGCTGTATAAGGTATTTACTGGCAGAAAAAAATGTTTTACTATCCAAAGTTAAAACAACAAGGGAAAAAGATTTCATAGATGGAAAGTTGAAAAAAATGACTGAAGTTCTACTTTAAGTTCCCCTTGGGTACCCAAAGCAGCAAGAAAAAATAATCATACTGGTTTACCGACTCCTAATATGTTCAACTTCTAGGTTTAATTATTTATGTTTCTAAAATAATTTCAACATTTTTCCCAGCCCTCGTGTTATTATAACTACTACTACTACATACTACTAAAATCTATCATCTCACCCTGCTCAACTCACAAAAACCCGTACAACATACATCTTTCATTTAAAAGAGAATTTTTTAACAGCGAAAACAGCACATGTATGAACATTTGTATAACAAATTTGACTTGACAGTATATAATATGAGCTGAGCTACACGATTTGTAGGTGCATTGTAGAGAGACAAAAGTTTTAAATGAAATATTGAAGTACTGCAAACCCAATCTATTTCTTTTCTCTCATTTCTTTAAAATATATTTTTTTAACATTTTGCCTGCTTTCCTGGTCCTCCAGTAACAGCAAAGATTTAGCACGTGTTCCCTGCATAAAATTTTACAGCATACATCGTATAAGCCATGTATGTTTATTGGTTCATTTTCAGAAGATATGCATATGGATGTATTTTACTGCAGATCTCATCTCCGTTTTATTAATAAAAGCAGGCTGAAAAATGTGGCATAATTCAAGTTTTCTTTTATTTTTTTGTTCATTGCTCATCCACATAAATGTTAACACTATGTTTCCTTTCCATTGCTTTTTCCCTCCTGCTTAATAAAAGCACCACAGTGGTGCCTCTGGTTCATTAAAACAAAGATAAAAGAAAGACCCCTACACTAGATTAGGGATGTACTGATAGACCTGCCACAAAAAACTATGGGACGAAAATAGGGTTATCGCCGTTTTGCCGAGAAAAAAAACTGGTGCTAATAAAGGCATTCTGAGTCCCATTGACTTCCAAAATCACTTCCTATTAACCTCAAGGTAAAAACGTTTTTTTATTTTTTGTGCTATAAACAAAAAAAGACTGCCAATTTTGAAAAAAAAATGTTTACTTTCTGCTATAAAACACATCCAATATAAAAAATCAAAAAAAATCGAATTTCTTCATCAATTTAGGCCAATATATATTCTGCTACATGTTTTTGGTAAATAAAAACCAAAGAAGCGTATATAGATTCTTTTGCACAAACGTTATAGCATCTACACTGATAAAAATTATTCTGTTGGCTTGCAACTTTAACATAAAAAGTTTATAATTTTCAACATAAAAATAAATGTTAATTAATTTACTTTGATATTTTGAGTACCTTACTTAATTTTCATCAGTTCTTAAAACACACCTTTTACATTTACAAAAATTATGTATAATATTAAGTAATCTAGACAAAGTTTTTAAGGTATGTGCATTTCCATATTCTAATTGAGTTACATTTACTTAAAAAAATAATCTTTTCATTTGACTGAAATTGCGGGACGCATATGTTTGCCAAACGTGCAACCGCACGAGTTTTAATGCTGTATATTTTAAAGAGTTTGATGTCTTTTGGAACTTTGAAAGCCTGCACAAAGCAGTTCCCATAGTTTGAGGCCCAGCAGCACAAAAGAGAGCAACCAGCGACAATAATGTTTCCAAGTCACTACAAAGCCATGCAATGCCATTGAAAGGTAAGAGCAAACATTGAACAAATTATCGTTCACATGCTTTAAATGTTGCGTAACATACCATCCAAAATGTTTATTTTATTTGCAGATTAATATATTTATAATAAATGGACATACGTCCGTTGTATACACCTATTGAGACAACTCACTTGTGCGCACGCAAAGTGTGCGCTTACTGCATTGCGGCAGAACACAACCAAGATGTAGGGTGGGGGACCGCCAGCTTAAAAACTTTAAAAAAAATGAATGTTTCAGCCGGTTCGGTTTTGAGATATTGAAATTCAGATTATGTAACATCAAGCCCCGCCCACTTTGCACCCAATATAATTCAAATTTAAAAACAAAGATAGCATTCGTTTGTACTGCATCTGTGTCGATTTGTGCTGCAAAAACGAACGTATGTGCTGGTTTGGTTTTAGAGTGCGCTTTATAGTTGATGAAACCTCTCCCACTTTCACCACATGTTATTACATTTTAAAAACAATTATACAATTTGTTTGTGCTGATTTGTACCACAAAAACAAACTTTGTTCGGTTTTTAAGATATTGGACATTCAACGATAGATTATGTAATCTAAAGCCCCGCCCACTTTACACTATCTTATTACATTTCAAAATACAAATATACCATATTTTTGCTGCATTGGCAGGAAAAACAAGCATATTGGCATAGTGCATTTTTTTCATATAGCACTCTTATTTTGTATCAGAAAGAATGATTATGGGACTCATTTTATGCTTTTAACCTGAGCTACCCTCTAAACCTAAAATATACCTTTGAAGTTTTTCAGAAGATCATTTTTAGAGCTAGATGTGGGCAATCTATCTTCAAAAGTTCACACATTAACTGCTTGCCGACCAGCCACAGTCATTATACTGCGGCAGGTCGGCTCTTCTGTGCAAACTGCCGTAGGTGTACGTCTGTCTTTGCACAGGAGATAGCGGGCTGCGGGACTCGATGTCCGCCGGCAACCCACGATCGCGGTATACATAGGCAGAACGGGGAACTGTCTATGTAAACAAGGCGATTCCCCGTTCTGCCAGATGACATGACAGAGATCTTCTGTTCCCAGTGATCGGGAGCAGTGATCTCTGTCATGTCCCAGTGAGCCCATCCCCCCTACAGTTAGAACACGCTGAGGGAACGTGCTTAACCCCTTGATCGCCCCCTAGTGTTAACTCCTTCCCTGTCAGTGTCATTTATACATTGATCAGTGCATTTTTATAGCACTGGTCAATGTAATAATGTCACTGGTCCCAAAAAGTGTCATTAGGGGTCAGATTTGTCCACGTCGCATGACTGTGAAATTGTCAGTCAAATCGAAGCAGTAACGTATATCGCAAAAAATGGCCTGGTCATTAAGAGAGCAAATCCTTCCAGGGCTGAAGTGGTTAAAGTGCAAATTACTTTCCTAAAAGGCTTAAAAAAAAATTCTATGTTCTTTACAGATATACTGTATATACATGTGTGTGTTTCAGTTTGATTTGTTAGCTATGAAAGATGCTTTTTTTTTTTCTTTTTTTAAATGTTTACATTTACATTTGATGCTGCTTTAATAATATTACATTTGTAACACTTTATAAATAATAAATGTTCATTTGTTTTGAAAGCCTGTTTCATGAGACCATTCCTTTTAAAAAAAAAAAACAACATATTATTGTATTATTTTTATATAAAAACCTTCAAACATATCAAATTCATTTGGAAAATAAGTTTTACCAACTTAAAAAAAAGTTAATATCACTTAAAACTAAATAACTATGTAACTAAGCAATAGGGCAGCTTAGTGGTGTACAGTGGCGGTGCGTGCATAGAGGGCGCAAGAGCGCCGCCCCCCCTCTCCTGCACCGCTCTATCACCAATAGATAGATTCATGCATTGCATGAATCTATCTATTGTCACCGCTGCCGCCCCCTATTCAGGTGTCCGCCCCCTGATCGGGCGCCGGGCATCTGAATTACAGTGGGGGGGTGTTGCTGGAAGCGCCCCTATTAGAGCTGTAAGCTCTAATAGGGGACCTTATTAGAGCTGTGTGCTCTAATAGGCTTCCCTAAGTGTAAACAGCGGGCGCAATGCTTTGCGTTCGCTGCTTACACAGTATTGTGTTAGGGAAGCGAATACATCGCTTCCCTAACACAGACCCGCCTCTCAGCCAATCAGGTTGCCAGGTCTGTTACCTGTCACCTGATTGGCTGAAGTCACAGGCGCTGTGATTGGACGCTAGGCGTCCAATCACTGCAGAAGAAGACAGGAGGAGCGCGGGAGAAGACATCCGACGGAGACACCGCTCGTCGCCTGACGCCGTCACCAGCTGCACACCGGGACAAGGTAAGTGCAGAGGGCAGGCAGGGGGCACAGTGGCAGCACTTGAGGGGCACAGTGGCAGCACTTAAGGAGCACAATGGCAGAACTTGGGGCACAGTGGCAGCACTTAAGGGGCACAATGGCAGCACTTAAGGGGCACAATGGCAGCACTTAAGGGGCACAATGGCAGCACTTAAGGGGCACAATGGCAGAACTTGGGGCACAATGGCAGAACTTGGGGCACAATGGCAGAACTTGGGGCACAGTGGCAGAACTTGGGGCACAATGGCAGAACTTGGGGCACAATGGCAGAACTTGGAGCACAGTGGCAGCACTTGGGGCACAGTGGCAGCACTTGGGGCACCGTGGCAGCACTTAAGGGGCACAATGGCAGAACTTGGGGCACAGTGGCAGAACTTGGGGCACAATGGCAGAACTTGGGGCACAATGGCAGAACTTGGGGCACAGTGGCAGCACTTGGGGCACAGTGGCAGCGTTTGATGGGCACAGTGGCAGCACTTGGGGCACAGTGGCAGCGTTTGATGGGCACAGTGGCAGCACTTGGGGCACAGTGGCAGCGTTTGATGGGCACAGTGGCAGCGTTTAATGGGCACAGTTGCAGCGTTTAATGGGCACAGTGGCAGCGTTTGATGGCACAGGGAGGCTATTTGTTTGCGCCCCCCAAAAAAATTTGAGCACCAGCCGCCACTGGTGGTGTAGTGGTTAGCAATTTCACCTAGCAGCAAAACTACCTGCCTGTAGTTTGCATTTTCTACCCTGTGCCTGCATATGTTTCCTCCCATACTTCAAAGACATGCTGGTAGGGTAATTGGCTCCTGTGTAAATTGGCCCTAGTATGTGTATGTATGAATGGGAGAGATTGAAAGCTCCTTGAGGGCAGGGACTTATGTGAATGTACAATGTGTATGTAAAGCGCTCCGTAAATTGATGGTGCTATATAAGTACTTAAAATAAATAAGTTAATGTATGTGTTCCTAACTTAAACTTTTCTATAAACTGGAAAATTTTAGTTGGCTTTACTTAAAACTATAGTTCCAGACAAGGTAATGTATGTATTCCTAACTCAAAACACTATGGTCTATAAATTGAAAAAAATTGAGATGGCTTTACTTAAATCAACAAAGTTGAAAACATGAAAAGTCTAATGAGTCAGACCAAAATCAGTTTAGTTGACAGTACTTAAAAAGCTGATGCAAATAGTTGCCTCAATTTTTTGGAGTAGACTCAGCACAATGTTTTTTTACAGTGTATAAACTATGGGATAGATTTATGGACTTTTTATTTATTTTTTATAGTTTTTACCAGTAATGGCGGCGATCAACGATTTTTGGCGGGACTGCGACATTGCGCCGGACAAATCTGACACTAAGTGACAATTTTTGGGGACCACTGACACCAATACAGTGATCAATGCTAAAAAAAATGCACTGTCACTGTATAAATGACACTGGCAGGGAAGGGGTTAACATCAGGGGCAATCAAAGAGTTAAGTGTGCTCCTAGGGAGTGATTTCTAACTGTGGGGGAATGCTGTGACTGGAGGAAAACAGAGATCCATGTTTCTGCTTAGCAGAGACACAAGATCTCCATTTTCTCCCCTCACAGAATGGTGGTCTGCCTTGTTTACATGGGCAGACCGCCGATCTGCCTCTCATGTGAATGATCGGCAGGTCCCGATGATTGACTCCCGCTGGGGGCTCCGGTGGCATGTGAGCGAGCCCCAGTGCAGAGGAGAGGATTCACGTACAGGTATGTTATTTTGCGATTAAGGGCTGCCCCGACGCAGTATATGTACGCGGGGTGGTTCTTAAGCCGTTAATGCAAAATGGTGTCCCATTGACTTTAATGAAAATCACGTCCTATTGACTTCAATGCAAACATGCCGGCCATAATAATTAAATAATAAAAAAAAAAATAATGACCTCCAAATTTTAGGTAGGTCATTTAAACGTGGGACTGTTTTCATGTATCTGGGCTGTGGTGTGTGGACATTTATGAACTGTATCTATTGTATTTATATATAATTTTAGTTAAATATTTATTTGTTTGGGTGCGCAGTGTGGGGTTATATATCTATGAAGAATTGTCTTAAAGTGATATTAAAGACAGTTTTAAAGAAAATAACAAACATGTCATACTTACCTACTCTGTGCAGTGGTTTTGCACAGAGAAACCCCTGATCCTCCTCTTCTCAGGTCCCCTGCTGGTGCTTCTGGCCCCTCCCTCCTGTCAAGTGCTCCATAGGAAGCTATGGGGGGCAACCTAGCAGGCTAGCTCCCGGGCAACTGCTCTGTGTGTCCATTCACACACAGAGCCTGGCTTTGTCCTGCCCCTAATCTCTCCCCATTGGCTCACTGGCTGCGATTGACAGTAGCAGAAGCCAATGGCTCCCACTGCTGTCTCAGCCAATGAGGAGAAAGTGACCCGGGAGAGTAATGCTCTCATGCACACTGGTGGATTGAGATTGGGCTCAGGTAAGTATTGAGGGGGCTGCTACACACAGAAGCCTTTCTATGCATGAAGGTAAAAAATCTAGAGCCTTTACAACCACTTTAATTAGGCAACAGACTCAAAAGAGCATAGTTAGAAGCCTCTGGTCATCGGTAACCAATTTTATTTTCCCTTTGTTGCAAACTTTGTTGCAGATTCCTACCTTTTGTTATCCTGAAGAAATCCCTGTGTGTTCCTCTGTGTCCAAGTGGTTTCTTAATTATCAATCAGCTGCTGCACCTGCAGAGCTCTAATGAGGAAAACTGCCAGGTCTGCATCTCTTTATACGTGATTTGCTACTCGGAGTATGTCAGCAAAAACATTTTTGTTGCAGGGGATGCCTGATATCTGACTTGTATCTTAGTGCAGACTTATGGGAATATCAGTAAGCCAATCACAGAAGCATGAAAATTATGTTTCAGGGGGGCGTTCTGTGCAGAACACCCCCAGGTTGTCATATTGCATTTACAGAAAATTACAGAACTGCAGATTGAAAAGAAAAAGTAATTTTTAATAACAGTCAATTACAATATGACTATGATGTTGCTTTCTATGCTATATTGTTTTTTTTTTATTTGCTATTTTTTCCCAATGAAAGTGGAGTTACCCTTTAACTTCTTTTTAAACAAAGCATTTAGAAAATAATTTATGGAAAGAACCGCAAAACTAAGAAGCAACAAAATATATAGCATACCTTAAGATTGTCTGGGAGCTCTGACCGTCCTGCATAGCCAGGATTCATGGTGATAAAGACCGAACATGTGGGGTTTAACTTTAATTCTGTGCCCTCAAACATCAATAAATCAGATCCTGCATTTATACCTGCAAAAAAATATTTCATTACAGGATAGATAGATAGATAGATACAGATCTATTTATAATGTATCTATATAGATTCATAGATATACCAGCTGGGCACATTGCTGACCAGGAGGTTAAAGGCCCCTTTCACACGGACGGACCGTCTATCCGTTTTTCTTCTATCCGTCGACGGACGACAATGCATTCCTATGGGCAGACGGATCAACATCCGTCACCATCAGTTAACCTCCGCTTCCGTTGTTATCCGTTTTTTTAAACGTACAAGGCTACGTCCAGATCCGTCAAAACGGATATTAACTGACGATGACGGACATTGTCCGTCAACGTCCGATCCGTTAAGATCCGCTAAGATCCGTTTTGTGTTTATCTGTGAACTCAACCTCTTAAAGGCACAGGCACACATATAAATGGAACAAAACGTATACAAAAACGGATGAAAAAACGGACGTAAACGTGTGCATTTACGGATGTAAGCGGACAAAAAACGGATGAAAACGGACATTAACGGAACGGATGGCGGATGAAAACGGATGAGACAACGGATAAGAACTGATACGTTTTTGACATGCCTAAACTGACTGCGTCCGTGTGAAAGGGGCCTAATGTGGATTGTTTAATTTTCAACTTTTAACAAAACCTGATTTAATGTGGATAATTCTAACAATACCTGACATAATGTGCTTGTATGTGCCTATCAATGTGGTCATAGTACAAAAGTGGGGTAGACCCAATGTATCACTGGTTCAAGTTCCTTGTCTTCTATATATATTTTTTACACATGTTTATATATTTTATTAATCTATAAGTCACTTTTTATGCAGACTCTATTGGCCATGTATTAACATAATAATAGACAATTTTGAAAGATCTGAGCTCACTAATTATGAATCAATTCCTTATCCAGACACTAGATGGTGATATAAACACGGATTTGTTTTAGAAAGTTGAATGGTGTATACATATTTGATTTCGTAATTTTTTAGTTTAATTTTAATTATTTTATTTTTATTTACATACTACACTCATTTTTAATAATACATTTCTGATAAAGTATAATATGATGTAGCCTGTCTAGCTAGCCCATATTATCAATTGCACACCCTTTAAGCAGAACAAAAGGTTCAGGGTGTACCAAGATGGAGGATTATATGTGAGGTGAGGCTTGGTACACCCTTTAGAAATGTACACATGAAGAGCATATGACATCATCCCAAAGGTATCCAATGCTAATAAAAACTAGGTGTGCGAGGGAGGAGTTATACTATATATATGGTTTGCAACACCACCTGGGGATATCCTTTGATAATGTCTTGTGAGAGGGACGAAACGTGACAGTTGACCATGTGACATAATTTCCGGATAGTGAGGCGCAAGTCGATGCACACTTCCGTCTTCCGTTTTTTAATGCTTTACAGCGTGTTTTAACGTGTGAGTGGATATTATATGTTTTATTGGATTAAATAAACAGAATTACGCTATATTTTATTAACACCCATATGAGCGTATATTGAGGACAACTCGAGAAACAGCCAGGACAACAATGCCCAGCCATCCATACTTCACAAGAGAGAAAAACTTCTGTCATGGGAGTCCTTAGCAGCTGGCGAGTGAGTGGGCACACAGGAGGGGAGCACGGATTGCACTGAATATCTGTTTCAGCACTTGGCACTTTGTTTGCACAATGGAAATATGAATTTGCACTATGAACATTGAGAAAGCTTATGAACTTTATGTGGACTTTAATTGTTTTTTATAGAATTTTATTGGTTTTGTAAGTTAGATCATGTTGCACAATGGTTAAACAACTGTGATTTAGTTAATTGAGTTTATGACACACTGAATTTTGTTATTGGGTAGTGCTCTTACACTGATCTTCACTATATAGATTCATAGATAGATATATAGATCGATAAATAGATATATACAGTAGATAGATAAATAGATACCTCTTTGGATGGTGAGGATTTGCTGTGCAACCACAGAGAGTACCTCTAAATCAATTCTATTGAACTCATCAAAGCAAGCCCAGGCTCCACAGGAAAGTAAACCCTTGGGAATAAATATTGAAAATGTTAGTTTTAGCTTTATCTAAAAGCTTGTTCTTGCAGCACTGCATTAAAAGCTGAATTCCGGAAAAGCTTATTTTTGCATAGTTATAGCACAATGTAAGTATACATAATCCATACCTAGCCGATCCCTTTAGAAGCTGGAGATCACTTAAGTAGACCCCGCTATTACAGTGATCACTGCTAGCAGAGTCCTGTGCCGAGTGGCTGCTCATTTGTTTAGTGAACTCAGGGGGTTGCTCACCTGGCATGAGTGCCTTTTTAGGGAACAATGCATTTTATCAATGAATCCAAAGCATTCCCTGATGGGACGAACTAGATAACTTCATAGTGCTTTGTACCAGAAACATAATTTTAGTGCCCTTACAAAAAGGGAAAATTCACAAAATAAAATGTGCAAAACTGAAAGCAGGAGACACAGTTTGGTATTTGTACCTTGGTGACAGAGGAACTTGTACCAGCATTGGGCACTATTCTTGTGGATAGTTTTGGGATATAAGATAATAAACCCTATGTCTCCAATTACATAGTTAGAACCCATTATTAATTTAGTAAACAGTTATTCATAGCTATTAGATTGTAAGCTCTTCTGAGCAGGGCCCTCTTACTCTTCTTGTATTTTATTGTATTATAACTGTATTGTCTCCCTTTTTATATTGTATAGCGCTGCGTAAACTGTTGGCGCTATATAAATCCTGTATTATAATAATAATAATAATAATAATAATAGTGGTTAGGTAACTAAATGTTACAGCACTTCTGTAAAAATGTACCTTGAAGAACTTTCCTAAAGCAAGGTAATCCAATCCATCAGAACAGTTGAAAACAACACACTGCTTTGCCACTGCTTTTGCCAAGTCCTTGGTTGTTTCTGTTTTTCCTGTACCAGCAGGTCCCTCAGGAGCTCCACCCAAGTGAAGGTTAAGGGCACCAAACAAAGTTCTGTTATTGAGAAAAAAAACTTTAATGCAGCTGCTTTTGTTTTTTTAAGCTACTATTCATCCATATTATTCAAACAATTGCATTATTGCACCATGAAATACCCTATCTTATAGAAATTATGACATAAAAATGTGAATAATGACTTAGAAAACAGGAGTTTGAATGTACAAATGTTTTCCAATTGTTTTATAAATACATTTTCTTATATGTATATACTGTGATTTAAGCTTATATTGTCTATACAGGCAAATCTTTTTATCCACTTCCTGCGGTCCTATAAAACAATTAATATGACACAGCATAAGAAAGCCCTGACAACCAGTATAGTAAGCATATTTAATTTTTCATAAAAACTGCTCTTGACATCACTAAAAGCTATAGTTTAGACATATTCATTATATTAAAGAAGAAACAAATCCTATGTCCTGGCAAGTAAGAAAATCAAGAAGAAAAGCCTTCTCTACTTATTCAATTTCATATAAATAATTCATAATGTATATAGAGGTTCTAAAAATGCTATGTTGGTTGTTTAATACACTGGAGGAATTTATAGGATAAGTGTACTTTTAGAAAAGGAGCATTATTCTTTCCTGGTGCATCTTCATGGCAGCATACAATTGGTTGTGGCTCCGCCCCCACAACCTGATAGGACTGGTTACCTATAAATCAAAGACAGACTCGGCTCATGGCATTCTCCTTTATCACATACAGTATCTCACAAAAGTGAGTACACCCCTCACATTTCTGTAAATATTTTATTCTATCTTTTCATGTGACAACACTGAAGAAATTACACTTTGCTACAATGTAAAGTGAGTGTACAGCTTGTATAACAGTGTAAATTTGCTGTTCCCTCAAAGTCCCTCAAAGGGATGTACGATGTAGTACTGACATAAATTTGCTTTTCCCTTCAAAATTACTCAACACACAGTCATTATTGTCTAAACCGCTGGCAACAAAAGTGAGTACACCTCTAAGTGAAAATGTCCAAATTGGGCCCAAAGTGTCAATATTTTGTGTGGCCACCATTATTTTCCAGCACTGCCTTAACCCTCTTGGGCATGCAGTTCACCAGAGCTTCACAGGTTGCCACTGGAGTCCACTTCCACTCCTCCATGATGACATCACGGAGCTGGTGGATGTTAGAGACCTTGCGCTCTTCCATCTTCCATTTGAGGATGCCCCACAGATGCTCAATAGGATTTAGGTCTGGAGACATGCTTGGCCAGTCCATCACCTTTACCCTCAGCTTCTTTAGCAAGGCAATGGTTGTCTTGGAGGTGTGTTAGGGGTCGTTATCATGTTGGAATACTGCCCTGCGGCCCAGTCTCCAAAGGGAGGGGATCATGCTCTGCTTCATTATGTCACAGTACATGTTGGCATTCATGGTTCCCTCAATGAACTGTAGCTCCCCAGTGCCGGCAGCACTCATGCAGCCCCAGACCATGACACTCCCACCACCATATTTGACTGTATGCAAGACACACTTGTCTTTGTACTCTTCACCTGGTTGCCGCCACACACGCTTGATACCATCTGAACCAAATAAGTTTATCTTGGTCTCATCAGACCACAGGACATTGTTCCAGCAATCCATGTCTTTAGTCTGCTTGTCCTCAACAAACAGTTTGGGGGCTTTTTTGTGCAAAATCTCTAGAAGAGGCTTCTTTCTGGGACGACAGCCATGCAGACCAATTTGATGCAGTGTGCGGAGTATGGTCTGAGCACTGACAGGCTGACCCCTCACCCCTTCAACCTCTGCTGCAGCAATGCAGGCAGCATTCATACATCTATTTCCCAAAGACAAACTCTGGATATGACGCTGAGCACGTGCACTCAATTTCTTTGGTCGACCATGATGAGGCCTGTTCTGAGTGGAACCTGTCCTGTTAAACCGCTGTATGGTCTTGGTCATCCTGCTGCAGCTCAGTTTCATGGTCTTGACAATCTTCTTATAGCATAGGCCATCGTTATGTAGAGCAACAATTCTTTTTTTCAGATCCTCAGAGAGTTCTTTGCCATGAGGTGCCATGTTAAACTTCCGTTGACCAGTATGAGAGAGTGAGAGCGATAACACCAAATTTAACACACCCGCTCCCCATTCACACCTAAGACCTTGTAACACTACGAGTGACATGACACCAGGGAGGGAAAAATGGCTAATTGGGCCCAATTTGGACATTTTCACTTAGGGTGTACTCACTTTTGTTGCCAGCGGTATAGACATTAATGGCTGTGTGTTGAGTTCTTTTGAGGGGACAGCAAATTTACACTGTTATACAAGCTGTACACTCACTACTTTACATTGTAGCACAGTGTCATTTCTTCAGTGTTGTCACATGAAAAGACAGAATAAAATATTTACAAAAATGTGAGGGGTGTACTTACTTTTGTGAGATACTGTAAACCAGCCAAGCTTCTACAGTTCTAAAATAATATAAAATTGCGCTAGTAAAAAGTAAAATGAATGAAACAAAAAACAAGTGCTAATAGTGTTGTGACACACTATTTAGGTGAATAATCATATGGTGCTTTGAGCAATGATGAGAATCAAATCATAATAAATTGAAATAAAAAATAGATACATTAGAATAAACAGTGACTGAGTCCTTTAAATGCAACAAAGTCCAAAATAAGTGACTATAACTTTTCCACCACCAAGTGACTTGATGTAACTTTTGTTTTCTGTGGCACACCACACACGGTAGTCAGGGACTCTTACCGAATCGTCGTGACCACCTATCTCTAGGATGCTCAAACAGCAGGCAGAATACCTCTGCAGGTTAAAGATGATGACAGCCAAAATATCCAGGAGTGAAAGATAATCATACAAGAAAAGAGCTCCAATAGTATAATACCATAGGGATACATTTTATTGAAAAAAACAGCCAATTGGCTACTTACAATAGTAAAATCAGAATGCGCATGGAATAAAACAATTACAACCAAAGATGTACCATATATACTCGAGTATAGGCCGACCCGAATATAAGCCGAGGCACCTAATTTTACCACAAACAACTGGGAAAACTTATTGACTCGAGTATAAGCCTAGGGTGAGAAATGCGCAGCTACTGTAAGTGGAAAAAGAGGGTCAACGATGCCCATTTGCAGCCTCACTGTGCCCATGCAGATGGACACAGTTGACCAATTTGGGGCCCTGTATCTCGGGGTCACTTAGTGCTAGGAACCCCATCTTTGGATATGTTGTAGTGGTAATTCCACTGGGTTGGAATACAACATTTGGGGTTCCTAGCACCAAGTGTCCCCGAGATATGGGGCCCCAAATTCGGGTCAGAAAATCTCAAGCACTTTTCTGCAGCAGAGAATGACATTTTCCGAACCGACTTTGGGGCCCCGTATCTCGGGGCCACTTAGTGCTAGGAACCCCATATTTGGATACCTTATAGTGCTAGGTCCACTGGGTTGGCACACCAAATTTGGGGTTCCTGGACCCAAGTGGCCCCGAGATACGGGGCCCCAAAGTCGGGTCGGAAATTTTTTTGCTGCAGAAAAGTGCTTGACTTGAGTATAAGCTGAGGGAGGCACTTTCAGCACAAAAAAATGTGCTGAAAAACTCGGCTTATACTCGAGTATATACGGTACATATATTCTATTGTGATTTTATGTAATAGACCAACACAAAGTGGCACACAATTTTGAAGTGGAAGGAAAATGATAAATGGTTTTCAACAGTTTTTACAAATAAATATCTGAAAAGTGTGGCATTTGTATTCAGCCCCCCTGAGTCAATACATTGTAGAACCACCTACAAGTCCTTTTATGTATGTCTCTACCAGCATTGCCCATCTAGAGTAAAATGTTTGCCCATTCTTCTTTGCAAAATAAAAATGTAGCGCTAAACATAAGTGAGCATAAAACAAATAAATGGTGCCCAAAATTAGTGACTCGAATCACAATACTAAATAACGGGATTACTCCCTGTGTGAAAATATTTTATTTTATTTTATTTTCACACAGGGAGTAATCCCGTTATTTAGTATTGTGATTCGAGTCACTAATTTTGGGCACCATTTATTTGTTTTATGCTCACTTATGTTTAGCGCTACATTTTTATTCACATCACTTATAGAATTTTTGTCACATTCATATGTAGCCGCTTTGGTCACACCTGCCCTTCAGTTATTCATTTGAGTTTAGCGCGATATTGTTTCCCCAATCACATTCTTTGCAAAATAGCTCAAGCTCTGTCAGATTGGATGGAGAGTGTTTGTGAACAGCAATTTAAGTCTTGCCACTGATTCTCAATTGGATTAAGGTCTGGACCATTCTAACACATGAATAGGCTTTGATCTAAACCATTCCATTGTAGCTCTGGCTGTATGTTTAGGGGTGTTGTCCTGCTGGAAGGTGAACCTCCACCCCAGGCTCAAGTCTTGCAGACCTTAACAGGTTTTCTTCTAAGAGCACCTTTTTCTACATGTTTGCTTTGTCCAGCACATGTCTTCTCGCATACTGCACACGGGACTTCTTATGGCTTTCTTTCAACAATAGCTTTCTTCTTGCCACTCTTCCATAAAGGCCAGATTTGTAGAGTACACGACTAATAGTTATCCTGTGGACAGATTCTCCCACCTGAGCTGTGGATCTCTGCAGCTCCTCCAGAGTTACCATGGGCCTGTCAGGGCTGGGCTCAGCCCTTCCTTCTCTGAGCTGACCGCTCAGCTGTCAGCTAATTGCTAGCTCCCATCTCTCTCCACAGTTACCCAGCTGTTGATGATCCTGCTCGTCAGTTCTGCCTACTTAAGCCGCCCAGTCCAGAGGAGCTCTGCCTTCTCCTTGGTCACATCACAAGACTCCTGGCTTGGCTTACTATCCATTCCAGTTACTGAACTTTAGCTATGTTTTGAATACGTTTGTTCTTTTTACTTTTATTATTAAACAAGTGTGATTTAACTGTGCTTGTGTCTTGGTCTGATTTCATGGTTTCTGACAGGGCCTCTTGGCTGCTTCTCTGATTAATGCTCTCCTTGCCCAGGCCTGTCAGTTTAGGTGGATGGCTATGTCTTGGTAGGTTTGCAGTTGTGCCATACTCTTTCCATTTTCAGATGATGGATTGAACAGTGCTCTGTAAGATGTTCAAAGCTTTTGATATTATTTTTTATAATCTATCCCTGCTTTAAACTTCTCCACAACTTTATCCCTGACCTGTCTGGTGTGTTTCTTGGCCTTCATGAAGCTGTTTGTTTACTAAGGTTCTCTAACAAACCTCTAAGGGCTTCACAGAACAGCTGTATACTGAGATTAAATTACACACAGATGGACTCTATTTACTAATTAGGTGACTTCTGAAGGCAATTGGTTCCACTAGATTTTAGTTAGGGGTATCAGAGTAAAGGCTGAATACAAATGCATGCCACACTCTTTACATTTTATTTTTTTTAAATATGGAAACTCATTTATTGTTTTCCTTCCACTTCACAATTATGTGCCACTTTGTGTTGGTCTATCACATAAAATCCCATTAAAACACATTTACATTTTTGGTTTTGTAACATGACAAAATGTGGAAAATTTCAAGGGGCATAAATACTTTTTCAAGGCACTGTATAGGGAGACCATCCACCCCTGGGCTTTGGAGTTAGGGAAACTAGCTACCACAGTTTCCAATTCATGTAAGTTACGTGGAGCATTAAGAATTTCCCAGTCTGCCGATGGCAGAGCCAGAAGATGAAGAGTGTCCAAGTAAGCAGTCAACTCAGTTGGGGCGTAGTCAACCCTAGAGGTACATACCTAGAGTCAACCATAGGAAAATTGAAAAATCAACACACTAGAGCTCGCCTGGGTGTTGACCTCTCCCTCACCATTCTTTAGAGCCGAAACATGAGTAGGATTAGATTGGGGCCGTACTATCTGGGCACACCTGCCAGTTGCCCCCCTCAGAGCCCAGATCAGCCTCCTCTGAAAAGAATGTTTATTCCTGGCCCTAACCTCCAACAGCTCAGTCAACCTTTTCTGAGAGGATAGCTATTCAAGTTGGCCGTCTAGGGTAGGGTCCAGAATGTAATTGGCTTCAGCCGTAGAGGATCTTGCCTTTGCAAATTCTAGTTCCCTACGGGAAGCAGTTTTACGGGCACAAATTTTTTTAAATAACAAGCCCCAGAGGAAAGACTTAAGGGCATCCCATATCTGGCTGATTTTTAGCGATCCATGATCCTTTTTCATTCTGACCTTGTGCTACTTGATTAACCTTCACTGGCTTGGTCTGTTCTTGGACTTTTCTCTGCCTGACTCCTGATAATGACCTTGTCTTGTTGATAGACCCCACTTCCATTTAATCTTCCGTGTATGACCTTGGCCTGGTTCCTGACCTCTCTACTATTTCCAGCTGTACTACTTACCTGTGTATGACCCTGGCTTGGCTCCAGACTATGTTTCTCAATCCTGGTTGATTTTCTGTGTATGACCCCAGCTCAGTTGGAAGACAAGTCTCCCTACATCTGCCTGTTCTCGACACAACTGCCTTCCAGACCTGCCCCACTGGTCCTGGCCTGCATCATCTTACCAGGAGAGTTCAGGCTCACAGTTACAGTTCCTCCCAGGGTATATCTGAGACTCATGTCTGCTGCTTGGGTACTATACCTGCTGACCAACTCTATGGGCATCTATCAACTACCCAGATTCCGAACACCTGTGCGCATCTGTCATCATATCAAGGAATGTCTTGGACGGCTGGCAAAAGAAGCCCTCTTGTCCCTTCGGCCTCCAACCAGGTACAGCAGTTCATTTGGTAGGTTATCCCTGTGCTATTCCTTCATTAAGTAAGTATGTCTCCACAAAGCAATAGAAACCTGAATGTCTCAAAGTGCTCACACAGTCTAAATCATGCAGTGCACGGGATTACAGTAGGATGATATTAAGACAGGCTCAGATACTTATGCTAGTTCTATGCAAAATATTTTCAAATTATCTTTTATTAAACACTTGATTCTATTTTTTTAATATCTGTCCTGTATTTCAGCAATAATTAACTAAATGGTTTAGTCTCCAGTATAGTTGTAGGCAATTCTTAGTAACATTATTATGTGTATTATTCCAATAAATAAAGGCAAATGGTCATTTACTTTACCTGTAACATCTATCTGTCAAAGGAGTTATAACCAATCTAGGTGTATTGCCAAGATATTCGTATCCATACTGTAAACCAGCATTGATCATTTTTGTCTGAAGGTGACCTTCCTATAGATAAAAAAAATCATGATAATAAACATTTGTTTTATTGCATCTGTTATGCTGGGGGGGGGGGGGGGGGGGGGTAATAATAACAATGATGACAAATACTATTCAAATTGCTTTGTAATAAAAACACAATTCCAGGTGAACAGCTACATTTGGTTAGTTATATCTTGAATGTATAAACCAACTCTTCATTAAACATGCACAAGTCAGAAATGCTGTTTGTCTTTTATTTTAAACAAAACATTATTTATATGACTTTAGGTAAAGACCAGAGCACATGCTTTTTTTGTTTTTAGTTTGCTTCTGATTTGCATACATTTTGCTTCTGGTTTGCATGGTGAGCCCCTAGAATTCATATAATATGCATCTTTTAAAAATTGTAGAGGAAAAAGTTTATTTTTCTTGTCTGTTTTGTTTAGTTTGGACTCCATTTAAACTGCAGGAAAAACACAACAGTGGAAATTGACCCTGAAACCCCGCCTGACCCATTTAATCTTGTTTCCTGATGCAACATACAGCTGGGTAAGGTCAGAAGACATAAAGTCCATGGATGTCTTATCAATGGCTCAGGCTGCTGGTGGTGGTATAATGGTGTGTGGAATGTTTTTTTTTGGCACAAACGGGCTGAAATAATCAATATAGTCATTCAAAAAGACTTTCAGAATAAATATTGAGCTTGTACAAATAAAAAATTATAGACAAGATGATCAAAATTTCAAATTAAGGGCAGTTCACACCAGAAACCCACGCTATGTGCATTTTCCCACACTGTGCTCTAAACGCACTGTAGTTGTGATCTGGGTGTCAATATTAAGTTAATGACACCCCAAACGCAGGTTGCAAATGCAGTGCATTTGCCCACACCACAGCATATGGTACAGAAGTGCCATGCAATGCGGTTGCAGTGAATTTTGAATAGTACTGCTATCACAACATTTGGTGCAGTGTGGTGCAATTTCAGCCTATTCAAAATGAATGGGCTAAAGTCGCACCATACAGAACTGCATGGGAATCATACAGGAACACAAAGCACGATCCAGGGCAATTCCTGGTGTGAGACAGTTCTTACACCAATAATGTGTCCCATCTGTTTCCATGTTTGCCAAAATTGGATGTAGAATATTTTTTAAACTATTTTTTGAAATGAAAACATTGTTGAAAATACCAACCTCGCACAGGAAGGAAGAAGACAAGGAGACAAAAAAAAAAAAAATCAATAAGCATTTGTAACCCCCTATAAAATAAAAAGTGAAAGTAGGTAGATAGAAAACAATATTTTTGTACTTAGTGTAAAATATGTTTAATTAAGAGATATATGATTCAGTTATTCTAAGACTATTGGGTTATGCTGCCTTCTTCGGGAGGAATAGGAAACTGGCAAAGAAAAAAATCTGTTTAACAGCCAGAAAAAACTACAGGAAATACTCTCATCATGCTTCAGTTTTGTAGAAAAGCAGTACAAGGAGTAGATCAAACGGGTGTGACCAGTGAACTCCAAGAAACAGTTTTCTTTCTCATACATTAAGGGATACAGGGTTTAGTCAATCAGAATCAAGAGCAGTCCTGCCCACTTCTCAGTTAAAGTAACAAGACATTAACAGGCCCACATAACTAAACAGTAAAATTGAGGGCAGCCTACAGCTCAAAAAGCTGCCTGAAGGACCTTACACCTGAAATTGGCATGAGTTGAGGACTGAAAATCCACCTGGTAAAACCTATGAACAGAAGATCTGGTGGCAGTCTTGCAAACCTAGTAAACAGTTGTCTAATGCTGAAAAGCACTCTCAGATCTAGTAGAGTGCACTTTGACAGGAAAGGATAGAACCTTGTCCTTAAAGGGATTGGATTTTAAAATAACAAACATGTTATACTTACCTCCTCTGTGCGCAGAGTGGCCCCGATCCACCTCTTTTGGGGTCCCTTAGCGGCGCTCCTGGCTCCTCCTCTTCTTGAGTGCCCCCACGGAGAGCCGCATTCCATGGGGGAACTCGTGCAGGTGTGCCCCCAAGTTCTGCTGCTGCATTCATTGACACAGACAGCAGGACTAGGCCCGGCTACCATATCACTGGATTTGATTGACAGTAGCAGGAGCTGCTGTGCTCACCCCCTTCGCTGGAACGACTGGGTTCAGGTAAGTAAAAGGGGGTCTCTGGGGGGCTGCTGCACTACAGAAGGTTTTTCACCCTGATTCATAGAATGTTTTTAAGCCATGTCTCTGCACATCCTGTTAGCCAGATTATTGTGCTCTCTCCAGCCAGTATCTCACTCTTGTCTTCCCTGCTGCCGTCCAGATTTCTGTTACTCGTTACCGACCTTTGGCTTGTTCTGCCTGATCCCAACCTGCAACCACTTGTAACCAACCTTTGGCTTGTTTACTGACTACGCTTCTGTCTGATCCTTACCTGCTATATCTGCTACTGGACCCTGGCTTGCTCACCTCCTGGTGGGGCGATCCTGAGGACCACGACTTGGTAATAACATGCAGCAAAACCCATCAAGAGTTCTGGAGAACACTGGTTAGTACTTAGACGCTGCACTTCAGGGAACTCGCCTCATCCGCCAGGGTAACCTGCTTGTATACCTATCCCACTGCTATAGCTACTGGTCTTCTAATGCCTGACCCCTGATCATGACACCCAGCTTTGCAGAATATAGTTGAAGTCTTGATGGAAGGAAACAACCTTGAGTAAATAGCTAGTAATAATGGTTAAACATTTTGCAATAGAGAAAAAATGTCCATCTTCCAAAGACACCAGTAAAAACGTAATCATGATGGAATTTAGAAGGGTTATACCTGGCAAGTCAATGGCTTTTTTGTTTGATCAATTCCTCTTGAAGGCAACTGTATAACCCAATAGTCTCTAATAATAATAATAATAATAACTAAATTCGGTGTCCCTTAATGGATAAGTAATACACAGTCTTTATTTTTTAATAACTTATTTGTTTTTGTTAGTACTGTTTTCAATGCACAACCATTTTGATTGTAGGAATGTGTTTAGTTTAGTTGGTGTTTTCAAACAGAGCCACACTACTTTTTTTGCCTTATACCCCATGAAACATTAGCCCATTGATAATAAACATGCAGGTTCTGCTCACTTATATTCTATTACTTGGACACATTATGTTTTTTGCAAGTGTTAACATTATTAATTACCCAAAAAATGCCATGTCAATAAAAATGGTAGTATTTCCTAACATACCTCCCAATAGTATCTTAGCTGGCTTAACCATTCAAAATCATTTTCATCGTTAACTTGCTTTTTCACAAGAGCTGAAAGGACATCTCTTGCATGCACATCTAGAACCACAAGTGCTCCAAGTGTCACTCTGTTCTGCTTTGATAATGTCCCACGAACCAAGGTCACAATATCATCAATTTGTTTATTATTTTGTTCCAGGTAATCTTCAAGTGCCTATTTTTGTAAGAAAGAAAATGAAAAAAACCTTTAAGAATAGTCAAACAATATTCCTGTTTTGGTAATACATTGTCATGTGTAGGTACATAGATGGATTTTGCCTTTTTAACCTCCTTATTGTACACCAAAGAGGCCTAAAGCATGAAAAAGTATATAAGAACATGTGCAATGCTTTTTCTCTAAAGGCATACTTTCATGTGCAACAATGAATGAGGCAGCATACAACATTCAATTTAAACTGTACTTTATTTCAATTCTCCAACTCACATAATTTCCTCAACACTATATTTTGTGCATATGTTTACTAGATACTGCCTTCAATTTACTGTGATCCATAAGGCGCAGCCTTTTACGCCATACAAATTGCATTTCTAGACAGAATGTAATTTTTAAACATGTTTACAGTATGCTCTATGCTTAGAGTATGGATCCTTAAACAATATGTTAATACAATAGTGATAGACATAAAGATATCAATATGGAAATGATCCCTTGATTACATGGTACAACAGCTGTATCATTGTATTAATTATTTTTATTTCCAATGCTTGCTAATTATTTTCTGTTGCAAATAGCCATTGCAATAAATATAGAGTTTATGCCGGAAAAAAAATGAATAACAGACACACAGACCTACCTTTTGTCCTTTCCTAATAGATATTTGTACTTCCTGAGTCCAGAAGCACTGGGAAACACACAGAACAGTCTGTCCTGGCCATTCCCTTACCCAGTCTATACGACTAGTTTTGGGGTAGGCATCAATTGCTTCACCGATAACCTTTTAAAACATTAAATTTAATTTCAATGTGTTTAGATGTTAGTTTTTTATTCAAAATACTTAGATTACAGTAAACATGTGAAGAATTAAACTTGATGGTTTAAGTAAATCTGCTCATATACTGTAGCTCTACCAGTCCAGCTGGAAAGGGTTGTCCACAAAAGTTGAAAAAGGCAATGATGCTTACAGAAAACAACTAGGTTGACACAGGATTATGAGTTTGGATCTGAATTTACATGAAAATAAACTATGTTTAAAATTGTAGTGTTAAAAATAAATATGCAGTATATAGATATCTTACATAACTTTCCAATAGCAGCCATATATTATGCTCTTATTATGCAGACACGGGCATGACACATCTGTCTGCTGCTCCTTTAGTCTCCCAACATTTTTCAAAATGTTGGGAGACTAAAGGAGCAGCAGACTGATGTGTCATGATCCCGTCAGCAAGAGCAACCCCACTGAAGAAGGAACATGCAGAGATTAAACACCCTTTGTACCAGCCTTTGAGAGAGATAAATAACATTTAGCTCCACCAGCACTTTTCCTCTTGAGAACGACTGCCCAGGAGAGCTAAAGTCACCAGTAAGAGAGCTGCAGATCTCACAGGCCCTGTTTTTACTTACCTCTGGTAAGCAGACACACAAAGGGGTGTGCACGCGGTGTATTGGTGAAGGTGTAGCAGCTAATGATTTATGCACTAAGATCTTGCTTTCATCAGAAGCTTACTACAACGTCTGTTTTTGTGTTTCTCGAAACATCACAGCACCGAACTGTCAAAAGGTGGAGAGGGTCGGCTATACCACTATATATATATATATATATATATATATATATATATATATATATATATAATTCATAGCGAATTACTGGACATTTTAGTGGATGCTTGCTCTCAAAACTATTTTATATGAGAGTATCTTTTTCAACATTTGATTTCGTTATTTGCATTATATGAGATATCATATTGTTGAATGTTTTTAATTCATAAGAAGCGCTGTTAATGCTTTGTTTTTATAATTGACCATTTATTAGTATTGATTTGGAATTTTATAATAGAGGCTGTTAGTGCAAGCAATACATTTTTATTGAGCGCTGGGTTCAGGATTACTTAGTATTTCTGATATTTAGTTGACAAACTAGATTTAATATTCATATTAATTGCATTTATTGCCCTAAAAAACACTCTAGTTCAATTTGTCCGCACCTTAATATTCCTAAAAGGCCTACCTGATGGCATCAATTCAAAAAAATGAAGACCTGGATGAAAAAAATTCTTCACAATACTCTCTAAATTTCTAGAGGGCAATCTTATCAGTTGTTGAGCAACTAGTGTACCCCCCCCCCCCCCCCCCCCCCCAAATACAGTATACCAGTACACTCTCAATAGATAAAGGGATAAAAGTTCCCCAAGTGTTTAATTCCTAAGCTACTTCTCCTGAGTACTCTCTAGTCTAAAAGTATAATCGTTGCTGTGATTTTTTAAACAACCACACTCATCAGAGTCTCGGCTGTCTAGGACTCTCCCTCCTGATTGGATGAGACACACAGCAGGCTGTCAATCAAAGTCACTGAGCCAATAAGGAGAGAGAGAAAGGGTGGGGCCGAGCAGCGGCTCCGTGTCCGCATTGCTGCTTGCTGTGGGGGGCACTCGGCAGGAAGGTGGGGCAAGGGACCTTACACCAGTGAGGGACCCAAGAAGGGGAAAATCTGGGCTGTTCTGTGCAAAACCACTGCACAGAGCAGGTAAATATAACAGGTTTGTTATTTTTAAACCAATAAAAAACAAGACTTTAGTATCACTTTATATAAGGACTACTACTGTAGTATAGTCAGCAAATTTGACATAATATAACTATCATATAAACCAGAAAACATAATTCAATTTATTAGGGTAAAAGCTTTCCTTTGTTTTACTAAAAGATGCATCACATAGGGAAAAATATATGAACATTTCTTACTGACGACTGCGAATACAGTCAATCACAAGATAGCAGTGCCAAGCACACATCCTATTTTTATAAGGTTTTGTCAGGTTTTTACTTCTGCTTAAGTATTCATTAGTGGTATTTCCCCACACTTCCTGTACTGGTGACCACTGACACCGAAAGGGGAAGTTAGTGGATTTTTCCCAAAACATCATGTTTCTGCTAAAGTTAGCCCTTTAAATCCACCTGTTTTTTTTTTTACCATATACTATACATTTGAAATTGAAACCTGCTACCGGAAAGTACCGCACTCATCAGAGACTTTGCTATCAAGGACTCTCCCTCCTGATTGGATGAGAGGCAGGCTGTCAATCAAAGTCAGTGAGCCAATAAGGAGCGAAAGGGTGGGGCCGAATTGCTGTTTGCTGTGGGGGGCACTCGGCAGGAGGGTGGGGCCAGGGACCTCACACCAGCGAGGGACCCAAGAAGGGGAAAATTTGGGCTGTTCTGTGCAAAACCACTGCACAGAGCAGGTAAATATAACATGTTTGTTATTTTTAAACCAATAAAAAACAAGACTTTAGTATCACTTTATATAAAGTCTACTACTGTAGCATAGTCATCAAATTTGACATAATATAATTATCATATAAACCAGAAAATATAATTCAATTTATTGGGATAAAAGCTTTCCTTTGTTTTACTAAAAGATGCATCACATAGGGAAAAATATATGAACATTTCTTACTGACGACTGCGATTACAGTCAATCACAATATAGCAGTGCCAAGCACACATCCTATTTTTATAAGGTTTTGTCAGGTTTTTACTTCTGCTTAAGTATTCATTCGTGGTATTTCCCCACACTTCCTGTACTGGTGACCACTGACACCGAAAAAGGGGAAGTTAGTGTTTTTTCCCAAAACATCATGTTTCTGCTAAAGTTAGCCCTTTAAATCCACCTGTTTTTTTTTACCATATACTATACATTTGAAATTGAAACCTGCTACCGGAAAGTAATATATGTTATTAATTATAGCAGCTGAGTACATAGGGGTTGATTTTGTAAAGGGAAATAGGCTGTTCACTTTGCAAGAGTAGTTGCGCTTTGCAAGGGAATTTGCCCTAGAGTTTAGTGAATGTGGTGAAATTTCACCTTACAAAGGATACCCAATCATGTGCAAAGAAAATTAAAGAAACTGTATTTTTGCTTGCACATGATTGAATGATGGAATTAAGTAGCGCTTCACTTCATTCACTAAGCTATGGGGAAAATTATTTTGCAAGTTAAAAAGCCTTTACTGTTAGCTTTATTATTTATTATTTATTTATATACTTTTAGTAAATCAACCAGATAGTCTTTAAACATCTTTTTTCCACATCTGACAGAAAATCAGCATTTATGGTATCTTATCTGTAGATGAAGGATAAAGCAGTACATACCTTATGGACAGACTGAATCATTGCAGTTTCCAGTTCAACTAACCATTTCTCCACCTGACCTCTGGCTTTGGATGTTGAAATCGTATTTATCAGTTGTACCACCTCACCTTCACTGCTTTTCATGTGCGTAATGTCCAGCACATCTGTAAATTCCACTGTCGCTATTCCTTCAAAGCATTTCTTTAAGTGGGGTTGTACCCTGCAGAAAATTAAATAAATAAAAACAAAGCATAATATACTGTGTGTATATATATATAATATATATATATATATATATATATATATATATATATATATACACAGAGAGAGGGTGCGTGTGTAAGTATCAAGGTGTTGTTTTATTCACAAAGAATTGTATGGGGGGTGCTGGCATTGGTGAGAGCAGAGGTCTCTGGTAGGGTTCTGAGAGCCAGTTGACTTTTTTGGCAGATTGGTAGAGGAATAGTGGGAAAAACTGGTAAAACTGTGAGAGCTGGGGGAAGGGCTGTGGTGACAGGGTGAAGAATCTCTGATTGAGCGAGGAGAACTATGGAGGCTGTGTTGGCAGAGTGGAGGGGTGGCAGCAAGAGGCTCTTGTTTATCAGAGTTGATGAGACTTTGTAAACTTTAACATTCCATTACTTATCATATAGAGGACATTACCATGATCCTGTACCCTAAATTATCCAAAACCAACCATGAGCTTACTAAGGCTTTAAGAAATGGTAGCTCCAAATACTGTACTAAATTTTAATGTAGAAAAAACAATTAGCATGTTCTGCATTTCATAGAAGCCTGGCTGTATTTTTTTTATTCTTATGACAGGGAAGTTTATATATATTATAACCTACCTGGTTGGGTCCTTTGTCTCTGATAAAATTTCAAGGAGCTCATCATTAGACAAAAAGAAGAATCGTGGAAAGAATAAACGTTTTTTTTCAAGGTAGTCATTAAGTCCTTTCAAAATGAGCTCCAATAATTCGTTAGACTTCTTGAACTTTTCCAACATTTTTTCAATCATCACAACAGAAAGAACATGTTTGTCCTAAATATAAAATGAGGAAAAAGTATTATTATGTATGAACACTTTACATAAGTATTACCCATACAAGTGCTATATATCCCCAGTTCTAGGCATATTTACTGTCCCAAATAAATAAAAACTTGTTTTGATAAGCGAATGCATGTGTATTGCATTTAAAGTCAAGAAACCAGTAGCAAATCAATTCTGCTTTTCTGTGATGGTACAAGGACTGAAGTTTTTAAATTACTGAGTGTGGACACAAAGACAAGAGGAATTGTAATATGGATCCCTCAAAACTCTATCATCAGAAAAACATTTAAAATAATAGCACCAAGCAAAAATATGTTTAATACTTATCAGTCTGTTGGTTAATGACTCCCATTTCACTCCCTTGCATGTCTATGGTAGCCCCAACCCATTGAAAGGGTTCCTCTTA
Source organism: Lithobates sylvaticus (assembly GCA_028564925.1). NCBI lineage: Eukaryota > Metazoa > Chordata > Amphibia > Anura > Ranidae > Lithobates > Lithobates sylvaticus. The sequence goes on along the minus strand of CM053031.1, from coordinate 141,410,357 downwards.
ATAGGACTTTTACACGGCAACCAAAATATACCACAAATTGGTTATATAAAATATACATTTTATTGTTCACAATATTAAAAGAAAACCCCCAATTCAACATTATTATAACAATTGTTCAATAATTATTTCAATAATGTTGAAACCTCATGGAGGTCTTCTTTTTAATATTGTGAATAATAAAATGTATATTTTATATAACCAATTTGTGATATATGTTGGTTGCCGTGTAAAAGTCCTATTAGGAGGAACCATTTCAATGTGTTGATAGAATTACAAGGATGAGGGCAACCTTTGCCCTAAGCTAAGTGAACAGATCTTTTTGATATAGCTATGGTGGCCTAAGCATCATCTGCATCCAATAAAGGTGCAGGTATGTCAGATCCCTGGTTCCCTACTCTAAGCTGTGTATACACCCACCGACAGGTATGCCACTACTGTGTCCTGTAATAACATACTAGTAGCTGGCAGGTGGAAACACAGTTGCAATAGAGCAAAGCTAGAAGTCACCACCCATCAGACTGGTAAATATTAGTCTTTTGCAGACTTCCTTTGGTTTATTTTTTTTTCTGGTGACAGAGTTGTTTTAAAATAAACCTTTCAAAACAAAGCATATATAACAATGTATACTGTATATGTAATAATCAGCCCATAATGAGCCTGTATATGCAATGAGAATAACTGCGCCTATGTACCAATATAATTAAAAACTATACATGGGAATAAAACATACACACACGGATGAATAAATAGTAAAAGAATGACTTTAATAAATTAAAGACAAATACATTTAAGATAAAGTGCACTTTTTTTTGCCCTTATTGTTTTGGTCTCACACTCCTGGCAGAAATTGCTTTTGGTGGGGACAATTTTATGGCAAGCAGGAATGGCAGGCAGCGGTAAAAAAAAAAAAAAAAATAGGAGCACAATCCTACAACTGTAAGCTGCCCGTTTTTTCTCAAGTCTTCCTATGATGAGAGTGGTGTTCTTTAGCGGCTGTGGGGATCTGTGTTTTTTTTTTACTTCACCAGTGGTGAATAGTGCAAGGTGGTGAAGTGGTTAAAGCGGTCCTGCACACACTTATTTGACTTTATGTCATTGTTTTCCTAATCAGGCAAAGAGTGCTAAATGGTCTTTTTTTTTTATATGTTACCTTATTATTGCTGGCCTGGTAATTCCACACCTGCCTCTGTGCCTGCAGCTGTGGACGGCGTCTGTGCGGGGATCCGCATCATTTCCTATGATTCCCGCACTGTCTCCTGGGATCTCGTGTCATTCATCCCAGGAGTCAGTGCGGACTGCCGACCCTAAATCTCGCGTGATTTTAAGGACGTGAGGTGTTTACAGCCCGGCGCTGTTGCCCGTGCGCATGCACGGGAACCAGCGAGGCATGTTGGTTCCCATAACGAAAGGGAACAAGGACGTGATTGCTTGTGGGCTTCAAATGTCCACAAGCAAAATGACAATTCAGTTGTTTTAATTTTTAAAAGTGCAGATTTTATGAAAAAACGGACATGGATACCGGACAGACACCTAACAGGTGAGTTTATTGTTAGACTGATAATACTTGTAACATGAGAAGAAAAATTAAATAAAAATAAGTGTGTGCAGAACCGCTTTAACAACGCCTTTCCCTTCTTACACCTCCCAGGTCAAAATCAACCCAATGTCAAGCCTCTTCATGACATCTTTGAGGCCTTGTAGCCTGTACCTGACACCACAGTGTCAGGTACTCAGCTGCCATTATTTTGCTCATGCACCAGCCAACATTACTTTGCACCATTCCTGCCATCTGCATTTGTAATGCCATGAGACAGTAGGAGGCAGAGCAGGAATACGAAGAGTAGAAGGAGGTTTGGGGTGCTAGTGGTAAGGAATAGTGTTGGGGTGCTGGTGTTATAAAGAGGGTTGGGGTGCTGCTGGTGAGGAGGAGAAGAAAATTGGTGGGAGGCTTGAAGGACATAGCACACATCCCCAGTACAAGAGGGACATTTAGGAGATCAACTGCCACTAACCCAGAAGGATCACAACATGCTCCACTTTGTGGTTGCAATCTGTAACCAACTATGCTGCATTTCCGAATGGTGCATGGATAACCTACAGAAGGAAAACCTACTGCCAAATGCTGCCTGCTCTTCCACAACACAGGAGGAAAGGTAGGCAGCAGCTATGTTTACTGAATAATCCAAAGCCATAGGATGCCCACCCTTCCCCATTATTAAAAAAAAGTAGATTGTGTCTAAAATGACAGGCAGAGGTTCTGCAAGCGGAGGTGGTAGGCTTTTTTTACCTGGTATTTTAAATTCACAGATGTAACTTTTTTTTTTTTTTTAATAAACATTTTTTTCCTTGAAAGGCCATCCCTCCCCCGGCAAAGCAAAAACAGGCAGGGACAGCAATAAAAACTGAATAAAAGTCTCACTCAAGCAACCAAATAAAAGAGAGGAGGAAATAATTTAACAAATAAAACTGAGTTTTAAGACAAATTAGTTACAAGATTTGTATACGGTAATTAAGCCATCAAATCCAAGTATTTATCCAGTGTTACATTTTAAAATAAGTATTGAACAATAAATCAATGACTTAGGTCAAGAAGCCAGTTGAAATTGGACCTTTATTCTAAACTGAACTTTTCCCAACTGCAAACCACACACCTATGCTATTTAAAAAAATATGATTTCTTGTTTGTTTACATTTTGCTCTGGCTACCCCCTGACTCCATTCTCACCTAGGCAAGAATGACATGTCCCTACCCCTGCAGCCTTCTGGTCTATCCTAATCACACCCAGAGGGCAGATCTGGCACCACATCACCAGGGGCCAACTGCAAGAACCTGACAGAGACAGCTGGCTACTGATCATGTAGGAAGGACCTGCTTGTGACACTGGGCTGGCAGCAGTGCTTCAAACAAGGAATGCCACCTTGTAGGTAAGAGTAGAGAGAAGAATGTTTTCAGAGGGTTAAAAAGGCCACTTCTGAACAGCAGAGATAACCAGATTATCACAGAAAAAATGGATAGTGGACTGTGCTATCTTAAAATATTGGAGAGGGTATGAACCCTTAAAAAGGCTGAGGCGCTGAGTCTAAGCACACAAACCAGATCTTCAGAAAAGCACACCACAAGGAGTGATGACTTTCCAGGTGGATTTCCAGACACACCTGTGTGGATGGCAGCTCAGCAGGAATAGAACCAGAGCATTAAAACAGATAGTGGACCCACTCTATCTGTACACTAGAGCGGGTGTGCGCCCTTATAAGGGCCAAAGTGCAGAGTTGAAGCACACATTTGATCTTCACCAGAGCCTCCTGCAAGGAGTGATTGACTTTCCAGGTGGCTGTACCAGGTTGGAGCCATCAGACAATGCAGATAGAAGCTGACCAGGAATAGAACCAAATCATAGTATGCAGCTGGAAGGCAATATCAGAAACAGGAACAGGCAAAAGGTCAAGGCAAGTGACAAACTAGAGTAGTCATATACAAGCTGAAGTTAGTAGCCAGGAAACCATAAACACAGAAGATAACTAGGGCTGAAGTCTGGGGCTAGGAAATTATCCTATTGCTCAGGCAGCAGGCATAGGTTGAAACATGGCTAAATAGAGAGCATGATTAACAGGCTGCAGCAAGAAAGGAGAAATCGCCATCTTAGCTGCACTTAGTGAGGATGAGGAGACAGATCAGGCTGAGTCTATAGCTTTAGTCAACAACAGCACATACACAAATGATCCAGCTCAGCCCACTCTGGCAGACATCCTCAAGGCAGAGAATATATGCAATGCCTCAGTGAACACTATGAAGGAGCAATTTGGGGGTATGCAGAAAGAAGTGTCGCTGCTGCGACAGGACTTGCAAAAAATCCGGGAACATACCATGGCTGTGGAAAGCAGAGTGGGTGAAATTTAGGATCAATTACCCCTCTTAGCAAGGGATACCAACTCAACATACCAAATGGCGGAAGAGGCTAATGCTAGAGCAAAGGATTTGGAGAATTGTCTCAGACTAAATAATATCTGGATAGTGGGACTCCCTGAAAAGGTGAAGGGCAGAGACCCTACTGCATATGTGGAAAGTTGGTTGCTTGATATATTTGGCAAGAATGTCTTTTCCCCCGTTTGCGGTGGAACGCGCTCATAGAGTATCATCTCGCCCGCCACAACCTGGGGGGCCACCCAGGCCCATGCTGGTGAAATTGCTTCACTACCGTGACAGAGAAAAGGTGCTGCGACAGGCAAGGGAATGTGCTAATATACAACATAATGGCACCAGGGTGTCCTTTTATCCTGACTTGGCGGAGGTACAGAGGTGCAGGGCCAAATTCTTTGGTGTGAAACACAGACTCAGGTTTCTACAGTTGTCATATGCCATGCTGTATCCGGCTAAACTGCGGGTGACCGTGAGAGGACAGGCACAATTTTTTGAATCGGCCAAAGATGTCTCCAACTGGTTGGACCACAATGAGCAAGCACTGAAACAAAGGGGACAAGTAAGGGAGGAGGATTGATGTCAGATCCCATGCACTTTGCTGAAATCCAAGTTGTGACCCATCTTCACTGCTTACTACTATGGAGAGGGAAATCTCTACACTTTATTTACAGATAACCTCTGGCTGGGTGACATAATTCAGAAGATCAAGATGAGAGCTTCAGAAATCGTATTGTGGATTTACAATCTTTGACATCCTATGCGCCTCAGCGCTTGACTGCAGGTGCAAAGGTCTGCTCTGCCCTGTTGGTGGAGCAGGACGAACAATGGTTAGTTTGGTTTGCAATTTGTGAACAACTTTTCTTTTTCTTCAGCTGGCATTTCCCAAGTGCTTTTATCCCAGATGAAGATATGGTTGGCCAATATAAAAGATACAAGAAACACTCAGGACATTGCATATCCAGATGGTATTTTGGATTGCCATTGACACACCAGCTTACAATGATGACTTACCTTATTGAATGGCGGGGATTCCTATAGTGTCCTGGAATGTGAGGGGGCTACACTCACCTCTTAAAAGAACCATGATACATAGTTTCATAGTTTCATAGTTAGTAAGGTTGAATAAAGACATCAGTCCATCCAGTTCAACCTGAGCGAGTGTCTACAATTGTCCCCATCCCTGTACATTGCACACTCACATCAGTCCCTACCCTCAAGGAGCCCACAATCTAAGGTCCACATTCATATACTAGGGCCAATTTTTGGACAGAAGCCAATTAACCTACCTGCATGTCTTTGGATTGTGGGAGGAAACCGGAGTACCCGGAGGAAACCCACGCAGGCACAGGGAGAACATGCAAACTCCAGGCAGGAAGTGTCGTGGTTGGGATTTGAACCAGTGACCCTTCTTACTGCTAGGTGAGAGTCCTAACCACTACACCACTGTGCCTCCCATACATACGGTATGTTCCTTAAAAAATTTCACCCAGGGGTGTTTTGTTTTCAGAAAACACATTTGACTGAAGTGACAGTGAAATGTGTACAGTATAACTGGGTGGGAAGGGCATACCACTTCACTCACACCTCTTATTCCAGAGGAGTGAGTGTTTTGATTTATGGCTCCTTGGACTTCCATGAGCTCAACAGTAAAATTGACCCGGAAGGGCGATTTGTGTTTATTCATTGTCGGATAGGTGCTTTGACATGTATACATTCCTCCCCCATTCACAGGAGTGGTACTTCGGTTCCTGATTTCCTACGTGTATGATAGGCTGGATGTTCCACTGCTTGTCATTGGGGACTTTCATTGTTGTCTGGACCCTTAGTTGGATAGACACCCAGCCCCTGGCACCTCTGCCCTCTCCAGGGGTACCCCCTTTGGCGAGGTTGTTGAAAGAGGTGGGCTGGGTGGATATCTGGCGCCACTGCAACCCTAGTGTCAAGCAATTTACCTGCTTTTCTAAATCTCATGGTAGCCTGTCCAGAATTGACCTGGACCATGTATGTGTCTAAATTGCAATACAGACCCCGTAGTGTGTCTGACCGCTCCCCATTGATAGTACACATAATGGTTTCACGACCCACTTCACTCCCTAAAGCCCCATGGAAATTCAATGCATTTTGGTTGAAACTGTTCCAATCTCCTGATAAAATAGAGGGGAGCATGCGTGAGTTTTTCTCATATCAGGATCCAGTGGCTCCGTGCATACAGCAATTGGAGGCATTTAAAGCTTACTTGAGAGGTGTGTTGATAGCAGAAATGAACAAAGTCAAACGAGCCTCATCAGCCCTTAAGATTGAGGTGGAATCTAGAGTGTGGGAACTGGAACAACAGTACATAGTCGACCCTTCTGATTCAGCTAGGGAGGAATGGCAGGCTGCTCAATCAGCTTATGAGCATGTGCTCTCCTCCTCGGCTGAGAAGAAGAGTTTTTTTGCAAAACAGGCATTTTTTGAGGAAGGGAAAAAAACTGGACGAATGCTGGCAAGAATAGCGAACTCACACCAGAGGTCCCCAGATATAGGATCAATAAAGCCCCGAGCTGGCCCCCTAGTCAGTTCACCTGAGCTAATTATGCAGGAGTTGGTGGGGTTCTATGAGGATCTTTACTGTACTGGCAGTGCTTATGTGCCGGAAGACCTGGACCAATACCTTCATAACTTGGCATTCCCTAAACTGACAACTAGCCAGAGGGAAGGGTTGGATGCCCCACTTACAGTGGAGGAACTTCAGGAGGCAGTAGGTTTATTTCCCAACTGTAAGGCACTGGGAGAGGATGGGATCCCTATGGAAATAGACAAACAGTAGTCCACTGTCTTGCTACCACATTTGTTTCGGGTGTTTAACCACTTAAGCCCCGGACCATTTTGCAGCCAAAGGACCAGGCTCCTTTTTGCAATTCGGCACTGCGTCGCTTTAACTGACAATTGCGCGGTCATGCGACGTGGCTCCCAAACAACATTGGCGTCTTTTTTTCCCACAAATAGAGCTTTCTTTTGGTGGTATTTGATCGCCAATGCGGTTTTTATTTTTTGCGCTATAAACAAAAATAGAGCCCCAATTTTGAAAAAAATGCAATATTTTTAACTTTTTGCTATAATAAATATCCCCCAAAAATATATAAAAAAATTATTTTTTCCTCAGTTTAGGCCGATACGTATTCTTCTACATATTTTTGGTAAAAAAAATCTCAATTAGCGATTATTGATTGGTTTGCGCAAAAGTTATAGCGTTTACAAAATAGGGGATAGTTTTATAGCATTTTTATTAATATTTTTTTTTTTTTACTAGTAATGGCGGCGATCAGCGATTTTTATTGTGACTGCGACATTATGGCGGACACATCGGACATTTTTGACACATTTTTGGGACCATTGTCATTTATACAGAAATCAGTGCTATTTAAATGCACTGATTCCTATGTAAATGACACTGGTAGTAAAGGAGTTAACCACTAGGGGGCGGGGAGGGGTTACGTCAGTGTGTGTGTGTGCTTTTACAGTAGGGGGCGTGGCTTTACGTCTGACGTCACTGATGGGCTTTCCCGATGACAGGGAACAGCCGATCAGTGACAGGCAGTGTATGAAGCACGGGGAGAGGTTTGTTTACACAGACCTCTCCCCGTTCTTCAGCTCTGTGACCTGATCGCGGGACACCAGCGGTGATCGGGTCCGCTGGTCCCGCGGCCGCGGTCACGGAGCTCAGGACCGGGTCGCGTGCGCACAGCCGGAGGCGCGCGCGCGACCCACAGCTGGGCCCTTAAAGGACCACGTACAGGTACGTGGTTTAGCCCAGCTGTGCCATTCTGTTGACGTATATCTACGGGAGGCGGTCCTTAAGCGGTTAATGCAGCACTGGAGGGTGGAGTCCTTCCACCATCCATGGCAAAAGCAAACATCATATTACTCCTTAAACCGGGTAGGGATCCGATAGACCCGGGATCCTATAGACCAGTCTTGTTGCTGCAAAGCAACGTTAAGATCCTGGCAAAGGTGTTGGCAATGTGGCTGAGTAAAGTTATTACCTCCCTTATACATGGTGATCAGGCAGGTTTTATGCCCAATAAATCCACAGCCTTCAATTTAAGAAGATTATTCCTGAATCTGCAGTCTGCTGCAGACAACATAGGGAGCAGGTGTCACGTACCTGGTGGTGCGAGCCCGAGATTGCAGGGAGAGGCCTCCCTGCGTCTCCCACTCCTGGTCCCCTGGCGTGGGAACAGAAGAGCCAGGAGTGAGGAGGAGCACGGGTGCCTGGCAGGATCAACAGACCGGTGAGCAGGAAGCAGGTTAGCAGAGTTGGCAGGATCTTTGGCAAGCAGGCTCACAGGTAAACTGGATAGCAGAGCTGGCAGGATCTTTGGCAAGCAGGCTCAAGGAACAGATATAACAGGATCAGGTTTTATTACACCACAACGCTGTAGAGCAGACAGCAAAGACCGTCTGCACAGGTCAGGCTTAAATAGGCCGGCTGGTGCTAACTAGAGCGCGCGCCCGTCTCCCCGTGCGCGGTTGTGCACGTGCCCGCGCCCGGGCGTGCATGCGCATGCGCAATGGAATCTGAGGGCCGAGATGGCCCGGGTTTAAGTTTCTGGCAGGATCTTCATGACATTGCCCCCCTCCTAGGGGCAACCTCCGGGTGCCCCTCTGGGAAAATCTCTCAGGATGTGCTCTCTTAAAGGCTTGAACTAGACTCTTAGCGTGGATATTACACTCGGGCTCCCAGGAATTCTCTTCAGGACCATATCCCTTCCATTTGATCAAGAACTGATTCTGATTTCTCCTTCTTCTAACATTTAGTATGGCCTCCACTTCATATTCTTCCTCGCCATCTATGAGGACTGGATCCGGGGGTACAGTCCTTCTGTTGGGAAAGGGGTTGGGAGTGGAGGGTTTCAACAGAGAAACATGAAAGACCGGATGGACCTTGAGGGAGTCAGGAAGTTCCAACTCATAGGCTACTTCATTAATTTTTCGTTTGACTGGGAAGGGACCTAAAAGCTTAGGGCCCAGTTTTTTCGAGGGACAAGCCATCCTCAGATTCAAGGTAGAGAGCCATACTGTGTCACCCGGTGCCAGTACCAATTCTCCACGCCTCTTTCGGTCAAAGACCGTCTTGTTATGTTCCTGGGTCCGGGCCATGGTGTCCTGCAGGAGTCAGTTATTGGAAGCAAAGAAGTCAATCTTTTTCTGAACTGCGGGCACAGTACATTCGGGAAGAGAATTGGGCAGGAATGAAGGATGAAAGCCATAGTTGGCGAAGAAGGGCGTCTGTTGGGTGGCCGAGTGGATAGCATTGTTATATGCAAATTCGGCAACTGGTAACAGGGAGATCCAATCGTCTTGGGAGAAGGAAGAAAAGCATCGTAGATATTGTTCCAGGGTCTGATTGGTTCTTTCGGTCTGCCCATTGGTTTGAGGGTGATAAGCGGATGAAAACGATAGTTCAATGTTGAGGGCCTTGCAGAGCGATTTCCAGAACCGAGAGGTGAATTGTACCCCTCGGTCGGACACTATGTTGGCCGGTACCCCATGGAGTCTGATGACTTCTCGGATGAACACTTGTGCGGTTTCTGAGGCAGAAGGGGTGCCCTTCATAGGAACAAAGTGTGCCATCTTTGACAGACGATCAACTATCACGAAGATCGTAGTGTGGTCCTCTGCTGGGGGTAGTTCCACGATGAAGTCTATGGACAGCATTTTCCAGGGACGATCTGGGACTGGCAATGGCTTGAGTAGGCCCCAGGCTTTGGTTCTGTAACTCTTGCTCCGTATACACACAGTGCATGTTTCCACAAATTTCCTGCAGTCTTCCCTTAGCTGAGGCCACCAGAAGGTACGTTGTACCAATTCAGTGGTTTTGGTGACACCGAAGTGTCCGGCAAGTCTATGATCATGGCACAATTCCAGGACGGTTACCCGCAGACCCTCGGGAATGAAAATCTTATCCCCATGCCACAATAGCCCATCCTTGGCCCGCAACCCAGGACCGGGAGTGGGTATGAGGCCACTAGAAGCCCGCCTGAGCCGGGACAGCAGGTCTTCCTGTAGCAGGAGGAAATTTCCAGGGGCAAGGATAGTGTCTGGAGGGGAACCATCCTGGGATTTGTGATACATACGAGACAGAGCGTCCGGCTTCGCGTTTTTGGAACCCGGACGATAGGTCACGTGAAAAGTAAAACGAGAGAAAAATAAGGCCCAACGGGCCTGTCTAGGTTTCAACCTCTTGGCAGTCTTCAAGTACTCTAGATTCTTGTGATCCGTGAAGATCAAGATTGGATGAGTAGCCCCTTCCAGCAGGTAGCGCCATTCCTCGAGGGCGGTCTTTATAGCCAGTAATTCCCGATCTCCCACATCGTAGTTCTTCTCGGCTGGGGACAGTTTTCGTGAGAAGAATGCCACGGGGTGTAGCAGGGCCTTGATGCCCTGTCTCTGGGACAGGATGGCCCCTACAGCTATCTCCGAGGCATCCACTTCTAAAACAAAGGGTAGAGAAGGATCTGGATGCTTCAGGATAGGAGCTGAGGTAAAGAGCCCTTTGAGGGCCTCGAAGGCCCCCTGGGCCTCAGGAGACCAATGAAAACGGGTACCTTGTTTGGTAAGTTGAGTAATGGGTGCCACTATGGCCGAGAATCCCTTGATGAATTTGCGATAAAAATTGGCAAAGCCAATGAATCGCTGGATCCCCTTTTTATCTGCGGGAACAGGCCAGTCCAGGATGGCTGAGATCTTCTGGGGGTCCATCCGGATGCCTCTACTGGAGATGATCAAGCCTAGGAAGGGTATGCTTTCTACCTCAAAGAGGCATTTTTCGGCCTTGGCATAGAGGCCATGTTGCCGGAGGCGGCCCAGAACACTTTTAACATGTCCACGATGCAACTCTAGGGAGGAAGAGAAAATTAGTATGTCATCAAGATAAACAACAGCAAAAACATCAAGGAAGTCCCGAAGCACATCGTTTATGAAAGACTGGAAGGTAGCGGGGGCATTACAGAGTCCGAACGGCATCACCAGGTACTCAAAGTGCCCAAATCGAGACCGAAATGCCGTCTTCCATTCATCCCCATCCTTTATACGAACTAAATTGTACGCCCCTCTGAGGTCCAGTTTGGAAAAGATGGAGGCTGTGCCAAGCCTCTGAAACAGTTCAGGTACCAGGGGAAGCGGGTAGCGATTTTTGACAGTGACCTCGTTTAGGGCACGATAGTCCACACAGGGTCTGAGAGAATGGTCCTTCTTCTCTACGAAAAATATTCCTGCACCTGCAGGAGATGTAGATGGGCGGATAAAACCTTTTTTCAAGTTATCATCAATGTAGTCTTTCAATTTCCCCTGCTCCACCTCTGTTAACGGAAAAAACCCTACCGAAGGGAATCTTGGCCCCGGGAAGGAGTTCAATGGGACAGTCATAGGGTCTGTGGGGTGGCAGCACGTCTGCCCTTTGTTTGCTGAACACATCCAGGTAGGCATGGTAGGCTTCGGGGATGGACTGACGTAGACCTGCCTCGGTTTCTAGGCAGAGCAAAGCGGAGGGTCCTGCGGGGACCATGGAGCCGCAGGACCTTTGGCAGTAGGGAGAGGAAAAGGCCACTTCTCCTGTGGACCAGTTGATGACCGGGTTGTGTGCTCGCAGCCAGGGGATCCCTAGAATGACTGGGAACAAGGGAGAAGAGATTATGTCCAGACGTAACAGTTCTTGATGTGACTCTGAGATCACTGTGTGCAATGGGGCAGTCTCCTGAGTCACTGGGCCAGATTTAATGGTGGACCCATCCGCCAGATGGACGGACAGGCCCTGTTCCCTTGGACGGAGAGGAATTCGCTTCCGGGCAGCAAAAACAGAGTCCATGAAGCAACTACAGGCCCCAGAGTCAATGATAGCGGTGGTCCGCAGGGTCCTTCCTGGGAGCTGGAAGGAAACAGAAAGGGCAAGATGAGATGAAACCCCGGTCACAGGATCCACATAACTGGAGAGAATAGTGGGGAACTTACGGAGTTTAGCTGGGCAATTCCGAACATAGTGACCAGGCTCTCCGCAATACAGGCACAGATTATTGCTGCGGCGTCTCTGGCGTTCTGCTGGAGTGAGAGAGGGCCGCAGGAGTCCAAGTTGCATAGGTTCTGATGCCGAGGAAGTATGAACAGGTTTAACAGAGGGAGCAGTGCGGAAATGACTTGGGGCCCTGGGGAGCATCCAGGTAGGTCTTGGGGACCCCAAGGTTCGTTCGGCCCTACGCTCCCGTAGGCGCCGGTCAATTTGGATGCTTAGGTCTATGAGGGAGTTCAGGGTCTGGGGCACCCCTACTCTGGCGAGCTCATCCTTGAGCGCGTCTGAGAGGCCCATGCGGAATTGGTGACGGAGAGCAGCATCGTTCCAGTCGGTGTCGGCACCCCAACGCCTGAACTCAGCCACATAGTCCTCTGCTGGTCTTCGACCCTGTTGGAGAGAACGTAGGGCGGCTTCCGCAGTGGTTGAGAGTTGGGGGTCCTCGTATAACTGCGCCATGGCGTCAAAGAAGGTGGAGAGACTGGTTAATGCTGCATCTTTTTGTTCCACGAGACGGTGGGCCCAGATTTGGGGATCCCCAGTCAGTAGGTGTCAGGGCTCCACTTGCGACGTACGGTCGAATCGGCGCGCGCGCATGCGCACACGCGCCGCTGATTCGTCCGGGCGTCGAAACGAGGGTACGCGCCGTCGTACTCCTCAGGCGCGCGCGCGTGCGCAGCGAGCGCGGGCACGTGCGTCGCGGGCGCACACGTGACGCGTTAGCGCTGTTTGGCGCCAGTTGGCCTTTAAAAGAATGACAGCTGCACATGTCAAGTGCTGTTCGTCTGCAGTTTGCCCCTTGTTTAACCTGCCTCTGTTGTGTACTCCTGTTTACCTGATCCGGCTTCCACTTGACTCTGCTGCCTTCTCCACTCCTGATTCCGGCCTGTTGACTCTGCTTTGGACTGATACCTGAACGCTGATCTCCTGCCTGTCTGACCTCTCCATTGCCTGTGCCCACTTACCTGCCTGCCAAAGTGTATCCAGACCCGGCCTGCCTGACGACCCCTCTGCCTGCTCCCTGCATGCTGCATACTTCCAGAGTTGCTGACGCCATCTCGGGGTCACCCTACATCCGGACCCTGCTCCGCTACCTGCCAGTCTCTGCTGCTTCAACATCCAGGAGATCGCTACTGACCAGCTACGTCTCCCACAGCATCCATTCCAGGCACTCCTACCCCGCTGTGCTCACGGGACCACTGTCTCCACTCCAGTGGGCCCTGAACCAGAGCCGTAAGAGAGGCCCTCTCCCAGCGAAGTCAGGCTCACCACTCAGGTACCTAACAGTACGAACAGCCATGACTGAGCCTGCGGGAGAAGCCTCTGCCATGAAGGAGTTCTGCTCACACCTGGCAGCCCTCACTCAGGCGGTGCAATCCCTGCAAGAAGGGTATACCAGACTGGAAGGTCGAGTGCAGCAACTTGCTGACCCCAATGTTGCGGCTCCTACATCTCCGCAACCTTCTGCAACACCTGCTACTCCTCCTGCGGTGGTGATGCTGCCTCCTGAACCCAGAGTACCTGTTCCTGATCGCTTCTCCGGAGATCGTTCCAAATTCCGTGTCTTCCGCAACGCCTGCCAGTTATACTTTGCTCTTCAACCCAGAACCTTCTCCCTAGAGGCCACCAAAGTGGGGTTCGTAATCTCCCTGCTGCAGGGCGAACCTCAGATTTGGGCTCATCGCCTGCTGGAGGGAAATAGCATGCTGACGCAGTCCCTCTCGTCTTTCCTGGAAGCCATGGCGCAACTTTACGAGGACCCCCAGCTAACCACCACAGCCGAGTCTGCTCTATCTGCGCTCCAGCAAGGCCGCAGAACGGCCGAGGACTATGTGACAGACTTTAGACGATGGAGCGCAGACACCCAGTGGAATGACTCGGCTTTAAGGCATCAGTTCCGCATGGGCCTCTCCGAAGGCCTAAAGGATGAACTTGCCCGAGTGGGCACCCCAGACACTTTGGAGGGCCTGATAACTTTGAGCATACAAATTGACCGTCGGCTCCGGGAACGCAGAGTCGAGAGATCCGCTCAAGTCCTCCGTCCGGCTTGGATGACCTCAAGGGCTCCATTACCGGCTGGCCGTTACATGCCCGCTCAGCCAATGGCCCCTGCCCATCCTCTTCCCGATGCCGGCGAGCCGATGCAGCTTGGTCTCATGCGACCCACTCTGTCTCTGGAGGAACGTGCCCGACGCCGTCAACTAAATTTGTGCCTGTACTGTGGTGGGCCCGGACACTTTGTGAACAGTTGCCCGAGCAAGCTGCGTAAGTGCCTTTCGTCTGTGTCAATCAACTCTGCTCACTTACCAGTCCATGCCACCCACATCTCTCTACCCCTGTCTTTTCAGTTCCTGGGAAGGACGATTCGCACCAACGCCATCCTTGATTCAGGAGCCTGCAGCTGTTTCATCGATACCACCTTTGCCAGCCGGCACGACATTCCTCTTCAGAGGAAGGCCCGCGGACTATCCGTCTTCCTGGCTGACGGTTCCCGCATTAAATCGGGCCAAGTTGTCCAGGAGACCCAACCTCTGTTCACTATCTCTTCTCTCCACCACCAGGAGCTGTTAACCTTGGACGTAATCTCGTCCCCCCTGTTCCCAGTGATCCTGGGCATCCCCTGGTTGCAGGCACACGATCCGACCATCTGCTGGTCCACAGGGGAGGTCAAGTTCCAGTCCCCCCACTGCCTGGAACATTGCTTACACGAAGCTCCGGTACAACCCGCTACGCTTCTTTGTCTGGACTCTGATACTGACCTGATCCAAGCGGTACCGGAACCATACCATGAATTCTTAGACGTCTTTAGTAAACGGGGAGCGGACACCCTACCCCCACACCGCACCTATGATTGTCCCATAGAACTTTTGCCGGGGGCCGAGATTCCGTTCGGGCGTATCTTCCCCCTTTCCGAGAAGGAACAAGAGGCCCTGAAGGCCTACATTTCGGAGAACCTAAAGAAGGGGTTTATACGTCACTCCACCTCACCCGCAGGGGCCGGCATATTCTTTGTAACCAAGAAAGACCAGTCACTCCGACCCTGTGTGGACTACCGGGAGCTAAATAAAGTTACAATTAAAAATCGCTATCCCTTACCCTTAATACCGGAACTGTTTCAAAAACTAAGAGCGGCCACCATATTCTCCAAACTGGACTTAAGAGGGGCCTATAACCTGGTTCGCATCCGATCAGGTGATGAATGGAAGACTGCATTTCGTACCCGTTTTGGGCATTACGAATACTTAGTTATGCCCTTCGGCCTTTGTAATGCCCCGGCTACTTTCCAGCACCTCATAAATGAGGTCTTCAGGGACTTCCTGGACATTTTTGTCATTGTATACTTGGATGACATCCTAATCTTCTCCAGAACGCTTGAGCAGCATCGGGGGCATGTGGGCCGAGTCTTACTCCGTCTTCGTCAGCACGGATTGTACGCGAAAGCAGAGAAGTGCACCTTCGAGCAGCAGAGCATCCAATTCTTGGGTCTTCAGATCTCCCCAGCAGGCATCGAGATGGACCCGCAGAAGGTAACGGCTGTGCTGGACTGGCCGCCACCCTCTGACAAGAAGGGTGTGCAGCGTTTTGTCGGATTTGCTAATTTTTACAGAAAGTTCATCAAGGGGTTCTCGGCCATCATCTCACCAATCACACAGCTAACAAGGCAGAATGTACGGTTTCATTGGGGTCCAGAGGCCCAGGAGGCGTTTGTGAAACTCAAGGAGCGATTCACATCCGCTCCCATCCTCAGTCACCCTGACCCATCTCTCCCATACATCCTGGAAGTGGATGCCTCTGAGGTAGCAGTGGGGGCCGTGGTCTCCCAACGCCAGGGCAATAAGGACCTAATGCACCCTGTGGGCTTCTTTTCTCGGAAACTTTCACCCGCAGAAAGGAACTACGATGTCGGTGACCGAGAACTGCTAGCCATAAAATCAGCGCTGGAGGAATGGAGGTACTTGCTGGAGGGAGCAGTCCACCCTGTACTAGTTTACACGGACCACAAGAATCTTGAGTACTTAAGGACGGCAAAACGTCTAAAACCACGACAAGCCCGCTGGGCCCTCTTCTTTTCACGTTTCAGCTTCCACATTACCTACCGGCCTGGATCTAAAAATGTAAAGCCAGATGCGCTTTCACGCATGTTCGACTGCCCTAAAGACTCCACACCTCCTGATACCATCCTCCCTGCAAGCAACTTCCTTCTACTACAGCCGGATTTACTGTCCCAGATCAGGGAGGCCTCCCTGAACCCGCTCCTTCCCCCAGGACTTTCACTAAATCGTAGAGAGGGGCTTCTCTGGAAGGACAGCCAGGTGTTTGTTCCCGAACCCATCCGGGTTAAAGTATTGGCCCTCCTCCACGATCACCCACTAGCAGGACACTTTGGGGCCCGAAAGACTCTTGACTTGGTGCAGCGCACCTTCTGGTGGCCTGGTCTGAAGGAATTCTGCTCCAAGTATGTCAGTTCATGCCCAGTGTGCTCCCGAAGCAAGACTACTAGGGGCCGGGCCTGGGGCCTACTCAAGCCTCTACCTGCACCTGATCGACCCTGGCGTATGATAACGATGGACTTTATAGTCGAGCTGCCCCCCTCTGAAGATCACACGGCCATCTTTGTAGTCGTTGACCGACTCTCAAAGATGGCCCACTTCCTACCCCTAAGGGGAACCCCATCTGCAGCAGAGACGGCCCGTGTTTTTATCCGAGAGATCGTTAGGTTACACGGGGTACCCAAGAATATAGTCTCGGACAGGGGAGTCCAGTTCACCTCGCGGTTTTGGAGGGCACTGTGTGATAGTCTAAAGATTGAGCTGGCCCTATCCTCAGCTTACCACCCTCAAACTAATGGGCAGACTGAGCGCACAAACCAGACCCTCGAACAATATATTAGGTGTTTCACTTCATTTGTGCAAGATGATTGGGTTTCTCTGCTGCCCTTAGCAGAATTCGCGTACAACAACGCCAGCCACTCGACCACGGGACAGTCCCCGTTTTTCGCCAATTATGGGTTCCATTTAACATTTCTACCAGATTTTCTTACAGAGTCCTCAGTTCCAGCGGTCCAGGACGCAGTGACCTTCCTAAGCCGCAACAACCAAATCCTCCAGGAAGCCATAACCAAGGCCCAGGCGGACAGTAAGAAAGCCTTTGACCAAAAGAGGAGGGGAGAGTTGAATCTGCAAATCGGGGATCAGGTATGGCTTTCCTCTTCTAATTTAAAGTTAACCTGTCCCTCTAAGAAGTTGGCACCCAAGTTCCTGGGCCCTTTTCCTGTAAAGAGGAGGATTAATGAGGTGTCCTATGAACTGTCCCTGCCAGACACCATGAAGATACATCCTGTGTTTCATGTCTCTCTATTGAAACCCTCGGTACCCGATCCCTTCCCCAATAGGGAGTCCGGGCCTCCTGAACCTGTCCTAGTGGATGGAAACGAGGAGTACGAGGTAGAAGTTGTTCTAGACTGTAGAAGGCGACAAGGGCAAAGACAGTTTCTAATCAAATGGAAGGGCTTCGGCCCAGAAAGCAATTCTTGGGAACCTGAGGACAATATACATGCTGGAAGACTAATTCGTGCTTTTTTCATTTCACACCCTGAGAAGGATGACCAACTGGGCACCCGGAGGTTGCCCCTTGTGGGGGGGCAATGTCAGGGCTCCACTTGCGACGTACGGTCGAATCGGCGCGCGCGCGCATGCGCACACGCGCCGCTGATTCGTCCGGGCGTCGAAACGAGGGTACGCGCCGTCGTACTCCTCAGGCGCGCGCGCGTGCGCAGCGAGCGCGGGCACGTGCGTCGCGGGCGCACACGTGACGCGTTAGCGCTGTTTGGCGCCAGTTGGCCTTTAAAAGAATGACAGCTGCACATGTCAAGTGCTGTTCGTCTGCAGTTTGCCCCTTGTTTAACCTGCCTCTGTTGTGTACTCCTGTTTACCTGATCCGGCTTCCACTTGACTCTGCTGCCTTCTCCACTCCTGATTCCGGCCTGTTGACTCTGCTTTGGACTGATACCTGAACGCTGATCTCCTGCCTGTCTGACCTCTCCATTGCCTGTGCCCACTTACCTGCCTGCCAAAGTGTATCCAGACCCGGCCTGCCTGACGACCCCTCTGCCTGCTCCCTGCATGCTGCATACTTCCAGAGTTGCTGACGCCATCTCGGGGTCACCCTACATCCGGACCCTGCTCCGCTACCTGCCAGTCTCTGCTGCTTCAACATCCAGGAGATCGCTACTGACCAGCTACGTCTCCCACAGCATCCATTCCAGGCACTCCTACCCCGCTGTGCTCACGGGACCACTGTCTCCACTCCAGTGGGCCCTGAACCAGAGCCGTAAGAGAGGCCCTCTCCCAGCGAAGTCAGGCTCACCACTCAGGTACCTAACAGTAGGGCTACCACAAAGCCCACCTTGGTGGTCTCTAGAGAAAAGGTCCTAGGTTGCAGAGCAAAATGGAGTTCACAGGAGTTGCGGAAAGTTCTGAAGCTACCACGGGCACCTGAAAATTTCTCTGGAGTAGGAACCTTGGGCTCAGGTGGTAGCATCACTATAGTCTAGGTAGGTGCAGGCCCCGTTGGGGGTATTGCCGGGTGAGGAGTTCCTTGGGTACTGGATGGACCAGACAAGGCCAGTACCCGCTCCTCCAGCTGGGTGTACCCTTGCTGGAGGTTCTTCACCGCCTCGGTCAGACCTGCCAGGTGTTGGCATAACCCCTCCATGGCGGGGGCTCCCTGCTCGGGCTCAGACATGGCTGTCTGCTACTGTCACGTACCTGGTGGTGCGAGCCCGAGATTGCAGGGAGAGGCCTCCCTTGCGTCTCCCACTCCTGGTCCCCTGGCGTGGGAACAGGAGAGCCAGGAGTGAGGAGGAGCACGGGTGCCTGGCAGGATCAACAGACCGGTGAGCAGGAAGCAGGTTAGCAGAGTTGGCAGGATCTTTGGCAAGCAGGCTCACAGGTAAACTGGATAGCAGAGCTGGCAGGATCTTTGGCAAGCAGGCTCACAGGTAAACTGGATAGCAGAGCTGGCAGGATCTTTGGCAAGCAGGCTCACAGGTAAACTGGATAGCAGAGCTGGCAGGATCTTTGGCAAGCAGGCTCACAGGTAAACCGGATAGCAGAGCTGGCAGGATCTTTGGCAAGCAGGCTCACAGGTAAACTGGATAGCAGAGCTGAAGCAGGCTCACAGGTAAACCGGATAGCAGAGCTGACAGGAACTGGACAACGGCTTGGCAAGCAGGTTCACAGGTAAACTGGATAGCAGAGCTGACAGGAACTGGACAGCGGCTTGGCAAGCAGGTTCACAGGTAAACTGGATAGCAGAGCTGAAGCAGGCTCACAGGTAAACCGGATAGCAGAGCTGACAGGAACTGAACAACGGCTTGGCAAGCAGGTTCACAGGTAAACTGGATAGCAGAGCTGAAGCAGGCTCACTGGTAAACCGGATAGCAGAGCTGACAGGAACTGGACAACGGCTTGGCAAGCAGGTTCACAGGTAAACTGGATAGCAGAGCTGAAGCAGGCTCACAGGTAAACCGGATAGCAGAGCTGACAGGAACTGGACAACGGCTTGGCAAGCAGGTTCACAGGTAAACTGGATAGCAGAGCTGACAGGAACTGGACAGCGGCTTGGCAAGCAGGTTCACAGGTAAACTGGATAGCAGAGCTGAAGCAGGCTCACAGGTAAACCGGATAGCAGAGCTGACAGGAACTGGACAGCGGCTTGGCAAGCAGGTTCACAGGTAAACTGGATAGCAGAGCTGAAGCAGGCTCACAGGTAAACCGGATAGCAGAGCTGACAGGAACTGGACAGTGGCTTGGCAAGCAGGTTCACAGGTAAACTGGATAGCAGAGCTGAAGCAGGCTCACAGGTAAACCGGATAGCAGAGCTGACAGGAACTGGACAATGGCTTGGCAAGCAGGTTCACAGGTAAACTGGATAACAGAGCTGACAGGAACTGGACAGCGGCTTGGCAAGCAGGTTCACAGGTAAACTTGGATAGCAGAGCTGACAGGAACTGGAAGCAGGAAACAGAACCACTGAATGGGCTGGAGACCAACAGGTGATCAGGTTCGTTACAGGAATCAGACTGCAAACTGGACAGAGACTTTGCAGGGAACCAGAGTTCATCAAAGAAGTCAGGTAATGAATCTGAACTGGGAGCAAGGTACAATGGATCAGGCAGGAGGATGGTCATAGGAAGCCGGGGTCGGGTACAGGCAGAAAGCTGGATAGTCTATGGCAAGCCGGGTCAAGGAACAGATATAACAGGATCAGGTTTTATTACACCACAAAGCTGTAGAGCAGACAGCAAAGACCGTCTGCACAGGTCAGGCTTAAATAGGCCGGCTGGTGCTAACTAGAGCGCGCGCCCGTCTCCCTGTGCGCGGTTGTGCACGTGCCCGCGCGCGGGCGCGCATGTGCATGCGCAATGGAATCTGAGGGCCGGGACGGCCCGGGTTTAAGTTTCTGGCAGGATCTTCATGACAGCAGGGCTCTGCTGTCGCTAGATGCCACAAAGGCATTCGATAGCATAGACTGGAGTCACCTGTGGGCTGTGCTGGGGCAATTTGGGTTTGGCCCCATCTACATATCGTGGGTGCGTCTACTGTACAGTCGGCCGGGGGCTGCTATTAGAGTCTTTGGCTGTCTATCACATGATTTTGCATTGAGAAGGGGGATGAGGCAAGGTTGCCTGTTGTCCCCTCTTCTCTTCGCACTGGCTATTGAGCCTTTGGCCATAGAGATGAAGGCTAACCCACGTATTACAGGATTTTGTTATGGCACCCTGCAGGAAAAAGTGATGTTACATGCTGACGACACCTTACTCATGTTGGGGGATACTGGCACTTTCCTGCGGGAGGCCATGACAACTATAACAAAATATGGTACCTTTTCTGGCTTACATATCAACTGGTCAAAATCTGCCTTACTATTGGTGGATGGGGATGCCACACAATCAGTGGCCTCTTCCTGTCCAATAACCATTACAACATCCTTCAAGTACCTAGGGATCCAGGTTACCTTCAACCCATGGGATTTTAACCATCTAAATATCTCACCCTTACTTTAAAGGTTTAGGGAAAGGGTCAAAACATGGAACAACCTCCGCATATCAGTGGCGGGCAAAGTGAACCTGATAAAAATGATTCTCATGCCACAACTACTTTATTGTCTTCACAATGCCCCGGTGGTCATTCCTTTAAAAATATTTAGAATAGTGAACTCTATCTTCTGTACTTTGATCTGGAAGGATAGACCACCCAGGATCAAATTAGAATACCTCCAAAGACCCAAAGACGATAGCGTGTTGGTATTACCCAACCCGTGGTTGTATTACTTGGCTGCACAGCTGCAACACCTTATTGGAAGTTTCAGGACAGATAGGGAGCACACTCATGAGCTGGCTAGTTCATCCCAGGCAATCATGCTGAACACTATAGGTAGAGGTCCCATCCCGATGGCACTGGAAGCTCTAGCTTTTGTCAAGCTTTATAAGAAGTACCAAACGTACAATCTCATTTAAATAGTTTGGAACAAGTGCAAATACATTCAGCAAGCTGATGGATACACTGAGTATAGCCCTATTTGGCTTAACGACACCTACACTGAACTGGCCAAGCTGCAGGTGGGGGCCAGGTGGAAATCCTATGGGATTACACACCTCAAGCACATATTTCATAACGGAGTGCTCCGGCCTTTCGTAGCATTGCAGGCGGAATACAAACTTTCTACTTCAAGACACTTCTATTACTCACGGCTCCAGCATGCAGTTAAGGCACAGAGTAGATCATCGGAGTGGCATCTCTCACCAACCCCAGTGTTTAGCCTCATCGGAGATGCTGCATCCTCAAAGGGATTTATTTCTCAATGTTATGCCATACTTTTACAATCTTTCCTGGGGCAGCATCCCCTGAAGGTGAGGGAGAGGTGGGAGAGAGATGTAGATGGATGGGGAGCAATGTGAGGAGATATTCCATGCAGTAAGCATCTGTTCACTGAATATAGCTCAATGACTTAAGCCCCATACACACTATCAGATTTTCTGCTGATTTTTGTCTTCAGATTTACCAAAACCATGTAGTGCAAGAGCCTGCCTGATTGCATACAAATTGAAACTCCTAAGGTTTGACCTCATATTATATAGTTTTGGTAAATCTGAAGACAAAAATCAGCAATAAATTTGATAGTGTGTATGGGGCTTTACTTAACTGTATATCATACTAAGGGTATATTAACCACTTACCCACTGGGCACTTAAACCCCCTTCCTAACCAGACCAATGTTCAGCTTTCGGTGCTCTCACACTTTGAATGACAATTACTCAGTCATGCAACACTGTACCCAAATGAATTTTTTGTCCTTTTTTTCACACAAATAGAGCTTTCTTTTGGTGGTATTTAATCACCACTGGGTTTTTTACTTTTTGCACTATAAATAAAAAAATACAGAAAATTTGGTAAAAAAAATAAATAAAAATTCTTTGTTTCTATTAAAATTTATTGCAGAATATTGGCGAGTATTGGCCGAGTATTGGGCGAGTATTGGAAGAGAATTTGCAGAGTATTGGCAGAGTATTGGCAGAGTATTGCAGTGGTGCAGTGTTGCACAGTATTGGCAGAGTATTGCACAGTGGTGGCAGAGTATTGCACATTGCAGGCAGAGTATTCCACACTGCTGTCCCTGACCAGCGCTGTGGGCACTGCACATCCAGCCCACAGCACTGGTCCCATCTCTCCCCTTCTCCCCTCTCACTGTAACGATTTGTACAGAGAGGGAGGGAGGAACCAGCGTCATGATGTGACACCGGTTTGTGTACATGTGATCGCTCCGTCATTTGATGGAGCGATCACGTGGTAAACGGCCGCTATCAGCGGCCATTTACCATGATCCGTGATGCGCCGGGTCCTCGGGACCCGGCGGTCAAGGATGTTGTTCTACGGACGTCCACCCAGAATAAGCCAACCGCGCTGTAGCCGTATTTCGGCTATGGCCCAGTCGGCATGTGGTTAAACACTGCATAGACTACAGCTGATGAATTTGCAGGATGAGGCAACTTGCACCAGGTGTAAACGCAACCACAACGACCTTATTCATCTCTTATGGCGCTGTCCCAAACTGCATACTTATTGGGCAGGAGTGGTGAATACGGTCAATTCGGTATTTAAAGTAACTTTACCTTTGGAGCCAAGAGCTTGCCTACTGGGAGTACTGGAAGAAAATGAATGGGAGATGAACACCAGGGAGGCCATTCATAGATCCTAATCCTAATCCCTTGATAAAGACACGTGGGCGTGTCGCAACGCGTCGGGAGGAGGAGCTAAGCAACACTACTGAGACAAGCAGGGCAGGGAGCCCAAACAGTGCCTGACATATTTCTAACCACCGCGCTTCGTTCGTAGGGTGCTGTGTAAGTAGATGGGCTTCAGCCACAACACATGCACACCATTCAAAGTATAACTATATTGCGCAATGGTTTTTTATCTGTCTTCTATCCTCATGCAAACACGGAAGAGATAGTAAGGACGTGGCCAGCAGGAAAGAGGACACCACAACTAAAGATAAGTAAAAGTATTATGTGTATACCTGCTCAAAAATATACATTTACTAAATGGTGCTTATCTTTCTCATTTGTGGTGTACACCTTTTATCCTTCAAGTTTTAACCTGTGCTCAACACCAAAGGGCAATTAGTTAGTAAAACATCTCAGCACTAACTAATCAGGAACAACACCTGTCTAAGCAACCGCAAATTAAACACCTAAGGAGACATCAATTAGATGCATGGACTCCTAAAGGATTCTAAAAACACCTATGGTGTTTCTCCCAATTTAATCGCATAACCCAATATGCGTTTTTCCACAAATAAATCGCACAATTAAATGCGTTTTTTTTTCAGTTTTAAACGCATGGATTTTTTAATGCGTTTTTTTTCAGTTTTAAACGCATGGATTTTTTAAGGGTTGGAATGTAAACGTGGTTTTACCTCATTCTTAAACTGTCTTTTATTCACAGCACTATCGCACAAATATCACTTAATCACTGGTACCACAAAAAGGAAAAGGATCCACTTATTTATATATTTACATATGGTTTTATGTATTTATTTATTTATGTATACACACTCAGTGCACGGATTTTAAGGAGGTTTTACACATCACTTGAATAGTATCATTGCACAAGCAATTTTTAATCAGATCTACACGATTTTTAAGGTTGATTGAGAGCGCACCCATTTCACATAATTATTAACATTGTGTGTGTATTTTAAAAACCATTTCTTCTACGTGTGAGAACACTAATATATGGGTTGCAGCATCATCATTTGGCTATCTTAAAAATATTGTTGCCGTTCTGTCTTTGAATACCCATTCTAGCGCTTAAGTACACATACCTAACATTCATAGAGTACTTTTCCAGGCCAGGAAACTGATCATGGTGCACTGGAAGTCAGAGAATCCCACAACAGTAAGGGAATGGAGACATAATATCGGGGGAACTGTTGCATATGGAGAAAATTATCTACCAGCATAGAGGAAGTACGTGGAAATATGAGAGTTTATGGGCTCCATGGCTGGATACACCGGGGCTTGCCCTGGTGGACCTGGTCATGGACAGACTTTTGGGACTAAATGTGGGGTGCGGAACAGCACAAACAAACAAAAAAGACAAAGTGATTCTTTGTTGTGAGAGCGCAGAGTTCTATGTGACCTGTTTGTGTTCTATACATGCTTGGATATGTATCCTAATGTAACAATGATGTATACCAATCTTCATTTAATAAACTTTTTTGTTGGATAAAAAAAAAAAAAAGAAAGGAAAAACCACATGCTAGCAGAACCACAAGTAACACATCTGCATTGCTGCTAAAACTATGACAGATTAGTTCTTAACCAAGGAGTGAGAGGCCAACCGTCCTTTAAACAAGATAGAAAGGGTAGCAACCTGACCTTTGATAATGCTGGGAGACAAATGCTAGACCAGACCCAGTCATTTTCCTACCTGTCATCGCTATTTTTTATGCTTTATTTTCAAGTTTAGAGTTAACATTTTTGTATTTTTTTTTCTCTTGCAACGTCTTCCCTGGTTAAAGTGGCAAAGTTCTGCTTTTCTGGACCCCCCAGTGCCCACCCCTCCCACTCCTCTTTAGCTGGGGGCTGGGTACCTGGTTTTGACCCAATAAGCCTATTTTTATCTATGGGGGTAGGTGGTGCAGTGAATGTGAGTGATAAAATGTGAGCTGGTTTGATGCATACTGTTCAGGCAACTTTTTTCTCTCAAACCATGTTAAAGAAACAAGCTCTTGAATGGTCTGTCAGCATAAACTGCTCTAATTACCCCAAGATGAAAGGTACAATCTAAAAAAAGAAATTAGGGAAAAGTCTATTTAATAGAAAAAAGTAGCTAAGGTGTTGATAATTGAGGAGCTAGCTATCAGTCATTACGGACAGATATTAAATGTTTTATTTTGGGTTTACAGATTTGTGCCCGCAGGCAGGGCACATGTAAAAATGAACCTCATCACTGCAATTCAAACAATAAATGCATAGTTTGTTAAAGCAGATGTAAACCCAACCACTGAAATCTCATATAAGTTTTAACAGCTGACAGATACTGATATAAATGTTCCTGTTCTGGCACTTTGTGTTATTGGGTGACAGTGCTCTGCCCCTGTCTCCTACAATCTCCTGACTGTAAATCATCCTCTGTATGCATTAACAAACCAGAGATTCTTTTAAAGTCTCCCAAACGTATTGTGATCATTGCCTAAAGAAATTGGGCAAGCTATAGAAACTGGCTTTATAATACATTCCAGACTTGATTGAACTTATGTTGCTCCTGAGGAATTTCATTTAACATGGATTTAGGTTTCTTTTTGTTGATGTCTCTGACAGTAGGGCCTTGTTGACACTTGCGGTTGAGGGAGGGGGGGATGTGGTGCATTAAGACATGCAAGTGAGCTGTCCCTTTATTCTTTGCACTTCTGTGCCTTAATAACTTAACTAAAATTATTTTTGCATACAAAGGGGACATGTACACAGTTGCCGAGGAATTGGCTTGCAATATAAACATGTAAAACTTAAAACATAAGGTTGGGAAGTCAAACAGTGTAATGATTAGCAGACTGAAATCCTGGATCATTTACAGCTAAAACAAGAAAAGCTTATCAAGTATTTGATATTTGCCATTTGTCTAGTCATTCAAAAGTGCAAGACAAGCATCAATCACCTGGAGTGAGGGGGATATTAACCTCTGCAAAATGTAGGAGTGGGATCTGTTTCAAAGGGTTTGTAATCACATAGAAAAGAGGTGGACGGTACTAGGTAAGAAAATGAGCATTGACTCATTTACTTTGGACCTCAGTGTAGATGAAGAAGGCAACAAACAACCACTTAAATTGAAAAAGGACATACATGAATTTTTATTTTTTTTTGTGATAAGATGATGGGGGTAGATCTATTTACTGTTCAGGAACACAAATCACTGAGGCCCCAAAGGCTTTGATAGGCTTACAAAGCTATTGGTATTACATCAGGTAGGACCTAATGAAATATTTTGGTACAGTAAAATGACAACAGAGTCAATACCAAAACATTCACAAAGAGCAAGTTAGTTCGTTAATCAGCGAGACAATGATCAGGATAATCAGTTTATCTTAAGAAGTATTAATAGATGAAAAATAATAGAGAAACATTTAAAGGGAGAGAGGAAAAAGAAGGGAATTCAGGGTAGGGGAGATGAGTGTCTTGGAGCCTGAGTATAGTTAATCGTGCTCAAGGGCCAAAGCTCACATTCCTCGCAGATCCATCAGACGACTGTCAAAGTCAAGTGATAGTATTGTATAGTAAGAGACCCATGAAACTAGGACATTGTATCAGTAAGTTTCTCTGTTAGCTTCTCATTAGAGGAAGTCCAAAGTTACCTATTTTTCACTTCTGCTAATTAAAGAGTGTCAGAAAGCCAGGCTTTAACTACTGATTGCTTGGTTTCCATAGGTATATGCGTCATTAATCTTAATTGGTATTTTGAATGCTTCCCCAAGCTTTGCAGGGATAATGGTACCAAACAAGGTGGCCAACATGTCATAGGCTTAAGTACCAGCAATAAAACACTTTAATTGGTCTCCAAGGCTAAAATGTTTTTGGAGCATGACTTTGTGGTGTCCCAGATCTGGGTCTATTGTTTTGGTTCTAGAATAATGTTAAGATCTATCGCCTGCTTATGTATATAGTCATGTTGAGGCAGTGTAGAGCATGTGAGAAGCAAATTAAACAGCATGGAATCAATCTCAGGGAGCAAGGGTCATCCGGACACTAATGCTCAAAGAGTTTCACAGTTATTCCATCAGGGAACAGATCAGAGATGTGACAAAATGTTTTAATTTCAGATAATGAAACACTTCTGCTTTAGGTACTTTATATTCTTTGTCTAAAACATTTAACTCAATCCAGCATCACACGTTTGTGAAAGCAAGATCTAGTTAAATCCAATGCCTAAAACTGTTTGGATTCAAACCTGGATGAAATGAAAGACTCCTGACAAAAGACAATAGAGGGAATCCCACACTTTCAGTGAATGTATCATAATGGAATTTTGCATAAAAGCCCTGTCTCATGATAGGAGCCATAATAGGTTGTCAAGAGTATGGGGTTCCAATCTACGCTTTAAGACATACACATATGGGAGATTTAGTGGTAGAATGATATTTGGTGAGAGATGTTGTTTGGGAGGCTTAGTAATACTTCTGCAAATGGGGAAATCCCAGCCACCCTTGGGGCTCTACTATAAAAGAGAGTATGCCTGCAATTCTAGGTCCATGATGGTGCCAGATAAGTCCCAAAACCTGACACTGCAGGTTTTGAAGTACATAAAATGGAATCTGTATGGGTAAGACCTTGAATAGGTACAGTAATTTTGGCAAATAGGTCATCTTGATTTCCGCAAAGCAGCCTAATACGAATAAGGGGTATCCCTTCCAGGATGCAAGCAGCCTTTTAGGTTTCTAAAAAAGGGGTGGGCAGTTGGTTTCATGTAGTACATAATAAGAAGAGATGAGGTTAACTCCCTAAAATGAAAGGTACCAAGTTTCCCACTGGAAATGGTTTTGCAGGGAGTGAACCAAGCCAAAACTTGAAGATAAGAGATGTTAAAGATTTTGGATTGAGCATGGTTGATACAAAGACCAGAGATTTTACCAAATTGGGTCAGGAGAGCTGTTAGATTGGGAAGGGTGATGATGGGACCTACCCGATTGGTTAAATACTGTGGACTCAACATATAATGGTGTCCAGCAACAGTAGGACCAGTGATATCCAGTTCTACTATAAGTTTGCTAGGGACTCTATTTCAAGAGCAAATAGTAGAGGGACTAGAGGGCAACCTTGTCTCTGATAATGGAGAAAGTTGTAGATTTGAAACCAGCGTATTTAACATTGGAGAGGAGTAAAGAGTGGCTACCTAGTTATGAAATTGCAGTCTGAAGCCCCATTTCTGTAAGATAAAGAATAGGTAAGACCAGGAGAGGGAGTCAATTCCTTTTTTGATAGAGTGACAACAGCATGAACAGTATATTACGCTTTCATGCCACTTTAGCCGAAAGAGTAATTTTACGTATGTTATCTCCTGCTTGGTGGTGGGACATGAATTCCTACTTGGTCTTTGTGAATTAACCAACCAATATCAGTGTTTATTTTTCTGAGACAAAATTACTACATACATATTATAATGACTATTCTAACCCTCATTGTGTTTTTCAAGGATGCTCTATATCATTTTATTATAGATAGTTGTTCTGTGTTATCTAATCTTTTGTATGCTTGCTCTTATTAGTGGTGATTGTACATTTGATGTAGAGGAATTGCAACTCTAAAACAATATGCTCAGTTCAAAATATTAGATCTTCAGGGTTGAGAAGTGACAGCTCTAAATATCACTAAAGCCAGTGAAAATGTAATCAACTAACACAGTGGAAGCAGAGGTGTGCTGGGGGTTGCATTAGAGGCAGAGTTGTGCTGGGTGGAGGGGTGCATTAGAAGCTGAGGTGTGCTAAAGGGGTGAAAAACCACATAAAAAATTGCAACACCCGCCATTTTATTCTTTAGGGCCTGTGATTTAAAAATATATATAATGTTTGGGGGTTCTAAGTCATTTTCTAGCAACAAAAAAAAAAAATACAGATTTTTACATGTAGAAGAGAAGTGTCAGAATAGGCCTGGACTTTAAGTGGTTAGAAAAAGGGGTCTCTGGAAATGCTTTCTTCAAATGTTGGTAACTATGCTCTTTCCAGGAACACACAAAAATGTGTTAAAAATGCACGCTGCACTTGCGATGCCATTCATTTTATATGGCAGTAAAATGTGACTGGCAGACATGTGTGATTTTGTGTGCAACAAAATGTGTGAAACTCAACCCTCAAAAAGCTGTGGAAGCTTGCTCCCCATTGCTTGCTCCGTTCATTTCTAACTCACCAGCTGTCACCTACAGGAGTGCTTCCTCTGTGGGTGAAAAAATGGTAGCAAGTGAATATAAGTCATACAAGGGTGATATATGCAAAACACTGGGAACCTTTGCGTGCGGTGAATGCGCATATTGCCAGTACATGGATAAGCGCAAACACATCGACCTGCCCAATGGATGTACATTTCATCCAAAACATTATGTAAATTGCAGGATTCCCGGCATAGTGTACCTATTCACATGTGAATGTGGGTGCTACTATGTCCGGAAAACTATAAATTAATTTTGGAAAGGAATATACCAACATCTATCCACCATACGCAAACAAGACCCTGATGTATCTATTGGTCGTCATGTGGCATTAGTTCACCAGAATTAGCCAATAGATGGTGCTTGTGGGGCTGTGCTGTGCATTGCATATACCCGGAAGGTAGGCTCCACCTGTACATGGCTAATGGGTGACGGAAGTGGTAACGTCCCCATCTGGGCCTCATGTGCGGGGAGGAGCTCCTAAATGTCCCTGCTGTGTGTTTTCCCACAACACGAGCGGGGACTTCCTTTTTGCCGCTGACACACGGGCATGTGACACCTCATCATCCCCTCTAGGGGCGGGGCAATGCCATGCGCCTCTGTGTCAGAGAGACACTCTGAGTTCCGGCTCCAGCTGTTTTTCCTTACAGCTAATGGGGTAGAACAACCAGCACTATGCAATTAACCAGTGAGGATTGGCTTCCTCACAAGCTGACTCATTATTTAAAGTGCTCAATCACAGCTAGCGTTCTCTCAGTCTGAGGACTGTCGCTCTGATGTCTGCACTGCACCTCTATCAGCACAGTGAAAGGTAATTTATACTATTTTTCTGGCAATCCAGAGAAATGTATGCCCTTGGTCTGCTGTTTCAGCACAGTAGCAGTGTCTTTAAAAAACACTGCATAAAAACTTCCTGTTTATTTATGTCCTTTTAGATAGTGTTACTCTCCTGCTGGTTTAAACATCAGGGTGTCTCTTGTGTGTGTGAAGCACTGGCTGGCTCCGGACTGCACGGTTGCCCACCTATCTGTAATTCTGAACTCTCCCAGCCAACGTGGATCATCTGCTATTGTTTTTATCCCTTTTCCATGCTATGCCAATGAACCCTGTATGCAAGTACCTTTTTAACCTAAAAATATCTTACAGTTCGTTATATAAAATGACCTGTTTTCATTTACCATTGCACATATACTATGTACTATATCTATGTTGCAGATAAAGATAAAGTCACCCAAAATAAATCTCCCCTGATGAAGGAAAATATGTACCAATAAAATTTCCGAAACATGTCAGGATGCACGCTACAAATCTTCATGGACTGACCTCAGGTTGACTCTGGCAGTGCCTAGATGATTAGCTTTTGGGTTTGATATATATCAATGTATAACTAATTCATTGGTGTACTCTGTATATTTTAAAGTGACTGTTTTTTGACAATAAAATTCATCTTTTGTACTTAAAAGTTGCACTTGGTTGCCTTTTACATACTTCATCACTCCCATTTCTGCCTTAAAAGTCCAAGGGGCTCCTATTGCACTAGTTGCATGTTTTCACTTTCTATATTTAAAGGATGTTGGCAGTCCCTCACATTCAATTCCCTCACAATCTTTTTCAAGCTGTGGGAGCTGGTGTGTTTGTAGCACATTGGGTAGCTCATGTGCGATTCAGGAAAAACACTCTACAAGAAAAGTGCTCAAAAACATGTTATGGCTATGCTAGGTGTGAATGGGACCTGACTGAAAAGCTCTTTTTTAACTAACATCTGTGATATTCAGTTAATGCATTATATATATATAGGATTCTAATTACCTGCACGTTAACTGTTTTGTCCCATAGACGGCTAGTATCATACATTGGTTAGTAGTTGATATTAAAGGGCCATGCATTTTGGGAATAGTTATATTAGCAGAAAAATTAAGGTTAAAAAAGAAATGGCAATGATGTCTCAAATCCACATCCCTGCAAATTGAGGAGTCCGGCTCTTAAACTACTCGATACAGACTGCAAAGCTCTGGTGTGCACTTCAATAGACCAATTGAGACACGTGTAAAATGGGGTTCTTAACCATCACACAATAGACTGAAGTCAACAGAGGTGTGCCTTAAACCTACAACCATGCATAGAGGGACCAGCAACTTAACCACTACGCTACACCCAGGCTGGCCCTACCATGGGTCCCGGTGGGTCCAATGGTCCCAGGCGGCCGTTTGAGAGGGGCAGCAAATTGGCCCCCACATTTTTTTGTGCAGCTCAATGGCCAGCTGTGCAGGTTGGGGACATCAGAAGGAAAGGAGACTTCCGGACGCAAGAAGCTCCATGTCTCCCCACCCCCCCTCCAGACAGGCAGATGGTGCATTCCAGGCAGCAGAGCCTCCGGGCTGCATGTGGTGCACAAAGCAGCAGCAGGGCTGTCTCTGGAGCCCGCGGCCGCCCATTCAGTTCATGGAATGGCAGGGGGTGGAGACTAGGTCAGCTGACTTGTGACTGAAGTGGGAGGGGCTGGAGGAGACCCCATCTCCTCACTGCCACCAGACACCACACAGCCAAAGAAGACACAGTGAGTACAACTGACTGCAATCGTATCCTCCCAGCACTACCACTGACCCCCCAGCACTGCCCCGCCAGCACTGCCACTGACCCCCCTCCAAGCTCTGCCACCCCAGTACTGCCACTGACCCCCCTCCCAGCTCTGCCACCCCAGCAGTGCCACTGACCCCCCTCCCAGCTCTGCCACCCCAGCACTGCCACTGACCACCCTCCCAGCACTGCCACTGACCCCCCCCCCCCCCTCCCAGCACTGCCACCCACCCCAGCACTGCCACTGACCCCCCCTCCCAGCTCTGCCACCCCAGCACTGCCACTGACCACCCTCCCAGCACTGCCACTGACCCCCCCCCCAGCACTGCCACCCCAGCACTGCCACTGACCCCCCCTCCCAGCACTGCCACCACAGCACTGCCACTATCCCCCCTCCCAGCACTGCCACCCCAGCACTGCCCCCCCAGCTCTGCCACCCCGGCACTGCTACTTACCTACCCCCCAGCACTGGTCGTGGGGGCCTTTTGGTGGGCGTGATTTGGGGGGGGGCACATTTCAACCTTGGACCCAGTCAGCACAATGTCTTGGGTGAGCCCTGGCTACACCCACTGCCAAGGGCAGAGGTAGTTAAAAGTTGACAGTCTTTTTTTTATAAATAGCAGTTTTATATCTGTCCTTGGCAGTAGCGTAGTGGTTACGTTGCCGGTCCCCTCTGTGCATGGTTGTAGGTTTGAGGCACACCTTTGTTGACTTCAGTCAATAGTGGATGGGTTAAAATCACTGAATATGTACACCAGAACGTTGCAGTCTGTATCGAATGGTTTAAGAGCCCATAGCCTTTCTGTGCATTGTTGTGGTTTTGAGATAGCCTTTTTATACTCCAACCTTAATTTTTCTACTATTTTAACTATTTCCAAAATGTGTGGCCCTTTCATATCAACCACTAACCTATGTATGCTTCTTGTGATCTAATAGAAATTTCAAGTGTGTATTGATTGTTTTTGAGAGCATAAAAAATTAGTACTGTGCTCTTTCATGCCCAATGCCCCGTGTACACGGTTGGATATTCCGATGGAAAAAGTCCGATCGGATTATGTTGTCGGAAAATCCGATAGCGTGTGGGCTCTAGCGGGCTTTTTCCGTCGGATCTAAAATTTTCTGACAACAAAATCCCTGTATTTGCGCAGCGGTCTTTTAAATGCAATTTTTTGGGAAAAAAATACACATTTTAATGAATTTAAAAAAAACTAAACAGTAACGTAAGCCCATTTTTTTTTGGACTCACTTTTGTTGCCAGCGGTTTAGACATTAATGGCTGTGCATTGAGTTATTTTGAGGGGGCAGCCAATTGAGACTGTTATACAAGCTATACACTCACTACTTTACATTGTAGCAAAGTGTAATTTCTTCAGTGTTGTCAAATGAAAGGTTATAATAAAATATTTACAAAAATGTGAGGGTGTACTCACTTTTGTGAGATACTGTATATATGTTTCATACATATGTTAAAGCCTGAGTGATATATACAGCCCACCGCATCTTATACAACGGTGCCTTTTTACCCCTCAGTAGCTACAAAGTGCTGTTCAACTGTTACTGAAGCTGTAGTATTAAAGGGAATCAAGAAAATAACATAAGTAAATATGAAATATTGCATCATGTGAATATTATGTAGTGTTCTATTTAGCCAGCAGAGTTCTGTACCAACTGTTCTATGAAATTTAACAGAGCTCAATAGGTCAAGATGAAATTTACCGACACAAATAAGGACATAAGTTAAAAGAGAGACTCAAGCCTTATTGGAGGCTTGGTCTGAGGTTTCAGTCAGACAAGGTATGTCTCCAGGCAAGAAGCCACTGCTTTAGATGGCCCACTATGCTGTGTTAAACTTCTTTCAAATAGTAAATGTTTATTTGTAAAACAAAGATTGAATACATATAGTAAAAACATATAAATCACCAGTATAAAAAAATAAAAAACTTAAAATAAAATTGAACTGAATCAATTATCGTTTCTTTTCACTGGTAAACATTTGTGTGCTGTTTCCTCTATGCTTTAAGCCTTCATGACAAAACCACATTATTGCATCAACAAAAAGTGCATCCATTACAAATAACCTAATGCTCAACCATGGATTTCTTAAGAAGGACAAGGGACATGTTGATTATTCCTAAGAGAAAACAATACAAGGGCTCTAAACCAGTGGCGGCAGCTCCATTAGGGGCGCAGAGGCGCCTCTCCCCTAATCCATGCGCCGTCCCCTAATCTACATGCAGGGTGCCGGATGCATGGATTTCAATGTTTTTGTTTTTTTTTGAAGCACGTTATTAGAGCCTGAGGCTCTAATTGGCTTCAAAAAAGGGTGGGCTCGGGGCGCAGTTGTGTGACATTAGCAAATTATTATTCGCCAATGTCTTCTTGCTTCTCCTCCCGGCCAATTAGGAAGCGGGTCCTAAAACCCAATTGGCTAGGGAGTCTTGGGACTCCCGCCCAATCAGGTCTCAGGACCCACTTCCTGTTCAGACTGGGAGGAGAATCAGGAAGACATTAGCGAATATTAGCAACGCCTGTTCTGCCTGGGAGCCTGGAGCGAGGAGCAGCCTCCTAAGGTAAGGCCAGCCTGATTGCCGCCTTCCCATACGATTGCCGCCTTCCTGTCCATCTCCCACTCCTGTCACTGCCATGGGTTGAGTTAACAGTTTTCAATCCACTGCGCTGCACTCCACACATTTACAAAAATACCACTCACTTTCCTGAAAGTTAACCCTATTATTTTCTTTTTTTGTTTACAAACTATTTTATTGAGTGCAAAAGGTGGTACAAAAACCCTATTATTTTCATACAATTATTCAATGTTGCATAGAGACCGTGAGTTAGAAGAAATATTCCCAGGTCCAGCAATCCTGTGCCTTCTCTCCTTTTGTGCATAGTGCTGCTACACTTATCCTGAATGTTAGGAAGTGTGCTGCATGGTACTACTCTCTTTTAGGTTGATTTCACACTCAGAAGGTGAATGCATATAGAAAATATCACAGTACTACTGAATGTGTGCTGCTTTAGTTTTACTGGGGCTGAAGTACAAAAGGCCTCTTATAACAGTATCTTGCCAGCAAAAAAAGTGCCAAGCTTTTTCCCCCCTCAATTTTCTAAATAAAATATAAATAAGAATGGCCAGTGCCAGCAACTTTTTCTTTCAAGAGCTGCCTATGCCTCTAAAATAGCTAAAATGTGCTTGCAAATTGTATGTTCTTTTAATAAAACAAACAACTACAAAATGGAAATGTGTTTTTATGTAGTCACCTCCGAAAAAATGTCAATGTCATTGCCCGCCAAGGTTTTCTTTCCTGATCCTTTAGCAAAAGGGAAACGCATTTTTAAGTACCAATTATTCAGAATTACTGTGAAAGGTTAGATCACATTTGCATTACCTTTCATCCCAACGCACTAAGAGATAAACCACATTATCATGAAAATAGAGCAAGTTTATTTTTATTGATCAACGGGGATAGAATGTCTGTTTAGTTTTTTTGTTCCTCAGGAAACATTACAACAGATTCACAGTGCCATCTTGTGGATAACAACATTAATGTCCAAGTGCCTGCATTTTAAACTGCCAACACTAATGAATACAGTAAATCTATGCTGTATTCATTATACACATATACATATTTAACAATACACTGAGAACTCATCACTTTTAAAGGAACACTCTCCTAAAAAAAAAAAAAATTATAGTTTGAAAATTCTATAGAGTACTACATACAAGTAAGAACAGTATTTCGTATACAAATCTCTTTTTTTTTTATGTTATATGACAATATTTATATTTTCCCTACCTATATATGCAAACCAAGATCCAGTATAAATGATTGTAACAGAAGTAGGGATAAGCTATGACATGGCAAGAAGTGTTTGAAGAGTTGGCCAAAGGTTTATTTTATAGAAAATTTAAAGAATGCGACTATGAAGGAACCACTGTTAAAGTGGTTGTAAAACCTTAACACACTTTTTGCTACAGGTAAGCCTATAATAAGGCTTACCTGTAGCCACCCTGGATATCTCCTAAACCTGAACGGTTTAGGAGATATCCCCTGTATTTGCATGTGCCGACGTCAGCGGCACATGCGCACTGAAGCAAACTGAAGCAATGGCACGTAGTGTGCCGTTACCGGCGGCTCCAGCGCACAAGCGCGGGAGTAACGTCATCGCTGCTCCGGCCAATCATGCTATGCATACTAGATCATTATGCCTTTGTCTTGCAGGTTTTTTTTTTTTTTTGTCCTAGGGTTTACAACCACTTTAAACCTGTAATTAATTGTTAGAAAGCTTGGCTTGCGTGTAAATGTGAAAAGAAATATGAAAAGGGTGTAAAAAAAAAAAAAAATCATGTTTTTTGCACTGGTTACTTACCAGCAATACTTGTTTCATTAGGTCTTTCCATGTTTTGTCCACAGTTGAGAATCGCCTGCCCTCTTCAGGCATCTGAGCCATAATGTCAGGGGAACTAAATATGGGCTCCAAGTATAGCCATGTAGCCTGCACTTTAAGCCACTCATCTAGGATTTCTTGCAATAACAACAATTTAGCTTCCCATTCTCTATAAAAGAAAATACAGTTGTTTGCATTTTAAAAAGATAATATACAAGGTTTCTTTATTTAGATGCATAGATATCCCACATTCGAATAAATAAATGTTATCTTAATAGCATATATAAAAGCAAATTCAGTTGCAGCTACAAATAGTGCCTTCTCTCATTTATTCTTAAATTTGAAGTAGTTTAAAATCGAACTATAGGCAAAGCTTTTTCTTTTCATTTTAAAGTAAGGGAGGCTCATGACCATTGTCAGTTTATTTCTTGCCATCTGGGTCCCATTGGGGAGATTTCCCTTCACATCCTGTCCCATAGCCAAAACAGGAAGTGAGGATAAATCCCTAGAAATTAAGGGAATCCCTTGGGGACCCCCAGGTCACTGGAACTAGTGTCCCCATTGGAAGATTTCCCCTCTATTACTTTTCTGGGGACCACCCAAAATTTGAGATTTTCTTTTACTTTCACTTTCCATGATAATGGTAAACAGGACAAATAGGTAGGGTGCATCTCCCTAACAGGGGGCACAGACGGCAATAAAACTGACAAGTGATCTAATCCCTCCCCAATCCCCCCTCCCCCACTTTTACAACTCTTCAGCATCCCTCACAAACCGAAAAAAAAATAATTTTTAATATTTCCTTCATGTACTTTAATGGTATTTAAAAAGTATAATTTGGCCACGGCCTGCTGCAAGTTTATAAAATAGCAAACTACTGCTAAAAACTAACAAAACAGACCTTAGTTTACAGACTAACTTTACTAGAATACATTAAGCTTGTGTATTATAGGGGTATTTTTATTTAAAAAGTTTTTCGCACTTAGATGTCACAGGTGTACCTGTTGGTCCCCACAAGTGCATATGTTCACTACTTTCACCTGACCGCATTTCTGTTCTTTAAAATTAAACCCTATAAGATTACAGTATTCTTTTTCACATCTTAAAAATTTAGTGGGTTATAATGTTCTCTTTTAAATGACTATAAAAAAGGCAGTACAAGGCAGTCCCCGGGTTACAAACAAGATAGGTTCTGTAGGTTTGTTCTTAAAGCGGAGCTCCACCCTAAAGTGGAACTTCCGCTTATCGGATTTCCCCCCCCCCCTCCGGTGCCACAATTGACCCCTTTCAGGGGGGAGGGGGGTGCAGATACCTGTATAATACAGGTATCTGCACCCACCTCCGGGACGAGCTAGCTGGAGCTGGCCCGCCCATATCCGAAGATGCCCCGTTGTGTCTTGGGAAACACAGTTCCCAGGACACAACGGGGCACAATAAAGACGCGCAGCGCGACTCGCACATGCGCAGCAGGGAACCGGGCAGTGAAGCCGCAAGCTTCACTTCCTGATTCCTGACAGAGGATGGCGGCGGGGCACCGAGAGACGAGCGATCGCTCGTCATCTTCTGCCGACATCGCTGGAACCTGGAACAGGTATGTGTCTATTTATTAAAAGTCAGCAGCTGCAGTATTTGTAGCTGCTGACTTTTAAAAAAAAAAATTTCAGGTGGACCTCCTCTTTAAGTTAAATTTGTATATAAGTCGGAAAAAGTTGATTTTTTTAAGTGTAATTTCAGCCAAAAAATAATTTTCACGTTTTGGATAGCATAGGAAAGGGATAACACCTCTGTAACATTTGTTTTGCTGTCTGTGGCCCTGATTGAAAGATTTGACCTCTTCTGTCCCTGTGACAATTGGATTTTGAACATTTTGGGTTGTCATGGAAACAAGGATTGGTAATAAAGCTTTAGCGGAGACACCCTTTTCCCATGATAACTCTTACAGGAGTGAATTCCCCTTCCTAGTGGTAGATTTCCTCTCACTTCCTGTTGTCTCCCTCCTTTGGAAGTATGAGTCGTATGCAAGTCAGATGTATGTAACTCGGGGACTGCCTGTAGTTCTGTATGTAGCGGTCTCCCCAACCTCCAAGGACCTGGTGGTGACCCCCAGAGTCAGGGAAGGCTAACATTCCTCCTCAGGGTGCAGGTTACTATGCATGGGGGGTGTAATGCAAAATGGATAGATGGGCACCAGTCACTTTTAAAAATGAACAAAGAGATTTGTATTTCTCTTAACAGGAACAGGGGAGAGAGGGTTAGGGCACAGGACACCCTTAGGCAAATGCCACAACAACTTGGCAGACTCCGCAAATAAAAATAGAATTAGGCAGACAGCAATACAAAAAAGGGCCTTTAAGCTGAATGCAGCAATCTGTATATTGTAGCAACTGCTGTCACCTATGGCAACAACTTCACTCACAGTATCCCACTGTAGATCCTCAAGCTCAACTCACAGAATCCCACTGTAGATCCTCAAGCTTAGCTCCCAGCTACATGCTGGACTTCTCAAGCTTCACTCACAGCTACCCGCTGTACTTATCTTCAAGCTTTACCCACTGTATTCCTGGATGAGTCTCTACTGAAACTTTCCCACTTACTTCACTGTCCCTGGCTAGTGAAGCATCTGCTCTGGTACTCCTTCAGAACTCCATACCTTCTACACTTGCCTCCGGCAACAAGAGTGGTTGTCCATCTAGCTTCTCCTTCTCCTGCAACAATCAGACTCCCCTCAGGCTGAGCCCCTTTACATGTGGCTAGGCCTTAGGCTTCAGGCCTACACCTGTGCTGCTGCTCCACACACCACCCACCCAGGCCGCAGAGGGTGGAAAGAACTCTGATCACCTGACTCACTCCAAATAGACTATCCCAGCAGCCTCAGCGGCCAAATAAACTCTTGCTGATTGGCTGAGAAAAGCATATTCACTCATAACCTGAATTCACTGTAATCTATCATACTAATGCCAAAGGCAGCAGTGCCACCTATTGACAAGAGACAGAAACCACAGTTAAACTCAAGATTAGGAGAAAACCATTTGATCAAAACTACAAATTAGCCAGGCTACTTACCTCCTAGCACAACTAAATTTACTGTTTAGGACAAGGGTGCTACATGTACATCCCTGAGTTCATGCAGTGACCTATTCTATGTACAAGACCCTCCCCATTTGTGTCAAAATAGCTAATTAAAAAGTAACTGAAGAACATTTTTATACATTATTATGGCAGCTTACCTTCCATCTACCAACACGCAGCTAACATTACTTCCCACACCAGATTAAAGTTAATGTGTATGTAAACCCTAAAACTATTATCAGTATGTTTGATTTCATGGGATTGATTTACTAAAGGCAAACATGCTGTTCACTTTGCTAAGGGAATTTTCCCTTAACTTAGTGAATGTGGTGAAAATTCACTTTGAAAAGGATACCCACTCACACAGAGAAAATAATATACAGTATGTTTTCCAACACATGATTGGCTGATAGATGTCAGAAAAACATTACTTTATTCGCTAAGATAAGTGAAAATTCCCTTGCGAAGAGAACCAATAATTTGCCTTTAGTAATGCCTTTAGGTTGCCATTTTTTTAATTGAATTTTACAAAATATGACAGCACTGCAGATTGAAAATTACATTTTTTTTTTTTTTTTAATAACATTCAATAACAGAATGGCTTGTGTGACAATTATATATGCAATATTTTTTTTTTTATATTTGCTATATTTTTTCTCCACAAATTGGAGTTACCATTGAAGCAATTAAGTTTTGCAAATCTATTGTAAAGTTTCTTACCTAGAGATCCTGCCAGTAACAGCACTTCCTGTTTCAGGCTGACAAAGCCAAGCCTCTGCCTCTTAGTTCGAAGCAGCATTGTCAGTAAACCATGCAGTCAAATGACCAAATGCAGGAGTGCACACAGCAGACTGACAATGCTGCTGATAATGGCAGGATAGTAGCTTAGCATTGTCAGCCAGCAGTTA
Source organism: Lithobates sylvaticus (assembly GCA_028564925.1). Lineage (NCBI taxonomy): Eukaryota > Metazoa > Chordata > Amphibia > Anura > Ranidae > Lithobates > Lithobates sylvaticus. The sequence goes on along the minus strand of CM053031.1, from coordinate 141,369,968 downwards.
CTGGCAGGATCTCCAGGTAAGAATGTTCACAACAGATTCACAAATAGTTATTTGCTTAAAAAAACTGTATACAGTGAGGCCTGATGCCAAACATACTGAAATAGATTTTTGATTTACATACAGTGGATGTAGAAAAGAATCACCCCTTTAAAATAATCACATTGTGTTGCTTTGCAGCCTGAAATGAAGACAGACACAGTTTGTTGTTTTAAGCATCTGTGTTTACTGTGCAACTTATAACACCCAAGTGAAAGATATAACACCAACATGTCAGAAAAAAGATTAAAAAAAAATCAAAAACAGAATCACAGAGTTGGAAAAAGGATCACCCTCTCCTAAAAATGTATTTTTAACTCAATCAGGTGTAGCTAATCACCTTGTAAATGGCATACAAAGCCATTTGACCCTCAAATGTAATCAGCTGTGGTCATTTTGATTAGCCCACCATAAAAATAGCTTTCCTGAAGCATTTCAGTCCCTGATAGTGCAAATAAAACAATCAATTTTCAGGTTTTTTTGTTTGTTTAGCAACAAATAAAAAACCCAGTGGTGATTAAATACTACCAAAAGAAAGCTCTATTTGTGTGAAAAAAATTACCTGAGATCGGGGACCACTGGGATAAAGTTGTGGATACAAAAAAATGTCAAAGGCTTTATCAATGCCTAAAAGCACAGTGAAGAGTATTATTAAGAAGTGTATTTGGTACAACAGAGACCCTCCCTAGATCAGGACGTTGCTCTTAACTGGATGAAAGAGCCAGGAGGAAACTGGTCAGAGAGGCTACCAAGAGGCCTACAGCAACTCTGAAGCAGTTGCAGGAATTTATGACAAAGAGTAGTCATTGTGTGCATGTTACAACAATATCATAAATTCTCCACAAATGTGGCTTGTATGGGAGGGGATGCAAGAAAAAAGCCACTCCTCAGGAAAGACCACATGCAGTCACGACTGAGCTTTGCCAAAACGCACCGTGAGGATTCTGAGGCCACATGGAATAAGGTGTTATGGTCACTAAAAGATGAAAATTTAATTATTTGGCCAAACGATATGTCTGGCAGAAATCCATCCAAATAACACCATTCCTACAGTAAAGCATGAAGGTGGTAATATCCTGTTATGGGGGGTGTTTCTCTGCAGCAGGGACTGGAGCACTTGTCAGGATAGAAGGGAAAATGGATGGGTCAAAATACCATCAAATTCCTGAGGAAAATCTGCTGCCCTCTGCCAGAAAGTCGCCAATGGGAAGAAGGTTTACCGTCCAACGTTACAATGACCCAAAGCACACAGCAAAAATAACCACACAGTGGTTGAAGGAGAAAAGGGTGAATGTCCTTGCATGGCCTAGTCAGAGCCCAGACTTAAACCCCATTGAAAATCTGTGGAATGACTTGAAGACTGTAATCCACAAACCGTCACCATTAAATTTAACTGAATTTGAGCAGTTCTGCAAAGAAGAATGGGCAAAAATTGCAAAGTCTAGATGTGCAAAGTTAGTAGAGACATGTCCCAACAGACTAAAGGCCGTAATTAAAGCAAAAGGTGGTTCAAAAAATACTGACTCAGTGATTCTGTTTTTGACTTTACTTGATTTTTTTCTAACATGTTGGTGTTATATCTTTCACTTGGATGTTATAAGTAAATACAGCTGGATAAAACAAAGTCTTCATTTCAGGCTGAAAAACAAATTGTGATTATTTTAAAGGGGGTGATCCTTTTTTATACCCACTGTATACTTTAAGGATGGGCATAGGGTTCGCTACTGTAGGTTTTTGCAGCTTGCTCATATAGTTAAAGAACAAAAAATCTAAAGAACAAAAATGTTAAATGTACTGTAGCTTACTGGCTCTTAGATGTGGCGGCTGCATTCATTTTCTTTTTTAGGCTAAGAACATTTTCTGCAAGTACAGTAAATACCTGTTGATCTTGCCAGAAATGCATATAGTATTCACAAAGATAACTTGGCAAGTGTTTGTAAATGTGATGTTACCATGCGACTAGCCTCCATTTATATTCACTCATGATATTAGCAACTGCTATTAATAACTGATTAGCAATGGATATAATTAATCACTCTGTGTATTTTTTAAACATTCTAGTTTGTGCAGTCCTGTGCAATTGTCTAATTCTGAAATCTTCAGAGAAGCAAAAAAGTGATTACTGTGGTATATTATTTATAAAAAAACAAAAAAACAATATGATCAGTAAATAGTCTAGTCTTTTGAATGTGTAGAACACAGCTGAACAATATGAGAAATATCACATTTACCTGATTTCATTTTCAAAGGCTTTTATAAATGGAGATCCTCTCATGGTCTGTGTTTTAACAACATGGTCATCAAGCAGCATCTGAATATCATCCACAGATGACAAAATATATGTTCCTGTTTCTCGATACGGAAGAAGGGTAAATTCCATCTTATCCCACTCTGAAATCATTTTCTCCATTGCTTTTTCAAGTGAATACTCCTTGCTTGCAGACTCACTAATACCTTCAAATTTGTCCAGAAAAGGCTGAAGTTTCATATCAATGAACTTGTTAACATTCGTGTCTTCTTGTGGTTTAATTTGATACCCAACAATAGCTGACATGGCCTCCCAGTGCCTGTCCCGTAGCCCTGGATTACAAACAATTTGAATAAGTGGTATAATTTCTCTGAATTTTTCTACTTTCTCTTTGATTTTGGAAGTTAGAGACTGGGCATTTGGAGAATTTGTAAATGTTCTTTCTAGCTTGTATAAGGCTCTCCAGTAGTTTCCTACATCTTGTTCTACAAGATCAGGATTTACTGTAGTATAGGGTGCTTCCATCCAATTTTTGTACTTTGTGTTAAATTCAACTATAATCTCATAAAGACGGAGATAGGGACTAAGAGACTCAGAAATTTTTTTCCTCTGGGGGTACTGTGAAGCTGCCCATCCAAATGCTTCTTCCTCTGCATTAAATTGATCAATCTGAAATAGAATTTATCAAACAAATATGTTATTAAAGGATACAATTTTTATATCTCTCACAATGTACTGTAAATTAGCAAACTGTACATTTTTCACTTTTACTTTCTGCTTCCAATGTCTTCCCATATGCCTTTGAAATATGTACAACACAGTCTACAGTATATAAGCAAAAAGAAAATCTATGGTATTCCTATATCCATTAAAAAAGCACAGTGAAAGAATCCCAGGCATGTCAAGCTGCTGCTTTTTAGGTCTGCAAGCGTAACAATAATTCAGTGTGGCCTTCATCCAATTTAAGAATGTTAACTGAATTAATTATTTTTTATTATCATTAACAACATTATAAAGAATTGTATATTTACTTTGTAATTAGTATATAAATCCAAAAAACAGTGTTGTCTTTTTGTGGTGCAATAGTATTTAACCGCTTCCCGACCGCCCACTGCATATATACGTCAGCAGAATGGCACGGGCAGGCAAAACCACGTACCTGTACGTGGCCCTTTAAATGCCTGCCCGTGGGTCGCGCGCGCGCCGCCAGCGGCGCGCTCGAGACCCGGTCGGGAGCTCCGTGACCCCGGCCGCGGGACCAGCGGACCCGATCGCCGCTGGTGTCCCGCGATCGGGTTACGGAGCTGAAGAACGGGGAGAGGTATGTGTAAACAAACCTCTCCCCGCGCTTCCTACTCTGCCTGTCATTGATTGGCTGTTCCCGGTCATCGGGAAAGCCGATCAATGACGTCAGACGTCAGCCCCGCCCCCTAATGTAAAAAAACACACACACGTCAGAGCCCATAGTGGTTAACTCTTTCACTACAACTGTCATTTATACAGGAATCACTGCATTTAAATAGCATTGATTGCTGTATAAATGACAATGGTCCCAAAAATGTGTCAAACATGTCCGATGTGTCCGCCATAATGTCGCAGTCACAATAAAAATCGCTAGTAAAAAAAAAAATATTAATAAAAATGATAAACGCTATAACTTTTGCGCAAACCAATCAATAATCGCTAATTGCGATTTTTTTTACCAAAAATATGTAGAAGAATACGTATCGGCCTAAACTGAGGTAAAAAAATGTTTTTTTATATATTTTTGGGGGATATTTATTATAGCAAAAAGCAAAAAATATTGCATTTTTTTCTAAATTATCGCTCTATTTTTGTTTATAGCGCAAAAAATAAAAACCGCAGGGGCGATCAAATACCACCAAAAGAAAGCTCTATTTGTGGGAAAAAAAGGACGCCAATTTTGTTTTGGAGCCACGTCGCACGACCGCGCAGTTGTCAGTTAAAGCAACGCAGTGCCGAATCGCAAAAGGGGCCTGGTCCTTTGGCTGCCAATTGGTCCGGGGCTGAAGTGGTTAAACACAACTACAAAAGTAAAACAAAGAAAAGTAAACAACAGAAAAAGTGCGAGTAAACTCCCTTGGTTGATTTTTACCTATAGGTAAGCCTATAATAAGGCTTACCTATAGGTACAGTAAATATCTCCTAAACGTGACCGTTTAGGAGATATTTACTTGCGAGACCGCGTGACATCACCGGTGTATGCGATCTGAAGAAACGGCATACCCAATTACCCAAACATCCAATCAAAGCACCGGAGCCCATTAACCCAGAAGACCGGGTGAAGATGAAAGCCCTGTGAGCAGTGACAGCGCGCCGCTGGAGGGCTTCATTTTAAAGGTTTTAAAGTTTCACATAATTTGCATAAATAATTATAACTCTGTCTTGCAGGTTTAAAAAAAAAAAGACAGTGGTTTACTACCGTTTTGAGGTAAAAATGTTGGCTGTAGATGTCACTAGCACACCAAAATGTCACCAGTAGAAGCAAGGTTCAGTGTTTTGGGGTCATGCAAGATCCCAATCATCAGCCAGACGTTCACAACAACAAAACAATCTATCAATATAAATAACCACTTTGTGATGGAGGCCACCCTTCCCCCCTTGCCTGTTTATAGATGCTTACAATCTGGCACAGAAGCGTGCCGGCTTGCTGAGGGGGCACTCGGAGAAGAGGAGGAGCTGAGAGCTCCGGCAGTGGACATTGCACAGAGCAGATAAGAATAACATGTTTATTATTTTAAATTAATAAATAAGCTTTACAACCACTTTAAACGTGGATCAAACAAAGTCAGAAATAGGAAAACAAGGAGGCTATCACTGACAAAGTTATTTAAAAAATAGGTGCAAAGGACAGATGATGTATTAAAGCGGTTGTAAACCCCGCTTGGTGTTTATTTACCTACAGGTAAGCCTATAATAAGGCTTAACTGAAGGTAAAAGGAACATCTCCTAAACGTGCACCATTTAGGAAATATTCACCCTGCATGCAGCCATAGACATCAATGGCGTATGCGCTCTGAAGATTCGGCATACCTTGCTGGAACTTCAAAGCTTCATGCTGGAACAAAGGGCTCCCACGCGCATGCACAGGAGTGACATCATTGTGACTCCATGCAATCACATAGCCCGGAGCGTGCAAACCCGGGAAGAAAGACAGGGGGAACATGTCAGCCCTCTCAGCGGTACAGCACTGGAGGGATTCGTTCCAAGGTCAGTATTTCATAATGTGCTAGTAAGCGATGCATACTAGCACATTATGCCATTGCCTTGCAGGGTTTTTTGTTTTGTTTTTTTTTTTGCAACGTCCGCAGTTTACAACCGCTTTAAGTACAAGGTATTTGTTCTTTGCACATTTCCACTTTTCTTTGTTCCATAAGACTAGCAGTTATAAGGATAAAAGCAATATCATATAAAATACAGAGAGGTGGCAAGATGGAAGAAGAGACAAATAATGGCTATGTGTTGCAAAAAAAACTTTTAGAAATACTATTTATTTATTCATTAATATTTATACTGTTTTGTCTCTACAGGCAATGATCCTGCTTTTGTTTCTGTTATTTTCCTCAATCTGTTGTAGAAAGCCCCAACATGAATTCAGCTAAATGCATTTGTGTAATACAAACCTTTTCAACTGCTTGCTCCAGTTTCGAATTTAGAGCTTGTGACTTTTTCAGGTATTTGCTTACTTCATGAATATCACCATATGCTTCGAATTCTTCCACTTGTTTCCTGAAGTTTTCCAGCTCTTCAACAAACCTCTCACAGCGCAGCTACTCATCAGTAAAATAATATTGGAAAGTTAATGGTTACATGTCTATACATTTGCCTTTAAAGTATAATAATAATAATAATAATAATAATAATAAATTGGAAATTACAGTCTATACATGTTTTTGTACAAATGAAAATGATAATGGAAAAGAGCAGAACCTTAGCAGTGTATGTGTAAATAAATGTTATTTGGGAACAGGGATAGAAAAGGATGCTTTCCCTTGTGGATGCATAGATATGTAACAAAGGCCACTTTCACACTGAAGCGCTTCTAAACTGCCAGTAAAAACACTGAGCACTTTTGAAACGCTTTTCAGGCGCTTTTGAAGAGCTTTCCATTCATTTCAATGGGGGGGGGGGGGAGTTTTTCACAGCCCTGCCAGCACACTGCCCCAGTGTGAAAGTGTTCATTGATTTTAATGGAAATACGTTTTCGTGAGCTCTTTAGGCGCTGTTTTTAGCGTGAAAGCGCCTGAAAAGCGCCTCAGTGTGAAAGTGGTCTAAAAGCCACATGATTTGGTACACAATTTAAACAAGGGCACACACTGTTTTTCAGTTTAGCAACTCTTTCATGTCCCTTTATGGTGTTCTAATTTTTTTCAAATTTAGTAAAGTTTAACAATGTCCTTAAACTAACTGAAATTTCATTTTTGCTTTAAAAAACAGTATTGTAATGAATCTAGCACACTTTTTAAATAAGCAGTATAAATGCAATACCTTTTTTTCTACATAAAGCAGACAAGACTAGGTATGGTCTGGCAAACGTAACTCTATTTCTAAAATAAACCAAATGGTGACCACTTACACCATCATTAACTGACCATCCAGGCTCTTGTGCAGGAACATTCCCAGCATTCAGTGCACCTAAAGAAGCTCACTCCTGCCCTCTCCCCTCTGTTCATTCTGCCCCGTGGTTAGCCAATTGGTGGGGATCCTGAGGAGATTTAGAAGCATTCTCTAACTCAACATTTTACCTTTTGCCATTCTGAATGGAAGAGTGACACACCTGTCTCTAGCATTACATAGTCAGTTGAAGCTGACAATACCCAGTAAGCAAGCAAGATTTTGTTAATGTTGGAGGGTCAACAGATAGGCTCTCCCCTGTTTGTCCCACCTTGCTGTTAGCTGATTCAATGATTTGATTTTCCACAGGTGCATTTAATGCTAGGATTTGTGGAGCACAGGATAGTGCTGCCTGTTTACTCATTACTCCACAGCATCCATAATGGTCAGTTAACCACTTGAGCTCTTTGGGCATGTCCTGTATGTCCATAGAACCAGACAAGTACTATGCCTGATGGGAAATTCCAGTCTGGTTGCGTTGGAAACTTTGGCACACTCCCCTAAAGTATGTCATATTGTTAAGTAATCAGGAGGTCTTCTCTTCCCCCATAAACCCCTTATGCTGTTCTTATATAACCCTGTATTCCCTCCAGGAATGGATACCCTTGTTACTTTCTGGGAATGGTCCCAACGGGGTGTCATTTGTGTATATGAACAATAAACAGAGACAGAGTAAAACCTATCCCATCCTATCAAGTTTTCCATTCTTCAAATTAAGCACTTTTCTGCCCGAAGCACTTATTTGGCAGACAATACAAACCTGCAAACTTAGGGTATGATCTCCCTTCTGTACAGTGCACTCACAACTCTGCCTAGTGGGCTAGGTTCATTAAATAAGGGTTTTTAAAATAAAGGGGCAGTTGTCCTTTAAAAGGCTACTAAAGGCTTAAATGTGCACCAACATGAGAAAAAGATATATGCTGTTGTATTATGTACAGAATGTAATCTAAGTACAAAGCCAGTAAAAAAAAAAAAAAAGCAAAGTAGCAGTTGCACCTCCTTGCACCTCGAGAGCTATGCTCTAGTCCAGGGGTCTCCAAACTTTCCAAGCAAAGGGCCAGTTTACTGTCCTTCAGGCTTTAGGGGGTCGGACTGTGGCCAGTGGGAGTACAAAATGCCCCGGAATCAGTGCCCCATCATGGTTTTAATAGGAGGCATAGTGCCCCATTGTTGATATCAATTAGAAGTGGTGTCAATAGAAGGAATGTGCTCCATCATTGGTGTCAGTTGGTAGAGTAGTGTCCCATTGATGGTGTCAGTAGGGGGAATGGTGCCCCGTCATTGGTGTCAGTTGGTGGAGTAGTGCACCAAAGGCCAGAAAAAGACAAGCAAAAGGCCACATCAGGCCCCAGTTTGGAGACAACTGCTCTAGTCTATACCTACTGCAATGGAAATGTAGATGATTCAAAATCACCAGCTGAGACCCTTACCTACTATGTGTCTGTTCCCCATCTAAAATATGTAGTTACATAGTTAGTTTGGCTAAAAAAAGACACCAGTCCATCCAGTTCAACCAATATCATGCTGACAAAATAGTTTATATAAGATCAAAGCAGCACTGCATCGAGGAAGCTGAGAATATGTTTTCTAACCTTTAGTCCATCTTGATACTCTTTGGACTTTTCATGCATTATCTTTCTGTGCTCTTCAAAGATTGCACCCATGCGGTCATGCCACTGAAAAGTGTCGTTGTTTAGACGAATATCAGCAGGGGACTGAGTGACGTAATCTACAAGGAAAGTCAGGCGGTTTTTGGATTCTACCAGTTTACTTCCCAAATCTAGCATGTCTTGAGCTTCAACTTTCTGGATGTATTCCTGTTTTTAAAAAAACGCATTAATTAATTAATTGCAACTGAACCTCTGCACAATGTATTTACAGGTGAAAACTGTTGAATGAATTTATATTGAAAAGCTCTATATGCTAAACACATGTTGTCAGTCATCCTAAATTCTACAAGGCTTGAAAAAATGTGTCATTCATTAAGTCATAATGCTGCCTTTATACCTTGTAATGCACCCTTCTTTCATGACCTATTCTGAAAGCTGTGATTGCTTCAATTAAAATGTATAGCCCTTTTTCACAGAACAACAAAGACATTATAAATGTCACTTTCTCCTATATATGTTGAATGTGGCTATATACTGTATACACTACAGGTGCTTACACACACCATATTTGAATTTTATCTATGCGCCACAAGAAAATGTTAAACAGGGCCACTGATGCCATGACACATGGGTGCTGATTTATAAAACGGGGGGAAAAAATAATTAAAGAGGGGTTTTTAACTATCAGGATCATCAGCAAGCGACTATAAATCATGTTTAACTTTTCTATAAACTGAAAGGTGAGACCTGATTGGTTATTATCACTTTTTGTTCAAATTTTATTCTCCCTTCTTGTTGTAGGTATGTGACCAGGGTCTCAACTATGCTACCTGTCCTGTGCTGCCTTTCTAATTTTTCTGCACAAAATCGGAAAATAAATACAGTACTGAACTGGTGCAGAGCCTGCACCAAAGCACACTTTCCATCCCTTTATACAGACAGGGCCGTTTTTAAGGCAGGGCAAAAGGGGCAGCTGCCCTGGGCCCTGTCATTGTTGTGGGGCCCAAAGCAGCTGCCTCATACTTGCCAACTATCCTGGTTTAAATTCCCTCGTCCCTTGAGGCTTCAGTCCTGTGCTGTGTCCCAATATCTCAGTGTGAAGTGCTGCTAATGCTGCCCAGCTCTGCCCTATTGTGTAAAGATGACTCACCTGCAGACCCTGTGTTTACATGTAAATTACTGGCATTCATATATAAATAGCGGCGGCATTGATATGTAAATAGCGGCAGCATTAATATGTATATCATGCCCCCCTGAGGTCATATCCACAGTAATCTCTAGCAACCAATCAACAAGCAGAAATCATGTGCTGTAATCTCTAGCAACCAGTCAGTGAGCTGTAATGATACACTGTAACCTCTGGCAACCAGTCAGTGAGCAGTAATGTTACACTGTAACCTCTGGCAACCAGTCAGTGAGCGGTAATGATACACTGTAACCTCTGGCAACCAGTCAGTGAGCGGTAATGTTACACTGTAACCTCTGGCAACCAGTCAGTGAGCGGTAATGATACACTGTAACCTCTGGAAACCAATCGCAATAGCTGCCTGATCTGATTCAGTAAACTGATTTTGAGTCTAGCTGCTATTTATTGTATGTCTCAGAGCAGGTGGAGAGCGAAACTGCATGTGGAGGGGAGGGCCCCCCCAAGAAAAGTTTTGCCCAGGGTCCAATCAATATTAAAGATGGCCCTGTATACAGATATGGCAAAATTGCTGTGGGTAGCAGCTATGTCAGCAGATAACAAATTGCCTTGGGTAATTTGAAAAGGTAGAAAGTTCCTAGCTTATTTTCACACATTTCTACCTCACACTATCTGTTCAAATAAACATATGAACAGAAGTAAAAGGGGGAGAGACATGGGCAGTGCTGGGTGACAATATTTTGACGGTGTACATGTGAGAAATCATTTTTTTTTTTAAATATATATTATCATTATGTTTTTGAATTTATACTTTAATATGGTGATTCTGCATTCATAAAGATTTTATTATTGTTAAATTTGAATATTGATACCTTTAGCTCCATGAGTTCCTGAGTATTTGGAGGAGTGCTTAGAGCTTTATCAGCAATCTTCTTAAAGTCATTACACAACCTGGAAAAAAAAGGGACATACAATTGTTATTGAATTTAGGATTGCAAAACACAAAAATGATCAGATAAAAAAATAAAGGAAGAGTATATGCTGGTATATTGCTTAGATAAACAAAGTGCATTGCATAGTAGTAGTAGTTGTAGACACAAAGGGGTTGATTTACTAAAACTAGGGAGTTCAAAAACGAGTGCAGTTGGTATGGTAGCCAATAAGCTTCCTGCTTCAGCATGTTTAATTAAGCTTTCACAAAAAAACAGGAAGCTGATTGGTTTCTATGCAGAGCTCCACCAGATTTTGCGCACTCCAGTTTTAGTAAATCAACCCCAAAGTATCAAGTTTATTTTTACTAGGCAACTGACATTTTGAATGCCAACCCCAGTAAATTTATATTTACAATTCTGAAGCACTATTGTATAATACAGTTTACCTGATTGGTCAATCAACCTGCATAATTTACATAATAAAGATTAACTCTTTAATCTGGTTTGTATACATCTAAAATTAAGAGTGAAAAAATCAGGGACCAGGGGCGGACTGACCATTCCGCCACTCGGGCACTTCCCGAGGGCCCGGGCCACTAGGGGGCCCCATCAGGGTTGCCAGCCTCAGTAAAACCAGGGACAGTATGTAAAAATCTGTGTTTTTTTTTTACATCTGTTTCTGAAATGTCTCTTACTGACATCCTTTTGGTCTAAAAATGCAGAGATTATAGCTGCCCCACCTCTCCAGTATCTTCTCAGCCAATAGAAACATGTCTGTGTATACTGTGTGTACATGTATGTGTATACTGTGTGATTGTATACTGTGTGTGTGTATACTGTGTGGCCCCATAATCTCTGATTGCCCGGGGGCCCCATAATTTCCTATTGCCCGGGGGCCCCTTAATCTCCTATTGCCCGGGGGCCCCAAGACTTGTCAGTCCGCCCCTGTCAGGGACCTTGGAAAACATTTCACATTCTTGCTTAAGATTGTAAGCAAGAAGAGTGGGCTAGTTTGAGTAACAGATCTTTTGTCCCTCTGTGCCTAAAATATTTAAATTTTGGATGTTTGTCTGACAGCAGTGGGTTGAGGCTCAATAGTTGTTTCAAACAGAGCAGATGTTATTAGGTAACCCTTGAATACCATTTAATATTTCTCTGATGTACTATGGCGAGGGGCAAAAGAGAAGTACTGTAGACATCTTTTGCTACCGATTATGAGGAAAATAATTGCAATCAGACAAGGTTTTCTACGCTGACTGATCACTTTTTCCCCAGATGAGCCTCACCAGGGGCATCTGCAGGTAGCTATATGACCTTGGATCATTGTCCAACTTGAAGAAACACAGTTGTATTAAGAGACTGCGGTCTATGGTTCTCGGGCACCTTAATCACTTGCCGACCACGCTATAGCCAAAGGACGGCTACAGTGCGGCCGGCTAGTTCTGGGCCGCTCATATGATGGCGTGCCGTGATCGCACCCGCTGCAGGGCGCCGGTGGCGCGCTCTGTGCTCGCAGTTTCTGGAAGACACTGCTGATCACAGATTGAGGTAAAGAGCCAATCAGAGGCTCTTTACCACGTTATCAGCTGTGTCCATCACAGCTGATCACAGATGTAAACAGAAGCCAGTTATCAGAACTCCTTACTTCATGCTGACAGCATGAGGAGAGGAGAATAGAGCCGATAACCGGTTTCTCTAAAAGAGACACGTACACTGATAATCAGGTACTGTGTCCTGATTATCAGTGCAGTCCCAAAAGTGCCCTCCAGTGCTGCCAATCTGTACCCACTGTTGCTGTCAATCAGTGCCCACCAGTGCCTCCTCATCAGTGTCACCTATCAATGCACACCTACCAGTGCCCATCAGTGTCACCCATCAGTGCCCATTAGTGCCGTCTATCAATGCCTCCTCATCAGTGCCCACCAGTGCCACCTCATCAGTGCCCATCAGTGCAGCCTGTCAGTGCCCATCAGTGCAGCCTATCAGTGCCCACCATCAGTGCAGCCTGTCAGTGCCCACCATTAGTGCAGCCTATCAGTGTCCATCAGTGCAGCCTCATCAGCGCACATCAGTAAAGGAGAAAAATTATCTGTTAGCAAAATTTCTAACAAACTATGAAAAAGTTTGGGTTTTTTTTCAAAATTTTTGGCCTTTATTGAATTATTTAGCAAAAAAATAAAAAACCCAGTGGTGATTAAATACCACCAAAAGAAAGTTCTATTTTGGGTACAGTGTTGCATGACCATGCAATTGTCATTCAAAGTGCGACAGTGCTGAAAGCTGAAAATTGGCCTGGGCAGGAAGGGGGTATAAGTGCCCAGTAGGCAAGTGGTTAAATAAAGTGCCCAGTGCTTTTGTATATATTTTCTTTATACATTTGTTTTAGGACTAAAAAACATGTTTTAGGTCTTGGTATGTCAAACATGAATTACTACATGGGAATACAATTTATTATATTTACAATTCCAGTCAGCAGGTTGAGATTTGTGTATCTATGATCAAATGTAAAATCATATATTCACTTCTACATCAAATTTAATTTAGGGCCATTTCACACCACATGCAGTCCACTGCAGTTTTTTTTTTGCATCAAAACGCATGGAAAGTAAGTTATATGGTTTTCAATGGCATATATAAACAAAGAAACGGCGCTGGAATAGACGTGTGCAATATTGAACGAGAAAAAGAAAACACAAAAAATGTGCAGCTGCTGATAAGAAAGTGCTATAACCTTCAAAAAATGCTCAAACCAATAAAACAGCGCTGGCAAACAAAAATTGTGACAAAATAATAAATGATCCCACAAAATTGACAAACATCAATAATGTGTGTGAAGTGGTTACATGTCTGACACAAACCAATCCCATAAAAAATAAACTAGCATCAAATAATATGTGTGATAAATTATTACATAAGTGACATGATTGAATAATAACCATAAAATTATTTCATAGATACCAAAATTGAATAAGTGATCAATGTGGTAAGAAAATATATAAAAAAAAAAAAAAAAAAAAAGAATGTGAGTAAGTCCAGTTATTGTCCCAAAAAAACAACAATTTCAATGGCATAGTTCACACCAGTGCATTCCAGTTCCAGAAAAGAAAGTAGAACATGCTGCATTTTTCCTGCACTGGACTGTACTGGAATGCTGTAAAACCCATCAAAAACGCAATGGAACACACCAAAAACACACTAGAACGCACGTCTTAATTTAAGGCTAAGAAAAAAGAAGGGGAACACATGTACTGGACTGCATCAAAAATGCACAAAAAACACATCAAATACACACTGGAATGCATCAAAAACACACCCAAAACGTGCATGCAGAAAAGCATCTGCAACGTATCTGGACTGCGCTTCTATGGTGTGAACAGGTCCTTAATTCTATTCTATTTAGGACCAGTTCACACCACATGCAGTCCAGTGTGTTTTTGTTCTGCATCAAAAATGCATGGGAAGTAGGTTATATGGTTTCCAATGGCATAGTTCACACCAGTGTGGACAGTTCCAGGGCTTTCCAGTTCTAGGAAAAAAAATAGAACATGCTGCATTTTTCCTGCACTGGGCTGTACTGGAACACAGTAAAACACATCAAAAATGCACTGAAATGCACTGGAATGCATACTAAAGCACCGGACCCCAGTACAGTGAAAAACAAAACAGGAAAAAAAAAAGAAAAGCATCTGGAATGCATCGGTAACGCATCAAAAACGCACCAGAATGCATCAAAAACGCATTAAAAACGTGCATGCAGAAACGCATCCGGAACAGATCTGGAGTGCGTTTTTGTGGTGTGAACCAGCCCTTATCTGAAGGGTCTTGATGTTTTAAAATGTTTTGAAGTTTGGAAAAAAAATTCTTCCTTGAATACTGTGACACATATTCACCATGACCTGTGACTATGCACTGCTGTGTCATACATTTCACAGAGCCTGCCTTCTGAACTACAGAGATGGTGAGAAGAGCAGTCAGTATAGGAACCACTACAGAAAGGTACCATGGGATATGTAGTTCTTAGAAATCAAAAGTAAACCAAATGAGGGGAAAATAAGCTGCAAAGCATGCAGGGCATTCAGAAAGTTGTGGCAAGAGATGACCAGCAGACATGCAGCACTTTAACCACTTGACCTCCGGAAGATTTACCCCCCATCATGACCAGGCCATTTTTTGCGATACGGCACTGCGTTATTTTAACTAACAATTGCGTGGTCATGCGACACTGTACACAAATAAAATGTATGTCATTTTTTGCCCACAAATAGAACTTTCTTTTGGTGGTATTTGATCACCACTGCATTTTTTTTTGTACTATAAACAAAAAAAGACTGACACTTGGGAAAAAAATATATATTTTTTACTTTCTGCTATAAAACACATCCAATAAAAAAATGTAAAAAATTTTATTTCTTCATAAATTTAGGCCAATATGTATTCTGCTACATGTTTTTGGTAAAAAAAAATCCCAATAAGCGTATATTGATTGGTTTACGCGAACAGTATAGCATCTACAAAACTATGCGATATATTTATGGAATTGTTAAAAAAAAATTATACTAGTAATTGCAGCAATAAGAGACTTACAGGGGAACTGCGATATTGCGGTGGACAATCGGACACTAACTGACCCTTGTGACACTTTGCGGGAACCAGTTACATTAATACAGTGATCAGTGCTAAAAATATGCACTGTCACTGTACTAATGACATGGGCTGAGACGGGGTTATTTCTAGGGCAATCAAAGGGTTAACTTTGTGCCTAGTCAGTGTTTTTTCATGTGTTTACTTGTCTGTCCTTAGCTGAGTAGAAAAAAAAATATGGTTTATAGAACTCAATAGCTGACTGCATATGAAAATACAAATATTATCCACACATAGAACAAATGTCAAAAATCAACCTAGCACACTTTGACATTTGCTCTATGTGTGGATTTTATTGCTTTAATTAACCACTTCAATACAGGCACTTTCTGCCCAGGACAATTCTCAGCTTTCAGCGCTGTCACACTTTGAATGACAATTGCGCAGTCATACAACATTGTAACCCAAAGTAAATTTTTATAATTTTCTTCCCACAAATAGAGCTTTCTTTTGGTGGTATTTGATCACCACTGGTGGTACTAATGGACACTGATGAGGAGGCACTAAGAGGAAGAATTGATGGGCACTGATGGTCACTAATAGATGACACTGATAGGCAGCACTGATGAGGACCTACTGACAGGCATTACTGATAGGCACTGATTGGCATCTGTGAAGGGCACTGACAAGTGTTACTGATGGGCAGTGATTGGCACTTTGATGGGCACTAATTGGCGATTTGGGTGGGCAGTCATTGGCATTGTGATGGGCACCTCTGATGGGGGGGGGGTGCTGATAATCAATGTGCTATCTACAGATAAGCTATGGATCATAATAGAAAATGTTATAAAACCAAGTCAGACACACAGCGGCACATAACAAAGGGGCAGAGATGCTGGTGACATCATTAACCTAACATTGCCAGATGGCCAAATTAAGTCACTAATGTCACCAGCATCCCAGTCCCTGTTACATGCAGCTGCAGGGTGGATAATTCCCCAGCCATAGCTAATTGGGCATTTGATAGTTTCCTGTGGGTTTGGGCTGAACTAAATTTGGCCTAAACCTTTGTTCATCGTCCAATCCTCTTTTATGAATCACCAACAAGGGTTTATCAGATTATAACAGCTTCAGTGGATGTATGGCCAACATTATTCAAAGCACCCATATCCAACGTTGACGCTACAGAAACCCCTTTACCTATAGAAATATCTGAAAACCTGATTTCCAGCCTCAAATTAACCTTTTTTGCAGAACCCAAAACCTGGCCTCTACAAAAACTACTTCAACCCTTTTGCTGCCAGGCTCTGTAATCCATTTGTGCTCCATGTGGCAAGGCTATTTTTGCAATTTTGTCCATTGCTTTTTTATTTTTCCCTTACAGATTTCAGAGTTTGTTAAAGACCCCCCCCCAAACCATATATTTTCTGAAAGCACATGACCAGTAGAATACAAATAAGGTGCTACTGATTTTTAGGGCACAATGCGTAAATGTTAATCGAAACAATATTTTTGTTAAAAATACACTAAAATCATTAGCAGATAAAAACACAGTACATTTTACAAAATTTCTACTAAATATAAAAGTTCAACCTGTATTGAGTTAATAAATAACAAATATTTGTAATTTTTCAATTTACACCTTTTTGCAAAATGGTGAAAGCTGAATGTATGCAATAATGTAAATAACCACATTTCTCTAAAAATCTGAAGGTTTTCATTGTTCCTTACTTTTAAGGCACCACGATATTTGTGCAAATGTTTATCAAAACAATATATTCGCTAAAAATACACTAAAATCATTTTTAGCACATACAAACACAGCAAATTTTACAAAATTCCTGCTTAATTTCTACTAAATATAAAAGCTTAACCTGTATTGAGTTAATAAATAACAAATATTTGTAAATTTTAAATTGCTCCTTTTTGAGAAATAGTGAAAATCAGACGTACGCAAACATTTCTTGAAAAATCTGGAGGTTTTCCTTTTTTCACTTACGGCTTTTAGAATTTGTAAAAGAACCCCAAACCATAAAAAGAAGGTGCTACTGATTTTTAAAGGCCCCACAATATTTTCGCAAATGTTTATCAAACTAATATTTTTTCTAAAAATATACTAAAGTCATTAAAAGTGGATTCATGCATGGCAAAATGGACAAATCTCCTGCTAAATTCCTACTACATAAAAAAGTTAAAACTGTATTGAGTTAATAAAAACAAATATTTGTACATTTTAAACTACACCTTTTTGTGAAATGGTGAAAACTGAAGGTACGCAAAACTAAATAAAAACAATTTTATCTAAAAATACAGAAGTTAACATTTTTCACTTACAGCTTTCAGAATTTGAAAAAACTCCTCGATCTAGACATTTTGGGCACTTTCACACTGGGGTGGGCGGGCATCAGTGTTTTTGCTGCGCTTTTCAGCCACTAATGGGGTGCTTTTAACCCCCCCCCCCCACGCTAACGGCTGAAAAAGGGTTAAAAGTGCCTGCAAAGTGCTGCTGCAGCGGCGCTGCCCACTGATTTCAATGGGCAGGGGCGCTTTAGGAGCGCTCCTAACGTGCCTCAAAGATGCTGCTTTGCAGGACTTTTTTTTAGCGTCCTGCCAGTGCATCGCTCCAGTGTGAAAGCACTCGGGCTTTCACACTGGAGTGACAGGAGAGGGGCTTTACAGGTGCTATAGCGCCTGTAAAGCGCCTCAGTGTGAAAGTAGCCTTTCTGAAAAAAAAAGTGCTACTGGTTTTTTGGGCCCTGCAAAAATTGCGCAAATGTTCATCATATCACTATTTTCACTAAAAATACACTAAAATCATTAATAGTGCACATAAACACAACATAACTTACAAAATTCCAGCTAAAATACTACTAAAGCATCGTGCACATGTGGCATATTAAAGTGTATGGCCATGGAGGCTCATGTTTACCCGCACAGGTGTTCCATGCATCCCGGTACAGGCAGTCCCATTGATGTCAATTAGGATGCCACGGCTGCACAGGCATAGCCTGAACGCAGACAGTGTGAGCTCAGGGACATGCACACAGACCCCATATCTCTTTTTTTGAGACAGAGAAAGGGACTGAATATAGTCCCTTTATCTGTAGCACTTTACTTGAATGAATAAGGAATCTCATTCATAAAATGACAGTTTGATACATAGTAAAACTCGCAGTTTAGTATGTATCAGCTGTCAGTGGACATTGGAGCAATCACTGCCTATGCCCACTGTACTTACAGGGACTGGAGCTGGTAAACACTTTTACCAAGCCCCCCTAAGCCCCAACTTCACCCCCACCCGCACCGCCCCCCCCCCCCCCCCTCCGTGCTCCTCAGTCTGACAGCTCGCCGGAGCTCAGTGCGGGCAGCAGCTGAAGGTGGCGGGAGGGGAAGGAGGGATGCCGCTGGAGCAGTGATGGATCGGGGGGGTGGGGACAGTACAGGGGGGGTGACTGGTGGGGGGGACACATCTGGAAAAATATTGTACAAAAAAGATGAAAACCTTCGGCAGTTCTTCCACCAATGGAGCGCTTGGGGGTTGATTTACTAGAATTGGAGAGTACAAAATCTGGTGAAGCTCTGCATAGAACCAACCAGCTTCCAGGTTTTTTTTTTTTTTGTCAAAGCTTAATTGAACAAGCGGAATCGGAACCGATTGCCTACCATGCACAGCTGCACCAGATTTGATAGTAAACACAGATATAGGATATTGAAAGCACCCATATTTACCTACCCTAAACTACACAGAGAGAACTAGCTCGTAGCCCACGTTCACATTGGGCCGATTTGACATGTCAAATCGCATGCCAAATCAGAATGATATTGCCAGCAATAGCACCGTCCAAATCGGTGCGGCGCCGCACCGATTCCCAAAAGTAGTTCCTGCACTACTTTTGGCCACTTCGGGGGCGATTTCAATAGACATCTGTGCAGGAACGCGCACAGATGTCTCTGAAATCACTCCCAAAGTCGGACTGACATGAGGGTTTGAAATCATGCGAGTTCAGCTGTTCAGTGTGAACCTAGACTAAGCCCCCATTTCATTGCGGCTTGGGACTTCATACAACAGAAGTCTATGCAAGTCGGCATGAAATCAGTAAAAAGTAGTGCACTTTTTCAAAGTCGCTGCGATGCAATTCCTGGCAAGATGAACAGTTCCATTGCTGACAATGGAGTGCAAATTTTCATGCGATTTGGAACTGTCAAATCGCATGACAAATCACACTGGTGTGAACGGGGGCTTGAATTTGCTTGTTAAACCTATTTTGAGTTATACTTTGATTCGTATTACAAAGACATTGTAAACTATTAACTGTTTATAATTCAATGTAACAATTTCCACAAAAATCATTACTACATAGATCAATTACCAGGATATTACATGGCAAATTCTTATTAAAGCCAAAATGTTCACCAGAAAAAAAAAAATTTAAATAGACATCCGCTTAGATCTCACCTTCTATTAGCCTCCCGGTGATCTTTAAACATTTTCTCTATCAGTTTTCCACGAATCGCCTCTGAACGTTTAGCCAGAGCTCTGATTAATTCATCACAGTGGAGCTCAAACATCCCTAAGCGAATAATCTGAGAAAATAGAAAAGCTAGCATAATTAGTGTTTTCATGCATCTTTTACAGTACAGACAAACAGCAAAAAAAATAAATTACAGCTTTATTCTAACTTACCTGTAATGAAGTATGCCCCACATTGTACAGGCAGCAGGATCCTATAGAAATCTTAACTGCAGCAATATCATATTACTATCTCTGAATTTTCGGTGAACACAGGGGTTAGTGGCTTTGGGTAGTAGCGTAATGCAGGGCACAGGGGCGCCACCCCCCCCCTAATCCATGCTTCTGGCCCCCTAATCTCCATGCAGGGCACCAGACGCATGGATTTCAGTGGGGTTTTTCTTTTTTTGGAGCACATGATTGGAGCCTAAGGCTCTAATTGGCTTAAAAAAAACGTGGGCTTGGGTGCAGAGATTAAAACCCTTTTAATTTAATTTAAAAAAAAAAAGAAAGTTTTGGCTGCCATTCCACCTTAACATCCAAACACAAACTAACACATTATCACTACTATACTCTTAATCTACATTCCATATCTTTATCTTTCCTAAGGAAAAACAAAAAAGGACATTTCAACCATCTACAATAATAGTGTTTTTATAACTTTTCTGGTGTTTAAAAAACTGGAACACGTTTGCTAACAGTCAATAGAATAATTATTTACCTTTCTTGAACTGTAGTGTATTTCATCTGTAAGTTTTTGATACTTTATGGCCTCTCTCATTATTTCCTCAAATGTATGCTCCTCTGTCAAAAAGTGATCAACATCTAAATCTGCTTGCTTGGTTATCAGGAGGTTGTATTTGTCATATATTTTCAAGTGTTCTTTTGGCAAAAAACTTTCCAAAGCAACAAATTCTTTTACTTTTCTTTTGTGATTTTCCAAAACGTCCTCTAGGATGATTGGCCTCAAAGTTGTCTTTGACACATCGTCCTGATTGGATGATAAGGTATAGTTGATATGGTGAAATGAAAAAAAAATCAACATGTAACTATTGCACTTTGCAATGCAAATTTATGAGTAGATCCTTTTAATATGTATCAGTTGACTGTAAATTGCTAATGAAGCACTAGAGAGAAAGTAAAGTCAGTGAGTAGACACAACGTTCAAGCAGTTTTGTTGTCTACAGTTCACAGCTTCAGTTTACTTGAAACAAACAGTCAAATGAGTGTATTTAACTAAACTTTACCTAAGATAAATTGCATTGCGATTTCCTTCTTATAATGCTAGCTGTCTGGCTGTTACGATGCTCAAAAGCTGGTTTTACAATTTTCTAAATTACTGACTTGAACCAAGTAGGCGTTCCAGAATAATAGGCCAAAAGTTCTTATCTGTACATTTGTTCTACAACGTATGTTAGAGACTTAAATTATTGAAAAAGGTCCAGCAAGACAGTCAGGCAACTAGCATGTGCAAAATGCAATAGCAGCCTCCATGCTTTGATCAAGAAAAGTAAATGGCCCACAACAAAACTGATACTACACAACAAAACTGATACTACACACACTGGAGAGATTTACTAAAACTGGAGCACTCAGAATCTGGTGCAGTCGTCCATGGTAGCCAATCAGCTTCTAACTTTAGCTTGTTCAATTAAGCTTTGACAACAAAATCTGGAAGCTGCACCAGATTTAGCATGCTCCCATATTAGTAAATCCCCCAATTGTGACTGATTTGAAAAAAATTGAAAACCTTCACTCAAAAAGTAAAGTGAGTAAATATGCACTTTAAATATCCAGTCATGTAAAAAACAAATTCCTGTTTACTTTGCATGCCCAATCATGTGCATATGCTCTTCACATTGAAGTAAATTGAAGTAAATATACACAATTTGTGGAGCCAAAATTCCTTTAGTAAACCAGCACAGTTTAATAATGAAATATTACCATCTGCTATTCTCTGTTTTCAACAAACAATTGTTACAATTATTCCTATTGATTCCTAATAACAACGTGCTTACTCAAAGTATAACCCATTTTTCAAATTCTTACACTGCAAACATGTGTACTGAATCTTTGTTCCTAATATTAAATACGTTTTCTCTAACACTCCTGGAACTAATATTTTTTATGAAGTTAGAGAGCCAGGGGGTGTTTTTGTTTTTATTCACCCCTCTGTAGATGGATAAAGAAACCAAAAGACAACTATACCTGTTTAATAAACTCCAGAGCTGGAAAATCTAAAGAAGAAAAGCCTAAACTGACGGCACTAAGCTGGTGTTATCGATAGTCGCCTATGCATCTTAGAGCCAGTCATGCTGGGTGCTTTGAACCTAGCAGGGCACTTATGCATAAATTTACAATACTAGATAGTACAGATGGTGTGCCGGTTAGCATCCCTGAGTAATGCGTGTCACTTTGCTTCATTTTATTTTTTTCAAAGCTTGTAAAAAATACTCTGTAGACTCTAGTGTAAGTCCTGAAATATCAATGTCAGCACTGGACAGCTCATGGAAATACTGCTGCTTATTAATCACAGGGCTCCCTTTTTTAATTGAAGTGTTAAATTTGATTTTATATTATTAACATATACATTTTTTGCAAGATCAGGTACAATATTTTTAATATTTGATAAATTAAATTCTAAGTAGCTCATGAAGTGTAGAGTGATAATTATAGCAGTTATACTATTTTATCAATCTTTAGTGCGTTCATTTTATTTTTCATTAGATACAGTTCAAAAGTATTGCCAATTCCCTTTAATATACATTCATTTACAGTGAACACCTAAAGGCAGCACAGGTACTTGAGACATTTGCCTGCTTAAAATCCTGCTTACAGTTTAGCAGGTTTATCCTAAGCACCTTCAAACACACGCAGCAGTTTCCAACAAACTTGATATTACAACTTAAAGTGTTTCTACACCCAGGACCCTGCATTCACTATATCTGGTCTCCCACAGTACACAGAACATGGAAATGCAATTATTTTAGTAAATATAAACTGCAAAATACCTTTTTTCATCAGTAGAATATAGCAGTCTTGTGACTTCTATCAGTGTCTGGTTAAAGCTTGTAGGGGGAGTTTTCATTCTACTCTGACTGCCCCATGAGGCTGCAGGACACCTGACCCTATGCCTTGACAGTGCTGATTGGCCCTGTGCTGTTCACATGCACCCTCCCAAGAAAAAAAAACTCTCTAGCGATACACACCAAACTTAGCATGTGCAGAGTGCCTCCAAGGCTCTGTACTATCAGGAGATGGATTAGGGACAGTGGAAGGGAAAGATCAGAGAAGCCAGGATCTAACAGCCTTTTTACACAGGATTAACCCCTTAGGTTCCACAGTGGGTATAACAAGCATGTTTTACTGCATATACAGACTGATTTTACTGTTGTGGGTTTAGTCAGACTTTAATGCACCAACTATTTCACATGAACACACAAAAACTATGCAGCTAGTGCCTAGAATAAAAACCAAGAGCCCAGTGCTGCCACAGGCTAACTAGTCTGTGACTTAATCTAATGAGCAGCACTACTTCAGTGTTCTAAGGGCTCATTTAAAAATTCCTATAGTTTATAACTATTATTTTTGTAGCGTCTATTTCATTTTTCATAGTTGTTCCAGCATATAATTTACATACATAATATTTTATACATGACACAAATGTTACTAGCTTGGAAGTATGTTGTGAGTCAAAGTCATTTTGCTTCTACTTCATAAAACATGGACACATTTTAGCTCATGAAAATGTTTTATAATTCATTATATACCTATAATATTCTTCACATGAATGATTTGTTTTTAAGGAGTTGACAAAACTATCAATTACCTTTTGCCTATTTAATTTCCTAAAAGCACCCATTTAATGCCTTAACTTTTATATAAAAGCAGATTTTTCTCAAGCTGATAGGAATACACTGAATTGAATTTACTTACCCATTCAGAATAGAGCTTTGTTTCTACTCTTGGCACAAGACTTACAGCTTTAATCATCACATCATAAACATTGAGCAGCACAGTTTCATAATCATTAAAGTCAGGTTCAAATTGAATTGAAACATTGTCTAGAATGAGCCTCATTATAAAACCTGGATGTTCGTAGGCACGAACTGAATCCTGGAAAAACAACAACATTGCAAGTTATTTACCGGTATTTATTTTTATTTTTGATGTGTCAAATATTCAGTACATTTTTCACTGGCGCACAGAAACATTTCATTGAATTAATTTGTTTATATCTACTGCATGGCATGTCTCTAAGGTCATTTATACTGTAATTAATTTTATTTAGTACACAGATGGCCACCTAAATCGAAAGGAAACAATTCGTAAAATACTCATGCACATAAGCAATTTTAGATTATTTATTTATCAATAAATTAACAGGCAACAGAATTGAGTACAAGATAATGATGTCAAGTCATATTTGCTAGAACTGTACTAAGATTGCTAAATGTATTGATGCATTATAATGCAGTCTGAAACCATTCACTGCCCATTAATAGAGGTTAACACAGTTATTAAGGTAGTGAAAAGTGCAATTATTGCTTCATTATTGATTATGAGAAAAAAATGTACATAAATGCAGATGGTGTGACTGATTTACTAATGGTGCTGAAAATCTTCACACACCGGCCAAATGTCGGACGACAACGGCCGGTTCAAAAGAAACCGGGCAACAATCGGCCCGTGTGTACGGATTGGATTGTTAGTACAGCGGCTCCTTCTGGTCCTTTAGGTTTTTTTCGTTCAACCCGCTGGGTTGAGTGAGAAAAAAAAACTTGTAGTGTGTACTAGGCTTAAATTGTGTGAATATTCACTTCAATTATCCAATCACATGAAATGAAAATTCCTTTTCACTTTGAATATCCAATCATGTACAGAAGAAATAAGTAAACAGGAATATGCTTTTTCTATGACTGGATAATTTAAGTGAACATTCAAACAATTTAATGTGTGAAGATTCTTAACTACCTTAGTAAATCATACCTTTTGCTTTAGCTTTCTGTTTATCACTACTGCCTGGAATGTAGGAGGGGAGCGGATCTCTAAAAAAACCTTGTGCACAAGAATAGAAATAAGTGCAAACAAAAAAGAATTAAACACAGCTGTTCAGCAAGGACCTCAATTGTGTGGATTGGGGAATCGTGACAGTTTTTTTCATTCAACCGGCTGGTTTGACAAAAAAACTACTCATCTATGAGCTGTCAAGTGCAATAAAACATCTACAACCATGCACAGAAATCCACATAAAAGACACAGTTACAGATATACTATATTATACATATACATTAAAGTTAAAAATCCATGTGCATGAAAAGGAAAACTTACAAAAAAATCTGTCTATGGGCAGGCTGGTTGTACTAAAGTCAATCCATTGATTGACTTCAGTACAACCAGCCTGTTGGGGTTTCATTGTATTCTAACGGCTGGGAAACCTCTCGTTGTCAGAATAAATTAGCGCAGCAGGAGGAATTCCCTCATCAACAATGACCCAAGCAAAATTATATATTGTATGGCTTACTTTGGTGTCCATATGATCATTTACCTGAAACTTTAAACACTAGAAACTAACTTTTTTGGAATGTTTACTTTTGCCAAATAACAAGACAGACGAAAAAGATCCCCATATAGGGAGAAAAAAACCTTCATATAATATGAAACACCATACTTAATTACATAATTTTTCTTAATTGAACTTAGGAAAAAGCAGAATATAGATAAAACAGTTACAAAAAATATGAAATGCCGTAACTCTTCCACACTAATGCCCCGTACACACAATTGGACATTCCAACAACAAAATCCATGGATTTTTTCCAAAGGATGTTGGCTCAAACTTGTCTTGCATACACACGGTCACACAAATCTTGTTGGAAATTCCGAACGTCAAGAACGCAGTGACGTACAATTCCAAGAAAGCCAAGAAAAATTAAGTTCAATAGCCAGTGCGGCTCTTCTGCTTGATTCCGAGCATGCATGGAACTTTGTGCATCGGAATTGTGTACACACGATCGGAATTTTGTTGTCGGAAAATTTGAGATCCAGATCTCAAATTTTGTGTGATGGAAATTCCGATGGAAAATGTCCGATGGAGCCTACACGCGGTTGGAATTTCCGACAACAAGCTCCCATCGAACATTTTCCATCGGAAAATCTGACCATGTTTATGGGGCATTAGAGATATAATAGCAAGGTCCAGAAGTTTAGTTGCCTTAACAGGCCAGCCACTATTTCCTTTTATGAGGAGTTCTTAAATATAAGCTCAGCACCACATGAATTAAATATACCAATTCTTGTGTAAAAG
Organism: Lithobates sylvaticus; assembly: GCA_028564925.1. NCBI lineage: Eukaryota > Metazoa > Chordata > Amphibia > Anura > Ranidae > Lithobates > Lithobates sylvaticus. Next base: position 141,343,965 of record CM053031.1, on the reverse strand, counting down.
TACAAAAAATTAAAAAATCTGAATATTTGATGAAGCTTATGTCTGGAAAAAATACCTCATATTTAAACTTCCCTCATGCAGAACACACCAAATATTTAAGAGCATTTTGAAGCGATCACACTTCTAGACCTCTTCCTAAAGAGATTGTATATTTTATGTTTGGAGCTTTACCAGTTATACAGGAAGCTTATATATAATTAGAATTTAGAAGCGTATCCCACCTGTAATCTAAAATTAATTTACAGATGTACCTGTAATCCTAGCATTTAATGAATTCAAATATAGGATTTTCTTTTATTTGTCTGGAGAAAAGTGTCCTTCTGTTACTGATTTACAGGGTCTCTTTCCCAGAACCACCAAAGAACTGCTGTGTTAACAGTGGTGTCAAGCAGTATTACTGCTCAAATATGCTTGGTTTTTTACTGGTCACCATCAGAAATATTTAGCTTTCTTTATGGATTTGTAAGGTTTAACTGTGCCTGAATGACATTATTCACACTGGACACCGAGTTTCCAAGGAAGGGCGGTGTCATTCAAACAACACCAATCAATGTTGCTTAGCAGTCAGAACTGCTTGGAAATGTTGGATAGGGAGACCAGTAGCTGGGCCAAGTGGCAATTTTAGAGAGTTTTTTTACTGTCTGAAAACAGAAAGCCTCATTATTACAATTTGAAAGCTAAATGTATTACATAAAGTGTGTCTTCATTCTACTCACTGGTGGCTGTATTATCAAATCGGTATAATCCTGCATAGATGCTAAAGCAAGACTTTGCAGCTGCTCCGTCATTAATGTAGCAGTACAATTGAAAAAAGATTCCATTCTCTTGCTGTTACTGGGAATTAGCTTTTTCTTGTTTCCTTGGTAATAGATGTTTTGAATTTCTGCAACCCATCTGTAAAAAATTTTTTTTTTATATTAACACATTGCATTCAGAATAAGAAAAATACAGCCCCACACTGCAAACACCATTATGCGGCGTACACGCGATCGGACTTTCCGGCCGGATTGTCCGGCGGACCTCCGAACGTGTGGACTTGCCCACACAAGCCCGGACTTTTCCGGCTGACTTTTCCGGCGGACAATCCGCCAGAGTTTTGGCCAAAGTCCACGGGACTTTTGAAATTAACGGACTTGCCCACACACGGACCAAAGTCCGTTCATTTAGAACGTGACTCCAGGCAGACGGGACTAGCGAAGGAGGTGAATGCCGCCGCCTCGATCGGCGACATTGACACCTCGCTAGCCCCATCACCTGGTATGGATTTAAAGGGGAATCCCTACGCCGAAAAAACTGCGTGGGGGTCCCCCCCGAATCCATATCAGACCCTTATCCGAGCACGCAGCCCGGCCGGTCAGGAAAGGGGGTGGGGACAAGCGAGCGTAGTGAACACAGGAGGTTGCCTGCTTGGTAAAGTTGTCATTCAAAGATCACTTTGCATTTTCTCAATGAATGCAAAGCATTCTCAAATTCTAAATATCACAGAATTAATATGTTCATTATAAAGAGTAGCAGTAGTTTTACTGTTTTAAATTTTTTTATAAGCAGCACAGTTATTTACATGGAATCTAAAATGTTTCTATTTACGGTATTTCTTTACTAACTCTTAACTATTTAAATGTAATCATTGGATTTTTGTACTCAACACAAAATCCTTTAAGGAGAGATACATGATTTGGAGACAATTGGGTTTGCTTTGCTACCTACAGGTGGATTCAGACACTGGAATGCAGTGGAGAGCCTGGTATAACCCCTCCCAATCCAAGCATGCCTTAGTTTTGTAACAAGCAGTGGTAAAAGCAGGCATAAATATACAGAGAGACGGGGCCTGTGTTCTTTACCAAATACCAGGTGTGCATACAGAGGAAGCTGCACGAGAGACACCCTGTACAAAGGTATATATAAAAGAATGGGAGAGTAGCAGTCTCTGGAATAAGATTGCAGACACTTAGGACCGACCCTTGATAGTACTCAGAACAAGTGTCAAAGCCTAATTGCAAAAAAGTCAGGATTTGTCCCAAAAAGTATTTTTCTGGGGTAAACATGCTCTCCCACAGCAAGCAAAGTATGTCATCCATATGCAATGGTAGACATTGTTAATGTCAAAGATAATGAGTGACAGTACAGTACAAGAAATTTTTTTTTTTTAAATGTGCGAATCCATCAAAACACTATTGTACATAATGTATTCATATGTAAAAACAGAAATAAAGGACAGTCACCTGTTAATTAGCACATATAGGGTTTTTGTACACAAACATAAAACAAAAAACGAACAAAGCCACCAGAGCTTGTTAATAGACATCTGCACAGAATGTCAAATTATCTATGCTGGTATAGAAAATATAAGGAAAGTCCCAAGCTCAGGTAAATAACGTTAAAACTCTTGGTGGGTTTAGAATCGTAATAATCTATCCAGCACTAACTGTGGAGGAGCTAGGCTCGGATTGTCAAGCCAGATCTACCAAAGGAGGTTGAACTTTTTGACCACATTACGATGGAGATAAGCCAGTTGTTCTTTGAATAGAATCTGCCAGGAGTCTAATCAGGTCAGAGTATAACATCAGCGTGGGTCCTTCTACATCTATAAGGATTACCAGAATACCCTTTAAATTGATTCTGCAGAGCAAACAAGGTAGGGGAGGGGCAAAGATCAGGTTGTACTGATACCACAGACCCCCCAGAACTGTTTCGCCAGAGGATCTCTACACCTCAATACAAACCTGTCCAATTTGTTGTTGAATCTGGAAGCCAGGAGATCGACATCTGGTGTGCTGCACCTGTGCTGCAGGTTCTGAAACACTTCTGTGTGTAGACACCATTCCCCCAGGTCCAGGTACAGCCAGCTGAAATAGTCTGCCTACAAATTGTCCACACCTAGATAGTGAACAGCGGATAAGTCTGAAACATGAAGTTCTGCCCAGGATAGGATCCTTTCTGCTTATCCTGCTGCTGCAAGACTAATGCCGCGTATACACGGTCGGAATTCTCGTCGGAAAAAGCTCTGATGGTTTTCCCGTCGGAATTCCGACGGAATTCCGCTCAAACTGTCTTGCCTACACACGGTCACACCAAATTCCGACGGTCAATAACACCGTGGCATACAACACGTTCGACTGCACTATAAAAGGGAAGTTTAATGCTTCTGAGCATGCGTCAAATTGTTTCCGAGCATGCGTCGGAATTTTGCGTGTCGGAATTGCATACACATGATCGGAAAATCCGATAGAAAGGTTTTCCGTCGGAAAAATTAAGAACAGGTTCTCAATCCAAAGTCCGTTGGAAATTCCGACAGAAAAAGACCGATGGGCATACACACAGTGGGAAAATCCGATGAAAAGCACCCATTGGACTGTTTCCATCGGAAATTCCGACTGTGTGTACGCAGCATTATAGTTCCTCTGGGATGGTTGATGTATGTCACTGCTGTGGCTTTGTTCAGCTGGATGCCAATTGGAAGACCCTCCAGTTGGGATGTCCAGCAGTGTAGAGAAAATCAACTCACTTAAAGCTACATCATTTTAATTAGTAGTTGGGATTCCTCTCAAGTCCAAGTTCTTTGCACCAACAAGGTGTCTAGGACTCCTCCCAAGGCTGGCGTCCATTGTGATGATCTTCCAAGAGATTTGAAGGAAAGATTTCCCGAACTCCTAAGCTGAATTTCTGAGCCACCTGGCTAAAGACAACCTGATCCTTGGTGTCACACGAATATGTTTGGCGGAATTGAAGGGGTCTGGAGTGCATATTGGCAACAGGACAGCTTCAAAAGAGGCTACCTTAAGCCCCAAAACTCGTATGTGGAAACAGAGTCAATCAACCCTTGAAATGAACAGACTAAGATCAGAAAATTTGAAGTTTTCTTCAGACTTCTGAATGTTTAAAATCCAAATGAACCTTTGCATGGATGGAGACACATTGCTAGTCAGGACCTGTGCCAACTGTTCCTTTAAAAGGAGGCCCTGGGAGTGTAAAAAGATAAGAACTTGGGTTAAAAACTTGGTGGAAACTCATGGTGCCAAAGATAGAACAAATGCCATGGCCACAAACTGGAAGTGCTGAGGACTCACAGCAAAGAGAAAGAGTCGCTGATGTACTGGAAAAATAGGGACATGCCAGTACACGTACTTGATATCCACAGAGGTGATAAAGTCTCCTTGATAAATGTAGGCAAGAAAGACATGGTTGACTCTATCGATTTTTTGGACCAAATGAAGATATTCAGGGCTTTAAGACCAAAGCCTTTTCAGCTTTGAAACTGTGAAACAGTTGGAAAAAATCACTGAAAGGATCCCTGAACTGGGGTCATAAACCCCTTACTTCATGCTCTACATAGAGGTATGCTAATCTTAGCAGTGACACACAAAGTCTGAAAGACATGAAGTACGAACGTGGTTGGAAGTGGAACTCTAGTGTGTAGCCTGTTGAAACCACTTCCCATACCCAAGCATTTGCTGTCTGTCAAGGTGTCCTCAAACACAGATGCCCCCCTTATTTAAAAAGTGGTGGTGCCCTTCATGCCAAAGAGGATTTGTCTGGGGAATTTATGGCACAATGCATGTTGGAATGGGTGCTATTCTTGGGTTTGGCCTTTTCCTGGTCTCTGAATCTTACCAGTTTGAGGCCTAGGCACCGTCTTTCAAACAAAGAGTTCTCTGCATGTAAACTGATAGGAGACTCATGCAGGAAATAAGATGGGGAATATACACTAACTCATCTACACATAAGTGCAGGGTTATTGAAATAAATGAAAAAGTGCTGCACATAAGGGATCAGTGTGGAGGTAAGCTGGATGTCTTTTGATGAGTTTATACAATCTCCTAATGAAGGGCCTGCTAAATAATACAAGGTGTTTTATTAAGGCAGGATATTGTTGGATCAACTGCAGGAATAGCCCCTTTCTTTATAAAGACATCCTCAAAGACGTATTGTGCTGCAAAATATTTGAGAGATGTAAACAGTTTATCAAGAGTTTCCAAGTCAACATACATATTATGACTGCTTTGACCAATCAGAAGTGCTCTGATCTGTCCAGGAAGCCCTACAGAAAAGAGAGTAAGAAAATCCAGGATTTCAAATCCCCAGACCACTACATCAGCTGCATGGTCACTGACAGCTCATCACCCACAGAGGTAAGTACAGCGAGGCAAGGACCGGGGGCGGGGGGGGGGGTGGGCGGATGTAGGCTGTTATTTTTTTCTGAAAAGGCAAACTTAAACTTGAACAAACACAGTACATACAGGTCAGGAGAGTACCATAAAAGCAGAGCCCAGGCAGGCCCTGCAATGATCAAGTCTAGCAGAGTCTGGGTAAGGCCTCCAATGGTATTGCTGAGAATATGCCAATCCAGGTAGCTTCATAAAGAGACAAGCTAAAGCAGCATGTAGATAGATATAGTCTTGACTGAAGAACAAATAAATCTTGGAAAAAAACGGCTAGTAAAAACAATTAAAAACTTTTTTCAGTACAGACGCCCATCCTCCTAAGACACTAGCAAAAAATGGAGGCATGCTGGGAGTGGTAGGGGGTTTGTTTAAACATTGTAAATATATTGTCATTCACTTTTAAAACTCTTGTTCATCTGTACCTGCAAGCCACCTATATTCAGAAAAAAGGAATTTGAAGATTTGGAGGCAGGGTTGGTGCAAGGATTTTTGACACCCTAGGCGAAACCTCATTTTGCTGCCCCCTCCCCTTGGCTCCGCCCCTGACTTCATCCACTTTTCCCTGCCCATGTATATGGTGGAGGTGGAGGTGGCAGGGTGGATATTTTTTGCGGCACCTCGCCACTATTTCTTCAGCCATGGTCCACAGGCCCGCACCTGCACATCTGGACCCAGCCTGAAGACAAATAGTGGCAACACCAGCTCGCTTCCTCACACCAGCCTTGGTCCACAGGTGTATAGACAGGCTAGGGTAGTATATGAACAGGCTAGGATAGTATATAGAGAGGCTAGGACAGTATATGGACAGGGTGGTATATAGACAGGGTGGTATATGGACAGGCCAGGGTGGTATATAGCCAGGTCAGGATGGTATATGGTATACAAGTAAATGCGCAGTAAACTGGATCAAGAGGGATTTTTTTCACGCACAGTGCCAGATGACATGAGTCTGTGTGAAATAAAAACTATTAGGTCAGATCGCCTTCCAAAAAGGTATGTATACTGATCTTTTCTTTACAGGAATAGAGAGGTTAGTGTTAGATCCCTGGTGTCTATAGATGCAGGGATTTTAGTTTTTCCTTGGACTTCCACTTTAATACATTTTGATTTAACCAATAACACGTTTTGCCGCCTCACTTACTTTTTAAGTAGAATGTCTTTGGCAGCATCAATGTTTCTCATTACAAGGTTTTGGAAAATTGAAAGCTCCATTGACTCTTGCCGACTGTGGAATTCCTCAGTATCAATAAGTCGCAATTGCCTTTAGGAAAAAATAAAAACAGGAACTTTAAAAGCTGATGATGTGTAAGTATAGTCAAAGTAATAATTCTTCAATCTTTGCTTGCATGAACAAAAACTATGGCAGAATATCATCTTCTAGTAGTCAGTCATACTGGCAAAGACATCCTAAATAACTAGAGTATACAGCAACCTATCGATTAGGAGCACTTGTAAAAATATCATTATAATTGCATTGATATCAGGTTACCAGGTGCGATGCTACTAAACCATATCCCCTGAGAAAGTCAGAATTCTTACTATCCCTGACACTTGATGTCATATTTTAGTTAAATATAAGCTAATAAGAGTAACTTCACTTCTTGTGCAAGACGTCTAATTTCAGCAGAAACTTTCAAATTTTCTGATATAAACAGCGCAGATGACTTTGACTTTAATGTTTTTCACTGACATGGAACAAGCACAGAGATAAAGCAGTATTATACTCAAAAACAAAAATGTAATATATGGTAGCTTACTAATCCTTATGGCGGACCTTCAGTAATTTTTTCAACTTTCCATCTATTAAATCTTCTGCCCTTGTTGTTTTAACTTTGGATAGTAAAACAATTTTTTTTTGCCAGTATATACCTTTTACAGCCCACTTCCTTGTCTGGTAAAAAGCCTAGGCTTATGACATCATGCACAGCGAGTTTGCCAGGAAGGGAGGGGGGGTGAGTCATTAAAGCATCAATGAGGGCTGCAGAGCTGGAGGTGTGTCTCTGTGTGTCTGTGTAAATCCAGGAAGTAAACAGGAGGCAGCTTCAGCTGCCCACAGTTAAAAATGGCTGCAGCCAGACTTAGTGGAGGGAGATTTCTGCAGCATATTTGGCAAGTACAGAATCACAGTATATATATATAAACAGTTTCTCCAGCCCAAAAGCCCGTCCGCCCCGCTGATCCTGAAGAGGCTGTCTTCAAGATTTAACTTTACCTTTCTCTTTTTGCATGTCTCCCCTCCTGATACCAGGTCCTCGGTAGCCTAAAACAGAACGTTTAGGCCTTCCTTTTTTCACCCTGGAACACCCGAACCGAGACCTAGGGAGACATCCAACCGGTACGTGCCTTCTTTCCTTTCCCCTCCACATGGAACCGCTTCCCTACAACCGAATCATGATGGCTCAGACGGCCCTCAACCTTACGATATAATACCCCCCTCTCCCTTCCCCCCCCCCTATTTTTATTTTTTCTTTATTCCAATTTAATTTTTTATTTTTATTTTCATTTTTATTTATTTTTTGTCCCCCCCCTTCCCTCACTTTTTTCCTTTTTTAAGCCTTAATTTTAATCCCAGAATTCCCTTTTGATCCTGGACAGTAGCCCTACAAATGTGTACTATTGCCTAATTGGCCAGTCCCGCATTATCCTGCTGGCCTGGACAACCACTTTTACACTATTTGCTTACCTTGTTGCCTAATAGGTTATTTACCTGTGCTACACAATAAGTCTGTTATATCATGGCTAGAAAAGTTTCCCTTTTCCCCCCTCCCCCTCACCTTCCCCTCCTCCCTACCCCTCAGACCTCCCCTCCTCCCCCTACCTTCTTCCCCTCCCCCCCTCCCCCCCCTCCCTCTTTCTGTGTCTGGTTTCAGAGGCAGGGTCTGTGCACTCCTTAGTTGGGCATTTTATTTAGCCCACTACACTACTGCCTGTAAATGGTGTGCCCTACGCACCACACCCCCCCCCCCCCTCCCCCCCCCTCTTCCCTCACTTTCCCCCCTCTTTTATCTTCTTTCCCCTCTTACTTTGTCGGTCGGCACACACACACACGACCCACTACTTCTTAATAGACATACCCCGCCATCTCCATGGCTCCTTTAAATATCCTTTCCCTTAATGTTAAGGGACTCAATTCCCCAAATAAAAGGGTGAAAGCATTCCAGACTTTTGCGTCCCTTAAAGCCAATATAGTCGCACTCCAGGAAACCCATTTTGCGGCCAAGCATACCCCCAAGTATTTCAGCTCCCGCTACCCTCAAGTCTTCACAGCCTCCGCAACCACTAAACACAGGGGAGTTCTACTTGCTTTCCATCATACCCTCCCTTTTATCCCTTCAACCGAAATAAAAGATCCTGAAGGACGCTACATCATCTTAGTAGGTCTGCTACAAGACATTGAAGTTACTATAGTGTCCTACTATGCGCCAAACACCAACCCAATCCCCTTCTTCTCACATCTCCTCCAGGTCATTAAACAACACTCTAGAGGCACCCTCTTCATGTGCGGTGATTCGAACTTAACTCTTCTCCCACACCTAGACAAATCTCCTTATACCCCTGAACGTCATACCCTCTCAATTCAGTTCCGCAAACAACTTCAGGAAGCCTCCCTTATAGATACATGGCGAGAATGCAACCCGCTGAAGAAAAACTACACATTTTACTCCTTCCCCCACAAGTCATTTTCGAGAATAGACCACATATTTGTTCCTACAAATCCTCCTTCCCGATAGTACAGAACTCCGTTATCTCTCCGATCCCCTGGTCAGACCACTGTGCTGTTGTCACCACAATCTCTTCACTGATCCCCCGACCCACTAGCAGCTCATGGTGTTTGAATGAATCACACCTCACCAACCAATCCTATTGTTTCTAATATGCAAATCTCCTGGTTGGGCCGCATGGTTAAAATTGGAGGGCCAAAGCTTCCACAGAATCAAGACTACAAGACCTATCCAGAAAGATTTTTATTACCGAACTAAAATACTAATTAGCACAAATAACGTCGCCAAACAGGAGATCCCATCTGGTGAGTCTGGAAGCAATTGACCTCTCCTCAATGTCCTAAGCCCCCCCCTACGAGGGCCCATTTCTAATCCTGTGACCCTTCACTCTTTGAGACTCTGGGATAGACTACGAACCTCCTATGCACTAACATCTCCCCATACTCCTCTTCTCTCCTTCCTCCCCAAGTGGTTGGAGGGAAGCTTCAGAATGACAAAGATGTTTTTATTACAAATTATGTGACCAGACTACAGTTCCTCTTTAAAAGTGGTGGCTGCGTTAGTTTCCTTTTCTATCCTTTTTTCCTTTATTTTCACGTGGCCTATAACACACTTCCTGTTATAGAGTGTCTCAACTCTAGATGGTGGAGCAATGAAGACACCCTTGGACAACAGCCTTTAGGCAAAGGGTAATGTTAAGATTTAGTGCAACAACATATACTGTATATAGATTTAATTGCACTTGACTGGCAAGGTAAAGCTGGACTCCTGCTTACACCTTTTAAACAGTTACAGCAGTAGTGTTTTTTTTCCTTTTGGGGTAAATGTTTTAAACAAATTAGGGATATCTGACCATTTTAAAACCCCTGTCTGTGTTAACTAGTTTGTCTCAACACACTAACTGCCACTATTGCTGGACAGATTGGTCTGTTAAAGGAGGTGAAAAATAAATTAATTAAAGGCTGGAGCAATAGGTGGATAAAAAGGGAAAAAGCATTAGAGGAGAAAACAAATACAGCCTGCACATCTGCGAATTGGTAAGCTGCAATATAACGCATTGTGGAAAATAGGTGTACATGCAATAAACAGAGAATTTCACCTGTTACTTAGGATATAAAATCTTACATACATATACTTGTACATACCCAAATGATGAATGCCATAAATCTAAAACAGCTGCCATTGTTGGGTTTACAGCATTCAGATTCTCCTTTATGAAGTTGTAATTGGCCAGAAATGACTTTTTCCAAGGTTTTGGCACTACTTCCAATCTAAAATTAAGAAAATAATAATATTTAGACAATGCAACTTTATATAACTTCCTACTTATGCTTACACATATATATTCAATGCAATGCCAGTTTAACCATAATCCAAAAGCGAACCCCCTTCTTTTAGTAATACTGTCATGCATGAGAAATATGACAACTACACTAAGGTTTTTTTGTTTTTACTAAAGGAGTAGTGGGAAAGTGGATGTTTACTTTGCAAAATGTATGTTTATTCTGAAAAGTGGATGTTAGGAAATAAAGTGAAGCCGTGTTCACTTTCAATACCCAAACTTGTGCAAGTAACATTTTTTTTTTTTATAAATAATAGATTAAAAAAATTAACATGGCTTCGGATTTTTTGATTGTTTTTTGTTAAAAAAATTTAACTAAAACATGTCTCAGAGAACAAGGAGTTATATACAAGTAATACGGTAACAAAATACATGAACAAATGGCAAGAGACAAAAGTCATGCAGGAAGCATGTCAAGCATGTCATGCAGGAAGTCAGCTATACAGTTATATCTTGTATCATGCTTAAAAATAAAGCTAGTATCCATGCATGTACAGTTGTGCTCATAAGTTTACATACCCTGGCAGAATTTATGATTTCTTGGCCATTTTTCAGAGAATATGAATGATAACGCAAAAACATTTCTTTCACTCGTGGTTAGTGTTTGGCTGAAGCCATTTATTATCAATCAACTGTGTTTACACTTTTTAAATCATAATGGCAACAGAAACTACCCAGATGACCCTGATCAAAAGTTTACATACCACAGTTCTTAATACAGGCATACCCCATTTTTAGGTACACAATGGGGTTTATTTACTAAAGCTGGAAAGTGCAAAATCAGGCTCACTTCCGCATAGAAACCAATGAGCTTCTAACCCCAGCTTGTTCAATTAAGCTTTCGTAATAAAACCTGGAAGCTCATTGGTTTCTATGCAGAAGTGAGCCTGATTTTGCACTTTCCAGCTTTAGTAAATAAACCCCATTGTGTACTTAAAAGTGGGGTATGCCTGTACTGTGTATTGCCCCCTTTAACATCAATGACAGCTTGAAGTCTTTTGTGGTATTTGTGGATGAGGCTCTTTATCTTATCAGATGGTAAAGCTGCCCATTCCTCTTGGCAAAAAGCCTCCAGTTCCTGTAAATTCTTGGGCTGTCTTGCATGAACTACATGTTTGAGATCTCCCCAGAGTGGCTCAATGATATTGAGGTCAGGAGACTGAGATGGACACTCCAGAACGTTCATTTTATTCTGCTGTAGCCAATGACAGGTCAACTTGGCCTTGTGTATTGGATCACTGTCATGTTGGAATGTTCAAGTACGTCCCATGTGCAGCTTCCTGGCTGATGAATGTAGATGTTCCTCCAGTTCTTTTTGATAACATACTGCATTCATCTTGCCATCAATTTTGACCAAAGTTCCTGTGCCTTTGTAGCTCACACATCCCCAAAACATCAGCGATCCACCTCTGTGTTTCACAGTAGGAATGGTGTACCTTTCATCATAGGCCTTGTTGACTCCTTTCCAAATGAAGCGTTTATGGTTGTGGCCAAAAAGCTCAAAATTACTTTGTGCCAGAAGGTTTGAGGCTTTTCTCTGTGCTGTTTGGTGTATTGTAAGCGGGATACTTTGTGGCATTTGTGTAGTAATGGCTTTCCTCTTGGCGACTTGACCATGCAGCCCATCTTTCTTCAAGTGCCTCCTTATTGTGCATCTTGAAACAGCCACACCACACGTTTTCAGAGAATCCTTTATTTCACCTGAATTTATTTGTGGATTTTTCTTTGCATCCTGAACAATTTTTCTGGCAGTTGTGGCTGAAATTATAGTTGATCTACCTGACCGTGGTTTGGTTTCAACAGAACCCCTCATTTTCACTTCTTGATTAGAGTTTGAACACTGTTGACTGGTATTCTCAATTCCTTGGATATCTTTTTATATCCCTTTCATGTTTTATACAGTTCAACTACATTTTCCCACATATCCTTTGACAATTCTTTTGGCTTTCCCCATGACTCAGAATCCAGAAATGTCAGTGCAGCACTGGATGAAAGATGCAAGGGTCTGTCAGGAGTCCAGAAACTCATTGGTCTTTTATACACTGACACACACACACACAATTTACAAGCAAACAGATCACCCTTTTGTGACAACTTGTGTGCATGTTATCAGGCCAAAATCACCAGGGTATGTAAACTTTTGATCAGGGTCATTTGGGTAGTTTCTGTTGTGATTATGATTTAAAAAGAGCAAACACAGTTGATTGATAATAAATGGCTTCAGCCAAACACTAACCATGAGTGAAATAATTTTTTTGTGTTATCATTCATATTCTCTGAAAAATGGCCAAGAAATCATAAATTCTGCCAGGTATGTAAACTTATGAGCGCAACTGTAGATAGTTGCGAGATAGGAAAACTCTGTCTAGCTATATACATAAAAAGTCAAAACTATAAACCTTTGCAACTGGTCTGCTGTTTTTATCCAAAGCCAGAGATGGGAAGGAGAGAGGCGATGGCCTCACCTTATTTACTAAGCTTAGTGTACATTCACTTTGCTAATTTAACAGTCTCTACTCGTTTAGTAAAGTAGGTGACTAATGTAGGTCTGTCTTTCTGATCCTTTCTTTACTATCTTGTATTTTACTTACCAGGTATACAGTATAATGTAAGTATGCAGCTATTAAAGTAAAAATAAATCTTAACACCTATCCTGTATGTCTGTTCTTTGTGAGTAATTCAACAAGCAGAGATGCTAGGACAAATATTACTGAGCTGCTATTAGAGAGTGGATTTAAGCCACATTTAGAGCAGCCACAGCCTCATTTATTCCTACTTATTCACGCTCTTCCATAATGCATTGATTGAGAGGCACCGCCTAATTTAGGGTCTCTGTGGCCTTTTAAAATGGCGATAAGGTTTACTCTCTGTCCACATCGTGATTGTCAAGGTTTCTTGACCATGTTGTTAATTTTGTGATAAGAGGTGAAGGTATTTAATCATCTTTAACAATTTTTAATCAATATTTGTATTTTGTAATGTTAATATTGAGTTTCTATAAAGGAAAAACTAAGACTACATTGCTTGGATCTCTAGAGTACCTTCTTCTGGGGGTTCTTTACCTGGATTCATTATCTTGTAGTAAAAATATGCACCAGGAATGACAGTTTCCATGTTTTTCCCTTTACACAATTTACAGTGTCCTGTAAATTGTGTAACTACATTTTGTGCTAATATTCAACCACACGTATAATAATAGCCATACACATTAAAATGTAACTAAAGGTAAAACTTTTTTTTTCATTTTGGACAGAGTAAGGTAGAAGTATAACCCCTGTCAGTTTTTTTATTATTTTAAAATTTTTTTGGCCATCGGTGTCACATTGGCGAGATTTCCCTTTACTTCCGGTCCACCCTAAAATTTAAAATTACATTAACATTCTACAAAAGAATATAAAAAAACATTTGACATTTTTTATTTTTTTTTACTTACCAGAAATGCCTGTTGCTAGGCAGTCTTCCTAATCTGCCTCTTCCTATTCCGTGGCGCTGCTCCTTCACTTCCTCCTGTTCGTCGAGCTGCCCCGTTGTCTTCTGGGACATGTGTGTGTCCCAGAAAACCACAGGGCCATTCACAAAGCGCTGCAAGGCTCCACTGCCTGTTTCCCTTAGTTAGGATGGCGGCGCCGGCACCCGATCCGATGGATGGATCGGCCTTGGGGGGCCGACATTGCGGGCTCGCTGGACAGGAAAGTGCCCTTATTAAAAGTCAGCAGGGACCTCCGCTTTAATGCATTCTATGCATTAAGATAAAAAGCCTTCTGTGTGCAGCAGTCCCACCTCAGCCCCCCTAACACTTACCTAAGCAATATCCACAAGTGTCCTATCTGTCCAAGATTCTCCTTCCTTCGGGTCAGGCTCCGTGTCTGAAAGGACACAGAGAGCTGTGACTCAGCTCAGGTGCCCCCATAGCAAGCTGCTTGCTGTGGGGGTCACTGAACAGGAGGGAGGGGCCAGGATCACAGAAAACGGACCAGAGAAGAAGAGGATCTGGGCTGCTCTGTGCAAATCCACTGCAACAGAGTAGGTAAGTATAACATATTTGTTATTTTTATAGAAAGAAACAAGACTTTACAATCACTTTAATACAAGTGAAAAATGATAAAGTCTGACAGCAGTGCAATATCATTTTTTGCAACATAATTTTCGAAATCATTAAACCACGTGTTCATATAAGACCATCAATAAACAATGTATGGACTTGTTTAGTTATCTTTTTTTGCACAGCTTTAGTCACATTATATTTGAATAATGAAGTATGTCCTATGACAAACAGGCAGTTGGATCCTGTAGAAATCTTCTGTACAGAGATGCCCTGTCCTCTTCCTGATGCTGAAAGTACGGTGCTGCAATGGTTATTAGCTTCAGGCTCCATGGATGTGCTGTTGTGAAAAAGTTGTGCCAGGGACCTGCCCTATCCTTCTTTCTTCTCCATTGGGTAGAGTTCTTTCATGTTTACATTGCCTGTAACAGGATTCGTGTATGAGGAGAGTCTGGTGAATTACAGGATTCTCTCCCCCATTCACAGATTATGTTACACGCAGTGAAAGCATTGAAAGAGCTTTTCTCAATAGAGAAAGAGGGGGAGGGTTCCTGGCGCTACTTATTTAAAGCAGCTCATCCCAGAGCCTGAAGCGATTAACCCCCATCATGCTGGAAGCACAGAGACAGGAAGAGGACTGGGCACCCTGCAGTAAAATTTCTCCAGGATCCTGATGCCTGCACAAAGTGGGAGATACTTCATTACTGGCCAATAATGTGACTAAGGCTGTACAGAAAGAAAAATAGCTAAGCTTCAGCTTTAATACGCAGTCACAGACACAACATTTTCTCAGCACAAAGACCCTTTGAGGTTGATTGTTATTGAGTGGAGGCTGTTTACTAAGCAAAGTCAATCCTGACTGAGCTTATAAAATAAGGTGAAGCCGTGTATTGACCAAGCAAATGTTGTTTTTTTATACTCCGTTTGCAGATGATTGGGTATTTATTAAAGGTTTACCCCCCTTACTGCCAATCCTTTTGCAAAAGAACCTACGCTTTTCAAAGTGAACAGCCTCTAATCTTTTAGTAAATCACCCCCTCTATCCCTTGTCTCCTCTTCCTAGCATTGCTGCAAGATGAACAGCCTGCAAAATTGAGAGCCAAAGAAGTTCACAATGTGAACTGCTTTATTGAAGAGGTTTCAAATGGCTGAGCAAATGATTGAAATCCAACTACGATATAATGTCATTGTCCAGTTAGTAACATCAGTAGCTGTGTATGTCAGATCTTCGCTCCCTGCTATCTACAGGGACAATCAAGACCCATTCTTCGCCCATATTAATGCCTTTCATAAGATCACAGGCTGAACCTATCTGATAGCAATAAGCCAACAAAATACTAATACAGTGAAACCAAGTGGATTTTTTATGCCCACTGGTCTGTTAATGCTGATTGATGTAGCCCTGTTCAGAGCCCAGATGATCAGTTGTTGTGCTGCTTGTAAAAAGCATCTATAAGACTGTTAGAGAATTCAGAAACACATCTCCAGTCAGGAAAACTCATTTATTTCAAATGCTTTTCAAGGTCTGAACTGTATTGTGCTGTTTAACTTGTAAAAAAACACAGACTAGAATGAAAGGGAGGAATACAGAACAACTTACTCTGCGCGATGCGGCTCTAGAATAACTTGCTTTTTTTCATTTTTCTCTCGTGGATCTTTTAATACAAAATCAACTACAAAATAAAATGTTTGAAAGAATTGAAACACAGTGGCCAAAAAAGGGGAATGCCTTATAAACTACTTACAATAATACAAAGCATACTCTAGTGACATGAATATTTTAAAGCAAGCCTGTGTTGAGAAAAATATTAAGCCAACCACTGCTCACCCTGAAAACGCAGTTACATAGTTAGTCAGGTTGAAAAAAGACATAAGTCCATCTAGTTCAACCATAAAAAAAAAATAATAATCAATAATATAAAAATTATCAGTTATCATTCCAATCGCGCTGGTTTAAACACTTTCCAATTTATTGGACCAGAAACAGTACACATATCAGAAGTTCTGACTTCCTGATGACTATACTAGCAGTGCACCAAAATATGTATTAATTATTTTGCACTGTTAAACTAGTACAGTAAAGCAGATTTGAAACAGGATTTATTACAATTATGCAGCATAATCTATGAATCTCCCCTCTGCTATTCTGAAAAAGCACTGCAATAATACAAAAAATGCCCCTGACCACATCTTAGGCTGGTTAAAGATCATGCATTTTTCTTTGCTTCAACTAATGGGTTGAAGCAAAGAAAATTGATAGATTCCCCCATTAACACAATCAGTGTTGATAGAGGAATTCCCCCAGCTGCGCTATTGTATTCTGACAGTGGGAGCAGTTTCCCCGCCGTCAGAATACAATGATCACTGCTGGTGGCTATAGCACGACAGGCTGGTTGTACTGAAGGTAATCAATAGATCAATTTCGATATAACCAGTAAGCCCATAGATGGATCACAATTTGACTGGTTCCTGCTGAACTGGCAAATTTCGATCTGTCCATGGCTGGCTTTAGTTGTTTTTCTGTTTGGAGTAGAGATCTGTCTTACCTTGTTGAATCTGTCTCAACTCCAGTGGTAAGTCTGTTGGAGGCATGCACAAAACTGTCTCAGCTTGCTAGCCAGGATTGTATATGAAGGGGTTATAAGTATACATAGAAAATGTTGCATAGACTTTTCTGATAGGCAGTCCGATGCATCTACTTTTGTCAGGAATTTGCTTGATGCATGCATGCCTCCCAATTTCATGAGATGGGAACAGTAAAAGTATGTAGGCATGAAGTGCTTTTTTTACCACTACTATTCCTTTATACTGGGTTTTTAAATTTACAAATGGAGCTCTTTAGAAATTGGATGAGAGGTTTAGCAATGGGAAACACTTTTTGATAGATAAGTAGTGCATTTTGTATACAACTATATAGATCAGACCAAAATGAGGGACAAATGAGCAGGAAGTAGGGACAGAGTTCTTTTTTTCTCAAAATCAGGGACAGATGGAAGCTATGTGCATGTCCCTCTCTAATCATTAAAACCCCGAAAGCTGCCTTAAAATCAAATATCTACCGTTTATTCTCAGTGGGTTAAATATGATACTGTCTTAGATTAAAAAAAAAAAAAACATTGTAGATTTCAATGTCATCCTCTACTGCACTGTTTATTCTCTCTTATTTCAGCAATAAACCTTACTTTCATTCTGCTGATACTTTGCATTCATTTTATACGTGTTAATCAAAAGGTTAACTGAACCCTGTGAGGAGCTCAGTTTAGTATACACTGCTGTTTTGAGTCAAACCAAGGCAACAATCCACTTACCCTGCCAACGGTGTATATTTAGCTCTATTTGATTTACAATGACTGGAACAAGAGATATGGCAGCGAACAATGCAAACAATTGATATCTAATCATATGTAAAGAGACACACAAGAAGACAATTCAGAAGACTTCAAATAAATCATAAAAAATTGATACTTACCCTTCGCCTATCGAAAGTGACTGCTATTTATTACAAGCATCTGCTGAACACCTATCACTAATCCAGACTAGGAAAGATAGGTACTTTACAATTATTGGAAAAGGTGCAGTGCTTTGTATTCTTTCATAAATATGAAATTCATAAAAATGTAATAACCACCTTTGTGTTTAAAAAATTACCACATTTCATACCCTGTGCTGATAAATAAATATTTCTCCTTAACCATACTTAAAATGTCCTTTACAATATGGAAATGGAATACAAAATAAGGAGTATTAGTAAGTTTTAGATAGCACACCAGTAAAGGAGTAGCACCTGTCCCCCTGTATGGGGCATGAGTAAAGGTAAGGGGTCCCAGGCAGCATGGAGAATCGGATGTGGGCATGACAGGGAGGAGCTGCAGAAGCTGAAAGACGGTTTCTCCCCCTATCCCTGATGCAGTTTTCAGCTGCATGAGGGAGACACAAAGGACATCGTTCCTGTAGTTGCTTACCCCACACCCCCCATGGTACCCAACCCCCTCCCTGTCCTGCCCACATCTGATCCCCCTGCAGGCTACTGTGTGCCCCCCCCCCCCTCTGTGCAGCACTGCCAGCTTTCCTCTCCTGCCAGCTGCTGTAGGCACACAGGGGGGTGTTCAGGATTGAGAGAGGGAAAGGAGCTGGTAAATGTGTCATTTACCTGCCCCTTCTTTTAGTGAATGAACACAGTGAGTGTGTTCATTCATAACAGAAGCATAGTAAGCTGCGTTTAGTATACTTCAGTTTATGAATGAACAGGAGCCTCTGCCTAAGTACCCATATACCCAAATAAGTATTCAGTTCTGTAGCTTGCCGTGAGTGATGCATGTAACTGAAGGAATGCACATAAATACAAGGGAGTGATAGAGGATGCCACCAATCCCTGAAGACATTCAATAGATGAAACGTGTTGGGCAGAGCTACATCTGTGAGGTCACTCACAGTGTCTGGAGTGAACTACCATCTTGGATAAGGCCAGTGGTGCCAATTATACATACAAGGCACATGAATGTTTATTATTAGCACACATATTGCAAAGCACATTTTGAGTATGTTTTAAAGGAGAAATATGTATTTATTTATTTATTAGCACAGGGTATGAAATGTGGTAATTTTTTAACACAATGGGGGTAATTTATTTTTATCATTTTCATATTTATTAATGAGATAGAGTACAGTGCACTACACTTTTTCCAATAATTGTAAGGGACTGTAATAACCCTTGTCAGGTATTACTGTCATCTGTGTCCTATTGCAGAGATTTCACTAAATGTACTGTCCCATAGCCAAAACAGGAAGTGAGAGGAAATTCATCAGGGTAACCCTGTCCCCTCTATTCCTGTTCTGTTGACAACTCAAAATGTGTCATTTTTTTATTTTTTATTTTTACCTCAGCAACAAAAAACAGGTATTCTAATCCCTCTTCACTCTATCCAAAACTGAAAAAAAAAGGTTTTGCCATTTTTTTTAGTTTAGTTCTATTATATTTATTGGCAAAGGTACTTGAGGTTCTTAGGAAAATAAAATCTAGATTGAGTTTCTGATCAAATCAGCAGGAGCTTTAGCTAGGTAAGCGCTGTGGTTAAAATAAGCCAATTTAGGGGATGAGAGTAATGAGTAGAGCAAAAAGGGCACGTGGTCCATCTACTCTGGATTTGGATCTCCAGACCCCCCCTGCAAAATCTGTCCTGATTTAATGGCGTTTCATGCTGTCCATGCCAAAAATGTGCATTCCACTGTGACATGCAAGTGCAGATGTTGGCATGATGATATAAGCCATGATATCACCGCCCAGTGCATGTGCCTAAAAAGCATGTACCCACACATGCACAGTGAGGCCAGGGACACCAGATAGGACTCAAGTGTTGGGTGGAGCATATATGGGCTGATGCAGACATCACAGACCAGTCATTCATGGTTAGGGATACAGAAAAACCTACCCAATCATCCTCAAGTGTAAAAAGAAAGAAAAGACAGAGAAATACTACCTAAAAAGAAACAAAAGTAAAAGGGAACATAGCCAACAACACAGAGCAGGGAAGTGGTGTCTACACCAATCCGTTTATGCTCCAATCAGCACTTCTGATGATGGTTATTGTGTGGGTAGAAGTTTCATATAGCAGGTCCTGTTTGATATTCCTAGCCTCACTGCATATGTGTGAGGAGCTGTTCTTAAGGCACATGTACTGTGCTTTGACATCATGAGTACATCATCACAGTGTAGTCCGTTCATCATTCAGGGCAGACTTTGCAGTAAGATTAAAGAAGGTATGAAAAGCCATATCCAACTCTACTCTCCCACCCAAAGTGGAGGGATCATGTGCCCTATTTGCCCTAGTTATTATACTACCCAAGGTAAGAATATCTTGAATTCTGGAGTACAGTATTTCTGGTAGGAATTCATCCTCCTTTATGTTTGGTATGTGATACTTGTTCATTTTGGCATTTCTCCCATATTCACTCCCAATATGCCCACCACTCTTATCTTGAGGAAACCTTTTTCAGCGGTGAATAGTGTTGCTCTCTGATAACTTTAGCACATCCAGTTTCTGGAACTATGAGCTGTTCTAATGGAATTGCAACATGTGAATAACTTTGTTGTTCTAATATTCTAAAAATATTCTAAAATTGGATCTATTATGTCAGTTCTAATAGACTGTTGTATTTCTAAGTGCTCTACATTTAGTATTTAGTGATTTATTTATATTGTTGTATATATTTATTTTAGATGGATAATCAGACCACTGTATAATAACTTTGATATCTACAATTTTAAACCCCATCCTGAGAAAAAGTGGAGCCAGTCATGAAACGCGTCAATATAAGTCCACCAATACTGATTTGTATTTTCAGTGTATGTGAGATATAATGGTCAAATACTACTGCGGCATGTGTTGTGAGTAGCAAAGTACTTGTTTTTATGAAGTAACAATGTAAGGTTAGATATAGTTACATAGCTAAATAGTTGGTAAAGTTGAATAAAGACACCAGTCCATCCAGTTCAATGTGATTGTGTGTGTGAGTGTGTTTATGTCACTGCCATTTTCAGTATCCCTGTAAACTGCGTTTGCTGAGAAACACATTTAGGAGTTTTTTTTAATGCATCTATACTCCCCGTGGACGCCACCAACGGTGGAAGGGGTTTCCACATCCTTACCACCCTAACAATAAAGAACCCCTTATGCAGTCTCGTCCAACTTCATTGTGTGGTCACGTGTCTTCTTTAGAGACCTTAGGTTAAATAGGTACCCCCCAATGCACTATTTAAAGATATTTATATATTGATCATATCCCCTCTTCAGCATCTCTTCTCCAGGTAGAATAAGTTAAACATTTTTAGTGAATGGCTTTTATCTGGAGAAATATTAAAGCTATTTTTTTTCTCTCTTGTGTCTAATACTTTCTGTAGGATGCGTGTTACAAAAATTAGATTAAAGACTTTGTATCAACATAACAGACAAGCAACTACCAAGAGGCAAGTTCAGCAATGGCAGGCTACATATTTTTTTCAGTGCAGGTTTCCTTTTTTACCTTTAAGTACTGTAAATAGACAAATGTTATTTAAAAAATGTAAAATATGTGAAAGTAGAAATGTCATTTCAAAATTACAAAAAAAACAAGAACTTACCAATTGCCTTCTTAACACTAAGTAGATAATCTTCTTTCATTTCATCTGAAAGCAGGTCAATGCTGTCCGTATAAACCTTTAAAGGTTTTGGAACTAGGCTCAGCACATGTTCAAGCCAAGATTCTTCCATGGGTGCTACATGCTCTGTGTCAATGCCATGGCTGATATAGTAATTGTATCTCTAGAAATTCAAAAGACACATATCACAAACAAGTCAGAATAGGTTCCAAGGCCCAGGGTTACCGTAGTAAGTCACAAAGCCCAATGATTCCCTAGCAAGTCCCAAGGCTGCCCTAATAAATACACAGCCCTGAAGGTTCCCTAATATATACCAAGGGTCAGAGGTTGTGAAAAGAGGTATCAAGGCCTGGGATTGCTCTATTAGGTTCCAAGACCCAGAGGTCACCCTAGTAATGTTCAAAGCCTATAGACTGCTCTGAAAAGCTAATTCCCACAGAAGCCAATCAAAATCTACATACAGTATATTCAGCACAATATGTGAGAATAAAAGGAAGAATGTGACCGGTTACTGTAAGCAGCTTAAAAACACAAACTGTATAATTTCTGACAATTATAATAAGCCCAAAAAAGAAAAATCTCACCTATATACATGGGCTTCAAATATTTGTGTCAAGGGCTGCTATTGGAGTATCATGATTACATATAGTAAAAGTGTATATATAGGCAAAACTTTTCTTAGTTTTGGAAAGAGTGGGCAAGGGTTAGAAGTTTTATTTTGCTGTCTGTGGCCCCACTATAGAAATTCACCCTCTCTTTTTGCCCTGATGGCCACGCTCACCAGGACCGGAAGTGATGGAAAATCCAAGATTTTGCAGTTGCCACCAAAACCATATTAGAGAGGAACTTTTCCAATAGGGACACCTGTTTTGATGATATTGGTCTAAGAGGGAAATTACTACCTCTCTGTAGAGATTTTCTTTCACTTTTTGTTGTTTCTCTTAGAACATAAAGTTAAACAAAATCTCCACTGGTCACTGACCGCAAAAAAATAAGCCAACAAGGTTTTTAAAAGAGAAGTATGGCCAAAGCATTTTTTGGCCATACTTTGGGACTTTTGGGACACAAATTTTTGGACATAGAAATGCATAGAGGAGAGCGGGGACTTCTCAGAGCAAGCTGAGAACTCAGCAATCAGGGGTCATGTGATCACTTAGTTTTCGGTCTTAGAGCTGGCGGGGAAAGCTGCATCATTGCATAGAGGTCAGTATGTATGTTTTTTCTGTTTTTTTTATTCCCACACTTCTACTGGGCCAAGGGAACTGGGATGAGTCGGCAACTTTATGTTACATTGTAGAGTGTAGGCAGTTTTCAGAGCTTGTGAGAAGCTCCTAGATTGACCGATAATTAAATAATATTTAATAACATCCTTTCATCAGTGGTAGTAGCAGAACGGGAACTCTTTTTTTTTATTTGGGTGTGGAGATGGCCAAGGCTGCATTTGCCGATAATTAGTTTAAAGTTCTGGACCCCAGTCTGTCTATCCCTGGCGGAGTGATAGGGAAGAGATGCTTGATCTGACATCCAGTGGTGCACACGAGCCACGATCCCATTCCCCTTTAGTAGGGGCATCTCTCCCACCAGCTGCCCTTAGAAAGGGTTAGAAATCGGCTCCCCCCCCCCCCCCCCCAGGCTCCTTCTCAGCTCTGACATGTCAAGATGAGAAAAGCCTAGAAAGAAGGACAAGACACCATCGTTTGCTAAGCTGTATCTGAGGTATGTTTGAGGGAGGAGAGATTGTACTGGGGACACTCAGGACACAATGGGGGGGTGGGGGTAGAGTATTAAAGAAGCCTCACACCCGCAGCATATGTTTCCCCCCCTCTGTTGCCTTTGCAGCATACGGGGGAGCTGCTGTGGGGCAGTAAAAATGTATGACAGAGATGTGTGTTGGGGTACCCAGATGGGTAAGCTGTACAAGCCCCATTATTTCTAACAGCCCTGTCTGCAGCTAAAAAGGTTGGTTAAGGCTTGTTTCAAAGCTCATTTACTTCTTGTAAGAAAACTAAACACTTAATTTTCTAAAGCAGGTATTAATTAAATTCAGACCATGATCCGGGCCCAGACAGGCTCACAGTCTTGTCCAGACCGCCGCAACACTCCACTGCCCACTGCTGCTGTTTACCTCGGGGCAGAGGTGTGACTGGTCTTAAACCTGACCCCTGAACATGAATTCTCTACGTTAATCATTAAGCAACACACAAATTTTAGGGGTCAGCATTAAGTTACACACATGTTTAGAGGTCAGAAGCAACATTTCAGGGATCAGGTCAGCTGCAGTTACTAAAAGTTTAGATCATCATTCCCTGGAGCCGCCGGGTGGTGTAACACTTGCATTGCACAGGCTCCAATTCACACTGCAAGCCCCAATCTAAAGCCTGCAGCTAAGTTGGAAACAGCACAGCTGGAGCTGCCGCTTTATGGACTGCAGCCTGCACACTATAGACTTTACACTCCATGTGAAAATTTTACTCCTGGAGACAAATCCGGGGTACACAAGTTTCCTGGGGACAGACCCCTCACTATGGAACCCCTCACTCTGGGAAATGAGGACAAATAGTAACCTTACTGTGATGTAAATGGGGGGCTGTCATATAGAGGGGGTGCTATGAAGTAAATTGTGGACTGCAATGTAAAGAGGTTCTGTGATGTAAAAGGAGGCTGTGCTGTGAAGAGAGAATTGTGATGGAAAGGGGACATGGGATTTAATGGGGGGAGCAATATAAAGGGGAGGGAACTGTGCTATGAAGGGGGGGCTATAATGTGAAGGGGGAACTGAGGACACTGATTTAAGAATAGGACTGAGCAAATGCTGTACAGGCTATTATCTGTCTGATGAGGTACACGTACCCTAAATGCTCATTTTTGGTGGTATGGGGGTGAATTTTGGACCTTGCTGTCCCATTTCTATACTCTTATAACTCTTGGTACCCTTTATAGTTTTTTTGTTGTAATATTAGACATGCTCCCTGTATAGCAAATTTATTATGCACGGTTATGCCTTGTGATGCACAGTATTACCTCTTTATAATTTGTACATTTTACAACTGTTTTGTATGATATAAATACAATGTAAACAGAAAAAGGGGGCTGTGATGTAAAGGGGGACTGTGATATGAAGGATCTGAGTTGTAGCACAAATATAAGATTCTGATCTCTGCTGGATGAGAATAGCCCTGGTCTATAGCATGGTCACAGTCAGTTGCCTATTCGTGTACAAAATTAATTTTCTACGTTTATAGGGGGAGGAGGAAGAAACTAGAATGGCATCCACAGAACACTAACATGTCAGAATCTTAAAGCGGTATTAAGCCCAAAAAAAAAACATTTATTATATTGCAGTTTACCAATTCTCAGATGTGATGACTGCATTCGTTTTAGTTTAGGTTTTCTTTCTTTTATTTTCAGCTGGTGATCTAGCCAGTAAGTCTGTTGTTTTTCAACAGAGCAAGCTGTCCTGCAAATGTAGCAGGTTGAGTGCTGAGATAAACCATTTACCACTGACAGGGGTTCTTACAATGATTAGCTTTTATTTATTTATTTAAAACCTTTATCCTAAAAGAAAAAAAACTGTTTTCTGTAATTGCTTATAAAGTGAGAGCTGGAGTTTGGCTTCAACTTGTTAGTGCTTTTAAATCTGCTAGTACATCTAACATCCTTTTCCCAGACTGACAATGTTGCTGTCCAAAGGTGCCCCTATGCTCCTTCATCCAGCGTGGGGCACTCTAATACAGGAGGTGTGTTACTGGCCAGATCACCAGGTAAAAACAGAGAAAAAAGCCTAAAAATAAATAAATAATATAGCCACCATAGTGCCTCTGTATGCTAACGAAGGGAAGGGGGGAGGAGTCCGGTGACGTTGAAGTTCTGATTGAACGTAATGCGTACGGGGGAGGAGCTATGCATGACGTCACCCGCTGCTGCCCTATGGAACTAACACGATTGTCGGCTTTGCATGCTGTGTTTTTAACATCTTTATGTGAGTAGTTTGTGTTTGAACACAAAAATTTAATCTTATACTTAAGCGGTGAGCACTTAGATCTTTTCTTTCTACCCATGACCTGGCGTCCTTGCTAAGATCTAAGGAGACGTGAGAGAAGTTTATGGTCCGTGTTAACCCTTTTGATGCCCGCTTGCATGACCACCTGTTTGCACAGGGGTCCATGCCATAAGGTGAGAGTGATTAGTTAGACCGGAGGTGGAGGGATTGTCACGCTACTGTGGAAAAAAGAAAAATTTTGCTACAGTTTTAATTTAAAACGTATTTGTGTGAACTGTGAAGTTAAGTCATGGATTGTGGAAACTAACTAGTGTCGGGTGATTGTATATAGTGTATACCACATTTACCACTGACTAATGCAGAGTTGCAATGCAAGGAGATCAGCTAAAAGTAGTCGGATCTGTATGTTCGTTATAATTAATCGAAATTAGTCAATTAATGGATTAAAAAAAAAATTTGATTAATCGAACACGAAAATTTTAATCAGTAACAGCCATAAAAATTATAAATTTTTAGTTTTGGGTTTAATACTGCTTTAATAAAAAAAATTCAAACCTTTTTTTTCATAACAAAAATTGAGTTTTACATTAAAATCTGCAAATGTTTATTTTGCAGATTGCCTGTCATTGTATGTATGTATTTCTTTTAGAGTCATTAAAAAAAGAATTAAATAAAAAAATTTTTTGGGCTTGCACCATTATTTCTGTAAATTTTTTACTATATAGAAGAAAAGCGTTTTATATAAAATATCCTTCTTTATTAGCAGAAGTTTTCGTTTGTCAGTGGTTAATCATGGCTGCATTTACAGAGCTTGCTTCCTTAGTGATTCTTGTGACTCCTTATAGTCTTCAGCACCATTTAATCAGCTCTGCTCTATAGCTCTGCTATGTGTTTTAAACTTAAATGTCCAGTTGAAAATGCACTCTTTATTGCCCTCTTTTACCATGTTGTTAGTATATTTCCCCAGGCACAGGTTCAGGAGCACCCTATGGTATGTACAGAATTGTAGATAATAGTAACTAAACTTAGTAACTCAGTACACCTCAGTATGACACATACACTTACCAAAAGGTCTTTATCTAAAGCTGATGTTCCTGCAGAAGTAGTTTGATCTACCTGAAAATCTGAAAAAGCATCCTTTTTTCTAATAAAACAAAAAATTGAGAAACCGATAAGATTATTAAAAATGGTTAAGGAAGTATATTTTAATTCAGTAGAATAAAAAATGAAACAGCACATGTTCATTGCTTAAACTGAAGCACAAGGCAGTGGAGTCTATGTTCTTCATCCTACCAAAGACCACCAAAAGTAACCTAATGTACAAGTGTAGATTCCTAATGATAACTTGATGTAGTCTTAAACAAAGTGTTGATGTTAAAGCGGAACTAATGGGGTGAATACTTATCTGCCCAATGGTCCCTCGGATTTTCTTCTGAGTGCCGGTGTTCTCACTAGAAAGGTCCCCCCATCGGATAGTGTCTGACCTGTACTGCGCAGGCGCAGAGCTTATTCAGTACGGAGGACAAGGAGACACAGAAAGTCACCGAAGTTGAACAGCTGACCATCAACTGTACACGGTGCCTGCGCACTTAGTAACAGGGCCCCTCGTGGGCTTGCTTCGCTCGTCACGCTTCGGGCACGGCCTTGCTTCGCTCAGCATATTTTTATTCTAACTCTATGTCCACTTGTATGGTGGGGCTTGAACCTGGACTCAGGGCAGAATAAGAGTGCAGGCGCCGTGTAGAGCTGACGATTAGCTGTTCATCTTCAGAGACTTTCAGCGTCTCTGAAGCACAGTATAGGTAGGACACTATCCGATGAGGGACAGCATTCGACAAGACACCGGTCTTCGGGCTCCTTCATTAACCAGCGGGAGATGACTTCAGTCCTGTGCATTCACAGGAGATAGTCATCCCAGTACTCAGAGACTGGCCTGGCACTGTAAGCTGAGTTGCACAACAAAGCACAACCTTCTATAGTATAACTTCTGTCTGCTTCCCTTTTCTCTTCTATCTGCATGAGTCCCTTTTGACAAGTTTTCCTGACACCAAGAGAAACAGGGTAACACTGGAGGGATATCCAGCACGCAGCTTGTGATTGACTGCCTCAGGTCTGTTCCTGTGTGCTGTGTGAAGGGGGTTGTGTCCCATCCCTCCAATCAGCTCTCCGAGTTCTTGTTACTGAGCTCTGTGGTGTGTAATTTCAGCTCTCTGCCCTATGTTTTCTGGCAGCTCAGACAAGCTTTATAAATTTTGGACCTTGAATTGGTGTAGAGAAGTAAAGACTGCAGATAAACAGGTACATCTTATGTAGGAGGATTTGTTTCATCTCTGTGTATCATCTGAGGCCAGGAGGCTATATGTAAGGGTTTACAACCACTTTAAATATTTACCTGCAGTTTGGCTGAATCTGGGTCACAAGAGCGCAGAACTAACCCACAGCAACTGCACTGCAACCCACAGGAGAAGTATGGCCAAAAGAGCTTTGGCCATATTTCTCCATTAAATATTTTTCATAAGTCTGAACCTAAATGTGGGTACACATTGATTGAAATTTGGCCAATTCAGCAGGAACTGGATGAATTCCTGTGCGTGACTCTCCCTGTTTGACAGAAATCTTTCAGTAGATTGGCTTCTGTCCAAAGGTACTGTTGGGGAACTCTAATTCGATCAGCAGTTGCAGCCAACAGGCTACACTGCTGATCGGTGTATTATAACAATGAAGGACCCACCGGTGTAAAACTACAATCGCTCAGTGGGGAGGATTCCTCCACCCACCTCACTTATTCGGATGGGAGAATGCGTTTGTGAATACCCAGTTTACACTCCAGACAGGTCTTAGCTCTTGTAACAATTTCCCAATTTCTCTTTGGAATTAATCAATTATTCTGTATTCTGTAGCTGCAGCTGGGGGGGAGGGGGGTATGCAAGTTCTGTTAACAGTTAACAAATATCCTTATTCAGAACCACTCATTAGCTGGCTCCACCTAAAGAAACTTCTTATGCCGCGTACACACGGTCGGAATTTCCGATGGAAACAGTCCGATGGGAGCTTTTCATCGGAATTTCCGACCATGTGTATGCCCATCGGTCTTTTTCTGTCGGAATTTCCGACGGACTTTGGATTGAGAACCTGTTCTTAATTTTTCCGACGGAAAACCTTTCTATCGGATTTTTTCCGATCGTGTGTATGCAATTCCTACACGCAAAATTCCAACGCATGCTCGGAAACAATTCGACTCATGCTCAGAAGCAATAAACTTCCCTTTTATAGTGCAGTCGAACGTTTTTTAAAGGGCGTGGTGTTATTGACCGTTGGAATTTGGTGTGACCGTGTGTAGGCAAGACTGTTTGAGCGAAATTCCGTCGGAATTCCGGCGGGAAAACCATCAGAGCTTTTTCCAACGAGAATTCCGACCATGTGTATTTCATCTGAGCATGAAAGGAAAATTTACAGTGTAAACATTTTAAGCTTCTTTAGTAAATCAACCTTATTGTGTCTATAATCTAAGGTGATCAAATTGTAGCATAAAAATGGAATAACAGGTAAATAGAAAAAGAAAATTAAGAAACTTACATAATATCTACAAGGGATCTTCTGAAATCTTCTCTGTGTTTCTTTGGGTTGGAATAACTATTTTGTGAAAGTCTGGCTGACAGATTATCATGTTTTGATTGTTCATACATTGGGAAACTCGCCTGCATGAGTTTGCTTCTCTTGTGATTTGGCATGGCAGATAATCCTACAAAAAATAAAAAATAAAACGCACAAAGAATTGTTATTCAGACAAAAATGTAAAAAATGCATAGGCGTTATACAGTTAAAGTAACCTAAAACCAAACATCTTTTTTGGATAAAATGTGGTATGGTTGCAATTCTTGTTAGAATTTTTTTTTGTTGTTGCTATTTGTTTTGCAAGATTTCCCCTCATTTCTTGTCCCAAGGGAGGGGATTTCCCCTTAACCTGTTGCCATCCGTGTAACAAATATGTAACACATTCGGTGAATCGGCAGGGGAAATTCTGCCATTTGCCCACTCCTCTATTCTTAGAACAAACTGCATCATGGGACAATAAGGCTTCGTTCACACGGGCAATGATGAACGAACCATTTTTCTGCAGCATCTGTAACTGGCACACCACTGAAGTCTATTAGGACATGCAGCTGCATGGGCACAGCCGCTCATCCTAATGTGAGAGGCGTGTGGGCGAGTGGCCCCTGAACACACACTGTCTGCATTCAGGGCTGCTCACCTGTAGCCACACAACCAGTTCATCATGTATTAAGGTAAAAAAAAACGCACAGATGCAATCGAAAAAAAAAGTGTATTGTTTTTATTCCAGTTGAGAGATGCTTGCCAGTTGTATCTTGTGGCTTCACAACTACAATCCATATTTTCTCTTAGTCCGTATATGCGGAATTGCATAATCACATTTACAAGTTTCTGGAAATGGAGGAACAGAGAGCCACAGGTAGAAGGCTAGAGCTGGCTAATCAGCGTGCATTATTAGTAACTTGGAACACCTTACCTCTTCCCCACCCAAAAAAAGCCAACTTGGCCTAAAGGTGGCCATAGATTACTTTTTTTTTTTTTTTGATCAGTCAGCGGGATGCTCAAAGAAAAAAAAAAAAAAAAGGATTCATCCATACACACACAAGGTAGAGAGAGGAATCCTCCTCGCTGAGACACTGTATTCTAACAACTGGAATTATGCGCTGTCAGAATACACTGATCAGCCAGTGGGCTGCAGCCACTAATGTAGAAAAGTTTTCCAACCTTCCCAACAACAAACGGGATCAGCCATACACAGATTAAAACTCTCCCTGCTGAACTAGCTGGGTAGAATAGAATACAAAGCTGTGGCTCTCTGTTACCTTATAAGGTCAGTCCACCCAAAATTGATATTTAGATCACAATATTTGAAGTCTCTCTGGGATTTTATTGTTGAGATATTTGTCTATTTATTTGCCATGGATAGGCGAAATGTCATTGTTTATGAGAAGAGTTTATGAGAAGAGATTTGCTCATTTACATTGCAACTGCAATATCTCTTAATGCATTAGGAATTTTACTAGACCTTTTAGTTTGTCACATAGGCAGGAATGATATAGTCTCTTAAATTAGCTTAGAAAATGAAGTGTCAATGGAGGGGGGGATTTACTAAAACTGGTGAAGCTGTGCATAGTAACCAATGAGCTTCTAACTTTAGCTTGTTCAGTTAAGTTTGACAATAAAACCTAGAAGCTGATTGGTTACTATGCACAGCTGCAACAGATTCTGTTTGCACGGCTACATAAAGTATACAGCAATGAGTTCTGGGTGTGAGATAAGACATTCCTATCTCACACCCAGAACAAAATAGCATTTGGCTGAGCGGCACTCAGCCATTCATAGGCAGCTTTGTATTCTATCAATGAATACAAAGCTTCCTCTGATTGGTTAGAGATCAAGAAGTCATCAGCCCGTCTCTCTAACTTTCAGACAATCAAAGGAAGCTTTGCATTCATTGATAAACTATAAAGCTGCCTATGAATGACTAATATGAAAAAAAAATATAAAAAAAAATATAAAAAAATATATAAAAAAATATATATGTGTTGACTGCGCTACCCCTTGTATTATGTGTTTTTAAAGTGCTTCAAGTAAAATATGCATTTAAATATACCACAATAAAATTTATAAGTTTGTATACATTAGTGATAATAGAAGTAATAATAATAATTAATAAAAATCAATATTTTCTTCTGCTGTTCATCCGTGACTTACAATATTAATTATTGCGTGCCAAAAAAAAATTATTTAGGCAAAACAAACCAAAAACAATAAATGTCCGTAGTAATTTCTGCTGGTGCTGAGAAAGCAGTCTTCAGCATAAAAGTGTTTCAATCCTCCTAATTCTTGTGTCCGTGCTTCCTTTATCCACCACTATAGTGATGACACCATCGCCACCATAAGAATTGGCCACTCACCAGATGTTAATATAATGAATGCCTTTGGTTCATTAGTTAGGGATAACCACTCCACTCCTCTCAGGTCTATGCTGTTTCCAATATACAGATTTACCAATGTCCAACCTCATAAAAAATGAACAACGATCATTGCGCAGTATGTCTGTGCTTTTATTTATAAATAAATGTTTTTTAGCAGCCTCTATGCATTTTGCAAACACTCTTGCATCCTCAGGGAGCTTCCTGAGGACGCAAGAGTGTTTGCGAAATGCATAGAGGCTGCTAAAACACGGACTACGTCACTTCCGGTTAAACAAAAGGAGGCTTGGGACGCACGCTGACATAGGAGAGACAGGCAATACCCTCAGCCATCTGTACCCATTCGAGCGGCTGGATAAGTTTGGTGCCAACTGATAGGCACTTAAAAATGTGAGTGAACCCATTTGTTTTGACCTTTTTATAAATAAAAGCACAGACATACTGCGCAATGATCGTTGTTCATTTTTTATGAGGTTGGACATTGGTAAATCTGTATATTGGAAACAGCATAGACCTGAGAGGAGTGGAGTGGTTATCCCTACTAATGAGCCAAAGGCATTCATTATATTAACATCTGGTGAGTGGCCAATTCTTATGGTGGTGGTGGTGTCGTCACTATAGTGGTGGATAAAGGAAGCACGGACACAAGAATTAGGAGGATTGAAACACTTTTATGCTGAAGACTGCTTTCTCAGCACCAGCAGAAATTACTACGGACATTTATTGTTTTTGGTTTCGTTTGGTTTGTTTTGCCTAAATTAATTTGTTTTTTTTGGCACGCAATAATTAATATTGGAAGTCACGGGTGAACAGCAGAAGAAAATATTGATTTTTTATTAATTATTATTATTACTTCTATTATCACTAATGTATACAAACTTATACATTTATTGTGATATATTTAAATGCATATTTTGCTTGAAGCACTTTAAAAACACATAATACAAGGGGTAGCGCAGTCAACACATATATTTTTTTATATATTTTTTTCATATTTTTTTACAGGTTTTAATTTTAGTAGAACCTTATTTGACTGCAGCAAACCACATAAATTCACACATCTTCACAAATTTGGATGGTTTGATTATAATATTATTTTAATTTGCGCCGGTAGACACTTATTTTAGTATGAATGACTAATGATGAGTGTCTATAGATGATGAGAACAAGCCCTTAATGTATTTATTGCTATTTTTAGCAGAGTTTTACCGTCGGATTTGCGGCGCATTTTGGCCGCTAGTGGGGCGCTTTTACCCCCCGCTGGTGGCCGAGAAAGGGTTAACCCCCCCCGCAAAACACTGCAATAGCGGCGTTTTGCCGGCGGTATTACAGCGCTGCCCCATTGATTTCAATGGTGAGCAGCGCTGGAGGAGCGGTGGAGGCGCGGTGAGTTCACCGCTCCTTCACAGCTCCAAAGAAGCTGCTGGCAGGACTTTTCCTGATGTCCTGCCAGCGCACCGCTGCAGTGTGAAAGCCCTCGAGCTTTCACACTGCAGACAACGGTGCAGCAGTTTGAGGGCAGATTGCAGGCGCTATTTCTAACGCTATAGTGCCTGCAATACGCCCTAGTGTGAAAGGGGTCTTAAGGTTTCAGAATTCAATGTCATGCTTAAGTAAAAAAATCAGTTTTGAGATAACACTTAATCCTTGCACTATGCTGAGATTTAGACAATTTGAGCTCTTTGGATGTGTCTGCTACATCCAGGATCTCAAGTGGTTAAAACAAGCCAAAGGTTGTAGAGCTGCCTGAATGCTTTTACTGAACTTATGTGGTGCTGCCCATTGGCCTGTGGTTTCTGAGGGGAAAGACATGGAAAACTTCTCTTCCCCAAGGTCTTCTACACAAGTGTGAATTGAAAGTTCTCAGCTTTAAGCACTTCTTGTTCAGAGCTTTCCAACTCTTGGCCAGAAAGCCACGTAAACAGCTGATCAAGCACAAGTCTGTACTTGGTCAGGTGGAGCAGAGGGGCAGGGGAGACATCTGGAGTCTTGGGTGGTATCTATCACATAGAGTGCTTAATAGCCCCTCTATTACAACAATAAAGAAAAAAAGACAACAAAAATAAATAAATGTATAAAAAAAATAAAAATAAAAGGACTCCCATCGCCCCACACACACATAAATGCAAAAATAGATGTACAGCGCTTACATGCATGTAAATGATTGAGTGACACATTATAAATATCCATACTCACCAGAGTGAGAGCAATAATTCTAGGTCCCTCATTTACTATTAACTCTAAACTGATGAGCTGTATAAAAATGTATAGTGTCGCTTATTAATAACTTTGGGTACTGTAACTTTTAATTGTTTTGCACATGAATGCAGTTTTTAGCCTTAACATGTTGGCCATCTATTTATTTGACACAACCTCACCCTTTTTTATGGAAAAAATGCAGATCACTGTATTTTGTGTTTTAACTTTTTTTTTTTTTTTTACTGAAAATGTAGATTTGAAAACAGCTGCACAAATATCATGCAACCTAACAAATGGGAACTATCATATTTTTGTTCTTAAGGGCCTTTGCTTTTAGAAAACATATAATATTTTGGGGGTTTAAAGTAAATTTGTAGCCAAAAATGCTGATTTTTAACACGTGTACCAAATATAAAAAAATGCTCTAGTGGGGGGAGTGATTAAAGTAGAAGTATTTTGGCCATACTTCTCCTATAGATCACAGGAGTGCAGTTCCTTCTGAACTCCTGTGATCCGTTTTCAGCCGGCAGCAGGCTGAAGCCCACTGTCGGCTGATGTCACCATTTTGTCAGGATCTGCCCAGAAGTCTGGATCGACAGCTGGCACAGCCTCTCAGCGATCTGCTGAGAGCATGAGCCAACCCTTCCCACCACCTCCACAGCCCAGCACTCCAGTAAGCATGGGGGGGCAGAACGGGGACAGGGGGGCGGGCACAGCAGAAAGCTGGAGACTGACAGCTGTAGACTGGGAGACACTTTGACACCCCAGGTACAGGTGTCCTACACACCAGGCATAACGTTGTTCACAGCTGAACTGCCCACCCCTCCTCTCCCCTGCCAAATCACAGAACACTTAGCATTTTGTGAACCAGTTCATAAAATCCAAACCTTTCTTAGAAATTAAATGCATAATATTTAACATTTATTTAAAAATAAAACTTATGCAGATAAAACCAAAATCACAAACATTACTACAAAATAATACTTTCACTTACCAGGTGTGAAGCCATAAGACCTATTGGCCTCTTGTAGGTCATTATCCTTCTCTTCTCTTAGAAGAAACGAGGGCTGGTTTTTCTTCCACTCAGGCTTGGAACTTACCTAAAAGGATTAAGAAACAAATGTGTAATTTCTCTCATTTGCTAGATCAAAAGAAGGCCTCATGCCCACAGGGGGTTTGGCCCGTCAGCATCAAATCCCAGCACTTTCGGAAGCCTGGGAGGTATAGGTGCAGCGTTCAGCCTCATTGCCAGCAGCCAGTCACAATCTATGACAGGCTAATATATGCAGTGGCTGTACGCTGTACTGAGTGGTACTCACGTTTAGAACTGTATGCT
This sequence comes from Lithobates sylvaticus, assembly GCA_028564925.1. NCBI lineage: Eukaryota > Metazoa > Chordata > Amphibia > Anura > Ranidae > Lithobates > Lithobates sylvaticus. The sequence continues at coordinate 141,309,040 of CM053031.1, read as the reverse complement.
TTCAGGGACACAGAACTTCTGTATTTTGGGCACATGTCTCTAAATGTGAGTTCTATTCAGTACGGCGCCCCGCTGCTATGTATTACAGCCACATGCGAACTGGATCTGAGAAGCATCATGTTTGTTAGTACTTCCCAGATAATTTCACCTGCATTTACGGTGCCTTGAAAAAGTATTCATACCTCTGGAAATTTTCCATTTTGTCACGTTACAACCAAAATTGTAAATGTATTTTATTTGGATTTCATGTGATAGACCAACACAAAGTGGCACATAATTGTGAAGTGAAAGGAAAATAAATAGTTTCCAAAATTTTTTTTTACTACTAAATATCACAAAATTGTGGCATGCATTTGTATTCAGCCTTTACTCTGATACCGCTAACTAAAAAGTGCAACCAATTGCCTTCAGAAGTCACCTAATTAGTAAATAGAGTCCACCTGTGTGTAGCTTAATCTCAGTATAAATACAGCTATTCTGTGAAGCCCTCAGGGGATTGTTAGAGAACCTTAGTGAACAAATAGCATCATAAAGGCCAAGGAACACACCGGACAGGTCAGAGATAAAAGTTGGAGAAGTTTAAAGCAGGGTTAGGTTTTAAAAGCATATCCCAAACTTTGAAAATCTCACTGAGTACTGTTCAATCCATCATCTGAAAATGGAAAAAGTATGGCATAACTGCAAACCTGCCAAGACATGGCCATCCACCTAAGCTGACAGACCAGACAAGGAGAGCAGTAATCAGAGAAGCAGCCAAGAGGCCCATGTAAATTCTGGATTAGCTGCATAGATCCACAGCTCAGGTGGGAGAATCTGACCACAGGACAACTATTAGTCGTGCACTCCACAAATCTGGCCTTTATGGAAGAGTGGCAAGAAGAAAGCCATTGTTGAAAGAAAGCAATAAGAAGTCCCGTTTGCAGTTTCTGAGAAGCCATGTGGGGGACACAGCAAACATGTGGAAGAAGGTGCTCTGGTCAGATGAGACCAAAATTGAACTTTTTGGCCTAAAAGCAAAACGCTATGTGTGGCAGAAAACGAAAACTAACACTGCACATCACCGTGAACACACCATCCCCACCGTGAAACATGGTGGTGGCAGTATCATGTTGTGAGGATGCTTTTCTTCAGCAGGGACAGGGAAGCGTGTCAGAGTTGATGGGAAGATGGATGGAGCCAAATACAGGGCAATCTTAGAAGAAAACCTGTTAAGCCCCATACACACGGTCGGACAATCCGCGGACCAGGTCCGTCGGACCATGTCCGTCATACTTTGTCTGATGTTGGTTTTGCGTACACACGGTCAGACAAAGTTGTCGGAAAATCCGATCATTCTGAACGCGGTGACGATTGTTGCCTACGACGGGACTACGTAGAGGCTAGTAGCCAATAGCTTTGGTCTTGTAATGTGATCTGAGCATGCGTAGCACTTTGTCCGGTCGGACAACCGTACACACGATCGGATTTGGTGTGATCGGACCATGTTGTCGGCAAATCTTTCAAGCAGGAGATAAGACTTTGTCCGTCGGACAATCCGACGTACACTGTCCGATGGTGCATACACACGGTCTGATTTTTCAACAACATTGTCCGATCGGACAGAATCCATGAAAAAGTCCGACCGTGTGTATGGGGCTTAAGTGTCTGCAAAAGACGAGACTGGAGTGGAGGTTCACCTTCCAGCAGGACAACGACCCTAAACATACAGCCAGAGCTACAATGGAATGGTTTAGATCAAAGCATATTCATTTGTTAGAATGGCCCAGTCAAAGTCCAGACCTAAATCCAATTTAGAATCTGTGACAAGACTTGAAAATTGCTGTTCACAGACACTCTCCATCCAATCTGACAGAGCTTAAGCTATTTGCAAAGAAGAATAGGCAAAAATGTCACTCTCTAGATGTGCAAAGCTGGTAGAGAAATCCCCAAAAAGACTTGCAGATGTAATTGCAGCAAAAGGTGGTTCTTCAAAGTACTGACTCAGGGGGGCTGAATACAAATGCAAGCCACACTTTTCAGATATTTATTTGTAAAAAAAAAAATTGAAAACCATTTATTATTTTCCTTCCACTTCACAATTATGTGCCACTTTGTGTTGGTCTATCACAGAAAATCCGAATAAAATAAATTTATGTTTTTGGTTGTAACATGACAAAATGTGGAACATTTCAAGGGGTATGAATACTTTTTCAAGGCACTGTAAATAAACTGATCACAGGTTAGTGTCAATATAGCCTTACATCCTTGACATCAGGGGTCGGCAACCCATCGATTGCAATCTACCCATCGATCACAGGCAGGAGTCTGATAGATCGTAGTATTTCTTCCTTGCTGACCCCCAGACTGCTCCTCCCACATATGCAAAGCAGCGCACAGAAGGAACAAAATCAAGAATGCTGCACCACTTGCAAACAGAAGGAAGGGGAACGTGGACAGGAGCGGAAGCAGGGGCGGCATTTACTGGCATCCCCTGTTTCCCCCTTGCAGAAGCTGAAACATGGCTTCTCCTCCTCTCCCTCCTGCTGTCCTTCAGGGGAGTTGAATATAGCTGAACAGATGTACTGTACATGTAAAGGACACTAAATGCTCCTGAATGCATGTAAACAGCCACTAAAGCAGGAACATTTAAGCAGGAGTGTCAGTGGCGTCTCCAGCTTTCATATTTGGGGGGGGGGGGGGCACATGGGGGGACAGGGACAAAAGTAGAGGGCGCAACTATAATATGCAATTATATATAAATCCTGGGGCCCTTGATTACGATCCCGCAACGAGACCCTTTCACATGTTTTGCAGTGAGCCCCCTTCCTACTGTATTGGGCCCCCCAGGGTGGCAGAAAACAAGAGGTATGTCAGCAGCACACCAGGAAAATATAAGGGTCCAAAGTAGTGGGAGAACTACCAGGGTTGCAAAGGTTGCACTTGCGACCGGGCCCTGGTGTTCTGCAACTGTGGGGTTCCCCAGCCTCCTCTTGCTGCCCTGCCCCTGCTATTGACAGCGCTGGTCTGGCATCTGTCTCCTTGGCAGCGGTGGCATCCTATTAGGACCTAGTGCTGGTGACATTATGGGTGCATGCAGGGGAAGGCTGGCACTATTGGTTGTAGACAATTGAGCCCCCAGCTGGTCACCTAGCAGCAGTAATTTGGGATAACCTTCTCTGCTGACATGCTGATCGGGATGTGATCCAGGTGATGCTCCCAGTCAGATCAAGAGTACAACTATATATATATATATATATATATATATATATATATATATATATATATAAAAAAGCAAATGTATGTTCAGCTGCCATGTGGGCTCCATGCATGTAAGGTGTGGGCTTTGCTCAATGAAATCACTATCGTATTTAACATTAGATTTGATTAGGAGCATCACCCGGATTGCATCCCAATCAGCATGTCAGAGAAGGCTGCACTGCTGCTAAGCAAACTGCAGGGAGCTCAACTGTCTACAACCATTAGAGATGGGCTTGAGCATGTTTGAAATCCCACGTGCCCGATCCTGCCAGGAAGCCGACACTGCACACCGCTAATCACAGGCAGTGAGACATTTCTTGATCTGTGCAGCAGCGAACCTGGAAATGTCTCCCTGCCTGTGATTAGCCCTGTGCAGTGTCGGCTTCCTGGCAGGATCAAGCATGTGGGATTTCAAACACAACTGAGCCCATCTTTAACATCCAATTGTGCTGGGCCTCCTGTGCATGAGCCCATCAGCCCCATAAAGTAATAAGCACTGGGTCATAATGTGCTGCTGCCATGGGGACAGAGACCAGTGCTGTCAATAGCAGGGACAGGACAACAACCCTGGTAGTTCTGCCACTGGTCCGTGGGAGGATTCCCCCATCCACCTGGAATGTGTAGATGTGAAATTGGAACATTTATTTTTATTTTTTATTCAACCTAATAGTTGAATGAAAAAAGTGATCAATGTATGGGCTGCCTAAGAGCTAAGACCAGCCATACACAGTTTAAATCTAGGCTGGTTCAGCAGGAACTGGCTGAGATTTAAACCATTAATGAGCAGGCTGAATGTACCAAGCTGATTGATCGAATTGGGTACAACCAGGCTGCCGGATTCTCTTATGATTGTCGCTAGTGGTTGCTATAGCCGCTAGTGATAATCACTGTTTGATGGGAGAATACAATTGCTCTGCGGGAGGGATATTCCCCTGTCAGCACTAACTGTGCTGATGGGGGAATCATGCAAATTTCTTTCCTACAATCTGTGGTTGCAGGAAAGAAAGCCTTACCATCTAAGTTTGCGAAGGTCTTGGAAGAACGGGAGGGGGGGGGGGGGACAGATGGGGAGAGAAGAGAGAGGGATGGAGATAGGGACAGTTCAGTGATTACAGTGTACTGCAGTGTACACTCACCCACAGGTCCAGGCTGGAAGCTCAGTTATCATTGACACAGCAAAGAATCTGCAGCTTCTGATTTTCATAATTCCCGCCCACACATTCCCTCTCTTCAGATACAGCTGCATGCTGGGATAGTGTGTACGGGAAGACAGAGGAGGAGCAGAGGTGGGAGGAGGAGGAGGAGCTGTATTTCTCACTGATCTCCCGTCAGTGAGGGGGGGGTGTTCGCTGGGCTGTGTAAGAGTGTCACTCTTACAGAGTTGCAGCCACCTGTTTCAGAATTTACAGGCTGGTCCTCCTGGCTTACGTCCGGGAGAAATCAGTCTGTTTTTTCAATGTCACTGAGATAATGGGAGGCTTGTCCGCCCCCCCCAGGGCAGGTGGAGCAGATCGGGCAGCCGTGGCTATGCGAGTGGCCCTCGCATTATGCACTGTACAGTGTCAGCGAGCAGAGGGAGGGGGAGAAAATCCCTGCAGGAGCTGTCAGGGATGATGTCAGGAGAGCCTGTGTCCACTCAGTGGCGACCCAAGCAAGATGCGGGGCACCCGCTACATATAGAAACAAAAGGTGTTTTAATTGGGGGCACAGCATAACATTGGGGGGGGGTCAGGGCCCCCTCTGGCCCCCCTTAGTGACGCCACTGGTGCCAGTGTAAATGAGGCCTTAGATGACATCAGGAACTGGATTTTTCTTGGCATCTTGGTAACTTGTTTATTCATAAATGCCTTTTTATGTTGCGTGTCAACTGAACAGTATTTTTATTTCCTAACAACCAGTTAGTGTCTCTTGCATGTTCTAACCTGCCCTAACAAAAGGAAAGTTAGACGCTGACTGTATGCTAAGAGGCAAACATAATATGGCAAATATAAAAAATAATAGAAAATGTTCTTTATGGTAAGCAATCAATCTGCATTTTTTTCTGACCCACACTACAAAAATGTAGTTGAAATCGAATCGGTTCCTATGAGAAACACATCTTCCTTCTTCTTTTCCATTTTTTTTTAAAGGTCCCCCTATGCAAATATTTTGATCTGCAAAGGATTGCTTCTTGCTAGTAGTCTCATGTGAACATTTACTCACCCATCTCTTTCGAATTCTTACCATATTTTGCTATTTAGAAAAATTTGGTGGACAAATGTAATAAGCATTTGCCTAGCTGTCACAAATTCTGGCCATATTTTGCTTAATATGTTGATTTCCTATGATCATCAGCTCTATCTAGCGGCCACAAAGCGGTAAAAAATACCACTAGATGGAGCTGAAGATCATAGGAAATCAACATATTAAAGCGGTTGTGCACACATTTCATTTAGTAAATCTCTTTGCCTTCCAAATCAGGCAAAGAGTACTAAATGAAGTGTGTTTTTTTTTTTTTTCACTTACCTTGTAATCGCTGATGTTCTTTCCTCTGTCTCTTCGGGGGTGGGTGGGGTCTCTGCGTCGATCCTCGTCACGCCGCACTGTCTCCTGGTGTGGACATCTTCTGAAATCTCAAGAGATTTCGGGCACATCTTCCGAAATCTCGTGAGATTTCGGAAGATGTGGCCGAAATCTCGCGAGATTTCGGAAGATGTCCGCGAACGTGAGCTACACTTTGCCGTTACTGCGCACGCGCAAGATCGGCGCAGTAACGGCGGTGCATGCTGGGCCATCTGAAGTGCCTGTGTGGGTTCACATGCCCACAGGCAAGATGGCAACCAGCAGAAAAGATTTTCTAAAATTCTTTTAGCTGACGAAAACCGGCAGCAGCGATTTACAGAAATAGGACACGTGAGTACTTAAACTAGATCTCATAAGCCATTGTATTGCACTAAAAAAAAAAAAAAAAACATACAGACAGTGCAGAACCGCTTTAAGAAAAATACAGCCAGATTTTGTGACAGCTGGGCAAATGCTTATGACATTTGTCCACCTAATTTAACTAAATAGACACTTTTAGAGGCATATTATAAAGCAGTACCTTTCACCAAACATTTACTGGTGGTTAATTAATCACTGTCATTAGAAACACATGTGCCTATAAGATTCACCTGCAGTGAATTTCAGAATCACTGCTTTATAAATATGCCCCTATAGTATTCATGATTACTTATCTCACTGGCTCACCTCAGCATAATATCTGATCAGCTTTGCCCTCATGAACCCCAAAAGACAACCCTTGACTAGAGCATATTTTTTTTTGTGGTTTGTGAATTACCTACCCTTGCTCTGGTTAGGATTGTCCTGTGAGTATGCTGACATAAAGTTGCAAGGTCTGTTTATGCAACACAATTTAGGCTTAAGGCCTCTTTTCACACGGCCGTAAACATTACCGCCCTCTGAAAAGCTATCCAAGTGGATCAATTTTTTAAATTAGGGTTGACACCTGGTTTACAGGTGATCAAAAGGCAATACTGCCACTGATGTGCGCTGTTTTTTGGTTCCCAGGGAATTTATTTCATTTTTAAAGTGCATGACTTAATAATGAGACAAGGATTCTGATTAGCTGTTAGAGCTGCGCAGATGAGTCCTCTTTTTATATTCTAGTCCTACAAAGCTCAGTTCAGTCAGTGCTGCAAATCAAATACAAGCAGTGTACAGCATTGGAATCAGAGACAAAGAATAAAAGCAAATCTTACCTCTGGTAACTGCGGTAAAAATCTTGCCTGCCTCTTTGGCAGCTTCTGTCTGTTGTAGTGTGCAGGCTGTTAAAAAATAAAAAAAATTCATAAAGTATATCCCAAAAATTATTTTTCAGTGTGATGTGTGTTCTTTTACAGACACTTTATGATCTACAGAATACTACATACTAATACAGAATGTACTTAAAGTGCAGATGAAATTTTAGTGCAGAATTGAAGGTGAACTCCAGACTCAAATAATTTCACTCACATACATTACTTAACTACTTCAATACAGTGCACCTACACCCCCTTCCTGCCCAAGCCAATTTTCAGCTTTTTAGCGCTGTCGCTGTTTAAATGACAATTGCGCGGTCGTGCTACACTGTACCCAAACATAATTTTTATCATTTTGTTCCCACAAATAGAGCTTTCTTTTGGTGGTATTTGATCACCTCTGCATTTTTTATTTTTTGCTAAACAAATAAAAAAAGACCTAAAACTTTGAAAAAAAAAAAAGTTTTTCTTTTGTTTCTTTTATAAAATTTTGTAAATAAGTACGTTTTCTCCTTCACTGATGGGCACTGATAAGGCAACACTGATGGGCACTGATAAGGTAGAACCAATGTGGTGGCACTGATGGGCACTGACGATGGGCACTGATGGGCACTCATGGGTGGCACTGGTGGGCACTGATATGCGGCATTGTTAAGCATCACTGATGGCACTGGCAGGCATTGGGGATGGGCACTTATTGGCATTTCCTGGGGGTCTAGGGTGGCATACCTAGTGATCTGGTGTGGTGGCCATCCCTAGTGGTCCTGGCGGCATCCTGGTGGTCCTGGGTGGGCATCCGAGGGGGGGCTGTGCTGATAAACAATTAGCACAGACCCCCCCCCCCGTCAGGAGAGCAGCCGATTGGCTCTCCTCTACTTGCGTCTGTCAGACACAAGTGCTCGTCCTGTTTACATCGAGATCAGCCGTGATTGGACACAACGGATCACGTGGTAAAGAGCCTCCGTCAGAGGCTCTTTACCGAGATCGGTGTAGCGGTGTCTCAGACTGACACACCGCATCACTGATCGCGGCGATCTGCGCCCCCATGGGCACGCGAGAGCGGTTGTTCTGGAGGGCCATCATGTGACGTCCACCCAGAACGAGAGCCACGCCGCCCAGCAGCCATTTGGCGGCCGGCGGGCGGGAAGTGGTTAATAAATCCACTTTGTGTGCACCTAATGTATTTGCAAACCAAGATATGACATTTTAAAAATAGCAGTGACATCACCACTGTGCTGAACATAACCTGTGCAGAGCGCAGAGCTGTGGGAGGGACTCAGCAGGCCCCACCCACTAAAGGCTTGCCTGCAGAAATTGAACATGGAGGCAGAGAGAAGAGCCGTCGCCCTGCACAGGGAGAGGGCGCAGCAATGACTGCTCTTTATTACGGGAAGCTGCACAGCTCTGGAAGAAATACACAAAGCACACTGAGATTTTAGTGAGAATATAAATGACTTGTATTTGGACAATATTTGCTTATCTCAGAGATCAACTTTAATATTCCTGAAATCTCAGTTATTGAATAATTTGGCATTTAAAAAAAAAAATATCAAACTGGTTAAAAGCAGTTATACTGTTAATATAACGACATGAAATATAAACAAAGCATATTACGCTATAGTGTGTACTTGTCTCAATAAAGAGCACTAAGTATAATTTCTGTCTGCTACTTTGTTCCTCTGCTATCAGCATTATCACTTTTTATACAATTTTTTTCTGACACCAAGAGAAAAATGGTGACACGGGAGGGAGCTCCAGCTCATTTGAAGCCTCAGCTCTGTTCCTGCATGCTGTGTGAAGGGGGGGGGTGTGTCTCTTCCCATTCTGAATACATACTGGTGGCCATACATCCTTCAATAAATTATCGATTTCTTTTTCAATTGATTTTTTTCCTATAGAAATAATCAATCTAAATGGGTTGACAACCCATTTGACCAATATAGATTTTGATCAATAGGATTGGAACTTACGATCTAAAGTTATTGATTTCTTCTCTGTTTCTATCATGTAATCTTCTAATCTGATCGATTGAAATACAATTGTATACATGAACAAAGTATCTCAGTGCTGCTGATTGATGCAAATCGATCAATAATATTCCAAATTGGCCGACCGAGTGTGATCAAATCAAGTCCATGCTTCGAAAAATTACCGTTTTTCTTTTCGGATTGATCTCCTGTGTAAAGAATAATCGATCTATAGTCAAACCATTTGATTGATATGCCACACACGGAAAGTGGATTCTGATCAATAGTTAAGATATAATCATAACTTATTATTGTAATTTATTGATCGCATCTTGGTTTCCACCATGTCGTATTTTAATCTGATCAATCAAAATACAATCGTATTTAAGAACAAAGTATCCCAATGATGCAAAATGATCGATAATCCACCCCCTCCCCAGCCGATCAACTCAATTTGATCAAATCCAATCGAAATGGAGTTTGAATCAATCAGAAGGGAAGTTATGGCTTTTCCATTGCTTGCAGATTCCGTCTTTTTGATTGAAGAGCACATCAATCAGATAAAATTGAAGTGTGTATGGCCACCATTAGGCTTTTCTTTCACAATAAGATACGATCGGAACTTAAAGTGGTTGTAAAGCCTAAACATTTTGTACCTTAATCCATTACTTGCATTAAAGCAATATTAAAGCCCTGTTTTTAAAGAAAAATAACAAACATGTTATACTTACCTGCTCTGTGCAGTGGTTTTGTACCGAGCAATCCAGATCCTCCTCTTCTTGGGTCCCATTCCCGCGCTCCTGGCCCCTCCCTCCCTCCGGGTGCCCCCACAGCAAGCAACTTGCTATGGGGGCACCCAAGTAGGCCCGCTCCCAAGCTGAGCCTCTGTGTGTCCAATCACACATGGAGCCGCGGCTTGGCCCCGCTCCCTCCTGATTGGCTCACTGACAGCAGCAAGAGCCAATGGCTTCTGCTGCTGGCAAAAGCCAAACAGAAGTGCAAGTCCCTGGAAAGGCAAGGCTCTCATGGACATTGCTGAATCGAGAGGAGGCTCAGGTAAGTATTAGGTGGGCTGGTGCATGCATGAAGGTAAAAAACCTTGTGTTTTTACACCCCCCCCCCCCCCCCCACTCTTTTACTTGCCTGAGCCCTCATTTGATCCAGCACCATGCATGTCTACAGCCCCTCTCCCTTCTAAGTTTCACTGGGTTTGCTGGGGCACCGTAAGCCACTGGCTCCTGCTGCTGTCAATCAAAGCCAGTGACGAGGGAGTGGGAGGTTCAAGTCTCGCTGTCTGTGTCAATGGACGCAGCAGCAGGGCTTAGGAGCGAGTACGCACGAGTACCCCCCTGGGAAGCCACTTCCCAGGGGGGTACTGGACAAAGAGGAGGGGTCAGGAGCGGCGGCGGGGGACCCGAGAAGGTAAGACTAGACATGTTTGTTTGTTTTTTTGGGGGGGGGGGGGTTGTTGTTTTATTTTTTTTACCTTTATAATCACTTTAAAATGATAAAATTATGGAACATCTTTTTCCACCATGTAAATTTATAATCTGATTGATGAAAATGCTATCGAATTAATGAACAAAGTATCTTGGTGCTGCTACATGATCCAAAACAATCGATAATATTCCACCCTAACCGATCAATTTAGTTGGATTGAATATGATCAAGTCTAAATTGATTGGAAGAGAAGTTATGGTTGTTTTATCTTTTGCAGGTTTCATCGTCTTGATCAAATCGCACATTAATTGGATAATAAAATCAAAGCAATTCTTAGAAATAATCAGTGAGTATCTCACCTGATCCATCGTACAGATCTAATCCCAGACCCTCAATGAGAACACATCGGGAATGTCAGCGCTCTGGGAAGTTGTAGTGACTCTGTTGCTAGGCGACCGACTCTTCTGAAGCCGTTTCTGTAGTGACTGGATTTATGGAAGAACTCACATAGAACGCGGCCAGCACCCGTTATCCCGCATAGTCCGCCGCTCTCTGCCGGTCCCGTCCTCCCCCCTCAGTCCTTCTAGCGGGTGGCTGAGATTCGCCGCGCTCCGAGCCTGTCCTGGTTCCTTCACAAGTTTGTGCTGCGGAGAGCTGTTGCTATAGAAGCTACCGAGAGTTGTGGAAGGGGCGGGGCGGGGCGCCAGGAGTGGGCGTGTTCCTAGAAGTGTCTCCAGGAAGTGCGCTGCCATGGTTTTGGTTAGTCTGTGCAGCGTAGTATATATACAAGTGTGCTCTGATCAGTCTTCATATCCACTGATTCCTGCAGGGATCCATCACAGCCAGGAGTCCTTTCCCTCAAACACCTTATGTTTTCCTTCTATTCTCTTCTTTATTACCCAGCTTCTGCTGTGACCTTCTTGCGTAACATTGTATCACCTCTAAATAAATAGCCAGAGTACAATATTTAGTATTAAAATATTTAGTATTTCCTCATATGGTTGAGATGCAAAAAAATTTTGCAAATCGCACTGCAAAGAAGTGTGTGTGTCATGCAGGGAGATCACAAGCCCATGCAGGGAGACGGTAGCGCGCTAGCAAGGCACCGCGACCCACGGGCTCCACAGACGACTCCGCTGAGCCGAGTGAACGAACGCCTCCAACCCTGGAGCCCCCTGGGACAAGCAGAGAGCCCAATCGAGGTTAAAACATTTTTTTTAAAGATGCCCAGTGCTGCAAAACAAAACTTTTTATCCTATTCTTCGAACAATAGCATAAAAATGTTTGTTTTGCAGCACTGGCATCTGTAAAATATCCGCCCCCAACTGCCCATCATTTATAAATTTGCCCACAACATGTAAAAATCAGCCCCGACATGAACTCACCACGGGAGCGTGGGGCACAATCTGACAGAAAAATGTATTCTGTCGGCTATTGTGCGCAAGCACGTCTCATAAAATCAGCTGTTGTGCTGTTTTGTACAGCGCATGCGCCGTTTGTCCCGGGCACATCTCAATAGCGGGCACTTCATAACAATTTCCACTTCTTAAAGCGGAGTTCCACCCAAAACTGTAACTTTTTAAGGGAAGGTAACCTCCTGACATGACACCTTTGGCATGTCATTTTTTTTTGGGGGGGGGGGGAGCAGAAACCCTCTTTTTAGAGGGTTCCAGCTCACACTTCCTCCCGGGGCACTGCAGCGCCGGAAATAAGTTCACCTCTCCCCCTTCCCTGTGGCAATCATCTGGGACACGCTTTTCATAGGAGCGTCAAAGCCTGCCACAAATGTAAACAAACCCTAATTGGCAATAGCATCACATTTTAACCTATAAGAACCCCACCACTGTGCTGCAGCCGCATACGTTGGACATGGTTGTGGGGCAGTTGTGGCGTAGCCCTAATTGAGGCGGGCACACTGCCTATCAATAGGGATGAATGGACCTTCCGATCAGGTCCCTGGGAGTTTTGATTGTGTTTGTGGCCGGCTCACAGAATCCTTGCCTGGCGGCGGGTTATCTGTTTTATGCCAATTGCTTTTTTGTGCTTGCAGGTAGATGTCTATTTTGAAATCAATGGAATTGAATAGTTTTTCACTAGGGAATGTTTCTTCTTATGTTTACGGTGGCGGAGCCTGAAGGAGTGATTTATTGAGTTGCAGGAGCCGGAGGAGAAAGCGATGGGAGTTCTGTGTGACAGTATTGGATCTAAAATGCTGCCTGCCTTTCTTGTATTAAGAAGGCAAGGCGGGGGGGGGGGGGGGTTAGGGACTTTCCAGTTGTCGGTGGGGCTTCACACACATTGAAGGCACTATTGGGAAGAAGGTTTCTAGCAAATGGAATATTTATAAGTGGACTGAAGTGCTGGTTCATACCCTGGGGGTTTTATCACAGTTTACTTATAGCATTGATTAACTACAACATTGTATCTTTTCTACATGTTTATTTACAGAAATATATAAGAGATTCCAGATGATATTCTCTATTTGTAGATGTATTTTGGACAATATTTATATTCACACAGCGCTGCCTTTTCAGTTTGTATTATCACTGAATTTGATATTTACTGTATGTATAATGATTATATATATATAGACACACATACAAACATTTTGGGGTATGGGGTTCCCCAAAAAATTTTTTACTCACCTAAGTGGATGCTGGATCTATCCGATGCTGCATCTGTCCCCCGCCAGCTCTGCACTGAGAACTGAGCGATCAAACACCGCTGATCGCTCAGTTCTCCCATTCTCTCTGAGCAGAGAGCCGTGAATGTCAGTAACTGGCTCTCTGCTCTGCCCATACAGCACTTACTGAAGCGTTGGGCTGTGGAGGGGGTGGGAGCAGTTGGCTCAGTCTCCCGGTGGCTCGCTGAGAGAGTGAGCCAGCTGCTGGTTCAGGTATATGGGTGGATCCCGACTGTAAAGTCAGGATTTATCTAGCACCCAGACCGGCTGAGTGACATCAGCTGACAGCGGACTTCAGTCCTCTGTCAGCTAAAAATGGGTCAAGGAGTGCAGAACAAACTGCATTCCTGTGATCCATAGAAGAAGTACAGCCAAAAAGCTTTGGCCATGCTTATCCTTTAAACTATTTTAAACTGAATGGGCTGTTTTACAAGGTAAAGCCTCTTCCACATGAATTGTCCCGGGCGGACCTGATCCAACGGCTCACCCCTAAGGACCAGCAGTGTCCGTTTATACCCACCTACCTTTGGTCTGATTTGGTCCACTAAAAACAACAAAGAAAGGGAAGCTGTGCATTTCTGTCTAGGTGTATAGGATCAAAGGACAGTCAGGCTCTGTCCATGTCCGCTCTGCAGAGACAGATTACCTACTGATCAAAAAAAATTTGGCCCCGCATGAAAGGGCCTTAGGGTTTTACATCCACCTTAAAGTGCCTACAACATTTACAAGATAACTTCTCCTTTAAATGGTCAAGCCCAACTATTAGGCTGGGTTCACACTTGCTGTGGCCGTGGCTCGCAGCATTGGGTCTGGTGGTAGTGCATCCTTGTACACCGATTCATGAGCGAATCAGGTCCAAATTTCTGCCTCAATTCGCACATGAAAGAGCCAAAGATGCACAGGACCCTTTTCCAGTGCAGGCCGGGGCCAACCCTGTGAACGGCTCCATTGAGAGCTCCAAACTCTCCTGTCATGCAATTCGCATCAGTGTAAACCCAGCCTTAAAGTGGTATTAAACCCAAAAGCAAACATTTATTATCTTGTGGCTTACCAATTTGTAGATGTAATGGCTGCTTAGTTTTCTTTTTTAGGCTTTCTTTCTTCTATTTTTATCTGGTTATCCAGTCAGTAAGTCATTTTTGCAAAAGAAAAATCTCTCTATCAGATTATATCAGTTATAGGGATGAGACAAGCCACTTCACACTAACAGGGGTGCTTACAGTTATTAGTTAATTATTTATGTAAAATATTTGTCCCCGATATTTGTTCCCAAATCATATAGTACATCTAATGCCTCATACACACGGTCGAAAATTCCAACCACAAAATCCGTCGGATTTTTTCCGACGGATTTTGTCCGACACTGGTGTTGCATACACACGGTCGGACAAAGTTGTCGGAAAATCCGATCATTCTGAACGTGGTGACGTTCATTGCGTACGACGGAACTACGTAGAGGCTAGTAGCCAATAGCTTTGGTCTTGTAATTTGATCTGAGCATGCGTGGCACTTTGTCCGTCGGAATTCGATACACACGATCGGAAAAAGTCCGATCGGACTTTGTTGTCAGAAAATTTGAGAGCAGGAGATAAAACTTTGTCCTTCGGAAAATCCGACGGAAAAAGTCAGATGGAGCCTACACACGGTTGGAATTTCAAACAACATTGTCCGATAGGACATTTTCCGTCGGAAAATCCAACCGTGTGTATGGGGCATAACACTCCCCTCCCAATTGACTGACAATAATGCTGTTTACTGTGCCCCCTGTTCTCCTTCATCCAGAGTGGTGGTACTCTAATATAGGAGGTGTGTTACTGGCCAGATCACAAGGTGAAAATAGAAGGGAAAGGCTAAGAAAGAAAAACAAACAAAGAAAACTGATAAAGCCACCATATGTAATAATTGGAAAAGTTGCAATATACACCCCTCACATTTTTGTAAATGTTTTATTATATCTTTTCATGTGACAACACTGAAGAAATTACACTTTTCTACAATTTATAATTATACTTGTATAACACGTATAAATGTAAATTTGCTGCCCCCTCAAAATAACTCAACACACAGCCATTAATGTCTAAACCGCTGGCAACAAAAGTGAGTACACCCCTAAGTGAAAATGTCCAAATTGGGCCCAAAGTGTCAACATTTTGTGTGGCCCCCATTTTTTTCCAGCACTGCCTTAACCCTTTTGGGCATGGAGTTTGCAAGAGATTCACAGGCTACCACTGGAGTCCTCTTCCACTCCTCCATGACAACATCATGAAGCTGGTGGATGTTAGAGACCTTGCGCTTCTCAACCTTCCATTTTGAGTATGCCCCACAGATGATCAATAGGGTTTAGGTCTGGAGACATGCTTGGCCAGTCCATCACCTTTACTGTCAGCTTCTTTAGCAAGGCAGTGGTCCTCTTGGAGGTTTTTTTGGGGTCCTTATCATGTTGGAATACTGCCCTGTGGCCCAGTCTCCGAAGGGAGGTGAACATGCTCTTCTTCAGTATGTCACAGTACATGTTGGCATTCATGGTTCCCTTAATGAACTGTAGCTCCCCAGTTCCGATAGCACTCATGCAGCCCCAGACCATGACACTCCCACCACCATGCTTGACCGTAGGCAAGACACACTTGTCTTTATACTCCTCATCAGGTTGCCGCCACACATGTTTGACACCATCTGAACCAAATAAGTTTATCTTGGTCTCATCAGACCACAGGACATGGTTCCAGTAATCCATGTCTTTAGTCTTCAGCAAACTGTTTTCAGGCTTTCTTGTGCATCATCTTTAGAAGAGGCTTCCTTCTGGGATGACAGCCATGTAGACCAATTTGATGCAGCGGCGTATGGTCTGAACACTGACAGGCTGACCCCCCACCCCTTCAACCTTAGCATTGCAGAAATGCAGGGAATTTTTTTAACATGGGTTCCTATGGAACATGTTCACACTCATTTTTGTGCCTCTGTGTTTTTGGAAAGGGTCGGGACTTTTTCCTTTCCTTTCTCAGAATGCTATCTTCTAATAAATGCAAGTAACCAATATGGACTAATCAAATATATTTTTTATTGACGCATGATTACACACTGACTACAGTGAGTACTACTACTTACTACACTAAGGTCTAACCTTATTGTTTAAACAGTACATTTATTTTAATAGCTAAAATGTATGAATAGCAGGCATCTCTTGATGGCTGTGTACCTTATCTAATCCCATTAAAGCAGCCCTGTACCCTTAAAAGCATAAGTGCTCCTTTATGATTTGTCAGGGGTTCAGCAAACAGGAAGCTGGTCAGTAGACCAGATGAGGCTTGGGTTCAAAGGCACTGTGTGTTCTAGGGGGATCTCATGGTTTTGTGGAAGTCTGAATTTTTGAATTTAATCAGATCATTTAGAATCAATGATCTGAAAGAATGGACAAGCCAGGCTCTCAATATAAAAGGGTGTGGTTCCAGTAGCTGTAGCAATTGGAGTGCCAGGATCTGGATCACCTGCTTGGGGATATTGTTCTGCCCAGAGTGGCTGGTTGTAGTTCCGGGGTCCACCAGTGGGCAACCAGCAGATCCCACTAATCATTTGCCACCTGATGCTGGCTGCTGGGAGGGTATTTGGTCCCTCTTTTATTGGTACCCTTTGCTTCAGTGTTTTACTAGTCTAGATCCTGATCTTGTGCCTGCCCTGCATCCTGTACC
Source organism: Lithobates sylvaticus (assembly GCA_028564925.1). Taxonomy (NCBI): domain Eukaryota; kingdom Metazoa; phylum Chordata; class Amphibia; order Anura; family Ranidae; genus Lithobates; species Lithobates sylvaticus. Next base: position 141,292,248 of record CM053031.1, on the reverse strand, counting down.
CTGTTGCCTCTTATCTGCTCCTTTTTTTCCTGATCCCAGTCCTGGTTCCCCCATCCTTTCTGTTCTCTGCATCTTCAGTTTACCCTGTTGATCCATGTTTCCTATTTTGTATATATTGTATATAGTTAGTTTACTCAGTTAGGTTGCTAGTTATACATTTTATCTTTGGGCATACAGTATGTTCAGTGCTACCATCATAGGAGCCGCTAGAAATGTGCCCTTGTTTTTTTTCCCAGTAATTTTCCCACAGCCAGGCACGCGTCACAGTCACTCTTCTGCTCAATAAGCAGTCCAGGGATGTTTTTTCTTTAGTGTTTTTATTTTTGGGGTCAATTAGATAAGGTTGGGGAACTGAGTGGGATACTTCAAAAAGAACTATGTACAAAATGAGGACAGTAAATGTCATTCTGTAGAACTGTAAACAAAGTCCTTGTAAAAGCAGACTGTGGACTTGGCTTTGTAGTAGAGCTGCATAATTAATCGTTAAAGAATCAAGATCGCGATTCAACTCTCCTCACGATCTTAAAACAGCATTTCCTCGATTCTATGTAACAAGTGCAAAGAGTTCTCTGCTTACTTCTGACAGCTGGCAAAAAAAAAAAAATAATCCAGGCAGCCTGACAAGTTTATCACAATATAGATAAAGAGAAACATTGTAACACGTAGTTCTTTAGATAAAAGGAATGAACTTCGGTCTGCAAATGAGGGGCAGTTAAACCACTTAAAGACTAAACCTTTTTTCTGACACTTGATGCTTACAAGTTAAAATCAGTATTTTTTACTAGAAAATTACTTGGAACCCCAAAACATTATATATTTTTTTTAGCAGAGACCCTATAGAATAAAATGGCGGTTGTTGCAATATTTTATGTCACACTGTTTTTGCACAGCAGTCTTTCAAACGCAATTGTTTTGGAAAAAATACACTAAAAAAACGAAACAGTAAAGTTAGCCCACTTTTTTTGTATAATGTGAAAGATGATGTTACACCGCAAGAATCGTGATCTTTATTCTAAGCAAATAAAATTTTGATTCTTGTTTTAGCCAGAATCGTGCAGCTCTACTTTGTAGTAGTTACTAAAGGCACAGAAGCCTCTTCTTTTGAGTAATTAGAGCAGAGTCCCTTCATGAAGAATTAGATAAACTGAGTTCTTCAGGACACCAGCCAATGTCCCCTTTGCACACGCAGCTGACTCTCTAGCACCAGAGGGGTATCAGCAGCCCACAGTCTCTAGGAACACTCTCAGCAGTCTGCAGTGGCGTCTCCAGCTTTCATATTTAGGGGGGGCACATGGGGGGCAGGGACAAAAGTAGGGGGGGCAACTATAAAATGCAATTTTACTACGATCCCCAGGGTGGCAGAAAACAAGAGATATATGTCACCAGCATACCAAGAAAATATAAGGGTCCAAAGCAGTGGGAGAACTATCAGGTTTGCAAAGGTTGTCTTGCCACCGGACCTTGGTGTTCTGCCACTGTGGTGTTCCCCAGCCTCCTCTTGCTGTCCTGCCCCTGCTATTGACAGTGCTGATCTGGCATCTGTCTCCTTGGCAGTGGCAGCAGTCTATTAGGACCTAGTGCTGGTGACATTATGGGTGCATGCAGGGGAAGGCTGGCACTATCGGTTGTAGAGAGCCAAGCCCCCAGCTGGTCACCTAGCAGCAGTAATGCTGTACAACCTTCTCTGTTGACATGCTGATCAGGATGTGATCCAGGTGATGCTCCCAGTCAGATCTAATAAACACAGTATTTATTAGCATCAAGAGTACAACCACATCCAACGTATGTTCAGCAGCCATGTGGGCTCTTTGCCTGTAAGGTGTGGTCTTCGATCAATAAAATCACTATGATATTTAACACTAGGATTTGACTAAGAGCATCACCTAGATTGCATCACGATCACCATGTCAGAGAAGGCTGCACTGCTGCTAAACAACCTGCAGGGAGGTCAACTGTCTACTCTACAACCATTAGAGATGGGCTCGGGTGTGTTTGAAATCCCACATGCCCGATCCCACCAGGAAGCCGACACTGCACGCGGCTAATCACAGGCAGTGAGAAATTCCTGATCTGTGCAGCTGCGGACCGGGAAATGTCTCACTGCCTGTGCTTAGCGCTGTGCAGTGTGGGCTTCCTGACAGGCTCGGGCATTTGGGATTTTGAACATGCCCTGCCCATCTCTAACAAATTGTGCTGGCTCTCCTGTACATTAGCCCCATAAAGTAACCAGCACTGGGTTCCAATGTGCCGCCGCTGCCATGGAGACAGAGACCAGCGCTGTGAATAGCCAGGACAGGACAGCAACCCTGGTAGTTCACTGGTCCACACTGCAAGGATTCCCCCATCCACCTATAATGTGTAGATGGGAGAATTGGATCATTTCTTTTTTTTTTTAATGCAACCTACTAGTTAAATTAAAAAAGTGGGGCTGCCTAAGTGCTAAAACCAGCCATAGGCAGTTTAAATCTCAGCTGGTTCATCAGGAAATGGCTGAGGTTTGAACCATTAATGAGCAGGCTGAATGTACCAAGTTGATCGATTAAATTGGGAACAACCAGCCTGCCAGATACTCTTATGATTATCACTAGTGGTTGTTATAGCCACTAGTGATAATGTTTGTTGGGAGAATACAATTGCTGGGCAGGAAGGATATTCCCCTTGTCACCACTGTCTGTGTTGATGGGGGAATCATGCAAGTTTCTTTCCTGCACTCTGTGGATGCAGGAAAGAAATTTGCATAGTCTATTACCTGCCTAACTGAAAGTGAAAGTAAGTTGTGAAGGTCTTGAAAGAACAGGAGAGGGGAGGGACAGATGGGGGAGAGAAGAGATGGAGATAATGCAGTTCAGTGATTACAGTGTACTGCAGTGCACACACTTACCCACGCGTCCAGGCTAGAAGAATACTCCCCCTCTCAATAGAGACTGTGTTACTCCAGCAGCGGCCTGAGTAAGATGTGGCACATCCACTACGAATGCAAACAAAAAGAAATTGCCTTTTTGTAAAAAAAAAAAAATATATAAATAAAAAAATATTTTTTTTTTGATTTTTTTTTTGGGGGGGCACATGGTGGGGCACAGCATAATTTTGGGGGGGTCAGGGCCCCCTCTGCCCCCCCCCCCCTAGGGAGGCCATTGGCAGTCTGTACTTACAAAATGTCCTTTGTAAATTTGGTTGCCTCCTTCCAACATCCATATGATACCCTTTCTCCTGTGATAGCAGACTAGATTCTCCGATGACAGTCCCTCAGTCACCTCTCTGCAACTTCAGCAAAGCAGACCCTCAGATCGCCCACCTGAGGCCTCAGCACCTTGCAGACACATGGCAGGATAGCCTAAATTGGCAAGAAGTTCCTCTCCTACAGGAAAAGACCTGGACAATCTGTGTTTCCAAGCAGCCTTCGGGGCTACTCTCTCAGGAATTGGCCTGGGCTGTATAAATATTCATGATGCCCATTTGCCTTGCTCCACACCTATGTTCCAGAGAGATCCACAGTTCTTTAGTAAACAAAGATAGCAATCAAACCTGCAGCAGGTGAAACAATGAACAGGCCAGAATAATCAACACACCTAAACTGATTACAGAGAGCACAACCAAATTTGCCTAACAACAAAACAGCAGTTCCACTGGATAAAGTGAACCAAAACTAAAAAGTGTTTTTACGTTGAACAAAGGTTTTTATTAATCAAACAGTGCATGTTATGTTGGCTTCACATATAAACTTGGTAACTGTTACATTGCATATTACAAATATTATAGGTAAGAAAGCAGGTACATTGTTTTGCCATGGGTATATGTTCTATGAATGTGTATAATAGAAATAAAGATTATATACAGAGGTATGTGCCTTAGTTGTCATTTCAAGCTGATATGGTTTTATTATACACAGGTGTCAGACTCTTGTAACCAACGGTCCCATATCTTGTTATATTTTTTGGGACAACCTCTGTTAATATATATACACTTCTTGTATGGTAAGGTATTATTTACTTCAAGTTTCCATTCTACCATCTTGGGAGGTGTTTGTCTCATTCACTTTTTAGCTATAATTTTCCTGGCTGAAAATAGTGTCTCGTGGAGAAATATTTTTGTATATTTGTCGATTGTATCTGGTAGGATTCCAAGAAGGCACTGTTTAGGGTCTAATGCTAGGGGTGAGCCCATGGTATTATGTAGAAATGTCACAATTTGCTTCCATAAGCCGTGGATTTTGGGGCAAGCCCTGAGCAGATGAAAAAATGTGCCTGTCTCCAGTCCACACATCAGGCATGTTGTAGATTGAGTGTGTTTGTATCTTGCCACTCTAAGGGGAGTGAGGTATGCCCTATGCAGAATATAGAGCTGTGAGAGTCGGTCTGATAGTTTGGGGGATACTGCCTTGCAGGCCTTTCAATGCCTCCTCCCACTCCTCATTCTCTATTGGGCCCACTTCCCTCTCCCATCTGGGTTTCAGATCATATGCTATTTTGGTAGAGATGGGGGTGGATAGCATATTGTAAAATGCCGAGATTAGTTTGTGAGGGTCTGTGTTCTTGATCACTGCCATAATGACATTAGGTGTGGAGTCTGGGACTGATTCAGGAAATTGAGATTGCGTCGCATGGCGGAGTTGTAAAAATCGAAAGAACATTTGGTTTTGGATTAGAAATTCTTCTCTGAGTGAGTTAAAGGTTTTAAGGCGTCCATCTTTTAGTATGTGATGTAAATAAAAAACACTCCCTGCCTGGACCATACATACACTTGTGTCCTGTATTTTGGTGAACTCTGGTATGTTTTTGTTATGCCATAGCGGTGTGTAATTGTTGTATTGTGGAATTTCGAGTTTAGAAGTGGCTAAGTCCCATATTTTCCTATATTGATATAATGTGGTTTGCCTATTACCCCCTTGTTCCAACCCTCCTGAGAACGATGCTATTGTGTATATCGGGTCTTTGGTGAGTTGAGCCCACTGTGGACATAGGAGGGCGAGGAATCTCTCACCATCTGTCTTATCTATGTGGAATAACTGTGACAACTGGGATGCAATGTAATATAAATTGAAGTCAGGGAGAGCCGTGCATTCCAGTTCAGTTGGATTCTTAAGAGTTTGCCACGCTAATTTGTGTCTGTTGGCTCCCCACACAAAAGGTTTTAAAAGGGCCTCCAGAAATTTAAAATATTTCAGGGGAAGGGATACTGGGGTATGCCATAGTACATAAAGTATCTTAGGGAGTAGGACCATTTTAATTAAATTTATGCGACCCCAGATCCCAAGTGGGAGCTGGGACCAGATCCTTACTTTAGCTTTAACCAAGGAGAGGAGAGGTTCTATGTTTAGAGAAATGTAATCTGCTGGGGATCTAGATATATGTATCCCTAAGTATTTGATGACATTGACTCGTTGTAATGGTAGGCTGGCTTGGGATTCCGGGGGTGGGAAGCTGTCAATTGGCAGGTCAATTGGCAGGATTTGAGATTTGTCCCAATTGATTTTCAACCCTGAAAATATTCCAAATTGTTCGATCGTGTGGAGTGCAGTGTGCAGAGATGGGCCCGAATCAGCCAGGTATAATAATGTATCATCTGCATACATACTGATTTTTTCAATTAGAGAGCCCATTCTCAGTCCTCTGATCTCCGGATTTGCTCGGATGGATATTGCAAGGGGTTCTGCAGCTAGGGCATATAGCAGTGGGGATAAAGGGCAGCCCTGTCTCGTGCCTCTACTGAGGTCAAACATTCGAGACTGCCACCCATTAGCTACCACCTTGGCTGTGGGTGCCTGATACAGTAGTTTGACCCACTTAATGTATTTGGGACCAAAGCCATAGCCCCCCAAGCATCTCCAGAGATATCTCCACTCCACCGAGTCGAAAGCTTTTGCTGTGTCTAGAGTTACTATGACTCGTGATCCAAAAAGACTTAAAGTTTAAATAATTTTTCCTTTCAGAGTAAAAACAAAGCAGGCTGACATGTTAAATGTCCTAAATGTAATTTAGCCTTTTTGAATGGTAATTGCAGCTGGGAAGCTGGATTTCTCCTCCCACCTGCTAGACAGTGCTGGAGGGGGTGGGAGGGACATTGCACGATTTTTATATAATTTTCCTTGTCTCCTGCAGAAAAAGCAGTGTGCTATCAAAGGGCTGTAGGCAGACCTGGCTATTCAACTGTGTCTAAATCTGAACAGCTGGAGTAACAAAATTGCTGTGATCTTACTACAGATTGAAGAACATTGTCACTATACCAAAGGAAGTGTTTATACAATGGTTTTACTAGCAGAATCATCAGGTATGTAAAAGATGTCGCAGGGGGTACTCTGAAAAACCGAGATCTAGGTCATACTTGAAGGGATATTTAGTTTAACTACTTCTTTGTATTATAGTCAGTTTCCATTTTGTGTGTCTCTAACATGCATTTTGTCAGATATGCTCAAGTCTTGCTAATCTAGTTTCGTTTTTCCATAATATTGTAATCTTCTGTTGAGTTTCATTTCTTGTAAAGCACGTGATATTTTAGAAATAATTAGTTTCACTGTGGGCGTTAGACTGTACTTATGTGTCTCTGTATATGATTGGATAATTTGTCAAAGGGCGGTACTTTCTGAAAGCCCCTCTTATATTCACACCCAAGAATAAAGATTTAGATTTTCTTGGAGACATTTGCTGTATGTTTCTTTGTCAAAGGGCAAATCTCACAGGCCTGGTTTCGGAATTGCACGGCACACCAAAGCAGAGAGGGACCCCTAAAGTAATCTACATTTTATTTCCTTTCAGCTGGGGGCTCGTTCCGAGATCGATTATAATATGTCTGTCTGGTGAGTAGAATTGTATCTTCTCTCACCGTGACCTCTATTTAGAAATCGTCTCCTTTAACGGGACCTGTGATTTATGTAGAAATAGTTTTTAGACTTTGAAAATGTCAGCTGTTGAGATAACAGCGACCCGCAGCCCTGGGAGGGCTGAATGGGCTTGCTATTCTGTGTAATAGCAAAAGGGCTCTGAGTAAGTCCTTTAATGAAACTGCTTTAGGAAAAAGCAGCAACTGTTTCGAGTGAACAGTTAAAAAAAAAATAAAAAAAAACCTGGATGTTTTTTTTATGGGCTCTGTGTAGTCCATTTATAAGTCTGCGCAGCCGTCTGTTCGGGGATGAACAGTCGTTAAAGAGGACCTCGGGTAGGTCCCAGGACTCTGTGAAGTCCGTAGGTCAATGAGTTATACAGTACTGTAATTATAAAAAAAAGTCTGCTAAGGTGTGCTGGACAAAACCGATCTCTTTGCTTTCCTTTATCTGTCGCATACACGTTAAGATAATTTGTAAACTGTCTGTGTGGAATTTGTCAGCGTTTGTAAGGTAAGACGCCTTCCACGGCTCTGTGTTATCATAGGACTTTGATTTAAGGGCGACAGACGTGTCTTCCTGTGAACTCTGGTTCTTTTTGTGATTGATGGAAGTTCCCAATCGAAACGCAGAGTAATGCTACAGTATCCGGTGATGTATTGATGTTTATTCTTAATGATTTATGTATGAATGCTTTGACTCTAGAGTGAGCGTAATAGCAGTGTTAATAACACTTTCTTAAGGTAATGATTCCTTTTGCTGCTGTGCAGGGAAAGAGGTACAAAATGTGGATGTTTGGCTTTTTGCCAACATGGTTCAAGTACTTATATCTCGCTGAACAAAATAGATATAGGAAGAATTGTTTGCCGCATTGGTATTACAGAAGTTGCAAGTACGCTTTGAACCTGTTGGCACTCTGCCAAAAATAAAAATAAATTTGAAATAAATAAAAAATTGTTTGGTTGTAAATAATAAGAAAATAATAACGTACGAAGCTTGCTTGGCCATAACGAGTGCTTATTGGCATTTTGCCAAGAAAAAAAAAAATAGCAGAATGTTTTACAAAAAAAAAAAAAAAAGACAAAAGGAAGATGCTGTAGAAGATCTCCGGCTGGACCGTGGCTCCCTATGGCATCCTAGCCCAAACGTTGTCCACGATGGGTTTAGCAGAGTCATGGGATGGTGGATTTAGAGGTTAAATTAACCTTCTCCATGCCTGTATCATGCGCCCCGCCTCCTCCCCCCTACATTCCACAACCAGATAAGAGCAACACAGACCTCATAACACAAGGACACAGCAAATAGCAGAATGTGCTATTTAGTTTGAAACACCAGTGCAGACACATTAAAAAAATTAAAATAAATGATTTCTCAGGAAATCAAAGGGGTAACTTTTATAAAAAGAGGATGGCTTACAGCCAATAGTTGAAGATTTCTTTTTATAAAGGGATCTTAAAGGGAAATGATCTTGTTCTATATTAACAAAAGAGAAGGTAAGAAAAGTAAAGAAGGCAATGGTGACTATAGGTTTGTACAAGACCTAAGGGCCATCAACAGCCTAGTGGTACCGATTGCCCCAATAGTGCCTGATGTGCCATCAATATTTACCGCCATACATTACGATGCAGAGTATTTTACTGTGATTGATTTATTGAGCGCATTTTTATTTCTGTCCCTGTGGATGAGGAGGCACAACCAATCTTTGCGTTATGTTTTTTAAAAACACCAACTAACATGGTGTAGAATGCCCCAGGGCTAAATAGACTCCCTTGCAGTCTATTCCAAACTACTCTCAGAGCTTGGATACCAGGACATTGTTCATCCCTGCTGCAGTATGTGGATGAATTCCTCGTCTGCAGTTCTACTCGGGTGGCCGCCCTGGAGGATGGGAGGGATCTTTTGAAATGTCTTTTTGAAAGTGGTCACAAAGTGTCAAAAAAAAATTGCAATGGTGTCAGAAAAAGGTTGAATATCTTGGTTTTGTACTCTCAAAAGGAGAAAGGAAAGTCAATCACAGAAAAACTATGGCTCTTGTGGGTCTGCCCCGCCCACTTGCTAAGAAAGACATGTTTACCTTTCTTGGTATGATTGGTTACTGCTGCCAATGGATACCTGACTGTTACACCTACTACAATCTCCTGAGACAAGCCACAGGTTTACACATGCCAGACTGTATAAAATGGTCAAATGAAATGTGCAATGCTTTTGTGTATTTGAAAAATGCTATGGTAATGGCTCCAGGGCTCGGCCTCCCTAACTAGGAAAAATGTTTAATTTGTTTGAAAAAAAAAAATTGTTTCATTTGTTTGCAAGGGAAAATTGTAAGGACGTTGTCAGGTGTCCTCGCTCAGGAGCATGGAGGCAAGTTGCGCCCTATTTTTTTTTTCAAAGATGGTTCCGGTGCAGGTTCAAGGCATGCCTGTGTGTCTCAGAGCTTTGGCATCCTATTCGATGATGGTTGAGATGGCCACTTCTTTCACTCTGGGGCACGACATTACACTTCACACCACCTACAATGTATGAAAAATGTACATACACAGCACATGTCTGCTCAAAGGTTGAGCGGCTATGAGTTGATCTTGATGTCCAATCCAAAATTGCACATCAAATATGCTTCTCCCACTTCAGGACCAGCACCAATGCAAATGCCCTTTTAGGATTAAAAGGAGAGCAGAATGAGGTTGTGCCACAACATGATTGCATAGACCTCATTCACCAAGACGCATCACCCAGGTCTGATGTATCTTCCACATCACTGCAGAGCATACACAGGCCAACAAACAGATAGCCAAGGGAAATGCTCTGGCTGATTAGATGCTAAATAAGCTGCTACTTCACAAAATGCATAGATCCAAGTGCCCATGCTAGCACCAGAATTGTTTTTTTGTTTTTTTTTTTGATCAGGTTCTTTCAGATTTGCAGGGATGTGCAAAAGAAGCTGATCTCAGAGGTTGGGACAAAATAAGTGTGCAGAAAGATCCAAAGACTGGACTTCTCTGCAAAGAGGGGAAGCCATGTATACCAGTAGCTAGTGCATCACTTTTTGTAGCTAGTGCATCACTTTTTATGCATCATTTTTATTTCCCATTTCCATGGAATAGGTCACAGAGGCTGGAAAGCCATTTGTGAACTATTGGAGAAAGACTTTTACATTACAGAACTTTTCTGGCCGATTTTATGTAGCAAGATGCATCATATGTATCAGGAACAACCCACACAAGGCCGAACATGAACACCTGATATATCCAACAACTCCTTTTACACATTTGCAGATTGACTTCACACACATGCTCAAACTAGGCAAAAGACAGGAATATCTTTTGGAAATTGTGGACAAGTTCTCAAGTTGAGTTGAACTTTTTGTCACCACAAAAGAAGATGCACAAACAGTAGTGAGGATCCTCGTTAAGGAAATCATTCCTCGATGGGGATGCCCACTTCTTATAAACTCAGACAGACAATGGACCTGCATTTGTATCAAGGGTCTGCCAGGACTTGGTAAAAACTCTCAAGATAGAACGGAAGTTTCACATTCCCTAACACCCTCAAAGCTCAGGGATAGTAGAAAAAATAAACAGAACAATAAAAGACAAAATAAGAAAGCCCACAGGAGGGACCTTTGCCAACTGGAAGAAGGTCCTCCCAGCAGTCCTGGCAGAAATAAGAATGACCCTTCCAAGACAACAGTGTATTCACCTTTTGATGTCTTGATGGGTCGACCTTTCCCCACCCCATGGGCCAGAGCACATTTAATGATAGAAAAGGGAGATTTAGACTTATTACAGGAAGAATATGTAAGGTAATTGGTTGAAACATTGTAAACAGTTGAGAGAAATGTTGCTCGCACCTTTTCTTTTTCTTCACAGGAAACTACTCACCCCTTCAAATTGGGAGACACCGTGGTGGTCCAACAGCTGAACAGAAATAAGAAGCAAGAGTATCCCTTTGGACCTCCTACCACAGTGGTTGCAGTGACCAGAACAGCCATCCTAGTGGAAAATTGCCAGTCCTGGATCCATGCCAACAGAGTGAAAAAGGTTGCCCAAAGCCCCAAGAGCAAGAAGGAGATCTTGGATACAGGAGGCCCCCAAGCAGAAATCCAAGCAGAAGGAGGAGTTCCTGGGAAAGCAGGTCCGGTCAGAGAAGATGACCTTGCTTATTTCACCACAGACTTCTGGCAAGGCATTCTGCCCACTGATCCTGATCTCTCTGACAGTGTTCCTACCCACCTGGATCACCACTAACTGTATCTACCACCCTGAAGATTTGGGTGCAATTAAAAGTATCTGTGGGAACACAAACACACACACACACAAGAACATTATATTGACACAAGCTAGAACCAAGAGAGAGATTGGAGATAGTTTTACTGATAGGATGCTTTTGCTAAAATTTAAGTATGCTTATGCTAAAAAATCAGGGTATGAAGAATGTTGGATATGTAGCATATTACATCCTAGCATTGCCCGAATTGCCCTTTTGGCTGTACCTTTAAATATTTCCTCCTTTCTCAACGAGACTCCTCCTGTATTCTTGACTAACATATCCACTCTGTACAAAAACAACATTGTTACCTTTCCAATAGCAGGTAGAAGTCATTCCCCTGTTTGGTGTTTTAATTTAGGAAATGAGACACAGACTAACCCCTCTTTCTGCAGCAGGTCAATATTTAATATCTCCATGTGCGAATCCAGAGTCTCTACCCCTGCCTGCTCACTGTTTCAAGTATCTGACCCAGGGTTAAACTGTACTTCGCATAACTTTTCTTTTTCTCTAAAAATGTAGGTGCTATATTACACCAATTTATAATCGCAACACAAGACAAGTACACTCATGAGATTGTCGCTAAGAGACCTTTTTGCACTGGAACAAAGTATCTATGTATGTTGTAGGAAAGTGTGTTACCCCTGGGTGCCCCTCCATGTTAAGGGATGGTGTTACCTTGCATCCTTGTTATCTGTCATGGCAGTGGTAGGGGATTATAAAAGGGGACATCCCCTAGAGGCCAGCTCCAGCAGGAAGCTAGGGACATTGCTAAAACATGGAGCCCATTTGTCAATGCGGGATTTGGGCTTGGAGGTATATTTTCATGGTCAAAAGACCTTGTCCTTGTTATGATATTTATCCTTGCTCTGATTCTTTACTTCTGTTTTAAATGTCGCACTTGCATAATTGCGCGCCTTCAATCTCCTGATGATAAGGTTCTATCTCACATGACATACATGAAGAGTCATCAGGCAATCTATGCCACAGCCCCAAAGAAGTATTAAAGCACAACATAGAATGTAGAGATCATCTTATATGATCTAAGAGGGGATTGAAGGGATATTTAGTTTAACTACTTCTTTGTATTATAGTCAGTTTCCATTTTGTGTGTCTCTAACATCCATTTTCTCAGATATGCTCAAGTCTTGCTAATCTAGTTTCGTTTTTCCATAATACTGTAATCTTCTGTTGAGTTTCATTTCTTGTAAAGCACGTGATATTTTAGAAATAATTAGTTTCACTGTGGGCGTTAGACTGTACTTATGTGTCTCTGTATATGATTGGATAATTTGTCAAAGGGCGGTACTTTCTGAAAGCCCCTCTTATATTCACACCCAAGAATAAAGATTTAGATTTGCTTGGAGACATTTGCTGTATGTTTCTTTGTCAAAGGGCAAATCTCACAGGCCTGGTTTCGGAATTGCACGGCACACCAAAGCAGAGAGGGACCCCTAAAGTAATCTACATTTTATTTCCTTTCAATACTGGTATTGGCAGCCGACATCAAATGTATGACTTTATAGTTAGAACATAGTTCCAGTTTGAAAATTGTTTTTTGAAAAGAAGTGGACAGCTATGGGATTGTTTAAATACCATCACTTACATACACATGTTTGAGCCTGTGTATATGAAACCATAGAATTGAAAGTGACAACCTGTTCTACTACTGCTCTTCTATTCCAAGAACATTTTTCAAATAGGAATACAGAAATGTTATCACTAACACTGAAAAGTGTGGGACTGTGCCCTTTAGGTGATATTTAATATGTCAAATATTTCAGCAAAATGTGCAATGGCTTCTAAAGTAAGTAAGTTTGCCGCATGTTGTTTGGTATTTGAACTTCGTTAGGATCTGGTTTGTAACTCATATACTTATACCATCACTTTTCCTCACCTCTTCCAAACAACCACTGTGTAAAACTGTAATCTATCATGGTCACTGCACATTCAATTGCTAAGATGTCTGTTGCTGGTTGAACAAAAGAAAATTACTTCCTTGAATCCCTCATCCACACACTCAATGTGGATGGGTTAATCTTTCCTGCTGAATTATTGTATTTTGACAACAGGGACATTCATCAGCACCGCCGGCTATAGCCAGCGGCACTGATCAATAGAAATTTTTCCAACATACATGGATTGAAATGATGAGTGTATTCTGATGGAGAGAAAGTTCCATTCCTGTATTGCCAGCTTTAAGCAATTACACTTTTATCAGTTTAGCTTATCTTGTACACCTTTGGATACTCCCCAGTAGGGATGAGCCGAACACCCCCGGGTTCGGTTCGAACCAGAACCTTCGAACGGACCGAAAGTTCGCGCGAATTTTCGAACCCTATACGTTATAATGGACGCGAACGTTCGAAATCAAAAGTGCTAATTACAACGGCCAATATGCATGTTAATGTCATAAAACAGGTTTGGGGACCCGGGTCCTGCCCCAGGGGACATATATCAATGCAAAAAGAACTTTTAAAAACTAACGTTTTTTCGGGAGCAGTCATTTTAATGATGCATAAAGTGAAAAAAAAAAAAGTGACATTTTCCTTTAAATATGGTACCTGGGGGGGTGTCCAAAGTATGCCTGTGAAGTGGCATGTGTTTCCCGTGTTTAGAACTGTCCTTGCACAAAATGACATTTGTAAAGGAAAAAAAGAAGCCATTTAAAACCACTTGCGGCTTTAGGTTTGATCTTAAGTAGAATCTGAACAGGTACATTATGAAGTGTAGCTCCATCCCAAAAAAAATCTATTTTTAAGCTTTTTGGAGAACATAGGGAGGGGTTATCACCCCTGTAACATTTGCTGTCTTTGCACATCTGTTCAGAACATGTCACCTCACTTTCCGTCCCAATGACAAATGTTTTTGGAAAAAGTGGGGTTTTATTGAAACAAGGATTGGTGATAAAGTATCAGTAGAGAGGAGATACCTTTTTCCCAAATTAAATCTAACAGGATAGAATTTCCCTTCCTAGGGGTAGATTTCCTCTCACTTCCTGTTTTCTCTTTCCATTTTCAAGTAGGAGTCGTTTGTAAGTTGGATGTTTGAAAGTAGGGGCCTGGCGTATATACTCTGCAGAAATTTGCCCTATTAGATGTTGGTGTAGCCACAAGACTGGTGGGCACAGGAATGGGCCCTGCTGTGAGTTAATAGATCAAGATTTGTAATTGCATGCACCTGTTGAACAGGGCAGAAAAATTGGGCCTTTGGCGGTGGTGGTGGACGGTGTTGCCACAAGACTGTAGGCCCTCATAGTTACTCTTGGTGGGCGCAGGAATGGGCCCTGCTGTGAGTTATTAGATCAAGATTTGTAATTGCAAGCACCTGATGAACAGGGCAGAAAAATTGGGCCTTTGGCGGTGGTGGTGGACGGTGTTGCCACAAGACTGCAGGCCCTCATAGTTACTCTTGGTGGGCGCAGGAATGGGCCCTGCTGTGAACTATTAGATCAAGATTTGTAATTACCCGCCCCTGTTAAACAGGGGCTGAAAAATTGTGCCTTAGGCACTGGTGCTGGTGCCACAACACTGCAACCCGGCCCTCACAGATACTGTACTTGGAGCACAGCAGTCACACGTGTTGCGAAGCATTTTTTTAAAAAATTGTAAGTACACGCCCCTGTTAAACAGGGGCTGAAAAATTGTGCCTTAGGCACTGGTGCCACAACACTGCAACACGGCCCTCACAGAGACTGTACTTGGAGCACAGCAGTCACACGTGTTGCGAAGCATTTTTTTAAAAAATTGTAAGTACACGCCCCTGTTAAACAGGGGCTGAAAAATTGTGCCTTAGGCACTGGTGCCACAACACTGCAACACGGCCCTCACAGAGACTGTACTTGGAGCACAGCAGTCACACGTGTTGCGAAGCATTTTTTAAAAAAATTGTAAGTACACGCCCCTGTTAAACAGGGGCTGAAAAATTGTGCCTTAGGCACTGGTGCTGGTGCCACAACACTGCAACACGGCCCTCACAGAGACTGTACTTGGAGCACAGCAGTCACACGTGTTGCGAAGCATTTTTTTTAAAAATTGTAAGTACACGCCCCTGTTAAACAGGGGCTGAAAAATTGTGCCTTAGGCACTGGTGTGGTGGCATGGATCATTGAGGAGGAGGAAGAGGATAGTCAGTGAACATAAGAGGACAGTCACTCAGCATCAGCATAGGCAGTCTTGAAGGGATGTGACATTAAAAATTATTCGGTTATATCCGCCTCAGGTGCCTGGTAGCTGGTGGTGATCCAAGACTGATTCATTTTGATGAAGGTCAGTCGATCAACCGAGGCGGTGGACAGGCGCACCCTATGATCAGTCACAAATCCTCCAGCAGCACTGAATGTGCGTTCGGAAAGAACGCTGGAGGCAGGACAGGCCAGTAGCTCAATTGCATACTGTGCAAGCTCTGGCCAGTGATCCATCCTCAGGACCCAGTAAGCCAGAGGATTTTCGGTGGGAAAGGTGTCCAAGTCTGACCTTGCCCCAAGGTATTCCTGCACCATGTATATCAGACGCTGGCGATGGTTGCTGGAACCGATCATACCTTGGGGCTGCGGACTAAAAAATTGTCTGAACGCATCGGTCAGACGTCCACCTTCCCCACCGCTCCTTCTGCCACTGACCGAAGCCTCAGCAACTCGTCGCCCAGGACCAGGAGTTTGTAGCCTCCCAGTTTCTGGGAACGCGTTGCACAGACCTTTCTGCAAGGCCTCCCTGAGATGTCTCATCCTCTGCTCCCTCTGCGACGGCAAGATAAGGTCCGCAACCTTACCCTTGTACCGCGGATCAAGGAGAGTGGCCAGCCAGTAATGGTCCCTCTCCTTGATCCGAAGAACACGAGGATCCTTCCGCAGGCTTTGCAGGATCAGGGAGGCCATGCAGCGTAGGTTAGCTGAGGCATTCGGTCCGGAGTCTTCTGGGTCACTGAGGATGACATGATCGCCAGCCACCTCCTCCCAGCCACGTACAAGTCCACTGGCTTGTTGGGACTGTACATCATCCCTAAAAGACTGCTGCTGCTGATGCTGAGTGCCAGGCTCCACCTCCATGCTCACACAATCCTCCTCCTCCTCCTCCTCCTCCTCCTCCTCATCCTCTTCCTGTGTGATGGGTGGGACAGAAGGAACACTGTCCGGATAAAGGGGGCCTTGAGAGGCAAGGAAGTCCTCCTCTTCCTGCCTCTGTTCTGCCTCAAGTGCCCTGTCCATGATCCCACGCAGCGTATGCTCCAACAGGTGGACAAGAGGGACAGTGTCACTGATGCATGCACTGTCACTGCTCACCATCCTCGTGGCCTCCTCAAATGGTGAGAGGACAGTGCATGCATCCCTGATCATGCTCCACTGACGTGGGGAAAAAAAACCAAGCTCCCCTGACCCTGTCCTGGTGCCGTAGTCGCAAAGGTACTCATTGATGGCCCTCTGCTGCGTGTGCAGTCGCTGCAGCATGGCCAACGTTGAGTTCCACCTGGTGGGCATGTCAGATATTAGGCGGTTCTTGGGCAGGTTCAGCTCCTTTTGCAGCTCAGTCAGCCGAGCACTGGCATTATAAGATCGGCGGAAATGCACACAGACTTTCCTGGCCTGCCTCAGGACATCCTGTAAGCCTGGGAACCTGCCCAAGAACCGCTGCACCACCAGGTTGAGGACGTGAGCCATGCAGGGCACATGGGTGAGCTGCCCCTGTCGCAGGGCGGAGAGGAGGTTGGTGCCATTGTCAGAAACGACCATTCCTGGCTTAAGCTGACGTGGCGTCAACCACCTCTCGGCCTGCCCCTGCAGAGCTGCCAGAACCTCTGGCCCAGTGTGGCTCCTGTCCCCCAAACACACCAGCGCAAGCACGGCATGGCATCTTTTTGCCTGCGTACTTGCGTAGCCCCTTGTACGCCTACGGAGCACCGCTGGTTCCAAGGACAGAGCACTGGAGGAAGAAGAAGAGGAGGGGGTGGAGGAGAGAGGTGTGTCACAACCAGTAGCAGTAGTCGCGTTTTGGAGGCGTGGTGGCGGAACAACCTCCAACACTACTGCACCTTGTCCTGCATCCCTCCCAGCTGCCAATAGAGTGACCCAATGGGCCGTGAAAGAAAGGTACCGTCCCTGTCCATGCCTGCTGGACCATGAGTCAGCGGTAATATGCACCTTACCGCTGACCGCCCTGTCCAGCGAGGCATGGACATTGCCCTCCACATGCCGGTAGAGAGACGGAATCGCCTTCCGCGAGAAAAAGTGGCGTTTGGGAACCTGCCACTGAGGAACCGCACATTGAACAAACTCACGGAAGGGGGCCGAGTCTACCAACTGAAAAGGCAGCAGTTGAAGTGCTAGCAATTTAGCAAGGCTAGCATTCAACCGCTGGGCATGTGGATGGCTGGGAGTGTACTTCTTTCTACGGTCCAGCAGCTGGGGCAGGGAAATTTGCCTGCTGCATTCGGACGTCGGTGTACTGCAAGTACTTGGTTGTGACACACCGAATTCTACACCTTCAGTCCTCTCAGAGCAGCTTTCAGAGAGGACTGAAGGTGTAGTGGGGATGGAGATCCCAGCTGAGGAGGAGCAAGGAGAGGTCCGCTTAGTTCTTTGGTGTGGGTCTTTTATGTGTGCCTGCCAACGAGCTGCATGGCAGGTCGCCATATGTCTGGTCATGCTTGTGGTGCCCAAGCGGCTGATGTTTTGGCCACGCGAGATACGCTTGAGACAAATATTGCAAATAGCAGTGGTGCGATCTGCTGCACTCGTCTCAAAAAAGGCCCACACCAAAGAACTTTTCTGATAACGTGCAGAGGCAGCGCCCTGCACAGGCGGAGCTCTGCGGTGTTGTACAGTTGCTGTGCTGGCCTCTACCTGGCCTCCAGGGGGCATCCTGCCTCGTTGGACATGTGACGCCGCATCCTCTCCTCCTCCTCGTCCTCCTCCTCATCCTCTCTCCCTTGAGGCACCCACGTGGAGTCAGTGACCTCATCATCCCCTCCCTCTTCACCACTAGAGCAAACCTGGCAGTAAGCTGCAGCTGGTGGAACTGTACTGCCAGATTCCTCAAGCTGGGTATCGTCATCCGAGCCTTCGAATCGTTGGGCATCCTCCTGGAGCATGTACCCAACACTGTGCTCAAAGAGTTCGGGGGACTCCTCAGGAGGACATGGTGGGTCTAGGGAAGGGGTGGCTGATGATGCTCTGTCAGTACCCTGAGCCTGGGTGAGAGAGGATGAGGAGGATGAGGAGGGCTTGGTCATCCATTCTACCAAGCCTTCAGCATGATGCGGCTCCACATGTCCAGCTGCCGAAAACAAAGACGCGCGTGTCCCATGGCCACGTGCTGATGACGATGCACGACCACGTCCACGTCCACGGCCACGTCCACTAGAAACAGAGCCTGCCTGCCCTGTGTTCTTGGCTCTGCACGCTCTGCCTCCCCTTGGCGGTCTTCCAGCCATTGTAGTCGGTAGTCCTGTGGGTGCTGCTGAGAAGAAAATATAGGAGCTCTGTGTGATGCCACTAACACACTAGAAGTCCTATGGGTGCTTCTGCAAAGAAAATAGAGGAGCTCTGTGTGATGCCACTAACACACTAGAAGTCCTGTGGGTGCTTATGCAAAGAAAATAGAGGAGCTCTGTGTGATGCCACTAACACACTAGAAGTCCTGTGGGTGCTTCTGCAAAGAAAATAGAGGAGCTCTGTGTGATGCCACTAACACACTAGAAGTCCTATGGGTGCTTCTGCAAAGAAAATAGAGGAGCTCTGTGTGATGCCACTAACACACTAGAAGTCCTGTGGGTGCTTCTGCAAAGAAAATAGAGGAGCTCTGTGTGGTGCCACTAACACACTAGAAGTCCTGTGGGTGCTTATGCAAAGAATATATAGGAGCTCTGTGTGATGCCACTAACACACTAGAAGTCCTATGGGTGCTTCTGCAAAGAAAATAGAGGAGCTCTGTGTGATGCCACTAACACACTAGAAGTCCTGTGGGTGCTTCTGCAAAGAAAATAGAGGAGCTCTGTGTGGTGCCACTAACACACTAGAAGTCCTGTGGGTGCTTATGCAAAGAATATATAGGAGCTCTGTGTGATGCCACTAACACACTAGAAGTCCTATGGGTGCTTCTGCAAAGAAAATAGAGGAGCTCTGTGTGATGCCACTAACACACTAGAAGTCCTGTGGGTGCTGCTGAGAAGAATATATAGGAGCTCTGTGTGATGCCACTAACACACTAGAAGTCCTATGGGTGCCTCTGCAAAGAAAATAGAGGAGCTCTGTGTGATGCCACTAACACACTAGAAGTCCTGTGGGTGCTTCTGCAAAGAAAATAGAGGAGCTCTGTGTGGTGCCACTAACACACTAGAAGTCCTGTGGGTGCTTATGCAAAGAAAATAGAGGAGCTCTGTGTGATGGGACTAACACACTTCAAGTCCTATAGGTGCTTCTGGGAACAAAATATAGCTCTGTGTGTGTAATGGGACTAACACACTTCAAGTCCTATAGGTGCTTCTGGGAACAAAATATAGCTCTGTGTGTGTAATGGGACTAACACACTTCAAGTCCTATAGGTGCTTCTGGGAACAAAATATAGCTCTTTGTGTGTAATGGGACTAACACACTTCAAGTCCTATAGGTGCTTCTGGGAACAAAATATAGCTCTGTGTGTGTAATGGGACTAACACACTTCAAGTCCTATAGGTGCTTCTGGGAACAAAGTATAGCTCTTTGTGTGTAATGGGACTAACACACTTCAAGTCCTATAGGTGCTTCTGGGAACAAAATATAGCTCTGTGTGTGTAATGGGACTAACACACTTCAAGTCCTATAGGTGCTTCTGGGAACAAAATATAGCTCTGTGTGTGTAATGGGACTAACACACTTCAAGTCCTATAGGTGCTTCTGGGAACAAAATATAGCTCTGTGTGTGTAATGGGACTAACACACTTCAAGTCCTATAGGTGCTTCTGGGAACAAAATATAGCTCTTTGTGTGTAATGGGACTAACACACTTCAAGTCCTATAGGTGCTTCTGGGAACAAAATATAGCTCTGTGTGTGTAATGGGACTAACACACTTCAAGTCCTATAGGTGCTTCTGGGAACAAAATATAGCTCTTTGTGTGTAATGGGACTAACACACTTCAAGTCCTATAGGTGCTTCTGGGAACAAAATATAGCTCTGTGTGTGTAATGGGACTAACACACTTCAAGTCCTATAGGTGCTTCTGGGAACAAAGTATAGCTCTTTGTGTGTAATGGGACTAACACACTTCAAGTCCTATAGGTGCTTCTGGGAAGAAAATATAGCTCTGTGTGTGTAATGGGACTAACACACTTCAAGTCCTATAGGTGCTTCTGGGAACAAAATATAGCTCTGTGTGTGTAATGGGACTAACACACTTCAAGTCCTATAGGTGCTTCTGGGAACAAAGTATAGCTCTTTGTGTGTAATGGGACTAACACACTTCAAGTCCTATAGGTGCTTCTGGGAACAAAATATAGCTCTTTGTGTGTAATGGGACTAACACACTTCAAGTCCTATAGGTGCTTCTGGGAACAAAATATAGCTCTGTGTGTGTAATGGGACTAACACACTTCAAGTCCTATAGGTGCTTCTGGGAACAAAATATAGCTCTGTGTGTGTAATGGGACTAACACACTTCAAGTCCTATAGGTGCTTCTGGGAACAAAATATAGCTCTGTGTGTGTAATGGGACTAACACACTTCAAGTCCTATAGGTGCTTCTGGGAAGAAAATATAGCTCTGTGTGTGTAATGGGACTAACACACTTCAAGTCCTATAGGTGCTTCTGGGAACAAAATATAGCTCTGTGTGTGTAATGGGACTAACACACTTCAAGTCCTATAGGTGCTTCTGGGAAGAAAATATAGCTCTGTGTGTGTAATGGGACTAACACACTTCAAGTCCTATAGGTGCTTCTGGGAAGAAAATATAGCTCTGTGTGTGTAATGGGACTAACACACTTCAAGTCCTATAGGTGCTTCTGGGAAACAAAATATAGGAGCTCTGCCTGCCTGCCACGAACACACTACAAGTCCTATAGGTGCTTCTGGTAACAAAATATAGGAGCTCTGCCTGCCTGCCACTAACACACTACAAGTCCTATAGGTGCTTCTGGTAACAAAATATAGGAGCTCTGCCTGCCTGCCACTAACACACTACAAGTCCTATAGGTGCTTCTGGTAACAAAATATAGGAGCTCTGCCTGCCTGCCACTAACACACTACAAGTCCTATAGGTGCTTCTGGTAACAAAATATAGGAGCTCTGCCTGCCTGCCACGAACACACTACAAGTCCTATAGGTGCTTCTGGTAACAAAATATAGGAGCTCTGCCTGCCTGCCACTAACACACTACAAGTCCTATAGGTGCTTCTGGTAACAAAATATAGGAGCTCTGCCTGCCTGCCACTAACACACTACAAGTCCTATAGGTGCTTCTGGTAACAAAATATAGGAGCTCTGCCTGCCTGCCACGAACACACTACAAGTCCTATAGGTGCTTCTGGTAACAAAATATAGGAGCTCTGCCTGCCTGCCACGAACACACTACAAGTCCTATAGGTGCTTCTGGTAACAAAATATAGGAGCTCTGCCTGCCTGCCACGAGCACACTACAAGCCCCTCTTTGTCAATCAATCTTTGTAACTGAATCTATCTAACTCAATCTCTGTAAGTGAATCTATCTAACTATCTCAATGCAGCAGAGTGTCACAGAATCTGCCTGCTCAATCTGCGCCGGAACAGCATGTGACCGGCGCAGACGGCGTGGCGGCGTTTTATAGGGGGGGGGGGGGGGGGCGTGTACTACAGCCCCTGAGCTGTAATTGGCTACAGGCGTCCTGCCTGTAGCCAATTATGGCTCTTCGATTTTCCGGGGCTGTGATTGGCCAAGCATGCGGGGTCACAGTGCATGCTTGGCCAATCATCAGCCAGCAATGCACTGCGTCGGCCGCGCCGGCCGCAATGCATTGCGGGGCCGCTCGCATCACACGAACGTGATGCGAGCGGCCAAAATAGTTCTGGGCTCGCAGAGCGAGCGAACGCCCGGTGCTCGATGCGAACGTGGGTTCGCATCGAGCACCGGGCCCATCCTTACTCCCCAGGTGCTCTTCCTTTCTGAGCACTAATGGAATAAATAGGATGTTTGTGTTTGTTCTATTGTTTTGCAAAGTTTCTTTCTGAAAGATAAATAAAAGTATCCATAGACCAGCAGCCTGTCCACTACACAATGCCCTTTTATCCATAAAAGATACAAAACTGGCTATTAATCCATCTCCTAGGTCAAAGTTTGCACCCCAGCACTATGGAAACAAAATCCTCCTATCTTCTCTATCAATTGAGCACTGATTAAATTGAAACAATTAACTATTGCGTAATGAGAGACCTCATGCTTTTATTAAAGCTGGCCATACATGGATTAACTCTCTGCCAGTCCAGGCTGAACCAAGATTTGATGGGCAGGCTGGTTGTAGTCAAGCCGATCCATTGATCGACTTAATTACAATCAGCCTGTCAGATTTTTGCCATTCGTTTACTGTCTGCGGCTATAGGCACTAGCAGTAATCATTGTGTTCTTTGGGCCGGGAATGCTCCCTGCGCCCTCCCTACTGGCAAAACACAAATGTGGGAGGCATTCAACCATCAACGCAGTCAGTGGTTGCAGGAAAGAAAATCGAATCATCTATGGCGTGCCAAGATGAAAAATTCAGGAAAACCTGGTTTACTAGCTTGAGTTTTAAAATTCAATCAACGTTGACTACTTGTAGGGCGCCTGGATTGGAAAGCAATTGACGTCATGATGTCACAGATCCCACCCTGCTTCTTTTTGCATAGAGACTCCACGTACCTGCCTTTGAATATACCATCTTGGACACATTTCTTAGGCCTCAGACCCACTCACGACATCTGCAGCCATAGACCCCATATTGAAATAAAGGAATGTCCACTCTTTGATGTGTTTTCAGCACTTTACTGTGATTATTACTTCTTTATTTATTATTACTTCTCTAATTATTACATTAACATATTGATAGGATGTTTATTGCAGAAGAACATTTGCATTAACATTTATCCTGCAGCAGTCTGTATCAGTGCAGAGCACAATTACACATTTAAAGCCATCTTCTCTTTCTCCCTCTTCTCGGAAAAACAACAAAGAAGGGACAGCTTTCCAATAGTATGCTGGTTCCTGAGCCAAAGGCCTCCATACACCGAGTCACAGACCTGCAGCTGAGGTTCAGAAGTAGGGATGAGCCGAACACCCCCGGGTTCGGTTCGCACCAGAACCTTCGAACGGACCGAAAGTTTGTGCGAATTTTCGAACCCTATTCGTTACAATGGACGCGAACGTTCGAAATCAAAAGTGCTAATTATAAAGGCCAATATGCATGTTAATGTCATAAAACAGGTTTGGGGACCCGGGTCCTGCCCCAGGGGACATATATCAATGCAAAAAGAACTTTTAAAAACTAACGTTTTTTCGGGAGCAGTCATTTTAATGATGCATAAAGTGAAAAAAATAAATAAAATGAAATATTCCTTTAAATATGGTACCTGGGGGGTGTCTAAAGTATGCCTGTGAAGTGGCATGTGTTTCCCGTGTTTAGAACTGTCCCTGCACAAAATGACATTTGTAAAGCAAAAAAAGAAGCCATTTAAAACCACTTGCGGCTTTAATGTCATGTCTTTGTCCTGGCAATATGGCTGAAAATCCTTGAGAAAAAGGGCATGGCTAACCCATCATCCCCCCCCCCCAACCCAGCCCCTTTGGGTCTTGTATGGATATTAAGGGGAACCCCGCACCCAAAATAAAATCCTATACCTACAACCCTATATACTCTGAACAGCAGTATACAGGCGGCGCAAACAAGACAGGGACTGTAGGTTTGTTCTTAAGTAGAATCTGAACAGGTACATTTTTAAGTGTAGCTCCATCCAAAAAAAATCTATTTTTAAGCTTTTTGGAGAACATAGGGAGGGGTTATCACCCCTGTAACATTTGCTGTCTTTGCACATCTGTTCAGAACATTTCACCTCACTTTCCGTCCCAATGACAAATGTTTTTGGAAAAGTGGGGTTTTAATTGAAACAAGGATTGGTGATAAAGCATCAGTAGAGAGGAGATACCTTTTTCCCAAATTAAATCTAACAGGATAGAATTTCCCTTCCTAGGGGTAGATTTCCTCTCACTTCCTGTTTTCGCCTTCCGTTTGCAAGTAGGAATCGTTTGTAAGTTGTATGTTTGAAAGTAGGGGCCTGCCGTATATACTCTGCAGAAATTTGCCCCATTAGATGTTGGTGTAGCCACAACACTGTAAGCCCTCACAGTTACTCTTGGTGGGCACAGGAATTGACCCTGCTGTGAATTATTAGATCAAGATTTGTAATTGCATGCACCTGTTGAACAGGACAGAAAAATTGGGCATTTGGTGGTGGTGGTGGTGGACGGTGTTGCCACAAGACTGTAAGCCCTCACAGTTACTCTTGGTGGGCGCAGGAATGGGCCCTGCTGTGAATTATTAGATCAAGATTTGTAATTGCATGCACCTGTTGAACAGGGCAGAAAAATTGGGCCTTTGGTGGTGGTGGTGGACGGTGTTGCCACAAGACTGTAAGCCCTCACAGTTACTCTTGGTGGGCACAGGAATGGGCCCTGCTGTGAATTATTAGATCAAGATTTGTAATTACACGCCCCTGTTAAACAGGGGCTGAAAAATTGTGCCTTAGGCACTGGTGCTGGTGCCACAACACTGCAACCCCTCACAGATACGGTACTTTGAGCACAGCAATGAGACCTGTTGCAAAGCATTGCATAAAAAATTGTAATTACACGCCCCTGTTAAACAGGGGCTGAAAAATTGTGCCTTAGGCACTGGTGCTGGTGCCACAACACTGCAACTCCTTACAGATACTGTACTCTGAGCACAGCAATGACACCTGTTGCAAAGCATTGCATAACAAATTGTAATTACACGCCCCTGTTAAACAGGGGCTGAAAAATTGTGCCTTAGGCACTGGTGTGGTGGCACCCAGAAACAAAAATGTTCTTCCAAGCTATCAAGGAATGGATCATTGAGGAGGAGGAAGAGGATAGTCAGTGAACATAACAGGACAGTCACTCAGCATCAGCATAGGCAGTCTTGAAGGGATGTGACATTATAAATTATTCAGTTATATCCGCTTCAGGTGCCTGGTAGCTGGTGGTGATCCAAGACTGATTCATCTTTATGAAGGTCAGTTGATCAACCGAGTCGGTGGACAGGCGCACCCTGTGATCGGTGACAAATCCTCCAGCAGCACTGAATGTGCGTTCGGAAAGAACGCTGGATGCAGGACAGGCCAGTAGCTCAATTGCATACTGTGCAAGCTCTGGCCAGTGATCCATCCTCAAGACCCAGTAAGCCAGAGGATTTTCGGTGGGAAAGGTGTCCAAGTCTGACCTTGCCCCTAGGTATTCCTGCACCATGTATATCAGACGCTGGCGATGGTTGCTGGAACCGATCATACCTTGGGGCTGCGGACTAAAAAATTGTCTGAACGCATCGGTCAGATGTCCACCTTCCCCACCGCTCCTTCTGCTACTGACCGAAGCCTCAGCAACTCGTCGTCCAGGACCAGGAGTTTGTAACCTCCCAGTCTCTGGGAACGCGTTGCACAGACCTTTCTGCAAGGCCTCCCTGAGATGTCTCATCCTCTGCTCCCTCTGCAAAGGCAAGATAAGGTCCGCAACCTTACCCTTGTACCGTGGATCAAGGAGAGTGGCCAGCCAGTAATGGTCCCTCTCCTTGATCCGAAGAATACGAGGATCCTTCCCCAGGCTTTGCAGGATCAGGGAGGCCATGCAACGTAGGTTAGCTGAGGCATTCGGTCCGGAGTCTTCTGGGTCACTGAGGACGACATGATCGCCAGCCACCTCCTCCCAGCCACGTACAAGTTCACTGGTTTGTTGGGACTGTACATCATCCCTAAAAGACTGCTTCTGCTGATGCTGAGTGCCAGGCTCCACCTCCATGCTCACACAATCCTCATCCTCTTCCTGTGTGATGGGTGGGACAGAAGGAACACTGTCTGGATAAAGGGGGCCTTGAGAGGCAAGGTAGTCCTCCTCTTCCTGCCTCTGTTCTGCCTCAAGTGCCCTGTCCATTATCCCACGCAGCGTATGCTCCAACAGGTGGACAAGAGGTACAGTGTCACTGATGCATGCACTGTCACTGCTCACCATCCTCGTGGCCTCCTCAAATGGTGACAGGACAGTGCATGCATCCCTGATCATGCTCCACTGGCGTGGGGAAAAAAATCCAAGCTCCCCTGACCCTGTCCTGGTGCCGTAGTCGCAAAGGTACTCATTGATAGCCCTCTGCTGCGTGTGCAGTCACTGCAGCATGGCCAACGTTGAGTTCCACCTGGTGGGCATGTCACATATAAGGCGGTTCTTGGGCAGGTTCAACTCCTTTTGCAGCTCAGCCAGCCGAGCACTGGCATTATATGATTGGCGGAGATGTACACAGACTTTCCTGGCCTGCCTTAGGACATCCTGTACGCCTGGGTACCTGCCCAAGAACCGCTTCACCACCAGGTTGAGGACGTGAGCCATACAGGGCACATGGGTGAGCTGCCCCTGTCGCAATGCGGAGAGGAGGTTGGTGCCATTGTCAGAAACCACCATTCCTGGCTTAAGCTGGCGTGACGTTAACCACCTCTCGGCCTGCCCCTGCAGAGCTGCCAGAACCTCTGCCCCAGTGTGGCTCCTGTCCCCCAAACACACCAGCGCAAGCACGGCATGGCATATTTTTGCCTGCGTACTCGCGTAGCCCCTTGTACGCCTACGGAGCACGGCTGGTTCCGAGGACAGAGCACTTGAAGAGGCCATGGAGGAAGAAGAAGAGGAGGGGTGGAGGAGAGAGGTGTGTCACAACCAGTAGTAGCATTTTGGAGGCGTGGTGGCGGAACAACCTCCAACACTACTGCACCTTGTCCTGCATCCCTCCAAGCTGCCAATAGAGTGACCCCATTTGTGCCATGAAAGACAGATAACGTCCCTGTCCATGCCTGCTGGACCATGAGTCAGCGGTAATATGCACCTTACCGCTGACCACCCTGTCCAGCGAGGCATGGACATTGCCTTCCACATGCCGGTAGAGAGCGAGAATCGCCTTCCGTGAGAAAAAGTGGCGTTTGGGAACCTGCCACTGAGGAACCGCACATTGAACAAACTCACAGAAGGGGGCCGAGTCTACCAACTGAAAAGGCAGCAGTTGAAGTGCTAGCAATTTGGCCAAGCTAGCATTCAACCGTTGGGCATGTGGATGGCTGGGAGTAAACTTCTTTTGACGGTCCAGCAGCTGGGGCAGGGAAATTTGCCTGGTACAATTGGACGTCGGTGTACTGCAAGTACTTGGCTGTGACACACCTAATTCTACACCTTCATTCCTCTCAGAGCAGCTTTCAGAGAGGACTGAAGATATAGTGGGGTTGGAGATCCCAGCTGATGAGGAGCAAGGAGAGGTCCGCTTTGTTCTTTGGTGTGGGTCTTTAATGTGCGCTTGCCAACGAGCTGCATAGCAGGTCGACATATGTCTGGTCATGCCTGTGGTGCCCAAGCGGCTGATGTTTTGGCCACGCGAGATACGCCCACACCAAAGAACTTTTGTGATAACGTGCAGAGGCAGCACCCTGCACAGGCGGAGCTCTGCGGTGTGATTCAGTTGGTGTGCTGGCCTCTAGCTGGCCTCTGGAGGGCATCCTGCCTCGTTGGACATGTGCCGCCGCCTCCTCCTCCTCCTCCTCCTCCTTTCTCCCTTCAGGCACCCACGTGGAGTCAGTGACCTCATCATCCCCTCCCTCTTCACCACTGGAGCAAACCTGGCAGTAAGCTGCAGCTGGTGGAACATGACTGCCAGATTGCTGTCCTTGAGCATCCCCTCTCTCTGCGCGCACGCTACTGCCTTCCTCTAGCTGGGTATCATCATCCGAGCCTTCAAAACGTTGGGCATCCTCCTGGAGCATGTACCCAACACTGTGCTCAAACAGTTCGGGGGACTCCTCAGGAGGACACGGTGGGTCTAGGGAAGGGGTGCCTGATGATGCCATTGAGTACGCGTTGGCAGCTGCTCTGCCAGTACCCTGAGCCTGGGTGAGAGAGGATGAGAAGGATGAGGAGGGCTTAGTCATCCATTCTACCAAGCCTTCGGCATGATGCGGCTCAACATGTCCAGCTGCCGAAAACAAGGACAAGCGTGTCCCATGGCCACGTGCTGATGACGATGCACGACCACGTCCACGACCAGTACTGTTGTCTCTAGAAACAGAGCCTGCTTACCCAGTGTTCTTGCCTCGGGACTATCTGCCTCTCCTTGGCGGTCTTCCAGGCATTGTAGTGGGTAGTGTATATTGTGCTGGAGTCACACAGCACACACACTAACTGCTGCAGATGGCTGCCTTAGATGACAGCAACAGGGCCTTATGGCAGATAGAGGCTGCCTTAGATGACAAGAAATGGGCCTTACGGCATATAGAGACTGCCTTGTATGACTGACACAACAACTGGGCCTTAGAGCAAATACAGAGGCTGATGTGGTTTTAGGTGTGATGTACTAACAGAGCACACACACACACAAGCTAGCTAGCTCCTGGAGATGCCTGTCTGCTTTCGATGACAAGAAATGGGCCTTACGGCAGATAGAGACTGCCTTATATGACTGACACAACAACTGGGCCTTAGAGCAAATACAGAGGCTGATGTGGTTTTAGGTGTGATGTACTAACAGAGCACACACACACACAAGCTAGCTAGCTCCTGGAGATGCCTGTCTGCTTGCTTTCGATGACAAGAAATGGGCCTTACGGCAGATAGAGACTGCCTTTTATGACTGACACAACAACTGGGCCTTAGAGCAAATACAGAGGGTGATGTGGTTTTAGGTGTGATGTACTAACAGAGCACACACACACACAAGCTAGCTAGCGGAGATGCCTGTCTGCTTGCTTTTGATGACAAGAAATGGGCCTTACAGCAGATAGAGACTGCCTTATATGACTGACACAACAACTGGGCCTTAGAGCAAATACAGAGGCTGATGTGGTTTTAGGTGTGATGTACTAACAGAGCACACACACAAGCTAGCTAGCTCCTGGAGATGCCTGTCTGCTTGCTTTCGATGACAAGAAATGGGCCTTACGGCAGATAGAGACTGCCTTATATGACTGACACAACAACTGGGCCTTAGAGCAAATACAGAGGCTGATGTGGTTTTAGTTGTAATGTACTAACAGAGCACACACACACACAAGCTAGCTAGCTCCTGGAGATGCCTGTCTGCTTTCGATGACAAGAAATGGGCCTTACGGCAGATAGAGACTGCCTTATATGACTGACACAACAACTGGGCCTTAGAGCAAATACAGAGGCTGATGTGGTTTTAGGTGTGATGTACTAACAGAGCACACACACAAGCTAGCTAGCTCCTGGAGATGCCTGTCTGCCTTCGATGACAAGAACTGGGCCTTATAGCAGATAGAGTGACTGAGGTGGCTTTATGTGTGCTGACACACACACTAGCTCCTATAAATCCCTGCCTGCCTGCCTTAGATCACAATATCACAATAGGACAGAAGGTTATGGTGCAATGCTGTACTAACAGCATAGGACAGGGTGCTACTGCAATGATGTACTAACAGCACGCACACACCAGACTAATCCCTAGAAACAGAGCAGTTAGACTCAGCAGCAGATAATGTCACCACTCAGCAGCAGTGCAATCAGCAGAAATGATCAGTATTCACTTCAGTAGTAATGATAATGAATCAGCAATGAAACAGCAATAAATCAGCAATGGATCAGCAATGCCAATGAATCAGCAATGCCAATGAATCAGCAGCAGCAGAATCAAGCCGGAACACATGTGCACTAGGCCGACGGCGCGGCGGCCTTTTATACAGTGGGGCGTGTACTAAAGCCCCTGAGCTATAATTGGCTACAGGCGTCCTGCCTGTAGCCAATTATTGCTCTCCTCGCTGCTGGCGCTGTGATTGGCCAAGCATGCGGGGTCACAGTGCATGCTTGGCCAATCATCAGTCAGCAATGCACTGCGCCTGGCGCAATGCATTGCGGGCCAAATAGTTCTGGGCTCGCCGAGGGGGCGAACGCCCGGTGCTCGATTTGAACGTGGGTTCGAATCGAACACCGGGCCCATCCCTATTCAGAAGTGACAAGATTCATCCATTAGCATAACGCCTACTCTTCAGATGTCCTCTCTCTAGTCCTGTCCAGCTGGGCACACTCTCCAATATTACTTGTTCCCAGGATATCTATTTTAACATACACTAGAGGACTTTTACACAGGCTCCGAGACCATGCGCACCAACCTATGGACCCGCAGGTGAAGGTCACAGGTAGACAAGACCACTCCATCTGCTCCCCATGTGTTCTGACTCCCTTTCCCTGGGAGTTCAATCCAGCACAGGGCTTTTGTGCCACCCTCAGCTCAAAATTACGTCCTGTCAAACCAGGGTTATCCTGTTCCCATGCCCTGTTCTACCTGGGGCCCACCAACAGCTGGTATTACATGGGCACTGGCTACACCCACGTCATCACTAAAGGGGAGGGCAGAAATTAAGGGGGCCCTTACACCTGTCAACATACCTATACCAAAGACATTCAAGCGTGGGTTGTCTTAGATAGACCAGGATTCCCCTAATCTTCCTTTTCCTAGAGTGGGAAACCACAGAGTCCTATATTTAAACAGACATTCATATACAGATTTGCTAAAAAATGATATTAAATCAAACACCAGTGATAAAGATAAAGTCCCAATTTGATGAAAAAAAGGTTCTTTGACAGCAACCGCACCATCCGCCACCTTTAATTAAGTGATCCTTCGACTATCAACCCCACCATAAGCAAAGTGCTTGCACAGACCTCCTATCACAGAAGGTCAGTGACACTTGTGGCTCCAATCACAGCCAGGGCCTTTAACCATCCAAGGAACCTCTTGAGCATGTGGACCCACCATCCAGGTGACGATATCACAGGAATTACCCAAAATACAAAAAGATCGCCCTATTATAAAAAGCCTTAAAAACTTTATTTAGAGCAAAAAAGGTTGCACTTACAGCAAGAAGAACATGTATTCGCATTTGAAACAAACAAGCCGGCTGGATAAATCAAAGCAACTTTCCTTCCAGGATTTGATAATCGCAGTGACGTCAGCACGTTGCTCTGGGCAATAACAGTTTGACATGTTGGTGTATGATAAACAAACTCCACCCATAAATAATATTTTAGCTTTGTATGGCTGAATTCCATGTTGGCCTTTTTATCTTGTTAAATATGATAATCCTACATCGTTTGTCTGGATAACCTCAGACTTTATTTCCTGCTCTCTCATTATGATACAGTGACTGCACATTATTTAGGATTGAGTTATTCACCAGTTAAGAAGCTGTTGTTATGACAGATTGTTAATTGTTCTCATAATAGGTTGCCCAGTAATTTTTAGTTGCAAGATTTTGTTTGCCTGGTGGTGCCTATTGGTATACTACATCTGGCACAAGTGAATCAGGATTGGAACATGAGCCAGCAGGGAAATATGGATAAAATGAGCAACTGTTCCATGTTGTGTTCAGTTAAATAAAAGCTGTGGTGAAAAAAAGTCAAAGAGCTGAGCAAGGCTTATGTCACAATGTAATTGACAAAATACGATGTCTTCTTTTTTTATTAAATCTTTTTTTATTACTTTTACATAAAAACAACAAAAACAACATACAACCCAGGTACGTATTGAGAGGGAAAAAAAAAAAAAACCCAACCACTAAATAAAAACCCAACCCCATATCCCCCCCAAAATATCAGACCATCTTCTCCATATCTTTTCAAATTTTCCTGGACAGCATGTAAAAAGTATATCTTTCCTTAATTAGGGCTTCCCTTACTTTTTTTTCCATTCTGCTATTGTAGGTGGAAATGGTGATATCCATTTTTGTGCTATAAGCTTGCGAGCCTGAAATAGGCTCTTTGTTATTGATATTCTGTAGTCACCTGGGGTTTTCGATTCATCCAGGATACCCAGAAGACATCCCCCCGGCTCTGTAGACAGCCTAGTCCCGAAAAATATGATTCAATAGGACCTTAAAATATTCTGGAAGATTAGAAATAATTAGTGTCCTGTCAGGAAACCGTTTTACCTCCAGAAGCAGAAGCATCTCCCAGTCTTCAGGATGTTTCCTTTTGACCTAGTAGCCAAATTAGTAAACACTGGGCATGTCTATGTCCAATCACTCTAAACTGGGAACCTGTAAAAGCTTTTAAAATGTCACCTAAGAAGATTTTTAGGTACCGTAGTTTGTCGCCGTTCTGCGGGTATATGCAATTTTAAAGCATGGCATGTTCGGTATCTATTTACTCGGCATAACATCATTGTTTATAGTTCACAGAAAAACTGGGTATTGTGTTGTGTTTTTGTGCACTAAAATTCACTAAAGTGTACTTTTTTTTTGAATATTTACATTTGATAAACCACTGCACAAATATTGTGTGACATAAAAAGGGCAAAACGCACCATTTTATTCTCCAGGGCCTCTGCTTAAAAAAAGATATAATGTTTGGGGGTTCTGAGTAATTTTTTAGCAAAAAACTCAGATTTTTTACATGTTTGTGAGAAGAATTAGCCTGGATATATGTCAGAATTGGCCTGCTTTCGAAGTAGTTAAACAAGGAAATACAAGAAGAATTGTAGAATATGTCCATTTAGGTGATAATATATAAAACAAATAAAAATATAACAGCCCAAGGAGAAACTCCTCATGATGGTCAGAGCAGGCATGCAGACCCAGGGACGCAAATACGTCACAGATTCCACAAAAAAAAGTGGTTTATTTCTGTAGCTTCTATCAAATACTGAAATCTCAGTTTCAGGCAGACTGTCCCTTTAATGAACACTCTCCAAAGCTTCCCATGAATGTGTATTAAAGTCAAATATCATAGTCTTGCATTTCATGCACTTTTTTAAATAAAGTATCAGTTTCAAATTGGGAAATGCGTGCATTATTTGTAAATGTTTCTACAAATGAAATATAGCAAAAAACAAAAGTACAAAAATCATTATTCACATTTGTGGGCTATAGAGAAGAGAGAGGGGTACGTTTTGGTTGCAAACTGGCATGTGGGATACGGACAGCTAAGCCCTGCACCCTGTGCATTACGCACTCCTGAGCCCTGCACTCTGTAGCACTGTGTAGCATATACCTTCAGGGCTGAACCGTTTGCCCATCCCTACTTACCTGCTCTGCAATGGTTTTGCACAGAGCAGCCACGATCCTCCTCTTTCCGGGTCCCCCAACAGCGCTCCTGGTTCTTCCTCTTCTCCGAGTGCCCCCATAGCAAGCTGCTTGCTATGGGGGCACTCATGCATGCTCGTTCCTGAACCCCGCTGTGTGTATCCATAAGAAACACATAATTGGGCTCGGTCCTGGCCCCCGCTCCTTCCTCGCTGGCCAATGGCTCCCGCTGCTGTCTTTCAGCCAATAAGGAGGTAGACACCTGGGAGAGAAGCCGCTCTTGTGCACATCGCTGGATTGGGATCGGGCTCAGGTAAGTATTGGGGGGGACTGCGGGGGGAGCTGCATACTGAAGGTTTTTTACTTTTATGAATGCAAGCACGAAAGCCTTTAGAACCACTTTAAGGCCTGATTCACACCTATGCATTTTTAGTGCTTTTTTCATTTTGCAGATTTGCACTACAGTCCATTTAACATGGTTTCCTATGGAACACATTCTGTAGTGCAAATCTGCAAAATGCAAAAAGCACTAAAAATGCTGCATAGGTGTGAATCAGGCCTAAAAGATGGTCAGTGTGCTCCTGTTACACTGATGGTGGGTGTGCTCCCATTACATTGAAGATCAATGTGCTTGCCCTACATTGTTGGTCAGTGTGCTCCTGTTACATTGATGGTCAGTGTGCTCCCCTTACATTGGGGATCAGAGTGCCCCCCTCTCATGGTGTTCAGTATGCCCCTTACATGGTGGTCAGTTTTCCCCATTTACACTGGTGGTCGGTGTGACCCCACTAAACATTTTCTGGCTGCCCCCATCTTGCAATTAGTAGCATATTTACCATAAGGCAGGTAGGCAATCAATGGTAGTGCAGAAGCGGCTGTTCCTGCCAGCGGTTTCACATAGAGGTAAGCTTATGGGCAGGAGCACTGGCACATCAGGAAGCAGGGTCTGCCCACTGTCAATATAATGGGCAGGAGGCCCCAATGAGAGATGCCGGGCGAGGTTTTTCGAAGACGGTGGTGGTTGCTGTTGGGGCTTGAAAAAATTATCACACACATGCACCCCCCTGGTACTGCCTAAGGGGAATAATGCCCCGTACACACGGTCTGAAATTCCGACTGAAAATTTCCTATCGGACCATGTTGTTGGAAAATCCGACCGTGTGTGGGCTCCATCTGACTTTTTCCGTCGGAATTTCCGATGGAAAAAATTTGAGATCCTGCTCTCAAATTTTCCGACAACAAAATCCGATCTGACTTTTTCCGATCGTGTGTAGAGAATTCCGACGGACAAAGTGCCACGCAAGCTCAGATCACATTAGGAGACCAAACCTATTGGCTAATAGCCTCTACGTAGTTCCGTCGTACGCAACGAACGTCACCACGTTCAGAATGATCGGATTTTCCGACAACTTTGTCCGACCGTGTGTATGCAACACCAGTGTCGGACAAAATCTGTCGGAAAAAGTCAGACGGATTTTGTGGTCGGAATTTCCGACCGTGTGTACGGGGCATAATTCTTTCTAATCTGCTTGTGCTGTCTATTATAGAATTGTCTATAGGATTTTAATTTTGAGGACACCTAGTGGTTGCCTGTTGCAATTGCAGTTCAGTTTCTTACATGAAAGTCTTGCCTTTGTTAATAAAGTTTCTTATTGAACAACATAAAGTTTTTACCTCAGAAGCCATTTTAGTTCTGATGCAGATAAGTGAAGATCTTCAAATTTGCCTCTTATGCCTTTAAGTTATTTCTTTCTCAAAGTTCATTTTACACTTGGACTACACTGTTATGTGTTTGATATATGATTTAAATATAAGCCTTCTGTATAGTAATGTATTAATGTTGTACTTATTTGCAAAGTGTCACATGTAATACATATTGTAATTCAAAGTTTCTCTGATTGTATTGCAGTTTACAGAACTATTGATAGAAGTAAATTCAGTTTTGGAAAAAAAAACAATGCTATTTCTGTCTGTTTTGTTATCTGGCTTTCAGCTAAGGGATAGTAGGACAGCACACTGATTGAGACCTGACTGAAAATACCTACAGCTATAAGAGTGCTTTCACACTAAAAGCGTCTGGGCATCGTTGGTAAAGCGGCACTATTTTTTACCATTGTTTTAGCGGCGATAGTCGGCCGTTAGCAGGGCGGTTTTAAACCCCTGCTAGCGGCCGAAAAAGGGTAAATTCCGCCCTCAAAACACTGCTGCGCTTTGCCGGCGGTATAGCAGCGCCGCCCCATTATTTTCAATGGGAAGGAGGGTTGTAGGAGTGATGTATTCACCGCTCCTACACCACTGCAAAGAAGCTGCTGGCAGGACTTTTTGTGACGCCCTGCCAGCGCAGCGCCCCAGTGTGAAACCACTCAGGCTTTCACACAGCTGAGGCTTTTTTCAGGCACTATGCAGGCGCTATTTTTAGCGCTATATCGCCTGAAAAACACCTCCAGTGTGAAAGGGGTCTTAGAGATCCAGCTTCTTTCTACTTCCTAATTCTTGTAAACTCAGAGCTAAATCTTGAATATAAACATAATCCCAATCTAATATGATTCTGCTGAGCTACGATAAGATGTGAAGCTGCCAAAAATATAAGGCAGACCATCACCCTCAGAAACATAATGGATACTACTTACTTTATACTACATATATTTCCTGGTGATATAAACAGTTCATTACGGAATTACCCTGATAAATCAGTCACTTGCCTTCAGATACATGTCAGGCTTAATGAAAAGAGCTGGGAGTGGGACGTGGAAACAATCTTTCTAATTGATCTGGCTATGGATTGTCTAGATCAGCTTGGGTTCTAGAGGAAGTATTAATATATTTTTTTTTTTTTTTAGGATTTACGGTAACTGAAAATATGCAATGAAATAAGTCATAATCAGTATTGGGTAAAATCATTTCTCCTTGTATTCTGTGTTTTCTATTTTTTACCCAGTTCTACAAAACTTTGGATAATTAGGTAAAGCAGTTACGTTTCTTTTAAATCTGTGTAAAAGAAAAATGCATGCCTTTGGCAAGTGCCCCCTGGAGTGCCTCCCTGATCATAGCTGCTTTTTGTTTAAAATATAGAGGTCTATGCCCTGATCATAGCTGCTCTTTGTTTAAAATATAGGGGTCTATATATAAAAATAATTGCA
The DNA here is from genome assembly GCA_028564925.1 of Lithobates sylvaticus. NCBI lineage: Eukaryota > Metazoa > Chordata > Amphibia > Anura > Ranidae > Lithobates > Lithobates sylvaticus. The sequence goes on along the minus strand of CM053031.1, from coordinate 141,255,762 downwards.
GTATGAAAGTGACAAACATTTGCACAGCCAAAAGGGAAACCACAATATTTTGTGAAATATTATTATTTCCTATGATCATATGTTCCATCCACTGGCCATGATGCGGTATTTCTCCTGATTGAAACATTTCAGGAAAAATATGGCATTATGACCACTAGATGGCGTTTAAAATCATAGGAATTAATTATATTACATTAAAATACAAATTTATTTTACATTTTTTTTTTTTTTTTTTTTGTGACTGCAATTGTTTGTCACATTCAAATGGTAAAATTTTGTATACGCAGACCTAATCAAGTAGTATATTAAACACAATAGACAAATCAATTCACAATTCTTTATCTTGTTGTAGTATTGAGCCCTTTCTTCTAGCATTGTGTATTTTTAACCCTTTCTCCTAGTGTTGTGCATTAGGTAACTGTTTCCCTTTGCTGCCTGTATTCTCTAACCCTTGCCACCCTCTGCCTGCGTTCCCTAAAACTTTCTTTCTAGTGCCTATGATCTGCACTTCATTGATCCTTGCTAAAAATGTATATTGACCCTTTTAATTCTAATACCTCCACCTATTTCCAAGAACTGTTAACCCCTTCATGCTCTCAGTGGCAACAATTGTGAAAGGGTTCATCACTGACAGCTCATTCATGTGTATGTAGTTTTCTGCAGTTGGAGATGTACTTCAAGAAACTGTAGAAAGGTGTATTTTTTAAGGTTATTCTAACTTAAAAAATCTATTTTGTATATATTTAGCACAGTGAAGTTCACTCTTTGCTCGTTTAAAGGTAATGGGACAGCGCAAGAACACACATCGTGCCCGTTTGCTTATTCTAGTAAATCACAATACTTTTTATTGGTAGAGTGTGGTATGGGATGGAACTCTCATTGAATTCTCTGTAATTTATAATTGTCAATTTCTTCTGACACTTCAGGTAACTGGATGTTACCACCTTTTTGGTGCAATTACAGCTGCAAGTCTTTTTGGGGATGTCTCTACCAGCTTTGCACATCTAGAGAGTGTAATTTTTGCTCATTCTTCTTTGCAAAATAGCTCAAGCTCTGTCAGATTGGATGGAGAGCGTCTGTGAAGAGCAATTTTCAAGTCTTGCCACATATTCTCAATTGGATTAAGGTCTGGACTTTGACTGGGCCATTCTAACACATGAATATCCTTTGATCTAAACCATTCCATTGTAGCTCTGGCTGTATGTTTAGGGTCGTTGTCCGGCTGAAGGGTGACCCTCAGTCCCAGTCTCAAGTCTTTTGCAGACAAACAGGTTTTCTTCTAAGATTGCCCTGTATTTGACTCCATCCATCTTCTCATCAAATCTGACCAGCTTCCCTGTCCCTGCTGAAGTAAAGCATCCCTACAACATGATGCTGCCGCCACCACCATGTTTCACGGTGGGGATGGTGTTTTCAGGGTAATGTGCAGTGTTATGCCTCGTACACACGTACGGACTTTTCCCGGCGGACCTAAGTCCAGCGGACAATCCGCTGGACTTTCCCGCTAGGTACGCTGGACTAAAAAGCGAACGGACTTGACCACACACGATCACGCAAAAAGTCCGGCGGTTCACGCGATGACGTACAGCACGTACGACGGGACTAGAAAAAGGAAGCTCGAGATCCCAAACGACACCCTTTGGGCACCGTCAGCTGATCTCGTGTGTATCGCGTGTTAGTTGATGTTTGGTTAGAGACGATTCGCGCTTCTCAGACTTCTGCTTAATTCGTTCGCTTCTGCCGTTCAGTTTGTGCTTGTGAGGTTTGTATCTGGCTTTCAGTGCGTGTGGATCAGTTCCTACCTGTTCTCAGGCCGTTCTGGTCCGCTCGTTCCTGTTTTTCAGGTCGTTCTTCATAGGCCTTGCTGTTCTTCAGTGCGTTCTGTTAAGTTGTTTGTTTGATCAGCCGACCGTTTTGAAGCCATGGAGTGTGGACGTACTCGGGAACGAGTTCGTGCTGTGCAGGGGCTCGGTGTTGCGGTTAACACCTTGGCACGAGCCCAGTCCATGAACAGGGTGAGGAGGAGTTCATGGACCAAGAATTGGTTGCGCCAGCGTGACCAATTCTCGCATATGCCTTTGCTCCGTGAGATCCGTGAGAATAATCCTGATGATTTCAGGAATTATCTCCGGATGACGGACCCCATTTTTCACCGTCTGTTGGCTTCGCTGTCCCCTTATATTACCAGGCAGAATACCTGCATGCGGCAAGCCATCAGTGCGGAGCAGAGGCTAGTCGCCACGTTGCGTTACTTGGCGACGGGGAGAAGCTTGCAGGACCTCAAGTTCACGACAGGCATCTCCCCCCAGGCTCTGGGGCTCATTATTCCAGAGACCTGTTCTGCCATTATCCACGTCCTGCAGGAGGAATACATTAAGGTAAGTCTTCTCTTTTAAAATTACCTATGTCTTGTATGTTTGCTAATGTAGTGCATCAATGTCATCATTAGCTAATTTCCATGATAGGACTATTCTATGAATGTCCCCTATTCCTTTTTTTTTTTTTTTTTTTGGTTTTTTGTCTAGTATTTTATGGTTGACTTATCGAAATAGCTTTAAGATTGTATTATTTAGTGGGTCACATGCATATTTCCTTGCACCAACCTCCCCAGCATGGAAGCTTGGCCCCCTAAACACCCCTAGCCTAGTCACTTTCTTTTTTTAAAAATGTATATTACCAGCTCCATTGTACTGCTTTACTCACCCCCCCTTTCACCCCTTTCACCCCCTTGACCCTCATTTTTAAATTGATTGCATGTGGTTTTGGTCAGCTTGTAATTAACCCACCCCCCCACACCCCCTGATAATTAATTGCATGTGGTTTTTGTCAGCTTGTAATTAACCCCCCACCCCCCACACACACCTTTAATTAATTGCATGTGGTTTTGGTCAGCTTGTAATTAACCCCCCCCCCCCCCCCACACACACCTTTAATTAATTGCATGTGGTTTGTGTCAGCTTGTAATTAACCCCCCACCCCCCACACACACCTTTAATTAATTGCATGTGTATTGTGTGACCTTACAATTATTTACTCCCCACCCACATCCCCATTATTATCTTCTCTGGTCCATCAGAGGGGTCATCAATCAGAGATTTGTCCCTTTTATCCTTAATCTTTTGGCTTTATTTCAAGGACTTACAAAATAAATACATATGTTCTTCCAAATTGTTTGTTAATTTGTTGCATTTAGTTTGGTGTTTTGCCTGGTTTTTAATTTGAATTGTATCTTTCTGTTTGACTTCACAGTGTCCCTCCACGCCACAGGAATGGCAGACTGTGGCTTCCCAGTTTGCTGCCCGTTGGGACTTTCCCAACTGCGGAGGGGCGATTGACGGCAAACATGTGCGAATTGTGCCCCCACCCCATTCGGGGTCATACTATTGGAATTATAAGGGGTTCCATAGTATCGTGTTGATGGCGGTGGTGTCGGCACAATATGACTTTCTGTATGTGGATGTGGGGGAAAAACGGCCGGATGTCGGACGGAGGAGTCTTCAACCACACGGAGTTCGGTCATCGTCTCCAGACTGGTGGGCTGGAGCTGCCACCAGATGAAGATAATGTGGAGGGACTCCCCTTCGTCTTCATTGCCGACGAGGCGTTCGGTCTGGGTGACCATCTGATGAGGCCATTTCCCCAACGATCCCTCACCCCTGAGAGGAGGATTTTTAATTATCGGTTGGCCAGAGCAAGAAGGGTGGTGGAAAATGCCTTTGGTATTATGGCCAACCGTTTCAGATTGCTCCTTACATCCCTACATCTGGCAGAGTACAAACTGAATACTATTATTCTTGCATGCTGTGTCATGCACAATTATTTACGCAAACATTCAGGAACATACTCCTTACCAATTGGCCCTGAGGCCAGAGTGGAAGGCAACATGACAGGGCTGGATAATCGCCCTCTTGGTTCGGCACCACAATCAGCCCAGCAAGTGCGGGACCTTTATTTACAGTATTTTAATGGTAGGGGGGCCATTGAAATGGCAGCAGACCCTTAAACCATCTTTTTGATTTACAAAGAATAAATACAGTTATTTATGTTTGAAATATTGGTAGTTTCGTATTGTTTTGCTTTTAATTTGGCCTGTTTTATATGTTGTCCTAGTGCACATCTTAATAGTGGCAAACTTGTTTTGCGTTTAGTAAATAAGCCCCTTTGTCAATGAACCACAACATGTTTTTGTCAAACTGGTAGTATTTAAAAAGAAGAAGCCACACATTGTTTAATTTGTGCAAACATTTTTTTTTTTATTCTAGTGCACATCCAAACCTTTTTTATGTTTTTTTTTTTTTGTTTTTTTTGTTTTTTTGGTATTTTTGGTTAATTTTTTTTTTTTTTTTTTTTAAACAAAATTTTTTTTTTTTTTTTTATTTTATATTTTTTACATTTTTTTGGTGTTTTTCTCACAACATATTTTTTTTATTTTTGAGATTGATTTTTTAAAACAAACATAAAAACATGTTTTAAAATGGTAAAAAATTTAGGCTTAGCATTTGAAATTATTTACACAATGTAAAAGTCCAGAACTTACAAAGTTCAACAGGTAACCCATGAACAGTAGAAGCCAAATTTAGAATATGCACACTAATTTAAATGGAAAATGGGTAATGTCAACATGTGCTATGTTCCATCATGGGGAATCAATGGACGTGTTTTGTGTGTGAAACCCCTTCCCTCTCACCTACTAGCATTAGGGGTTGCAAACACCAAATGCGTCCATTGAGATCCCCTGATGGCACATAGCACATGTTGACATACCGTGTGCATATTAAAAATTTGGCCTCTAAAATTTGTAAAACAGCGCATCAAAAGGGGAATGAAGGACATGATTGATGTTAAGAAATGTAAAAGGGGTCTTTAGATTCTCCCCAAAACATCAATCATGTCCTTCATTCCCTGCTGCATGGTGGCCATCTCCTTCTGCATATTTTCCAGCTGCAGATTCCAGGCCATGATCTGGCCAATAAGCCTGTGGGCACTGTCTGTGGAAAATGGCTCCGCAGCTTGTCCTTCCACAAACAGATCAGCATCACCTAAAAGTTGGGTAGATAAAACACAAGAAAAAAAGTGTCAAAAACATGCAGACCTTAATTAATTAGCTCAATCTGTGTTCTGAGACACTCACTTGGTGGGGTGCAGATTTGATCCACTTCAACGACCTGTTCCGCCACATCCACGCGCGGGCTTGGGCTAACTGCCCAATTAGTCTGGTGAGGCCGGGAGGTCCTCGTAGGTTCGGACTGACGTCTGAGTCTTTTGCCCCCTATGGTAATGGAACACAAAAAGGTACACTTTTAATCACACTGATATTTGAGTGCCAAAATAGGATTAGTAAACATTGTTTAAAAGTCTTGTCCAATTATTAGCAGTTTGTTAGAAGATCCTACTTGAAGACAGAATTGAAATGTCTATCTAATGAAACTCCAATACTTAAACCGCCCTTCAACCCTAAATTTGAACTTCCGCTCATTGGATCCCTGCACCCCTGTGGTGTCTTATTTTCAACCTTTTAGGGGGGAGGGGTTGCAGATACCTGTGTAAGGCAGGTATTTGCACACACGTCCGGCCCTAGACTCCCACAGAAGTATACGCCACATCCCGTCCCACCGTGCTGTCTGCTGGGACACACAGGGGTCCCCGAGCTCGCGCGGACCAGTCCTATTGCATTGCGCAACTGGCGCATGCCCAATAGTGACCCGGGAAGTGAAGCCGCAAACATTAATTTCATGATTGCAAGATCAGAGATTGTAGCTGCACCATCCAAGGGACAGGTGAGTGTACTTCTTTGAAAAGTCACCACCTACAGTATTTGGAGATGATGAGCATTTTTTGGGAATTGTGAGCATGAGACCCTGCTTAACATATTTATCCCCCCCCCCCAAAACAGCCTCTGGAGTCCCTGTGTAAGTTACCCCTAAAACCCTTACTACAGCAGTAATTGTATAGATAGTGACAATAATAAACAACCTTACAACTCCAACAACCCAAAGCCAGGTAAACTCAATAAACGTTATGAAGACAAACTGAACTTTCATCAAATATGCGCAAGTTTCACGTACGAATGGTAATAACATCTGCGCAAGTTTCACGGACGAATGGTAATAACATCTGCGCAAGTTTCACGTACGAATGGTAATAACATCTGCGCAAGTTTCACGTACGAATGGTAATAACATCTGCGCAAGTTTCACGTACGAATGGTAATAACATCTGCGCAAGTTTCACGTACGAATGGTAATAACATCTGCGCAAGTTTCACGTACGAATGGTAATAACATCTGCGCAAGTTTCACGTACGAATGGTAATAACATCTGCGCAAGTTTCACGGACGAATGGTAATAACATCTGCGCAAGTTTCACGGACGAATGGTAATAACATCTGCGCAAGTTTCACGGACGAATGGTAATAACATCTGCGCAAGTTTCACGGACGAATGGTAATAACATCTGCGCAAGTTTCACGGACGAATGGTAATAACATCTGCGCAAGATTAGACATATCAAGTATAACCATAGTAGCGCACGTGCTTGACTTACTTTTTTTGATGGCTTTTCGAATTCTCCTGTACTGATCGTGCTCCCTGGATTTGATGTCGGACCATCGCTTGCGCAGTTGATCCTTGCCCCTTCGTACGCCGAATTTCTGCTCCAGGGTGCTGACGATTGTAGTGAGAATCTTGTCCTTGCGCAAGTTGGGTCGAGGGTACGGGCCATTTTCCCCGTCGTAATCTTCCCTTTGGAGGATGTCCACCATCTCCACCATCTCTTCAAAGGCCATATTGGTGGCTTTATATCTGCTGCTGGATGCAGATGTGTTCGCTTCTTGGCTTTCCTCCGCGCTACTGGCTGAGAATGTGTCCGCCATATTCATGAATTTATTCACCCACAATGCAACGAGGGGAAGCGGGGCGGGGAATACTCGTCAGGAGGAACGTCATGGGCGGGCGACGCGGAGGACGCAGGCGGACTTCGACGCGTGCGCAGTGTATATAAGGCTGTTTGAGGGCCCCACGTGTTCCCGAACGGAAGTAGCGAGCGCTGTGTACGAAGGTAAGTGTTTTCTAGGATGCATTACTGTGTTTTTTTGGGTTTTGGGCCTGCATTTTTTAAGGATATGTGTGTGTTGCTGCCTGTGTGTAGGGGTTGCTGCATGTGTGTAGGGGTTGCTGCCTGTGTGTAGGGGTTGCTGCCTGTGTGGATGTGTTGCTGCCTGTGTGTAGGGGTTGCTGCCTGTGTGTAGGGGTTGCTGCCTGTGTGGATGTGTTGCTGCCTGTGTGTAGGGGTTGCTGCCTGTGTGTAGGGGTTGCTGCCTGTGTGTAGGGGTTGCTGCCTGTGTGGATGTGTTGCTGCCTGTGTGTAGGGGTTGCTGCCTGTGTGTAGGGGTTGCTGCCTGTGTGGATGTGTTGCTGCCTGTGTGTGGGTGTGTTGTGTAATGTTTGGTAAGAAAAACTGGTTGTGCGTTTTAAGTAACATTTGTGTTTTTGGTCTTTTGTATTGCCATTACTAACAAAACAGAAACAAACATGTCAGCACCCCAGTTGAATCCATTCAAGGACCAGCAGTTCATGTCCGAATTCATTGCCCTGTACAGAAAAAATACCAACCTGTGGCAGCTCAAGAACCCTTTATATGGCAATAGGGATGTCCGGAAGGCAACACTGGGGCCACTTGTGGATTTTGTGAAGACTCAAGTCCCCAACGCAAACACCAAGTTTGTGGAAGCCAGAATTGCAAGTTTAAGGCACATGTACAAGCGGGAGCGCAAGAAGATTGAGGAATCAGTCAGATCAGGAGCAGCAGCAGAGGATGTTTATGTACCCAAGCTGTGGTACTACAACCAACTGACTTTTATAGGTGACCAGATGGAACCCAGGCAATCACTGTCCACTCTTCCCTCCACCCTTCCCTCCACTCTTCCCTCCACTCTTCCCTCCACCCCAGCTGAGGCTTCCACGGAAGGAGAAGACCCCTCCACCTTGGAGCAGGCTGATGCGCCCAGCTGGAGCCAGGTATATATTTAGTAGCCTAAATTGTGATTGTGTGAATATTAATGCTGTAAACGTTAAAATGTGAACCAATTAACACCCTGAACTCAGAATTGTGAAAAAAGCTCCCAAAAATTCTGCACACTTCTAAAAAGTGTTGGTGCAACATATCGATACATATATAGTGTATACATACATCCAGTAGTGGCAAAAAAAGCGTTATACAACATTGGTGATCTGCTTGGAAAATGCAGGGGTCCAAATGATAGCCTTTTGGATCTTTTAGAAAATTTAGATGCTCGTTCCTAAGTTTACAATTGGATGATTGAGGAGGCCAGAAACCACAAAACAGGTGTTTGATTTTTGTTTTTATTTGCACACAGGATGAGCTGACCCAGGATGATGCCGGGACAAGTGGTATGGAGGAGGAGGACATGACCAGCGAGAGCCAGGAGGAGGCTGGGCCCAGCACGAGCCAGAGTGACAGCCAGACCCAATTAAGAAGAAGTCTACCTCCACCCCTGCCCTTACCCCCAAGAAGGCCCAGGAGGATGACCATTGTTGAGGAGGAATCACTCCAACTGATTCGGAAGGCGAGTGCGATTCTCGACAAACCCCCCCTTCCAGAAGAGGCCTATGCCAGCTACTTGTCCAGCAGGTTGCTGGAAATGGAGAGGGGCCAACGGCACCTGTGTGAGGGCCTCATTTCTGATGCAATTAGGGGGGGTTTGAGGGGTGAATTACGAGAATCCACCCGCCTGACACATGAAGGCCCGACACCAACTTCTCCTCCTCCTCCTCCTCGTCTTCCTTCTTCTCCTCCTCCTCCTCCTCCTCCTCCTCCTCCTACCACAAGTCAGCCTCCAAGGAAGCGTGCAGGGAAGACTGCAGGGAAGAGTGCAGGGCAGCGTGGTGGGAAGAGTCGGAAGTGATTGCCTGGCTTCAGTCTGGTCTCACAGAAGACACAGGCTGTTGTAGTGCCACAGCTTGGGGACATAGATGTCATCTGCTGCTGTTCCTGGTCTGTCTGATTCCTGGTCAATCTTCTTGTGCTCCCTATATTGGATGAAATGTGCCCAAGCTTAATTTTTGGCTTCACAAACTTGATGTCTGCCGTTGGGGCAAAAAGTCTTCACAAAATCTACAAGTGGCTCCAGTGTTGCCTTCCTATTTTGTTTTGCCTTGTTTGTTTTAACCAGAATAAATGGTCATTTAATTTTCATCAAATAATGATATACGTGCTTGTTATTCAAAAACATAGTTTCTTTAGGAGTAGGCAGGTACATGTCTAAACATTCATTTGACAATACAAGTGTAAAGTGCAACTTCAATGGAACTGCAAGTGCAGTCGCTGGAAAGGTGAGGGTTAAGATCTTAATTAAGGGCAAGCTCTGCTGACTCCACAATTGTATCATGTGTAATAACTAATCCTTTTGATAACCAACAAATAATAAAAAATATCTATATAGAGATATATGTACATATATAATATATATATATATATATATATATATATATATATATATATATATATATATATTTATACACGTATAGATCTATATATCTATATATATTAATATATATATATATATGTAGATATAGATATATATTTTTTTGGGCTTATTGAGAAATATAGATATATTTTTCATTTGGTGATTTGGATATCTATATCTATATCTATATCTATATCTATATATATATATATATATATATATATATATATATATATATATATAGAGAGAGAGATAGAGATATAGATATAGATATATATATATATATTTATACAAATATATAACTTCACTAAAGAATGGTGAAGAAAAAACGTTCGGGAGTACTCTGCGTGAATATACAAGCAGCAAGGCAAAATCATTCTTCAAGTACGATAACATACAAATCCCGCTGTCAGAAAACAAAAAAAAAAAAATTCAGCAGCGTGACGATTGTGCGAGCTTCAAAACGAAGGCTAGTTTTACCAGACCGAGCGAGTCCGTGACATACTAGCTACTGAGCATGCGTCCTTTTTGGTACGCCGGACCATACTACACACGACCGGATTATCCGCTGGACTGCCAAGTCCAGCGGATAATTTGAAAACAAAACCTGAAACTTTAGTCCGCCGTACTTTGGCCAAAAAAAGTCCGCCGGCGCCCACACACGAGGGGATTATCCGCTGGACTTCGGTCCAGCGGATAATCCCGCGGGATAGTCCCTTCGTGTGTACGCGGCATTAGTTTTCTGCCACACATAGTGTTTTTCTTTTAGGCCAAAAAGTAAAAATTTGGTCTCATCTGACCAGAGCATCTTCTTCCACATGTTTGCTGTGTGCCCCACATGGCTTCTTGCAAACAGGACTTCTTATGGCTTTCTTTCAACAATTGCTACCTTCTTGCCACTCTTCCATAAAGGCCAGATTTGTGGAGTGCACGACTGTTGTCCTGTGGACAGATTCTCCCACCTGAGCTGTGGATCTCTGCAGCTCCTCCAGAGTTACCATGGGCCTCTTGGCTGCTTCTCTGATTAATACTCTCCTTGCCTGGCCTGTCAGTTTGGGTGGACGGCCGTATCTTGGTAGGTTTTCAGTTGTGTCATACTCTTTTCATTTTCAGGTGATGGATTGAACAGTGCTCTGTGAAATGTTCAAAGCTTGGGATTTTTTTTACTACCTAACACTGCTTTAAACTTCTCCACAACTTTATCCCTGACCTGTCTGGTGTGTTCCTTGGCCTTCATGATACTGTTTGTTCCCTATGGTTATATAACAAACCTCTGAGGGCTTCACAGAACAGCTGTATTTTTACTGAGATTAAATTACACACAGGTGGACTCTATTTACCAACTGGGTGACTTCTGAAGGCAATTGGTTCCACTAGATTTTAGTTAGGGGTATCAGAGTAAAGAGGGCTGAATACAAATGCACGCCACACTTTTCAGATATTTATTTGTAAACAAATTTGAAAACCATTTATCATTTTCCTTCCACTTCCCAATTATGTGCCACTTTGTGTTGGTCTATCACAAAATCCCAATAAAATACATTTACGTTTTTGGTTGTAACATTAAATTTTTCGAGGCACTGTAAATACCCATTTGCACCCCAGACCTGTTATTGTTCAACTTCTCTAAACAGACCAAGCTGTCAGCAAAAGTATCACCTAGACCTAGTTTTCACTTGTTGTGAGGGGGGTGGTAAAATCACTGCCTACCTTACACCCTCAGCAGGGACAAAGGAGATGCAGATGCAGTGTGAGATGGGTCATCACGTGGTAAGTTGCACTGTGATCCCCATCTGTGTCCGGGGGCACAGATTCTGACCAATGATCTCCTTACAAGTGAGAGAGAGGAGCAGAGCCACCTACACTGCTAAGAAGTACTAGAGCTGGGCCGGGTAGGCGAAATGCAAGGTTTTTATTTTCCTTTTGGGGGGGGTGAGGGGGTGATGAGGGCTCTGGAGGGAGATGTGTGCAGAGGTGGGGATGGGAGAGAATGGCCGTTTTGATCTATTTTTATACTCCTTTCTGTTAGCTACAACTCCTGTTTCCTTAAATCATCTATATGCTATTTTTTCCTTTACTATCCTACTTTCCTCTTTAGTGAACCATATTGTTTTTTTCTTCCGTTTATTCCTACTTGCCTGACATATAATCTAGTTGCCTCTAGGATGGTGGACTTTAAAGGAGTTGTAAAGGCAGAAGGCTTTTTATCTTAATGCATTCTATACATTAAGATAAAAAGCCTTCTGTGTGCAGCAGCCCCCCTAATACTTACCTGAGCCCCATCTCTGTCCAGCAATGTCCACGAGTGTCTTGGCCATTCGAGACTCTCCATCCTGATTGGTTGAGACACAGTAGCGGCGCCATTGGCTCCTACTGCTGTCAATCAAATTCAGTCAGCAATCAGGAGAGAGAGGGGCGGTGCTGGGCCACAGCTCTGAATGCACACAGGGAGCTGTGACTCGGCTCGGGTGCCCCCATAGCAAGCTTCTTGCTGTGGAGGCACTCAACAGGAGGGAGGGGCAAGGAGCACAGAAGAGGGACCCGAGAAGGTGAGGATCAGGGCTGCTCTGTGCAAAACAAACTGCATAGAGCAGGTAAATATAACATGTTTGTTATTTTTATTGAAAAAAAAATTACACTTTACAATCACTTTAGTAATCAGTGGGCACTATTAAAGTCTACCATCCTGGAAGCAACTAGATTATATGTCAGGCAAGTTAGTAAGAATAAATGGATATGGTTCACTAAAGAGGGATGTAGGATAATAAAGGAAAAAAAATTGCATATAGAAGATTCAAGAAAGTAGGAGATAGCTGACAGAGAAGAGTAATACAATAGACAAAAGAAGGTCAAACACATTATCAGTGCTGCCAAAGCACAGAAAGAGGAGGAAATTGCTAAATCTATTAAGAAAGGGGGTAAAACATTTTTTAGGTACATTAGTAATAGAAGGAAAAAATACAATGGGATCACTGGGAGCACAACACTTATGCGGCGTACACACGGTCGGAATTTGCGATGGAAACAGTCCGATGGGAGCTTTTCATTGGATTTTCGGACCGTGTGTATGCCCAATGGTCTTTTTCTGTCGGAATTTCCGACGGACTTTGAATTCAGAACCTGTTCTCAATTTTTCCGACGGATTTTCCGATCGTGTGTATGCAATTCCGACACGCAAAATTCCGACGCATGCTCGGAAACAATTCGACGCATGCTCAGAAGCATTAAACTTCCCTTTTATAGTGCTGTCGAACGTGTTTTATGCTGCTGTGTTATTGACCGTCGGAATTTGGTGTGATCGTGTGTAGGCAACACAGCTTGAGCGGAACTCCGTCGGAAAAACCGTCAGAGTCTTTTCCGACGAGAATTCCGATCGTGTGTACGCGGCATTAGAGCCCTTTCACACTTACAGCCCAGCCTTGTTTGCGGTAGTATGCCGCTAGTTTTAGGGGCGCTTTACCGTCGTTTTAGCATCGATTTTCAGCCTCTAGCGGGGCACTTTTAACCCCTGCTAGCAGCCAAAGAAAGGGTTAAATGCGCCTGAAAAGTGACGCTGCTGAAGCGCCTGAAAAGACAGCAGTGCCAATTGATTTCAATGGGCAGGGACGGTGGAGGAGCAGTGTATACACTGCTCCGAAACTGCTTCAAGGATGCTGTTTGCAAGACTTTTTATAATGTCCTGCAAGCGCACCGCTCCAGTGTGAAAGCACTCAGGCCCAAAAAGAGGACGATCAGAGCTGCTCTGTGCAAAACCATTGTACAGAGCAGGTAAGTATGACATGTTTGTTATTTAACCACTTCCTGCCCATAGGATGTCATATGACATCCTTAGGTTGAAGTGGGGATATCTGGATGATGCCTACAGCTACAGACATCATTCAGATATCTTTGTTTTTAGCTGTCGATTCCCTCTAATGTAAAAGCCATCCGTGCGGCTGTTTAGCCACTGGATGGCTTGTATAGGGAGGGGACCTCCCCCTCTCCCGCCACGCTCGGGTGCCACTCCAGAATCCCCCGTGTGATCGGGAAGATGGAGATTGGAGATTGGATCTGGCACAGATTACATATAGCTGGCGGTGGACTGGATGGTCATGGTGTCACTTCCGGCTCTGGCAGATGTAAACCCTGCCATTTTTTTTCCCTGGAAAACAGAGATCAATGTTTTTTTTTTTTTGATCTAATGCTTTCCAGGGTAAAGGAGATATCTGGAGTCTTATTGACCCCAGTTGTCTCCATAAAGAGGACCTGTCATGCATTATTCCTATTACAAGGGATATTTACATTTCTTGTAATAGGAATAAAAGTGATCTCAATTAAAGGGACAGTGTAAAAACAAAAAATAAATAAATAAAACAAATTAAAAAAAAATGTTGGTTGTGGTCGCATATGTAAATGGTGTTTGCACCACACATGTGAGATATCGCCATGAACGTTAGAGCGGGAGCAATAATTCTAGCACTAGAACTCCTTTGTAACTCTAAACTGGTACACTGTAAAAAAATGTAAATGTAACGCTTATTGAGATTTTTAAGTACTGAAGTTTGGCACCATTCTATGAGTGTGCGCAATTTTAAAGCATGACATGTTAGGTATCGATTTATTCTGCGTAACATCAACCTTTTCATTTTACCAAAATGGGTTATATATTGTGTTTTTTGCATTAAAATTCAATAAAGTGTATTTTTTCCCAAAAATTTGCATTTGAAAAAATTGTTGTGCACATGTGACATAAATTGCAACTACCGCCCTTTTATTCTCTAGGGTCTCTGCCAATATATATATATATATATAATGTTTGGAGGTTCTCCGTAATTTTCTAGCAAAAAAAAAATGATTTTTACATGTCGGAGAGAAATGCCAGAACTGGCCTGGGGTGGAAGTGGTTAAAATAAACAAATCCTTTAGAACCATTTTATAGATGGATCAGATGTAATATATTAGATTTTTGTTTTATGGTGTTACGTCAGGATGAATTCCATGAAGAGGGGAAGGGATGAAATAGCACAGGGAGGCATCCATAGAGAGAGGGGGTATCAGGGAGAATAGAGGAAACAGGGTGTAAATGTGAGGCAGGCGGGGGAGGAAGGCTCCAGGATGGAGACAGCGGGGCTGGGTCTATCATATGACCTGGACAGGAGATCGGGAGCGTGCACAGCATACACTATACAAGAAGCAGCGGGGGCGCGCACGGGAGCGCGCCTGTAGGTAGGGATGTGATTGCTGTCCTTCATACAACAAGCTGGGATCCTTCGTGCAGGCGGGGTGTGGAGTGTATTGTTGATCACCATCGGAGCTGTCCATTGTGCTGATCCAGACTGGTAAGGTGATGTTGTGTGTCCGGGATGATTAGAGGAAATGCTGGATGGGGGTGTCACTGAAGATGGGGGACCTGTTGGGTGTCAGAGGGCTGTGTGCTCTATGGAGGATCACTGTGTACATCAGACCTGGGATAATCAACAGATGATCGGATCCTATAGTGGAGGAGAGTGTGATCAGATATATAGGACACATCCACCCTCTTCTCCACTGCAGATCCCAGCCACACAATCCATCCCACATACACTGTACACAACACACACACAATATACACAACATGGACACTGTACACAACACACACTCAATATACACAACATGGACACTGTACACAACACACACACACACAATATACACAACATGGACACTGTACACAACACACACACACAATATACACAACATGGACACTGTACACAATACACGCTCTATATACACAACATGGACACTGTACACAACACACACACACACACAATATACACAACATGGACACTGTACACAACACACACACACACAATATACACAACATGGACACTGTACACAACACACACTCTATATACACAACATGGACACTGTACACAACACACACACACACAATATACACAACATGGACACTGTACACAACACACACACACAATATACACAACATGGACACTGTACACAACATACACTATATATACACAACATGGACACTGTACACAACACACGTTCTATATACACAACATGGACACTGTACACAACACACACTATATATACACAACATGGACACTGTACACAACACACGTTCTATATACACAACATGGACACTGTACACAACACACACTCTATATACACAACATGGACACTGTACACAACACACACACACACAATATACACAACATGGACACTGTACACAACAAGCACTCTATATACACAACATGGACACTGTACACAACACACGCTCTATATACACAACATGAACACTGTACACAACACATATACTATATATACATATACACAACATGGACACTGTACACAACACACACTCTATATATATACACAACATGGACACTGTACACAACACACACACTATATACACAACATGGACACTGTACACAACACACACTATATATACACAACATGGACACTGTACACAACACACACACACAATATACACAACATGGACACTGTACACAACACACACTCTATATACACAACATGGACACTGTACACAACACACACTCTATATACACAACATGGACACTGTACACAACACACACTCTCTATATACACAACATGGACACTGTACACAACACACACACACACTCTCTATATACACAACATGGACACTGTACACAACACACACTCTCTATATACACAACATGGACACATCACAGCTCACTGGGCTGAGAGAGGCAACGTGCACTTTGTATATGTGATATTTGTATTTAATATGCTGTAGTCCCATATAGGGATAGGAATAAAATAGAAATGATATTAAAGTAGTATTAACCCCTTTATGATTGCCCAGCACCTATGCGCAGCGAGAAAAAAGGGTGGAATTTAGCACCCACTCGCCGCACATATGTATCGCTGGGCGGGGGGCGCCTTATGTGCTCAGAGCACTCCCAGCACAGAGCCTGAGCTGTCACAAACAGCTCTCCGTCTGGACTAAAGATCAGCAGCTGGCGGGACGGTCTTTCCGATCATGTGACACTGGTCCTTCCCACCTCACCCCAGGCGTTCCGAACTATTTAAAACGTCGCTGGGGCAGGCAGGAAGGGGTTAAAGAGGGTCCCCTCCTCCATCCTTACTTTATAAACCTGTCATTGATGACCAGGGGGGAAACAAACAATCATTTTACACCATTCCATAAAGAAATCCCATCGCTCCACGAATGAAACAATGGGACAAGGGGATTTTTACATGCCTTAAAGCGGAGTTCCAGACGAAAATACAACTAGGTATTTTGTACCTCTTTGAAGTATACAAATGTGTACTTCTGTCCTAACGCCGCCACGGTGCTGTACGTCATTTCTTCATCTGGTTCGGCCCCCTCCTCCTCCTCCCCCCCATTGCCCTCTGGGACCTGTGTGTGTCCCAGAAGACGACGGGGCCATTCAGAAAGCGCAGTACGATACCGGCTGTGAAGGCTGCTTTCCCTTAGTTGCAACAGTTGCAATAGCGGCCTGCACCCGAGCCGACGGCTTTGGGGGGCCAACATGGCAGGGTCCCTGGACAGGTAAGTACAGTTTTTGTAGCTGCTGACACTTACATTTTTTTTAGAGGCTGGAACTCCGCTTTAATATCAAATATTGGATAAATATAGGAAATAAAAATTCAAGAAAAATGGGCGATATACAATTTTATTGATAAGTAAATCCACAATGTATAAAAATCACATTATATCAACTACCATCCAATCACAAAAAGGGGGTTCATGTATCATTGAAGATGTGAAAAGACAAATTGACGCGTTTCACTTGACATAATCAGGATCCAATTTCTTGTCTTCAATGTAACATATGGTAGCTGACAAAGAAACATACAATATTACGGCACCAATAATATTATATAATTCTGTCAGCTACCATATGTTACATTGAAGACAAGAATGAACCCCCTTTTTGTGATTGGATGGTAGTTGATATGATGTGATTTTTTATACAATAGGATTTTAATGTATCAATAAAATTGTATATACATTTTTTATATTTTTGTTATATGGATTTTTCCACTGTTTGATATTGAGGTACATATTAATTCCCTTGATTGGAGTAGACATTCTGGATCAGCTGGGCTTGGCAACCAGTCAGCTTCTAACTTTAGCTTGTTCAGTTAGGCTTTGAAAATGAAAGATAGAAGCTGATTGGTTTGCAGACACAGCTGCTCCAGATTCTGTCTAGCCCTTTTTAAATTGCACTCATTGAGAACAATAAAATAAACCTTTCCCAGTAAACTATTTGTTAAAATTCATTTCCCAGTTTACAGCTTTCAATGCAACTGTCTCCTGCTCTCTCAGTGCTGCTTCCCTGAACTTCTGGTCTTCACAGGAAAGATTTACCAGCGGCCAGTACAGCTTGCTGAACCAGCTAAAAGTCTATTGCCCCGTACACACAGTCGGATTTTCCGACGGAAAATGTCCTATTGGACCATGTTGTCGGAAATTCCGACCGTGTGTGGGCCCCATCGGACTTTTTCCGTCGGAATTTCCGACGGAAAAAGTTTGAGATCCTGCTCTCAAATTTTCCGACAACAAAGTCCTATCGGACTTTTTCCGATCGTGTGTAGCAAATTCCGACGGACAAAGTGCCACGCATGCTCAGATCACATTACAAGACCAAAGCTATTGGCTAATAGCCTCTACTTAGTCCCATCGTACGCAACGAACGTCACCACGTTCAGAATGATCGGATTTTCCGACAACTTTGTCCGACCGTGTGTATGCAACACCAGTGTCGGACACTGATGGATTTTGGGGTCGGAATTTCTGACCGTGTGTACGGGGCATATGACTGGTTTAAACCTGTTCACGTTTCCCTTCACTCTGTGTTCCATTAAAGCTGAGAAAACCCTGCTTCATAAATTCAACGCAAGTTTTAATGCTCCACCAGGTTTTGCTGGGGTAGTGAGGGGAAGTAGAATTCCAGGCTAAACCTAATTAATCTTAAAAATGTCCCCTCCCCCTTCTAACAACTATGCTGATTAACCTGTATAAGAAAGATGTATATACTTATCTATGTTCAGCCCGCTCAGGTCCAGTCACGTGATCAGCCTCCCTTGTGTCAGTCAGTGGCGTACAGCTGAAGGGGAGAGGAGGGAGCGAATGGGCCATCGGAGTCCATGGGTGACGTCGCCACTCCCAGGCAGTGGTGGCTGGTGTTTTTATTTTGAGGGGGGCAGCAAACAACCACCTACCTGGTCGGCCGGCACCCCAAACCCCCTTCTCCCCACACTGTCGGTCGTTTGGGTCACCTGCACCCCCTGTGCGGTTATCCAGCCCCACACTTACCCCATCTAGGTGGAGGGGCGGGCAGCGCTACAGCAGGTGGAAGCTTCCATCGCGTCTCCTCCTCCTCTGCATCACGGCAGCTTACGCCATGCGTCTCCTCCCCCTCCTATTGTCACACAACTGGGTGGGCTCCGAGTGCAGTGCTCTGCGCCCCGAGCACACCCTATTTTGTAGCCTATTAGAGCCTCTGGCCTATTGGAATCCATGCATCCGGTGCCCCGATTGTAGATTAGGGGGCCAGAATCATGGATGGGGGCAGTGCCCTTACACCCCTTATTGTCAAGGGCTCTCTATTCTCCCCTGTTGCTGCTGAGGGGTGATCATGTGACCAGACTGCAGCGGCCTAAAAATAGGTAAGCATGTACATTATACATTGTATCTTTGTATAATCAGTGTTGGTCATAAACACTAATTCAGACTGCTTTTTTGACAGCTAGAGCTGCTGACTTTTTCTTATTATTGTAATGCTGGTGTTCTATCAAATAGTGCCCTCCGTCGAAAAGTGCCCACGTATGCGCAGAACGGAAGCGCACTCCAGTTGATTTCTCGATCAGCTGGCGTGAAGTCACCATAGCGCATGCGCACATCATAGGAGGCTTTTTGTGATGGGAGATACCATTTCACGGGCACAATTGAAAGCAATGCAAAGAGCGGAGGGACACCGTAGTTGTCAGATTGAGCCTCGCTGTTGCAGGGCAGGTTGTAGGTGTGTTGAAGGGCGGGTTATGTCTGCCCTTAGACACAGGCAAAACCCGCCGTGCCACTCTGACAAAACCGGACCTTAAGCACACTCTAAAACAGCTGCAACAGCGACGCATTATATGACAAATACTGTGTCCCTCTGCTGTTTGCATAGCATTCAATTGTGGCCATAAAATGGTATCTCCCATTGAAAAAAAGCCTTCTACGATGTGCGCATGCGCTGTGGTCACGTCACGCCAGCTGATCGGGAAATCAGCTGCAGTGCCCTTCCGTTCTGCGCACGTACAGGCACTTTTCGATGGAGGGCACAAATCGACAGAACACTGGCATTACAATATACTCAGGGAAAAAAGTCATTATACTTGGAGGGGGATCCCAGAACTAGGGCAAAGAGACTGGAAGTGCTACACGCCTTGTGTACAATGATGGAGTGTTTTTTTTTTTTTTTTTTTGCACGTGTAGCACTCACAAAGTCTGCAACTAGTTAAAATATTGTATTCTGGTAACTTTATGGGTTTACTACCTATAATGATGCCATTTGGTAGATACCTTTTTATTTTACTTTATATATGTTTTATTTCTTTCTCTAGCATAAGTGACAGTTGCCACAAACCATATGGAGTGACAACACTGCTGCACAATTTCCCTGCAGAATAAACAGTGTTGTCAAGGAAGTGAACAAATAACGGATCCTCTGGCAGGGTTAAAAATGAATATAATTATATTACTGGCGAGTCTTGTGTGAATGCTATTGACAGATTGTATCATGTATCTAAATGTTTCATTTGCCCATAGTTACCCTTTTAAGTTTCAAAAACATTTTCCGTTTCAGAAACCACAGTAAATATACAGATCTTCATACAGTATTCAAAAACTATTTCTGCCTCAAGTGTACTCAGCTGCCTTGAACATCCTGTTTCAGAGCCCAGCCACGGCACATTTTCATATCAGAGAGGGTAGTTGTTTGTGCCGTGCCTCCATGCCTCCATCTGCCTTTCATTTTATCTGATCACCCTCTGGCTGTAATTTACTTCTCCTTATTTCGGCAATGAATGGTCCAGCTTTCCCTGTCACTGCAGGCAAGTCAGCTCTGTGTTTGCTCACACAATTACTGTCAGCAACTAAGACAGATATACAGTATGTTCTGTACATTCCCCTCTACACACTGAGGTGCTGATCTCTCAGTCATGACAGGGTCACTAAACTGCACCCGGTGTAAATCCAGAGCGCTCTTCTCAGACACAGGCCCACCTGCTGTTTGTAGGGTACCAGCCCACAGCTGCCGTACAGTGCAGTATATTTACTGAACTACTAATCTGTGAGTTATATACATATACAGTATTTGTAGTCAGAGTCTTCACATGGAAATGCGATACTACTACCTACCAAGGCCTGAGGTGTGCCATGGCCTGCTGGTCGGTATGCCTAAAAGAGGGCATACCCTGAATGAATGTGAATGAAATAATAAAATATGAGGGAATGGGTGGGTGGGAACCCGGAAATGATCCGACGACGGATTGATGGAGGAGGAGGAGGTATATATATAGCCCTCAGACTCCTCCTACAAATACAGGCTAGCCTGCGGCCAGCCTTCAAACTTGTAGTCAGAGTCTTCACATGGAAATGCGATACTACTACCTACCAAGGCCTGAGGTGTGCCATGGCCTGCTGGTCGGTATGCCTAAAAGAGGGCAAAAGAGACCCAAGTAGGTGTGATGAGAAAGCAAGAATGAAGGGCCAGCAACAGCCATTGCCCAGAAAGGAGTGAAAGCCTGAATGCCTTCAAAAGGGGATTACGTATGAAACATGAAGAACTCCAGTGCCCCATGTACCCGACGATGAAAGAAGGGACCCCCTGTACGGGACCCACAAGTTGCCTCCTCCCCTGACGAATAACCAGAAAAAGGGGGTTTAGAATAGGAGCTGGATATGGAAGGTAAACCAGGACATGAGCACGAACTGCTCGAGGTGAGAGGATGCATGGGGAAGCTAGAAAGAGCTGATCAGAGGAATGTTGTAGAGAAGGACGTATCCTTGACTCCGATACCGTTCCAGCGGAACAGTAAGGACCACGAACCCCTAGCTTGTCCCTCTATGCTAACATGGAGAATTTGCGAGTGTAGCAAAAGGGAATTGCCTAGAGCACCAACTGGTAACTGAGCCCAGGGTAGGAGACAGGAAGTCTGAAACGCCACGAAAACCTGCCCGGTAAGTGGTAGCCGGGACTAGAACATCCCTGCCTACCTTAACATGGCTTAGAGAAGGTGAGCTGCAAAATGGACAAAATGGCAGGAGTTTGTAGGGGCCCGAAATACAGGTCACTTGATAGTGTTGGCAGATGGCCAAAAAGCAGAGGCAATATGCAGCGAAAGCCGGAGACATGAACCTGTGAGGTTGAGAATAACCACCTACAATACTGCACCCTCCAACTGAGGCTGGGAAAGGGGTATACCCGTGCTAAAACACTGCTATGAGTTTAGTATGGCCCCATCCCAAATGATGGGGTGCTACCATGCACTGAACCCCCATGCGGCGGTGGAGGGATGAATGTGGACTGGCACGTTGAGCCCCGAACTGATGAACACAACTGGAGCAATGAGAACAGACAGACATCTACCCACGAAACACCCCTACGTACCTGAAAAGTATGAGGATGCGGGTGCAGGAATGACAAGACCAACAGCGCGTGAATGTGACCTGATGCTGACACAAATCTAGTGTATGTAGTGAGCGAGCCCGAGCAACCTGCAGCGCCAAGACAGGTAATTAAAAACGAAACACTCAGGGCTAAGATACCCACAGACCGTGGTGGGTAGTAGTAAAGGTATGGTGAACGTGCACGTATGACGTATGGTATACGGGCGAGAAGATTGTGGGACGACAACCAATTAAAAACGAAACCTCAGCCCGTATGGGTCCGTAGACGTGACAGACCCTAGATGTGAGCCCTAGCTAAACATGCATGCTACGAACGACACAAATGCTACTATCGAAAATACTATGACAGAACAACAGAGACAGACAGCAAACAAACCCTCAGGGCTGGTGTACCCACAAACCGTGGTGGGTAGACGTACAAGTGTGATGAAATGAGCGTACAACGTATGACGTATGGTATACGGGCGATAAGATTGTGGGACGACAATCAATTAAAAACGAAACCTCAGCCCGTATGGGTCCGTAGACGTGACAGACCCTGGATGTGAGCCCTAGCTGACATGCATGCTACGAACGACACGAATGCTACAAACGAAAATACAATGACAGAACAACGGAGACAGATAATAAACAACCCTCAGGGCTAGTGTACCCACAGACCGTGGTGGGTAGACGTACAAGTGTGACGAAATGAGCGTGCGACGTATGGTATACGGGCGAGAAGATTGTGGGACGACAATCAATTAAAACGAAACCTCAGCCCGTATGGGTCCATAGACGTGACAGACCCTGGATGTGAGCCCTGGCTAACATGCATGCTACAAACAACACGAATGCTACGAACGAAAATACTATGACAAAACAACAGAGACAGATAGCAAACAAACCCTCAGGGCTAGTGTACCCACAGACCGTGGTGGGTAGATGTACAAGTGTGATGAGATGAGCGTGCAACGTATGACGTATGGTATACGGGCGAGAAGATTGTGGGACGACAATCAATTGAAACAAAACCTCAGCCCGAATGGGTCCGAAGGTGTAACAGACCTGGATGAGGGCCCTGGCTAACAGAAATGCTACGAACAAAAAGCAACGACAGAAAACAGACAGGTAGCAAAACAACCCTCTGGGCTAGAGTACCCACAGACCGTGGTGGGTAGACGTATGAGTGTAAGAAGTGAGCGTGCCTCGTATGATGTGTGTGCCATGGGTGAGAAGATTGTGGGACGACAATTAACAAAGAAACAAACCTCAGCCTGTATGGATCCGAGACAGATCCTGAATGTGAGCACTAGCTAACAGAAACTCTGTGACCGGAAAAGCTACAAATGAAATGCTACGACAGGAGAAAGCTGAGAATGAAATAAGCTCTGACCCGAAAGCGACAGAATGACACGAACGAAAAGCTACGAGTGAAAAACTATAATGGAACATGCCAACGACAGACAGAACCCGCTAATGACAGAACCTGCTAAATGACAGAACCCCCGCTGAGGACAGAGACCCGCTGAGGACAGAGACCCGCTGAGGACAATGTGAAAATATTCCAAACACTTCAAATGGGCCGTGTATGCGGGCGGTGGTGCTGAGTGTGATGGGGGAGAAATGCATGTGGTGGCATGTCAGCACCCTGACCGCTAACTACCCAACTAATGCGGGATGGTTGAGCGGAGGTGAGCAGCGACTCCACCCCTACCCCCAATCGCCAGTGTGAATGCACCCCTGAAGCAACTCTGGCCCCATGTTGGCCATGCATGCGACCAAAGTTCCTGGTGCGGCTTGACAGATCAACAATACCCCTAGTCAGAAATGTTCTTGAAGGAGCACTTGTGGCAGTAAAACCTTCCTAGTCATAGAAAGTAGCAGCTCGGCAGCCTGAGCTGAGAAGAAATAATTCATACAGTAGTGTTAAAATTCCCTGCTGCTGCTTGCATTGACCCACACATATCTGTAGCGATGCCAATTAAGGGAGAGAGAAGCTGGCTGGCGGGCCAATCCACCCCCCCCCCATGAGTGCCGGGAGAAGCAGGCGGGAGGCCACCCCAGTGCACAGGGATGACAGGGAGAAATGGGTGGCGGCGTGGCGCCCCAGCCCCCCCCTCCCATGAGGGATTGAGCCCAGCAAAGGTGGTGGGTGGACTGACAACAACCCCCCACCTAAACACCGTGGGAAGCGGGCGGCCCCCTGGGAAAGTGGGTGAGAGGAAAATGGGTGAACGGACGCCCCCCCATGGGCGCCAGAAGAAGCTGCCCCCCCCCCAGTGCTGGCAGAAAAACACGTGGATGACAGGGAGATGTGGGTGGCACCCCAGCCCCCCCAGCCCCCCCCCCACCACAAGGGATTGAGCCCAGCGAAGGTGGTGGGTGGACTGACAACACCCCCCCCCCCACCTAAACACCGTGGGGAGCGGGCACCCCCCTGGGAAAGTGGGTGAACTGACACCCCCCCCCGCCCCCCCTGGGCGCTGGAAGAAGCTGGCGGGTGGCCCCCCCAGTGCTGGCAGAAAACACAGGGGTGACAGAGAAGTGGTTGACGGCGCCCCCCCACCACCATGAGGGATTAAGCCCACCAAAGGTGGTGGATGGACTGACAACACCCCCCTCACCTGAACACCGTGGGAAGCGTGTGGGCGGCACCATGGCCAGACGGAGCCCTCGGGAAGTGGGAGAATGGGTGAACGGACCCCCCTCTCCCCCATGGCGCCGGGGGAACCGGGCGGGCTGCGCGCTGGAGCCGAGGATGGGAAGACAGATGGCCCCGCCTCCCCCCCAGCATGGGCGCCGGGAGAAGCGGGCAGGCTGCTGCTGGTAAGTGGAGCTGCAGGAAGATGCAAGGTGGAGGATGGAAGGACGGGCGCCCCCCCTCCGCTCCCCCCCGGCACGAGCGCCGGGAGAAGCGGGCGGGCAGCACGCTGGTCAGTGGAGCTGCGAGGTGGAGGATGGAAGGACGGATGCCCCCCCTCCGCTCCCCCCCCGGCACGAGCGCCGGGAGAAGCGGGCGGGCAGCACGCTGTTCAGTGAAGCTGCGGGGAGATGCGAGGTGGAGGTTGGAAGGACGGACGCCTCCCCTCCGCATCTGTAAGGGGAGAGAGAAGCTGGCAGGAGGACGACCCCCCACCCCCCTGGCGTGAAAACCGAAAGAAGCGGGCGCCCCCCTCGTGATGCCGGATTGCATGGGGCGAGAGAAGCTGGCGGCCGGCCGGCCGATTAACCCCCCCCCCGGCGTCAAACACCGGGAGGCGGAGGCGGGTGGCCCGCCTTGTGATACCGGGTACCCTTGGTGAAAGAAGGTAGGTGGTATCCTTGGTAAAAGCAGGTGGGTGGTCTCCTCGGTGGTGCGCCGAGAGAGGAACCACCACTGTTGCCGCCGACCATCGCTCAGCAGGGACCCGGAAGTGACGTATGTCGGCCTGACCCGGAAATGATCCGACGACGGATTGATGGAGGAGGAGGAGGGATATATATAGCCCTCAGACTCCTCCTACAAATACAGGCTAGCCTGCGGCCAGCCTTCACACATATAGCCTTAAATATATAAATATTTACATGCATATGCAACAGCATATTAGGCCTCTTTCACACTGGGGCATACTAAAGCGAAAGCCTGTGGAGGGCCATGTTAGTACAAGAGGGCTGTGCACCCGCATGGATGTCAGATTATGAGCATCGTCTGTGTCTATTCAATATTTTGTACTTTTTGCTATAATAAATATCCCCATTTTTTTTTAAAAAAAAGCTAATTTTTTGCTCATTTTAGGCCGATATGTGTTCTTCTGCATATTTTTGATTATAACAAAAATTAGCAATAAGCGTATATTGATTGGTTTGACAAAAGTCATAGCATCTGCAAAATAGGGGAAAGAATTATGGCATTTTTATTATTATTATTTTGTTTACTGGTAATGGCGGTGATCATCGATTTTTATCTGGACTGTAAATTATGGCCGACAGATCGGACACTTTTGACAAATTTTTGGGACCATTGACACATACATAGAGCGATCATACATACATACAGCGATCTGTGCTATAAAAATGCACTGATTACTGTGTAAATGTCACTGGCAGGAAAGGCGTTAACACTAGGGAGGGAGCAAGGGGTTAACTGTGTTCCCTCGTGTGTGTTATAACTGTAGGGAGATGGGGCTGACTAGAGGAGATGACAGATCATCGTTCCTAGCTAGTAGGAACACAAGATCTGTCTCTCCTCTCACAGAACATACTGGAAGAATTATTCCTCTAGTGGAACTTTAAAAGGTAAACTTCTCTATAAGTAAAGGCGTAGGGTATGAGTATAAGATATGTATTTGAAGGTGATAGTAGATGAGCACAATCTATATATAAACAAGTGAAAATACAAAATAAACAAGTGGGTATACAGGATGCACAAAATCTGATCAAAAAATATGCAATACATAAGGTACAATCATGGCTCCGTTGTTTTCTGATTATATAAACAAGAAAAAACCCAACGTTTCGAGTTTAGGATAGATATTACTCTTCTTCAGGGATATAAGATTGTGACCATGACGGAGGATACGTCTATAAATTAAAAAGACAGTTGTAAACATAAAATGTAATGGCAGTATAAAAAGTCATGATATCAGTAGATCATACTTATGTCATTTAAAAGGTTCTATATACACTGACCATAAGGTATTGCTTGGGAACTCAGATAGTTTTGCATCTACTTTAAAAACAGGAGAAGGGGGATAAAGTGCTATTGTAATGCGCTGGCTCTGGGATGTCTGGGCAGGGGGTGACCAATGAAGGCCCATGGGGAAATTCTCCCACAGAGGGCGGCTAAACACCAAACACCGGTATGGCCACGGTCCAGGAAGCGAGGAGTAGTCGCTGAGGAACAAAGGGGGAACACATTAGTGTGCCAGGCTTTGCATAGGACCGAGAAGGTGCATAAGAAAAGCCCTCAAAAGGAGGAAAACCCCTGGTTACAACACCATACTGAAAAACAAAACAAAAGTCATATTGGGTAATCATATCTAGTTGCCAGAAAAGACACAGATGTCACAGCTATGCTAGGAATATTGCTTGGAGTATTTTGTATGAATACAACCACAAACACAGAGACTAGGAGCCTATCACAGGTAGTTAAGGAAGCAGGTAATGGAGTGGAGAGGTCTGCATCTGCATGTAGTCAATATTTTGCAGGCTGCTGTCATACCCTGTATGAAAGTGATAGTGAGGGTGTCAGCAGTCATAGGATACTCTCCTTGTGCAGCGTTAATGGTAGGAAGTATGTCTGGGCTGCATAAACAGCAGCTCCTGACATAAGGAGGAAAACATACCTGTGTGACCTGGGGTGGAGCGATATCCAGCAGGGTGATGGATGCAACCGGCATTGGGGACGCCAGGCACGGTGACGCCCGGCGCCGTGACACCGGACTTGAGGCGGTGTTGTGTTGAATACTGTCCCCCGTCAGATAGTGTCCGCCCTGTACTGCGCTTGTCCAAGTGGACATAGAGTTAGAATAAAAAATTGCCGAGCGAATCGAGGCCGTGCTCCGAAGCGTGGCTAGCGAAGCGAGCCCGAGAGGGGCCCTGTTACTAAGTGCTACCGTAGGTCCACTTGGATGGGGAGGCTTAAACCTGGACTCAGTGCGCAGGCGCCGTTCATCTTCAGAGATTTTTGGAGTCTCCTTGTCCTCCGTATTACGCAAGCGATGCGCCTGCGCAGTATGGGACGGACACTATCCGATGGGGAGACAGTTTTTGGCAGAACAGCGGCAGTGACAGAGGCCCGCATCGGCGGCCCACAACGCAGTTAGGATGGGAGGGGCAGTGAGACAGAATGACCTGCATCTCCCAAGTATGGGGCGCCGCCTGTGTCAAAAAAGCACAGGACGGCCCCCCTGCATCAAGTGGGGAAAATCCATGAGTCCACGCCAGATAGACCGTACTGGACATGACAGGAACTGCAGATCGCACAGGACAGTGCAGGACACAGCCATCTATGCACAAATTGTTGTGCGTGATGGGACAAACAGGATGGTGTGGAGAACAGGTTATACAGATTGCAGTGCATTCAATGTATCTACAATTGGATAAAATACATTTGAGAATTGATGAACACCAATGAAAAATATACATAGAGAAAGGCACATTGATAATGATACAAACAGATCCCAAAGATAAGCCAGATTCACCTCATTGTGTTGACATGCATA
Organism: Lithobates sylvaticus; assembly: GCA_028564925.1. Lineage (NCBI taxonomy): Eukaryota > Metazoa > Chordata > Amphibia > Anura > Ranidae > Lithobates > Lithobates sylvaticus. The sequence goes on along the minus strand of CM053031.1, from coordinate 141,227,431 downwards.
ATGTTTTGGGGGAGAGTATTTACATATATTACAAATCTCTGTATCGTCAGGGGCAATGCACCCTAATTGGTTGTAATATAAGTAGTATTTAAATATGAGGGAAAAAAATACTCATATTGGGAACGAGAAGAAAGACGAGGGGGGGGGGGGGAGATTTTGGTGACAGAAAAAAGGAAAGGAGAGGGGGGGGCGGAAAAAATAAAATAAAAAAGGAAAAGGCATATGGAGAAGGGGAAAAGTTGGTTTGTAGTTTTAGTATGTGTATTAAGGTGGTTCATTGGGCTCCCATTCTGACCCCCCCGAAGTGAAACCTTCAAGGAAAGGTCTGAAGGACATAGAGCCATTAAGTCCAGAACAGGGATTTGTGTGTTTACACACACACATTCCTGTTCTGGCTCTTGTACCCGTGATCACGCGTGGCCGGCGGTCAGTGCAGCGTGGGTGCGTGCCTGCTATCCCCGCTTAAAGGGACAGACGTACAGCTACGACGATTCGCGGGAACGTGCCAACCTGCCGCAATATAATGACGGCGGCTGGTCGGCAAGTGGTTAAACCTCAGATTAGTACCAAGTCCTACACCTCTAAGCTGTTCCCAATAGCTGCTTATTTACCAGTGCAAAGTGAGAGCAGGTAGCTTGGTGCATCCGACTCAGCACCGTGACCAGATCTAGCATGTCTGATGTGAGAACGCAGGAAAAAATATCGGGGGGCAGAGGATGGGAGGTCAGCAGGGCAGAGGAATCTCGACCAGTCTCTGTTGAACCAGCCGAGATTCTAACCATCTATGACCAGCTTAAAGTGGAACTTTACTCACATACTCACTGTGGAACTTAAGGGGGTTAATCCTCTGCATTGTGTAAAAAAGCAGTTTTATCCTGTATGCATTGATCCTCCCCCTCCTGCACTGTCTATCTGGGGAAGGCCAGCTAACACAGGCAGGGTAGCCAACCTACACATGCTCAGTTGTGTCTTTTATGCTGGAGAGAACATTTACTTGTTCTCAGAGCTAGCCAGGTCACATGATATTGACATCACACATGTGGGCGTGTATACACGCTGTAGTGGAAATCTCCTCCTACCTGAACTCTCAGCACTGGAGAAACTGTGCAGTTTATCATGTAACCGTGGTATACAGATCATCCAAAAAGGTATACAGTGGCAGTATTTTAATGTAAAAAGAAGATTTATAAGCTGTGGACACTGTGGGGGGGATGAACTATTTTCATATTACTGGTTTTAGTAACACTTTAAGTTTATGCTGTGTCTTTGTGAGTAGTTTAGCCTTACTCTCGCCTCCTTATTTCCCAGATAATGAACTGCCTAATACCAAAGTTCAGTAGACTGCAGTGCAAACTAAGAGAAATCCCATACACCAATTCTCTCAGGCTTATGTTATCACAACGATTAGAAAGTATAGCAAAAAACAAATAAATCTTATGAATATGTATACTATGTTCACCCAGGGTGGACTCGATCTTCCTAATTTTCAACTTTATTACTTTCCTTTAGTACATTCCTCCATATGGTGTGGGGTTGTCCTTCTTTGTGACCCTTCTGGGAGTCATTAATGTGTAAAGTGTACAACCTGCAGTTGGGACTAGACCCCCTGGTGCTATTGCTAGGAAAGATTGATGATTAAGAGGCGAGCTGCTGTATTATAAACTGTTTGTTTTCTGTTTTGTGTTATGTGCACAGTGGGAAATCTTGCTTCACTGGAAGATGGCTGGCCTGCTCTCCTACCCTAGCTGCCTGGAAAGCCCTCATTAAAGTTGAACTTTACCCATTACCCATTTGATAAGAATGAATGTTCTTTAACAAATGAACATACAAGCCACACTAGTGTGTGCTGTAAATTGCCTTCAGAATTGCTCCTGTTTCTTCTTGCTGTATGTTGCCATTTTGTTGAAGCCCGGAGCACTCACTCCCTTATTGAAAACTCTTTCCCTCTCTTTAGTCTCAAAAACTATATGTCACTTTCTGCAATTCAAATGTGTTCATTTCTATCCTTAATTATATGTCTGGGCTTAGGGGGAGGCTGACAGAAGAATTACAGTGCTAGTGCTGCCACTGCTGAGGGCAAAAGGAGAGAATATCAGGGAGATAAGACACTATTCTTGTAGGTTTGACTCTTTTGTGTCTCCCTGGCAGCAGAGTTTGTCCTTTCACCTCTCCTGCTTTTCTTTTCTCCCTCCCTAACCTGTTTTCCCTCTGAACAGTCTGTGCCATTCCTGATGTTTGCTCCCCTCCCTCAGCAGCAGGGCTGGCAGCAGATCAGTCTCTAGTGACCCACTGATTTTAGGTCCAGTGCTGAGAATAGAGAGCATGTGCAGAGTAGGGTGAGACAGTGTATTAGTGGATTTTAAACAGTATAGGCACTTATTTTTAATGTTTTACATAACTATACCTGCAAAAGGGGCCAGTGATCTAACAGGACTTTTTTTTCTCCTGACTAAGTTGATTTATGAGCATAGGAATTGCCCAAAACATTTAAAAAAAGTTTGGTTTGCCTGAATACATGCCCCGGGCAATCAGACATGAGGTGTAGACTCTACACGGCGTCCATCAGCCCCCCTACCTCCAACAAACCGGCCCCCCCTCCTTTTCATTCTGGTTGATGCATTTGGGCCTAGCTCAATGGATGGATCTCCTGTATGGATTCCTCCATCACGGGCTACATTCTTAATGGAATGTACCTATCCATTCTTCTCTCCGATATGTCGTATTTTGCTGTACTTGACATGCGGTATTGTCTGTATATTCTCCTGTATAAATTCAGTAAATGTTTTTCTGTCAAAAGAGGTGGTGAGGAGGTGTCACATCGCCTCCTCACTACTTGTCAAACGCATCTCAAAAGCGATTCAAATCAGACCAAAGCAGACCACTTTTCAGAGGTGTGACAGTTTAGACACAAGTCTTAACTTATCCTGGCCATAGATGGCTTGATATTCAGTGACTTAAGAAGGACTGGATGGATTTTGATCCATCTATGGTCGTTCCTGTTCGACAGAAGTCAATCATTAGAATGGGAATGTTGGAAGACATTTCTTGATCGGCTGGCTGCAGCCGCTGATCATTGCATTCTGAGATAGGAGGACTATCACTGTCAGAATACAATGGCACAGCGGGGAGGATTCTTGGACAGTTTTAGAAGAGTGTTTCACAACAGTTCTGTCCTCATTCGCAGAAAATTCCCCCACTGGTGCAGTGTTAGCATGTGAAATACATTTTTTTAATAAAATAATGTAAAAAATAACACTAGATGTAAGTGCAAAATAAAATATTTATGGAAATCATAAATATTTACTGCATTCGTTAAATATTGCATGTTTTTTTGGGACTTGACTACTTTTGAGGTAAATATCGCATTACTTATTTTAAGGAAGAAATTCATGCAGTATTTATTTCTTACTAAATTGACCCCACAGTCAGTAGCTGTAAAAATAGCCCCAGGCAAGGGTGTCCGTGGCTACAATAATAACTCCCAGCATTGGTGTCAGTAGCAGTGCTATTAACCTCTTCCCCTTCACTGGTGGTCAGTAGCAGTGCTGTTAACCTTCTTTCCCTACGCCTTGTCAGTGCTGTCAATCCCTTTTCTTTTCCCCACCTTGTATTGCTTGTATTGCTGGTCAGTGTTAACCCCCCCCCCCCCGCCACCACCACCACCAATACTATCACCACCTTCATTGCTAGGCAGTTCTGTTAACCCTCCCTCCACGCCCCCACACCTTGTATTTATGATTAGTGCTATTAAGCCCTTAACCCACCCATTCTCTATTGATGGTCAGTGAACTCTCACCCCACCCCCATTCCTGATGCAATAGCTGCCACAGCAGAGAGAAGGTGGTGGTGGCCCAGATGTAGAGAAACTGCGATCTGGTCTTTGCCATAGCCTGGTTGTTGAGAAGCATTGTTTTAGACAATATATGTAGTCCACAGTACTTCATTTGTACTGCTGTCTGTTGCTGTTAGTTACAGCTTGTAGTCTACGTTTAGGTTTTCTTTTATTGTTCAAGTCCTGAAATACTCTTTTCCCACCTACAAGAGGGAGCTCTAGGTATCCACTTTCGGACCAGTCATGCACCTGGTACGTCATCGTTCTTCAAGTAGTTGTACCAGGATAATGCCTACAGCTGCAGGCATCACCCCAATACTGTTTTTTAGAGCTGGCAGTCAGCTCACTTGCAATAGCAATTGGAGAGGCTAACTAGCTGTTAGATTGCTGTTAGATTGCTATTAAAAGCAGAAGGAGGGGATGTGCCCCCTCCCAGCGCCTTCTGTGGCTTGCTGGGGCTCTCCCATCCCACCAGGAGACCTGAGCAACCAGCCAGCAGACGAGCCGAACAAAGCTGGCAAGTGACGTGGCAATACACATCTGGTGGCAAGTGACATCATCTCTCACCACATACAGCTGTTCCGCCCTCACAGCCAGCCACGAACACAACACTGTCTGAGGTGCTGCGGTCGAGCAGAGAGATGACATCATCTCTGACCGCCCATCCCACATCACCGCCGTTTCGCCCTCACAGCCAGCCGCATACATTACACTGAGGTGCGGCGAGCAAACAGAGGGATGACATCTCTTACTGCCTTTCGACGGACAAAGTCCACTAGAGCCCCCACACGATCGGATTTTCCGACAACATAATCCGATCGGACTGTTTACATCAGAATGTCCGACCGTGTGTACGGGGCATTAGTGTTGATTCTCACCAGCCCTACTACGGTAGGGAATGGGAGGTTTGCTTCGACGCAGGTAGCATTTCACGGAACCTAGCCCGTTTCTTCAGGAAAGTATGTCACACATTAAAATAAAAAATATTGTACAATTAATTATGTTGCTGAGACGCAGGGCGGGGAGGAAGTAGCAGCTAACCAACTAGCATGTGTCCTCTAGCCATCCACTAATGCATCCATAATAGTGTGCCATTAATACATATTAAAATTGGCCAGTGCCACTAATGGTATATAGCTTTGATAGTGCAAGATCCAACAAGGTGTGACACTTTTACCCAGAAAAAGGGCCAATCCCAGTAGAGAAAGAGTGTAAAAATAAAAACTGTGTGCAAATGAAAAGTGTGCTTTAAATAAGCAGGTGGCAGTCCCAATTCAAAAATTAAAAATTAGTTAAAATGAAAAACCGTATATATGACATCCACTCTGTGTGTGAATTGTGAACAACCCAAAAAACAACTGCAAAAAACAAGAATAAAAAATAATAAATACATTTTTTTAATATATATATATATATATAGAGAAAGTCCAAGTCCATACAGGAACCCGCAAAAGGACTAGCAGGCAGTGTGTCGATGGGTGGGTGTGGGTATCTGGGTAACACTTTGCCGATAGTTCAACCGGTGACTTGTAGTGCTTCAGGCAGTAATAGGTGACTGTGTGCTGCCCCCCAAGGTTCCCTCACTCACCAGACATAAGCACCCCTGCAGGGGTAAACAGCATTCAGATATAGGTATCAGATGGTCCTCCTGGTTATAGTCTGGGATGGGTCCTAGTTCAGTGACTCTCTCCAGTGGATACAGCCAGGCCCTCGGATGTGGGGGAGGGGGAGTACCCCAGATGGTACACGGATGGTGCCTTCAGCATTCAGGGTCTTCCAAACTCCATGGGGGGCTGAACATGGAGGGGTGGGGGGATTCAGCAAACAACTGCAATCAACAGATGGACTGGAGCAGACCAAAAAAGAGAGGGGTGCTTATGTCTGGTGAGTGAGGGAACCTTGGGGGGCAGCACACAGTCACCTATTACTGCCTGAAGCACTACAAGTCACCGGTTGAACTATCGGCAAAGTGTTACCCAGATACCCACACCCACCCATGGACACACTGCCTGCTAGTCCTTTTGCGAGTTCCTGTATGGACTTGGACTTTCTCTATATATCTATATATATATATATTTATATATATATATATATATATATAAAAAAAATGTATTTATTATTTTTTATTCTTGTTTTTTGCAGTTGTTTTTTGGGTTGTTCACAATTCACACACAGAGTGGATGTCATATATACGGTTTTTCATTTCAACAAATTTTTAATTTTTGAATTGGGACTGCCACCTGCTTATTTAAAGCACACTTTTCATTTGCACACAGTTTTTATTTTTACACTCTTTCTCTACTTGGATTGGCCCTTTTTCTGGGTAAAAGTGTCACACCTTGTTGGATCTTGCACTATCAAAGCTATATACCATTAGTGGCACTGGCCAATTTTAATATGTATTAATGGCACACTATTATGGATGCATTAGTGGATGGCTAGAGGACACATGCTAGTTGGTTAGCTGCTACTTCCTCCCCGCCCTGCGTCTCAGCAACATAATTAATTGACCATATTTATTTTATATTCTATACATTATATATTATATATTTTATTATTATATATATATTTTTTACCTTTATGCTTTCACATATTAATTTGTCCACGTTTACTGGCATCATTATTCACAGATTGGATAAGTCTACTAGTATTGTTATTCACAGACTGGATAAGGTTTAGGGGGGCCTTACCCCACTTAAATCACAATATATATATATATATATATTTTTAACCTGGGGCTCCAGTAGGATTAACAAGGTGAATATCTTTATACGCACGTATATTTCACTATAGTTCCTTTCTGGTTCACTACATCTATCACTTACAGGGAGCGCCATTTGTCCTTCATACCTTGTATTTTATTTTTAAAATTGCCCTCTAGGGGGTTAATTTTTTCTGGACAGGCCGCACACCTACTTCCTGTTCCTAAGCGCGGAGTCCTTTTACAACTCAATCAATTACAATTCCATTTGATCAATCGGTATAGTGGCTAAATCAATCACACTTGATTCCATGCATTGATCATAACCTAATACTGGTTACGTTATGTCTTTGATATACTTTGTCTATCTGAGGATATGTTATGGTGGGTGGGTGTTTTTTCCCCTTTTTTCTGTTAAACAACTGTAGGTAGTATAAGTGACCTCATTAGATATAAAGTTCTAAAATAGAGAGTAGGGGCATAGCTTGTAACCATAAGGGGCCCCACATCACTTTATGCCTCTACCTTGCCAAGCTACATAAAATGCTGTTTCTATGGGCGTTGATATATACATAATCAGTAATTTCATGTAATATATCTTTTCAGATATTTATATAAAAGGCTCTATGGGAGCTCTGTGTTTTCTCATGATTTAGACGACCATATGAAGATCATCTACCTAGAGTCTATACAGAAATCTGTTTTTGACCCTTGTGATTCTGAAATTGATATGTTTCTTTATAGACTCTAGGTAGGTGGCGACAAAATGATTTAGCCACTATACCAATTGATCAAATGGAATTGTAATTGCTGTATACAATATCTTTTATTTTAGTGTTTGACATACTTTCCTAAAGAAGTGGGCTAGGTCTCGTGAAACGCAACCTGCGTTGAAGCGAACCTGCCATTCCCTACTGTAGTAGGGCTGGTGAGAATCAACACTACAAAGAAGCATCTTACTGCTAATTTGATGTTTTGTTTTGTTTGTAGTAAATGTATACATATCTCATGTTTAACATACAGTGGTGTGAAAAAGTGTTTGCCCCCTTCCTCATTTCCTGTTCCTTTGCATGTTTGTCACACTTAAGTGTTTCGGAACATCAAACCAATTTAAACAATAGTCAAGGACAACACAAGTAAACACAAAATGCAATTTGTAAATGAAGGTGTTTATTATTAAAGGTGAAAAAAAATCCAAACCATCATGGCCCTGTGTGAAAAAGTGATTGCCCCCTAAACCTAATAACTGGTTGGGCCACCCTTCGCAGCAACAACTGCAACCAAGCGTTTGCGATAACGTGCAATGAGGCTTTTACGGCGTCCTGGAGGAATTTTGGCCCACTCATCTTTGCAGAATTGTCCTAATTCAGTTACATTAGAGGGTTTTCGAGCATGAACTGCCTTTTTAAGGTCATACCACAACATCTCAATAGGATTCAGGTCAGGACTTTGGCTAGGCCACTCCAAAGTCTTCATTTTGTTTTTCTTCAGCCATTCGGTGGTGGACTTGCTGGTGTGTTTAGGATCATTGTCCTGCTGCAGAACCCAAGTTCGTTTCAGCTTGAGTACACGAACAGATGGTCGGACATTCTCCTTCAGGATCTCTTGGTAGACAGCAGAATTCATAGTTGTGAAATGTAAATATAGTATTCCCGCGCTAGTGAAAAAAATGTGATAGACAATGGGTAAGGTGCAGCGAACACCGAATGGGTTGAAACCAGAAAACCCAGATACAGGTGAATGAAGAAAATCAATATATGGTGTCGCGCTCCTAGTATGGATACTGCATAAATTGGCTGTGTGTGTCAGATCAGCAGACAAGAGGTAATATGCAGGTACACTGGTACAACTCTGGCTGAACCATCAATAAAACAGTACAGTAAATGTAATAAAATACGCTAGTAACTGTAAAAGGGCAATCATCAATAAGAAAGAATGCTTAAAATATATAGGTATATAAATATATAAAAAGTGACTAGTGTGTAAAAAACCTTAGTAAAAACACACTAGAATGCATAAAAAATAAATGTGCAAAACCACATAAATAAATAGATGTAGTGACTAAAAACAATATAATCACTAAGTGGCAGTGAAGATGAATAAGTAGTGAGGTGATGGTGAATGGTTCAAGTTGGCATAGATAGAAACATGTATGCCACAGTGGAGATCAGGGTAAAAAAGGGGGGGGGGGGGGCGGGCGAATAAAAACAATAGGTGAATAATCTGGCAATAAAAAGTCGGTGATAATGCTAGTGATAGCAATGAATAAAAAGATTGACAACAGATGTGAAAAAAATGGCAACAGAGAGAGAAGTGATTAAAATAATCAGAATTGCAATGTGATTAAAAGATCAACATGTGCAAAACAATAAATGACAGTCCATAAGACATAAGGTTCTGTGAACAACACAAGTCTGAAGATGACGGGTGTGATCCAATCTGGGCTGCACTCTGGTGCTGAAGTGCCAAGTGAGGGTGGGGGGTAGTGAATCGAGCTTGCCCAGGGTGATAGCAGTGCTGGGGTCTTCAGTGCTAGTGGCACCCGTAGGTGTGCTCCCTAATTACCTTTATGCTGCAGGTATGTAGCATATAAGAGGATGCCAGGCAGATGGGGTCTCTCTGGGGGGTGCTTCAGTGGTCTCTCTGGGGATGTTGCTCGAGGGGTCTATATGCCGGTCCTAATCTCCTGTCCGAGGTGTTTGAAACCTATACAGTGGTTGCTACCTGGTGCTCTGGACCAGGTTCCGCTCAGCATAAACCAGAGTATGGTGGGTAAGGGGGAGGGAGGAACAGAAAGGACTAATATAGTGTAGTAGTCTTTAGAAAAACAGTAAATCAGCTTTATTCTTTAAAAAGGTTACTCACATAGACATTGCGATTACAGTGTGAATTCAAAACGAGCGCCGAGCTCGTAGCCAGTGCGTCACTTCCGGGGTCCGTATCCTACGCGTGTCGTCACCGTCACGTGACTTCATCGGGGATAATGTAGGACCAAAGGAAGTGTCTTTAAATAGGGGTGCTAATAGAATGGCGGTCGGCCATTTTGTTGTAGAATCCCTATCTTTAGAATGGAGCGGCCATATTCCAAGGGATAGGCTACAGCCGCGGCCATGTTTTTGTGGTTTTCAAAGGACACTGGTGATAGAAAGAACTTGTTTTGCTAACAGCCAAACTAAAAAAAATATATGAATAAAGGGAAACGTGGGGCTGGAGATATAGTTTTAATAGACGCTGAAGCGCAGACTATGATTAAAAACATGTGTACACAGCAGAGCTGTGTATAACCCAGCTAGAGACACCTGGGGCAGAAACTAAATAAAATAAATAAAATGAGTACGCTCAATAAGTATGGTGTATTGAAACACAATATACTGTATATACATACGGAGGAGGATGCATAAAATGGTATATTCATTATGTAAAATAGAGGGGATGTATAAAATGTGGGGATATTAAAAGATATTTGTAAATTAAAAGCTGCAAAAAATCTTATATAAATATGCAATCTGGTGCCAAGGTCCATGAAAAAAATGCAATAAATAAAGCAAGGGGATGGCCCAGATGGATATATAGAGATATATTGCATGGTGTAATGGAAAGTTTTTTATTTTTGTTTAAAATGGATAAAAAATCACTAATAAATTATGTATATATTGCAAGCAATAAAAGAGGAGGGACTAATATATGAGGTTATATCGGACTCCGGAAAGGATGTCAGGCAAGAGGTAGATATAACAAACAAAGGTGCTGGCATATAATGTGAAACAAATGACAGCATAAAAATCGCATGGTGGCTTTGGACAAGGATAAGCTTGTTAAAAATCACTGGTTTATTGTATACTCAGTGGGAAAAGTATATAAAGGTGAGTGTCAGAGCCTAGAGTCACATGATGGCATGCAACATGGTAAATGTTGGGACCTAAAAACGCATAATGACTGTAAGTGACACTAAAATTGTTAAAAATCGCTTATAAAACAGTTGAGGTCAAATTCGATATTTAAACCGTGTGGCGTGGCGGTGTCTAGGATGAATATCCACTTAGACTCAATCTGACTGAGGGTACGAACCTTATGTCCGCCACGCCAATGCCTTTTGTACGGTTCAATTCCCCAAAATTTGAGGTGTTTCGGATCTCTGTTGTGATGTGTGGTGAAATGTTTGGAAACGCTGTGCTTATCAAAGCCTTTCAGGATGTTTTGTATGTGTTCCTTTATTCTCACTCTCAGAGGTCTTTTAGTTCTTCCGATGTACTGGAGGCCACAGCTGCATTCCAACGCATATACAGCGCCTTCAGTATTGCAGCAAATGAAGTCTGCGACTTCATAGGATTTACCAGTGCTGGTGGATTTGAAATTGAATACTTTTTCGGTTGGTTGTTTAACCTTAGTACATGCGAAGCATCTTTTGCATGGATAGAATCCTTTGCCGGTAAAAAACGTATAACCAATTTTCGGTGGATCCGGGATGTTCTTCACTAGTTTATCTCTAAGGGTTGGGGCTCTTTTATACACGAACTTCGGTTTATCTGGGAGTAGTGATCCTAAGTGTTGGTCACTTCTTAAGATATGCCAGTGGTTCTTAATGATTTTTTCAACCGCTTTGTGTTGGGCATTGTAGTCCAGGATGATTGGTAGCCCACTAATTTTGGAGTCATTTTTCGGTTTATCTTTGATCAGCTCAAATCTGTTCATTTTTTCTACTTCTTTAATTTTGGCGTTGATGTCCTGTTTATTATAACCTTTATCGATGAATCTATCGCCTATTTTATTGGCCTGGGAAATAAAGTCGGTGTCTTGTGTACAATTCCTACGCAAACGCATCAACTGTCCTTTCGGGATATTACAAAGCCAATTTCTGTGGTGGCAGCTATCTATAGGTAGATAGCTGTTTTTATCCACATTTTTAAAGTGCGTTCTAGTGCATAATGTGTTATTCTCTTGGGATATCTCTAGATCCAGGAATGTTACACTTTCTGTGCTTATGTCCCATGTAAGTTTGATGTTTTTGTCGTTCTTGTTCAAATCTTCTAGAAATTGTACCAGTCTGGATTCGGCTCCTTTCCATAAAATGATAATATCATCGATATATCTTTTAAAAATGACAAGTTCAGTGGGGGTATCTTTAAAAACCATCTCGTCTTCCCATTTGGCCATAAAAAGGCTAGCTACACTGGGCGCAAACTTTGCGCCCATTGCAACGCCTGTCTTTTGAAAATAATAATTGCGATCAAACCAAAAATAACTGTTCTTCAAACAAAAATCCAAACATTTCACTAAATATTTACGTTGGAAACATGGAAGTTCCGTATAGTTTCTTAAACCCCATTTAGTGGCATCGCAAGCTTGGTGATGAAAAATTATAGTATAAAGTGAGGATACATCTGCAGTGGCAAGGATCCATGGGCCTCCATTTTTTGGTAAGTCTTCTATTATCTGCAGGATCTGTTTCGTGTCTCTTAGATATGCTCGTGTGTTTTTCACTGCTGGTTGTAGATAATTGTCAATATATTGACCCATTCTGGAGGTAAGAGAATCGATCCCATTCACTATGGGTCTAGGTGGGGGATTAATCTTATCCTTATGTAGTTTTGGCAGTGAGTAAATAATGGGTGTGCGACATGCTTCTGGAATAAGGAATTTAGCCTCTTTCTTATTTAAAATATTCTTCTTTAGTCCCAAGTGGACCACTAATTCCAGTTCTTTTCTGCATTTAAAAATGGGGTTACTTGGAAGTTTTCTGTACGTGTCGTCATCCTTTAGTAAGTCTACCATACAATCATTGTATTGTTTTTTTGACAAAATCACGATCCCACCTCCCTTGTCCGCAGGACGGATCACTATGTCTTTCCTTTTCGTAAGTTGCCTAATGCCGCTTTTGATGAACTTGGGTTCTTCTTGTTTCTTAGTTTTCAATGTCTTGAGATCCTCTAAAACCATTTTTTTAAAAACATCAACGAATTTATTATTATTAATCTGGGGATTAAAAACTGATTTGTTCCTCAGTGTGCTATGTACGGTCTCATTCTCTGTTCTCGATGTTTTAGATTTAAATGGATTGCTTGCAATATATTTTTTGATGTTCACGCTTCTTATATATTTTTGTATCCCTATATAAGTTTGAAATTTGTCGAGGTTTTTTGTTGGTGCGTATTTCAAACCTCTATCTAATACTCCAATTTCTTCATGTGTGAGTGGAGTTCCGCTTAGATTGAAAATGCCTTCTCCTTTCATTCTCTTTTTCTTTTGTGATCTCTTTCCTGATCTACATCCTCTCTTCTTACAGGGCTCTTTCTCCATGGACCTTCCTCCATTAACCTGGGTGGGTGGTTTTCCGCTCCCCTCCCTAAAAAAGACTTATTATACTGGGGTTCTTGGTGGTAAGGCTGATGGTACCGATCATCATCTTCTTGGTAACCCCTAAGAGGTGCATAGTGGTTATAGGTAGGTATGGGGTATTGTTCATACGGTCGGTTATATCCCTGTGGTGGAGGGCCCCAATTATCTCTTTCTCTGTAGGTGTTCTCATAATAGGGCATAGGATGCCTCCCTTGTGGGCCATAGGTGTTATGTGGTGGGCCTCTTTGTTCATAAGGGGGCTTGTACCAATTGTTACCGTTGTGTGGTTTTTTATTATTGTTCTTCCAGAACGGTTTTTTACCCCCATTGTGTGGTGTTTGATTATGCTGGGGGGGTTTTCTTTGTGGGGTTTGGTGTTTAGGGTTGCTGGGACCATCATTGGGGCGTGGATGTCTTGGTGAATCCGTTACTTTTCTGTTAGAGGGTTCACTCTGATGGGGTAATCTGTATGATACATTCCGTTCAATTTGAGGGTTGGCATGTGGTGTGTTCATTCTATTAGATTTTTCAGGCGTGGAGTAAGTGGATATTGGGTCTAGGTGTCCTAATTGACTCTGCCATTTGAACACCTGATCGTTTTTAAAATCATTGATATCCCTTGAGTATTTTTTGCTTTTTCTAGTTTGGACTTCTTTATCTTTTTTAATTAGGTCTTTGTTCAATTGTGTGGTGAGTGTAATGAATTCAGCTGTTTCTTTGTGTTTTTCTAGTTCTTCTTTGATTTCTCCTATGTTCTGGTCAATCTTCTTGATTTTCCTTAGTTTTCTTTGTAGTAGAAATCTAAGTAGTTCTAGTCCCTTTTCATTAAAAAATTTGAACCACTCATCAATCGATTCCTGGTCCACCAGACCGTCATTAGGTGGGATATCCCATCTAAGCCGTCTGGGGACCAGGCTATCCTTCAAATATTGCTCAAAGGTGGTTGTGTCCCACCACAGGCTCACCTTTTTTTCCATATTGTGGCCTAGTTTTCTCATTAGGCTCTCTAGGTCTCCATTATTTTTTGTGCTGGTATCATCAGCACTAAAGACATCTTCTAGATTAATTTTTCTTTTTTCCATAAAGGAGAATACTTCCATGTCAGCAGCAGGAATGGGTAAGTTTTAAGGAGCAGTGAAATGTAAATATAGTATTCCCGCGCTAGTGAAAAAAATGTGATAGACAATGGGTAAGGTGCAGCGAACACCGAATGGGTTGAAACCAGAAAACCCAGATACAGGTGAATGAAGAAAATCAATATATGGTGTCGCGCTCCTAGTATGGATACTGCATAAATTGGCTGTGTGTGTCAGATCAGCAGACAAGAGGTAATATGCAGGTACACTGGTACAACTCTGGCTGAACCATCAATAAAACAGTACAGTAAATGTAATAAAATACGCTAGTAACTGTAAAAGGGCAATCATCAATAAGAAAGAATGCTTAAAATATATAGGTATATAAATATATAAAAAGTGACTAGTGTGTAAAAAACCTTAGTAAAAACACACTAGAATGCATAAAAAATAAATGTGCAAAACCACATAAATAAATAGATGTAGTGACTAAAAACAATATAATCACTAAGTGGCAGTGAAGATGAATAAGTAGTGAGGTGATGGTGAATGGTTCAAGTTGGCATAGATAGAAACATGTATGCCACAGTGGAGATCAGGGTAAAAAAGGGGGGGGGGGGGGCGAATAAAAACAATAGGTGAATAATCTGGCAATAAAAAGTCGGTGATAATGCTAGTGATAGCAATGAATAAAAAGATTGACAACAGATGTGAAAAAAATGGCAACAGAGAGAGAAGTGATTAAAATAATCAGAATTGCAATGTGATTAAAAGATCAACATGTGCAAAACAATAAATGACAGTCCATAAGACATAAGGTTCTGTGAACAACACAAGTCTGAAGATGACGGGTGTGATCCAATCTGGGCTGCACTCTGGTGCTGAAGTGCCAAGTGAGGGTGGGGGGTAGTGAATCGAGCTTGCCCAGGGTGATAGCAGTGCTGGGGTCTTCAGTGCTAGTGGCACCCGTAGGTGTGCTCCCTAATTACCTTTATGCTGCAGGTATGTAGCATATAAGAGGATGCCAGGCAGATGGGGTCTCTCTGGGGGGTGCTTCAGTGGTCTCTCTGGGGATGTTGCTCGAGGGGTCTATATGCCGGTCCTAATCTCCTGTCCGAGGTGTTTGAAACCTATACAGTGGTTGCTACCTGGTGCTCTGGACCAGGTTCCGCTCAGCATAAACCAGAGTATGGTGGGTAAGGGGGAGGGAGGAACAGAAAGGACTAATATAGTGTAGTAGTCTTTAGAAAAACAGTAAATCAGCTTTATTCTTTAAAAAGGTTACTCACATAGACATTGCGATTACAGTGTGAATTCAAAACGAGCGCCGAGCTCGTAGCCAGTGCGTCACTTCCGGGGTCCGTATCCTACGCGTGTCGTCACCGTCACGTGACTTCATCGGGGATAATGTAGGACCAAAGGAAGTGTCTTTAAATAGGGGTGCTAATAGAATGGCGGTCGGCCATTTTGTTGTAGAATCCCTATCTTTAGAATGGAGCGGCCATATTCCAAGGGATAGGCTACAGCCGCGGCCATGTTTTTGTGGTTTTCAAAGGACACTGGTGATAGAAAGAACTTGTTTTGCTAACAGCCAAACTAAAAAAAATATATGAATAAAGGGAAACGTGGGGCTGGAGATATAGTTTTAATAGACGCTGAAGCGCAGACTATGATTAAAAACATGTGTACACAGCAGAGCTGTGTATAACCCAGCTAGAGACACCTGGGGCAGAAACTAAATAAAATAAATAAAATGAGTACGCTCAATAAGTATGGTGTATTGAAACACAATATACTGTATATACATACGGAGGAGGATGCATAAAATGGTATATTCATTATGTAAAATAGAGGGGATGTATAAAATGTGGGGATATTAAAAGATATTTGTAAATTAAAAGCTGCAAAAAATCTTATATAAATATGCAATCTGGTGCCAAGGTCCATGAAAAAAATGCAATAAATAAAGCAAGGGGATGGCCCAGATGGATATATAGAGATATATTGCATGGTGTAATGGAAAGTTTTTTATTTTTGTTTAAAATGGATAAAAAATCACTAATAAATTATGTATATATTGCAAGCAATAAAAGAGGAGGGACTAATATATGAGGTTATATCGGACTCCGGAAAGGATGTCAGGCAAGAGGTAGATATAACAAACAAAGGTGCTGGCATATAATGTGAAACAAATGACAGCATAAAAATCGCATGGTGGCTTTGGACAAGGATAAGCTTGTTAAAAATCACTGGTTTATTGTATACTCAGTGGGAAAAGTATATAAAGGTGAGTGTCAGAGCCTAGAGTCACATGATGGCATGCAACATGGTAAATGTTGGGACCTAAAAACGCATAATGACTGTAAGTGACACTAAAATTGTTAAAAATCGCTTATAAAACAGTTGAGGTCAAATTCGATATTTAAACCGTGTGGCGTGGCGGTGTCTAGGATGAATATCCACTTAGACTCAATCTGACTGAGGGTACGAACCTTATGTCCGCCACGCCAATGCCTTTTGTACGGTTCAATTCCCCAAAATTTGAGGTGTTTCGGATCTCTGTTGTGATGTGTGGTGAAATGTTTGGAAACGCTGTGCTTATCAAAGCCTTTCAGGATGTTTTGTATGTGTTCCTTTATTCTCACTCTCAGAGGTCTTTTAGTTCTTCCAAATTTTGGGGAATTGAACCGTACAAAAGGCATTGGCGTGGCGGACATAAGGTTCGTACCCTCAGTCAGATTGAGTCTAAGTGGATATTCATCCTAGACACCGCCACGCCACACGGTTTAAATATCGAATTTGACCTCAACTGTTTTATAAGCGATTTTTAACAATTTTAGTGTCACTTACAGTCATTATGCGTTTTTAGGTCCCAACATTTACCATGTTGCATGCCATCATGTGACTCTAGGCTCTGACACTCACCTTTATATACTTTTCCCACTGAGTATACAATAAACCAGTGATTTTTAACAAGCTTATCCTTGTCCAAAGCCACCATGCGATTTTTATGCTGTCATTTGTTTCACATTATATGCCAGCACCTTTGTTTGTTATATCTACCTCTTGCCTGACATCCTTTCCGGAGTCCGATATAACCTCATATATTAGTC
The DNA here is from genome assembly GCA_028564925.1 of Lithobates sylvaticus. Taxonomy (NCBI): domain Eukaryota; kingdom Metazoa; phylum Chordata; class Amphibia; order Anura; family Ranidae; genus Lithobates; species Lithobates sylvaticus. The sequence goes on along the minus strand of CM053031.1, from coordinate 141,210,373 downwards.
CCTCCTCTTTTATTGCTTGCAATATATACATAATTTATTAGTGATTTTTTATCCATTTTAAACAAAAATAAAAAACTTTCCATTACACCATGCAATATATCTCTATATATCCATCTGGGCCATCCCCTTGCTTTATTTATTGCATTTTTTTCATGGACCTTGGCACCAGATTGCATATTTATATAAGATTTTTTGCAGCTTTTAATTTACAAATATCTTTTAATATCCCCACATTTTATACATCCCCTCTATTTTACATAATGAATATACCATTTTATGCATCCTCCTCCGTATGTATATACAGTATATTGTGTTTCAATACACCATACTTATTGAGCGTACTCATTTTATTTATTTTATTTAGTTTCTGCCCCAGGTGTCTCTAGCTGGGTTATACACAGCTCTGCTGTGTACACATGTTTTTAATCATAGTCTGCGCTTCAGCGTCTATTAAAACTATATCTCCAGCCCCACGTTTCCCTTTATTCATATATTTTTTTTAGTTTGGCTGTTAGCAAAACAAGTTCTTTCTATCACCAGTGTCCTTTGAAAACCACAAAAACATGGCCGCGGCTGTAGCCTATCCCTTGGAATATGGCCGCTCCATTCTAAAGATAGGGATTCTACAACAAAATGGCCGACCGCCATTCTATTAGCACCCCTATTTAAAGACACTTCCTTTGGTCCTACATTATCCCCGATGAAGTCACGTGACGGTGACGACACGCGTAGGATACGGACCCCGGAAGTGACGCACTGGCTACGAGCTCGGCGCTCGTTTTGAATTCACACTGTAATCGCAATGTCTATGTGAGTAACCTTTTTAAAGAATAAAGCTGATTTACTGTTTTTCTAAAGACTACTACACTATATTAGTCCTTTCTGTTCCTCCCTCCCCCTTACCCACCATACTCTGGTTTATGCTGAGCGGAACCTGGTCCAGAGCACCAGGTAGCAACCACTGTATAGGTTTCAAACACCTCGGACAGGAGATTAGGACCGGCATATAGACCCCTCGAGCAACATCCCCAGAGAGACCACTGAAGCACCCCCCAGAGAGACCCCATCTGCCTGGCATCCTCTTATATGCTACATACCTGCAGCATAAAGGTAATTAGGGAGCACACCTACGGGTGCCACTAGCACTGAAGACCCCAGCACTGCTATCACCCTGGGCAAGCTCGATTCACTACCCCCCACCCTCACTTGGCACTTCAGCACCAGAGTGCAGCCCAGATTGGATCACACCCGTCATCTTCAGACTTGTGTTGTTCACAGAACCTTATGTCTTATGGACTGTCATTTATTGTTTTGCACATGTTGATCTTTTAATCACATTGCAATTCTGATTATTTTAATCACTTCTCTCTCTGTTGCCATTTTTTTCACATCTGTTGTCAATCTTTTTATTCATTGCTATCACTAGCATTATCACCGACTTTTTATTGCCAGATTATTCACCTATTGTTTTTATTCGCCCCCCCCCCCCCTTTTTTACCCTGATCTCCACTGTGGCATACATGTTTCTATCTATGCCAACTTGAACCATTCACCATCACCTCACTACTTATTCATCTTCACTGCCACTTAGTGATTATATTGTTTTTAGTCACTACATCTATTTATTTATGTGGTTTTGCACATTTATTTTTTATGCATTCTAGTGTGTTTTTACTAAGGTTTTTTACACACTAGTCACTTTTTATATATTTATATACCTATATATTTTAAGCATTCTTTCTTATTGATGATTGCCCTTTTACAGTTACTAGCGTATTTTATTACATTTACTGTACTGTTTTATTGATGGTTCAGCCAGAGTTGTACCAGTGTACCTGCATATTACCTCTTGTCTGCTGATCTGACACACACAGCCAATTTATGCAGTATCCATACTAGGAGCGCGACACCATATATTGATTTTCTTCATTCAGAATTCATAGTTCCTTTTATCACGGCAAGTCTTCCAGGTCCTGAAGCAGCAAAACAGCCCCAGACCATCACACTACCACCACCATATTTTACTGTTGGTATAATGTTCTTTTTCTGAAATGCAGTGTTTTTTCTACGCCAGATATACTTGGACACACACCTTCCAAAGAGTTCCACTTTTGTCTCATCGGTCCACAGAATGTTGTCCCAAAAGTCTTGGGGATCATCAAGATGTGTTGTGGAGAAATTGAGACGAGCTTTGATGTTCTTTTTGCTCAGCAGTGGTTTTCTCCTTGGAACTCTGCCATGCAGGCCATTTTTGCCCAGTCTTTTCCTGATGGTGGAGGCATGAACGCTGACCTTAACTGAGGCAAGTGAGGCCTGCAGTTCCTTGGACGTTGTTGTGGGGTCTTTTGTGACCTCTTGGATGAGTCGTCGCTGCGCTCTTGGGGTAATTTTGGGCGGCCGGCCACTCCTGGGAAGGTTCACCACTGTTCCATGTCTTCGCCATTTGTGGATAATGGCTCTCACTGTGGTTCGCTGGATTCCCAAAGCTTTGGAAATGGCTTTATAACCCTTTCCAGACTGATAGATCTCAATTACTTTCTTTCTCAATTGTTCCTGAATTTCTTTGGGTCTCGGCATGATGTGTAGCTTTTAAGGATCTTCTGGTGGACCTTACTGTGTCAAGCAGCTCCTATTTAAGTGATGCCTTGATTGTGAACAGGTGTGGCAATAATCAGGCCTGGGTGTGGCTAGAGAAATTGAACTCAGGTGTGGACAACCACAGTTATAGTATGTTTTAACAAGGGGGGCAATCACTTTTTCACACAGGGCCATGATGGTTTGGATTTTTTTTCACCTTTTATAATACACACCTTCATTTACAAATTGCATTTTGTGTTTACTTGTGTTGTCCTTGACTATTGTTTAAATTGGTTTGATGTTCCGAAACACTTAAGTGTGACAAACATGCAAAGGAACAGGAAATGAGGAAGGGGGCAAACACTTTTTTCACACCACTGTATTTGAAATTTAGTAAAATAAATACTTTGATATTTTTATATACATATTGATAGCGTTATAGTCCTTTCAATCTTAGTGGTAGGGTTTTTTTTGTGCAATCAATTTTACGATGAGGTGCCGGACCATTGTTGTCCAACCATTGAGGCTTCTCTTATGAGACTCTCCTCCCAACCCTTCTTTTCTCACTATATGGACTACTTTGTTGCAGTGTGTCTACATTTGTTCTTTCTTTTTTATTCAATACATAGCGCAACTTTAATTTGGACTATATGTGGGGTTTACATCCACTTTAAGTTCCCCGATATCCTTTTTGTGAACTGGTGCCCAAAACGGAACTGTATATTTCAGATCAGGTCTTACCGTTTATTTATGGGGTTGGTCATAGTAAAGATTTTAGTCATCGATAAATAACAAGAATACTTGTTGACAATATTCTTCTAGCATGTATGTTTAGTTTCATCAATCACAATCTTCATCTTTTTGTTTTCTCTATCGCAGGTTACAAAAATGCAGCCAGTTCCAAGAGATCGCTATAAAGAACTTAGTCCAGCCCTGACTCCAGAGGGCAATGTTGTTATGAGCTTTAGCTTTGACAGTTATCAGCTCGAAGAAGAAGAACTACAGACAACTGGAAACGCCCAAACACAGGGAGTCCTTACCTTAATGGAGCCAGGTATAGCTAGATGCCTCCTATATAATATAATTTTATTATATTGATATTATTATTGTAGTTTAACACAATCAGTAAAAACTATGAATTGCTTTTGTAATTAACCTGTATGTTTATAATATGTATGAATTTAAACAAGGATGGTCATACTACCCATGATTTTTTACCTCTATTTTTCCTTTATATTGGCTCTTCAAAATGACAAATGCAGTAATATAGAGTTGGATAAAAATTTTAGGGCAGCATACCACTTTTGGTAGTAAAAAAAAGTAAATTTTGTATAGAATCACTGGGAAACTCGACAGTGGGGAACAGCTCCGATCATCTCCATGGTCTAGGAGACCTGAAGCGATGAGCATTTCATCACTCCAGTTTCGCCAGATGTAAACAAATCCTTAGTGGTTTGAAAAAAGCATCAGATCACACCAATCTTGGTTTGATCCTAATCTCTTGAGAGCAGAGGAGAGATCTGGGGACTAACAGACCCTAGATCTCTCAGTAAAGAGTACCTGTCCCTGCATATTGCTATCACAGGGGATATTTATATTCCCTATGATAACAAAATAAGTGATAAAAAAAGCTTAAAGGCACAGAGTAAAAAAATAAATATAATAAAATTACTAATGCAAAGAAAAATTTTGAAGCGCTCCTGTCCCCCTGTGTTCACACGCAAAGGTGAACGCACGCGTCGGTCCCGCACATGCGCAGACATCGATAACACTACACATGTGAGGTATCACCATGAACATCAGATCGAGGGCAGTAATTCTAGACCTCTTGTGTAAATCTAAAGGGGTAACCTGTAAAGGCTTTTAAAGTGTCGCCTATGGATAATAAAATTTACATAGTTTGTTGCAGTTGCACGAGCATGCGATTTTAAAGCATGACATGTTTTTTATCTATTTACTTGTAACATCATCTTTTATATTTTACCAAACAATTGGTTATTATATAGTGTTTTTTGTGCATTAAAATTAGAAAAAAAAAAATTTCCAAACAAAATTGCGTTTGAAAAACTTCTGTGCAATTATAAAAAAAGTTGCAATACCCACCATTTTATTCTCTATGGCCTTTGCTTTAAAAAATGTGAAAGTGCCCCCGTCCTGCCCATATTCACGCGCAAAGGCAAACACACGCGCCGTGCGCCGGTCCCACATGCGCACAAATAGCGATCACACCACACGTATCACCGCAAACCCTAGATTTCTTAGTAAAAAAGTACCTGTGACTGCTTATTGCAATCACAGGGGACATTTACATTCCCTGTGGTAACAATAAAAGTAATTAAAAAAAAAAAATGAAAGGGACAGTGTTGGCCTTTTCTGTGGGAGATTCTTTGAAGGATGGGATTTCCTCTGGTATTTATCCAGTGGCTACAAACAATACAGTATATCATTCTCCAACAGCCACCATTCGTTTGGGGGGGTCGCATGTCTCCTAATTTTACGCCATCGCTGGGTACTCGACAGGGCTGCCCTCTGTCCCTGGCGCTTTTTACCTTAGCCATGGAACCTGTGGCTGAGGCGCTTCACGTCTCACCGCATATTAGAGGACTTAGACTGGCTTATCTGGAGGAGAGGGTAGCCCTGTACCTGGATGACCTCCTGCTTTTTTTGAATGACGCTGACTCCTCCCTGCAAGGAGCGTTACTTGTCCTAAATGTGTTCTCCAAAGTAACAGGGCTTAGGGTCAACTGGTCCAAGTCTCAATTGCTTGCCATTGACCCAGAAGTTCAGCATGTAGCTCTGCTGGCTCTCCAGCTGCAATGGGTGGACAAGTTTACTTATTTAGGTGTGTGTGTGTCTCGAGGGATGCTGCAAGTTTTATTCCATTAAATCTGTACCCGGTTGTTCAAACTGTCAAGGCTAAGCTGAAAGCATGGGAGAACCTTGCCTTGTCCCCCCCTAGGCTGTATTAACCTTATTAAAATGAAGATCCTCCCTAAATGTAATTATTTTTTTCGTAACTCCCCACAGTGGATTCCCCAATCTTTTTTTTCTCAATTCAATAGGATTTTTTCTTCCATCCTCTGGGGCCCACGCCCCCCTAGTTACAAATTGTCTACCCTTATGCATGCCACTTTGCAGGGGGGACTGGCATTTCTGGATTGCGATAAATATTTTCTGTTGGTCACTGCGGTTTAGTGGCTAGTTCCAGATAAGTCAAACCCTGCTATTATTTTGGAAGCCACGGTATTACGCTCTGTGGAGACACTGTCAAACCTGCCTCTCTGTGGACCCAAAGCTCCCTATGATTTAACCCCCCCTCCATGCTTACAACCCTTCGGGCCTAGAAAGCAGGGGCTAGCTTATGAAAAATATTTACGGTCTCCCCAAATACCCCCCCCCCCCTCCCCGAATAACCCTACCTTACCTCACTCCCCTAAACTCCCTGAACCCAAAATGTGGACCAAATTCAGCATTAAACTGATCTCGGATATCACTTTTCATAATTCCATGTACTCATTCGACCATCTCATTTCTCACTATAATGTCCCGCCCTCACATCTCTTTAGATATTTACAGTTGACTCTTGCTTTCAGAAGTCAGCTCCCTCCTAGCGTGACACAATTGGTACAACCAGACTTGGAAAGGGCTTTACTTTATGAATGTTTAGATAAACCTACTTCTGTTTTTTATGCACATCTCCTTCATGTCTCCTCCCCTGAATAATATGCGCTTTGTCAGCATTGGTTCCATGATGTCCTGAAACTTGACTCCGAGGGTTGGGAGGACATATGGGATTTCCCATTTAAAATTCTTGTCTCCCTAAGAGACCACCTCATACAGTATACGATCATTGACAGGGCATATCTTACCCCTTAACGGTTGCATAAAATTAGGACTTACCTTTGCTCAGAGTGCTGGCGCTGTGACCATGTCCCAGAAGATTTTATTCATATCTTTTTGTCCTGTCCTGTAATCAGTGTCTACTGAACACAAGTACTCTCTGTGGTGAATGAAATACTAGGTATCTCCATCGGTCCATCTCCAAAAATTTGTCTGCTGGAATTTGTGGAAGAGCTGATACCCAGGGTGGCCGAAAGAACCCCGATTGGCCTCCTTTTGTTTTATGCTAGGAAAACGATCACCTTGTGTTGGAAGAAACAGACTGTGCCATCTATCTCCCTTTGGAAAAAGTATGTACATAATGTGTTGCCTCTTTATAAGGACACATATTTACATAGAGGCTGCCCAAAAAAATATGATAGTTTGGGCTAAATGGTTGGCAGAACCTTCTACTGCAATAGCTGACTAAGAGGTCAACCAGGCATTCCATATACCCCATTTTAGGGTACATTTTTGATTAACCTTCATTGTGTTCCATCTCATTTGAGGGCTATCGTACTGACAGTCTATTTCTTGAGCACGAGCCTTATTAATTATTTGTTTTACCTTGCCACAGCGCCTGTGCATTCCCTGATGTTTTATTGCACTGTAATGCTTTACTGGGACACCTGTGTGGGGGACAGAGCAACTCCAAAACAGTAGCCCTTGGGATGTTATCAGTCTGCAGTAGTCAGGACCTACCAAAAGTGGTCCAAGGAAAGAAAACGGGTGAAGCAGAGACAGGGTCATGACCGGCCAAGGCTCATTGATGCATGTGGGAAGCAAAGGCTGGCCCATGTAGTCCAATCCAATAGAAGAGCAACTGTAACACAAATTACTGACCAATTAGGGTGCTCATGCTGACCTGTGTCCACAGTACAAAAATTTCTACATTGGGTACGTGGACCACAGGAGCAATGGAAGGAGGTGTCTTTGAGGTGTTCACGTTGCTTCCAAATTTTTAAGATCTCAATCCAATCAAGCATATGTGGCATGTGCTGGAAAAACAAGTCTGATCCATGGAGGCCCCACCTCACAACTTTTAAGACTTAAAGGATCTGCTACTGATGGCCTGGTTCCATATAACACAGCATACCTTCAGAGGTCTAGTGGAGTTCATGCCTTGATGGGTCAGAGCTGTGTTGGCGGCAAAGGGGAGACATACACGATGTTAGGTGGCTGGTCATATTATAGTGGATTGTCATGACTCATTGATGTAAGTATCTGTTGGCATGTTGAGCAGCAAATGGATTTCTGCCTATGAAGTTGAACATGTAATATAAAATTATTTGATATTCAGTCAGCCAAGGGTGGCCCAGAACCATAAGGCTATAAAGCTGTAAAGCACAGCATTGCCATAATAAAATGTACAGATATTGTATGTTATCATTTCCAACAACAGTCTAAGAAACAAGAGAATAAGATATTGGTCAGAGACATGCAAATTATTCATGTAGAGAAATTTGCATCCCAAACTGTTGATTATAGCTCAGGCAAAAATGTGTTCCCCTATTTTAGTTCTTCCTGAGCACTGTATCATAAAGCTTTGATTTCTATATCTTGCATCAATGATGGACAACAAGTCTTTGTTTCAGCTACAACCCAGCTGTTTTGGGTGCAGGGCTGGCTTCAGAGTACATTATGGATTATTCCGCTCATTATTCTGAAACGAGGACTGAACTCTCAAGCTGAACTCCAGTCAGATATGACAGACTAATGCAGCCTGTATTCTGCAACACACCCTTAAAATGTATCTAAACACAAAATTTAAAAACATGATATATTGCAGCTTATTAGTCCTTGGTGTGTGGCTGCATTCATTTTCTTATTTCAAGTTTCTTTTGCTTTATTTTCCCCTGGTAGTCTTGCAAATAACACACTTCCTGTCCCTGGGTGCCTGTGTCACTCCTCTACTGTTCTATGGAGGGAGCCATGGTTGTCACCTGCGTTACTCCTCAATTGATCTATGGAAGAAGTCATGGTTGTCACCCTAGGCTGCTCTTCTGATATGAATTAGAAAATTGTTTGTGTCTCTGTATCTCCATTACATGAAGGTTGGGGGAATTGGTAGTTTTTTACAGAAGATAGCTAGAAAGGAAGCAGCTCACAGGAAGTGACAAGGACACAGCATTTCTGTCAAGACCAACAAGTATTTTCTGCATTTGCTGTAAATGTTCTCAGCTTGGAAAAAAAAAAGGAAAGTAAGGAGGCCATCACTAAGGATTGTAAACTGCAATATATTGCATTTTAGTTTGTGGGTAAAGTCATCCTCTAAAGAAGAACTAAATGCAAAACTATTTTGGGTAGACTAATGGGTGGTTACAACCCCTGTTCAATTTATTTTTTTACATCTGTGTCTCATTAGGGAGATTTTGCTTCACTTCCTGTTCCATGGCCAAAACAGGAAGTGAGAGGAAATCCCTCCAAAGGGAGGGAAACCCTGGTTGTTGATAGGGTAACCAAAGCTAGTGTCCCCATTGGAAGATTTCCCTTTAGTTCTGTTCTGGTGACAACCCAAAATGTGTGATTTTCCTTCACTTTCACTTAGAGAGAGAGAGAAAGAGAGATGAGTTCATTCCGTATGTTGTTGCTTCTTCTTCCACTGTAAATCCTAGTACTGGATGGACAGAAATACACATCCTTTGGCATATAAAACAGCTCCCATATGTATATTTCATCTGTATATTTTAGATATTTGCCCTGAATTTGGCTTTAATTGCTACTTTCACCTTTTACAGAAAAATAATAAATGTACATATATTTGCAGGAAAAGAATGTGCATTTATATATTTTTTTGCATACGAGCCAACAGAGCATTTCACACGCTATCAGTGGATCATTTCCAGACTCCTGCAGGCTCTTTCTCCAGCTGTATTTCTGTACAAATGTATGGACTTTCAGTTGGAGATCTGGAGCAAGTGTCGAAGAACTACGAGTGTGGTAATGACTACGCTCATGTTCCATTACAGACTACAAGTCTGCGGTGGGAAGGCATGCATGTTTTATTTTGGCACACAAAGATCAAACATTTAAAATTACTATAAAAAGATTATTAGATGAAGTAAGGTAGCAATTTCTGTTTTTTGTATGTTGGATATAAAACACTTAAGGATTTCATACTAATAGGTGAACGCGCTCACAGAAAAATACTTTCTCTTACTTTTTTGTACTGTGGTTCTTCTTCATTAAGATTCAAATGCGGAGCCTGCGGACCGATATCATGGAATATACTTTGCTATGTTACTTGCTGGGGTTGGCTTCCTCCTTCCATATAACAGCTTTATTACAGATGTGGACTATCTGCACCACAAGTTCCCAGGTGTGTATAAATGTTGCACTGAATGTGTTTGTGTATGTTTTCCCTTTCATGGCAAATATTTTTTCCTTCTAACTACTTAAAGGGAATGTACCTATACAGCTATGTACATATTTTATGTCTTTATTTATTATGATCAGGACAAAAACAATAAAATGTTTTAAATATGTATTGCTATTTTGAGTTAGGTAAATCTAACATACTAGATATTAATATTTTGTATTCTTACTCTTAACCAGCAGGTGGAGCTTTAGGCACTTTTTGACATGCTTTCCCCTGTTCTCTTTAGTGCCATTGTTTTAAAAAGCCTGTGGTTTACAGAGCTCAATATTTCAAGATGCTGTTTTGAAATTCAAACTTTCCAGGCTATTTGGCAAAGTTAGAAAGGGATTTTTACACATTACCTTGACTAATGATCAAAATGTAAGATGCTAAAGTTACGTCACACATCCTCTATAATCATAAAATATCAGTTTCAATACTTCTATTCACTTTATAGTGGCATAGGAAGCGAAACACCCAAACAGGGGCTTAAAGAGTATGTAAACCCAACATTTCATATTCCTGATGTGTGCCTGCCGTACCATGTACTTGTATGGAAATGTGAAAAAGTATCCTGTTCTCTTTTTATTGCTTCCTTTGTGAGACATTCTTGGTGTTTCTGCTTTCTCTGCTTTCCTATTAAAAACTGACCACACTAAGGAGAGAACAGTGTGTTCAGTTCTCTAGCTGTGCTGGGAACTGAGCCTACTCTCCTCCAATGATCAGACTTGTTCTGACACGCTCCCTCTGCACAGCCATTCTCTGGGAATTTCAATGTACTGCTGTTTCTCCTCCCCCAGCTCTTATGCAGCTGAGAACAGAGGGGATGTGATCACTTATAAAAAAGGGAATAAAGAGTATTTCAAATATTTTTTTTATATCTATACACAAATATTTTGCCTTTTATTTCTATTTTAAACTGAATGGGTTGTTTTATGAGGTGAGGGTTTACAATCACATTAAGACAGAGAAAGCAGTATTCACATACAATAGACCATAGCAAATTACACAGGCCTTGAAGCATAAAGTATGAGCAATTACATTTTAAACTGGCTGTATGCTGGTACCTTATATGACATCTATCTCTATAGCTTATGCATCAAAGCATCGTTGGGTTGATGCAATATAGAGGAACCACTGCACATATGTGGTGGTTCTGTATGGTTATTCAAACATATTGTAAGGAAAGTTATATTTAGGATCTCTGGTGGCTCCTGGACCTCAGGGTCTTTTTATTTATTGGCTCTAATGTTTCATTTAAAGCCTAATGTAACAGTTTAATTGCACATTTATTCAATTTGGCAAAGAATAGTGTATCTTTGCATTGAAAAACACCATTAGCACCATCTATTAAGACTTGGTTTAATAAGACAGATCATATAATGTTTCTGTAGGAATTTACACAGTGTAACTGACAGACTTTGAATCGCAATACATGGGACACTTGGAGAAACTTCTACAGAATTTTTAAAGGTTTTTAGCTTTCAGAATAAAAAACCCTAATGAATTGATGACCCATGGATTAAATGTCTGATCGTACTGTATAATTGTAAATTATTAATATTATATATTATCTTATAAATGATGTCTGGGCTCGGGCAAGTCACTTTATTTTTCATTCTTGCTGTTTTAGTTAGCTCTCTAATTACATTGTTAATTACATTGGATTGAAACAGAAAATAATAGTTGTTTTTTTTTTTGGAAATAAAATGTTTTTTTGTGTTTTATTTATCCCAAAACATTAATGAGTATTATTTCAAGATGCAATCTTCATATACGTAAATATATACATATACAGAGCAGTTGCTCCCCCGATCCATTCTTCTCCCACTGGCTGTGTCTGAGTTTACATATTTTTTTTCTTTTCTTCCTATTTTATTGTTTTTCCTTACTATAGTTCCTACAGTCTCACATACACTGGCAGGGCTGGTACAGGGCATTTACAAGTGTGGAGTAGAACCTTAAGACTAGGCCTGCATTATGTGTGCTTTTGGTACTTCAGCTAAGACAATGTGAAAGACTGGCAGAGGTCAGACGTTTTTCCTAAGATTTGCAATATACGAGGGTTCTTCAAAATGTTTCTGCACTTTTTTAACTCTTAAATATAATAAAGTGTGGAAACTTTTTGAAGACCCCTTGTATAGTTAAATTATTTCTGTATTAAAACTATTGTATTTGAACTGATTTGTGGTGAAAAATATATAGAGTTGCATAATATTGACAAAGGACCATAGAGAGAAACTTTACAGACCTTGTAAAAAAGATGAACTTCTCAAAAATGATTCTAAGGGTGTAAGTAGGAACAAGAGACATCCGGAGCTTTCATACTGTCCCATATTTTAAAGTAGAACTATAGGCAAAACTTTATTTTCATTTTGGATAGAGTATGGCTTGGTCCACACTAATGCCGCCGCAGGTCCTAACAGGGGGTCCGGTGCATCCCTGTACACTGATTCAGGTGCGAATCAGTGTACAGGGATTTTTGCCTGAATTCACACCTGAAACAGAGCCAAAGATGCACAGGACCCTTTTCCAATGTAGACTGCGGCTGCCCCAGAGATGTGTGAACCGACTCCATTGAGAGCCGGGAACAGTCTCCTGTCATGCAAATTGGATACGGGGAAACCCGCATCCAATTCGAATAAGTGTGAACCCAGCCTAGGGGAAGGTTATAACCTCTGTCAGATTTCCCCATTGGAAGATTTCCCCTCTATTCATTTTCTGGGGAAAACACAAAATTGAGGAGTTTCTTTACATTCACTTTCGATGATAATGGTAAACAGGACAAATAGAGAGAGTGAATCTCCTTAACTGGAGCACAGAAAGCAATACAAACTGACAAGGGGGCTAATCCCTCTCCACTCTATCCAAAACTTAAAAAAAAAGTTTTGCTTTTAGGTATACTTTAGGTAAGTGAGCTCTTATTGGATTCAGTATCATGTTCTCAGTACTTGATATACATACTGTATATTGTGGGTAATGTCTATTTCAAAATCCTCAGAAACAATAAAAGGTAAAAGGGGAAGTCATGTTACAGGTTTACTTGCTTAAAAAAATATGTGAATAGTAAGATTTTAGGGGTGTGCATTTTGTTACTTAGATTTTACAATTTGTCAATACTTTCTTAGGCATAAATAAAAAAAATTATGGGTTATTTTTTAAATATATTTTTTTTTAATCAAAAAGGTTTTTTATTGAACATTGAACATATCACAACAGTTTCATATTATTTAAATATTTAATTTACTTTTTTGTCATTTGCTTTCAGGCACATCTATTGTGTTTGATATGAGTCTGACATATATCATTGTGGCTTTAGCTGCTGTTGTCCTTAATAATGCTACGGTGGAGCTTCTTACTACTCACACGAGGATCACCGCTGGTAAGTAACAAAAACAAATCTTTGCTTTCAGTCAGTGAAGCAATTATTTATAAATCAATAGACATGTTAACACAAATGTCCACATTTCAAGGGCCGGAGTTCACTCAGATGAAATAATGTTAGTCCTAAGGTGGGACTAATTACAAGTACCAGTAATTTCACATTTTACATACATATGCTTGAATTGCCACACTGCATAGTCAGGCAGGTTTTACGATCCATATGTAGTCCTGGATTTTTAGAAAGGTTGCACTTAGCAAAATATAAAAAAAGTCTCCCTTTTTTATCATAACAGATTTCTTATGTAGGCCAATAGAAAGAAAAATAAATAAATACACTATATTAATCAAGGGGTAATAACACTGCAGTCATAGAAACCTGTATTTCTAGAGAGTAGCAAATGTTGGGGAATGTATGAGCAAAATCCTGTTCGTGTAGCAAATATGCAGCAAGTGAATTGGCACTACTCTCATCCTGGGTGGACAATGCTACTGTCCAGAGTTATCCACCAGGGAGCCAAGCGCAGAAAGTAAACCAAGGTGCCAAAGTAATTATAAAAGTCACATTGGACCGCTGCTACTGCACTCAGATGACCAAATGAGAAACAGACAAAAACAACAGAATTAGGAAGCGCAGATCCAGGAGGTGGCAAGGAATCAATTGGAGATGGAATCCATGTGAAATTTAAAACAGTATATTGCTGATAAAACGTAACTAATACACAGTACAAATTGGAAAAATGGGCAAACTCACTGTGATAGTACCAGCAATGGTGCCAAAGGTGGTGGTGTCCCGCTTCCGTGAGGGCTGTGGACAGAGGGGGCTGCAGACCAAAAATGGGAAGCCTGAAAACACTTTCCAACAGCTGGGAGCGGTGACCATAACCTAATCCGGGCTACATCAGGGAGGGGAAAGGCTGGGCACAGATCCAGGAAGCACAATCACTGTACCAGCAGAGTGGAAGATGGCAGAGCGGCTGCAGCGGCCGGTGAGAGCAGAGATGGATGCTGAAGGGGCAGCGGGAACGACGCTGAGCTGCAAGGTGTCCGGACACCACAGGACTCCTCCCCGGCCGTGTCACATGCTCTGACCACAGGCAGACATTGGCAGAGCAGGGCATGTGATGAGTATCACAGCAGGTGCTGGAACTTGAGCGGTATACGATTAAGTTTTTCGGGGTTTAACCCCTTTCTCAGATAACACGCTCAAGATCCAGCAAAGAACAGGGATTTCATAGTCACAAGGCGGGACAACCAATCGATCCACCGCCAATCATCGAATACCTGGTTATCGTAACAAATATCATGGAAAAACATTTAAAAACAAAAATTAATATTAATGTTAATTCATGATCGTACAAGGGATTAAAAACACTGTTTATCAAATGAATAGTAACAAAATATAACAAATATAAAAATTATAGTAAAAAAAAGAAAATTGTATATAGAATTATATACAGAAACATATATATACAGTGTGTATATATATATATATATATATATATATATATATATATATATATATAGTAACTCACAAAAGTGAGTACACCCCTCACAGTTTTGTAAATATTTTATTATATCTTTTCATGTGACAACACTGACAAATGACACTTTGCTACAATGTAAAGTATTGAGTGTACAGCTTGTATAACAGTGTAAATTTGCTGTCCCCTCAAAATAACTCAACACACAGCCATTAATGTCTAAACTGCTGGCAACAAAGTGTCATTATTTTGTGTGGCCACCATTATTTTCCAGCACCGACATCACGGAGCTGGTGGATGTTAGAGACCTTGCGCTCCTCCACCTTCCATTTGAGGATGCCCCACAGATGCTCAATAGGGTTTAGGTCTGGAGACATGCTTGGCCAGTCAATCACCTTTACCCTCAGCTTCTTTAGCAAAGCAGTGGTGGTCTTGGAGGTGTGTTTGGGGGCGTTATCATGTTGGAATACTGCCCTGTGGTCCAGTCTCCGAAGGGAGGGGATCAGGCTCTGCTTCAGTATATCACAGTACATGTTGGCATTCATGGTTCCCTCAATGAACTGTAGCTCCCCAGTGCCGGCAGCACTCATGCAGCCCCAGACCATGACACTCCCACCACCATGCTTGACTGTAGGCAAGACACACTTGTCTTTGTACTCCTCACCTGGTTGCCGCCCCACACACGTGACACCATCTGAACCAAATAAGTTTATCTTGATCTCATCAGACTACAGGACATGGTTCCAGTAATCCATGTCCTTAGTCTGCTTGTCTTCAACAAACTGTTTGCATGCTTTCTTGTGCATCATCTTTAGAAAAGGCTTGCTTCTGGGACGACAGCCATGCAGACCAATTTGATGCAGTGTGTGGCGTATAATCTGAGCACTGACAGGCTGACCCACCCCCCACCCCTTCAACCTCTGCAGCAATGCTGGCAGCACTCATACGTCTATTTCCCAAAGACAACCTCTGTATATGATGCTGAGCACGTGCACTCAACTTCTTTGGTTGCCCATGGCGAGGCCTGTTCTGAGTGGAACCTGTCCTGTTAAACCGCTGTACGGTCTTGGCCACTGTGCTGCAGCTCAGTTTCAGGGTCTTGGCAATCTTCTTATAGCCTAGGCCATCCTTGTATAGAGCAACAATTCTTTTTTTCAGATCCTTGGAGAGTTTTTTGCCATGAGGTCACATGTTGAACTTCCAGTGACCAGTATGACAGAGTGAGAGCGATAACACCAAATTTAACACACCTGCTCCCCATTCACACCTGAGACCTTGTAACACTAACAAGTCACATGACACCAGGGAGGGAAAATGGCTAATTGGGACAAATTTGGACATTTTCACTTAGGGGTGTACTCACTTTTGTTGCCAGCGGTTTAGACATCAATGGCTGTGTGTTGAGTTCTTTTGAGGGTACAGCAAATTTACACTGTTATACAAGCTGTATACTCACTACTTTACATTGTAGCAAAGTGTAATTTCTTCAGCGTTGTCACATGAAAAGATAGAATAAAATATTTACAAAAATGTGAGGGGTGTACTCACTTGTGTGTGATACTGTAACTAAAGGCAAATTGTTTTTATTTTTGGACAGAGTGGAGATTGATTAGAACACCTGTTTAGTAGGTTATTATTGCTACCTCTGCCCCCATTAGGGAGATTCACCCTCTCTATTTGTCCTGTTTACCAGTATCATTGAAAGTAAAAGTAAAAGAAAATTTCTGATTTTGAGTTGTCCCCAGAACAGTAATAGAGGGGAAATATTTCAAGGGGACCCTAGTTCCGGTGACCTGGGGCCTCCAAAGGATTCTCTTAGGGGATTTCCTCTCACTTCCTGTTTTGGCTATGGGACAGGAAGTAAAGGTAAATCTCTCCAATGTAACCCTCCCTTACCCTATCCATAATGAAAAAAATTCTCTGGGACTCAGGTGGTTAAGGAAGTTAAATCAATTTAAACAATAAATGCATCATGAATACTTTATAATTTATGGTTAACTGTGGTATTTTAGGAGACATGCCTTTTAAATAAAATGATAATGCGCACAGTTACCTTTCTGAAATGTTGAGTCTAATTTTAGAGTTATGGTGAAGAAAGAAATGTTGGTGGGGAGCACAGCACAGAGATAGTTGATGGTCAAAGAGAAGATGTTATAGACGTTTTGATTGATTGACATGTGATAATTGTGATATCTTGGGGAGGGGGATCACTTTGATTTCTTTATCACTGGGGGATTTTTGTTTATTAGCACTGCTTTTTATTTTTTGTATTTGTATTATATCACTTATAGCACTGCAGATTATGCTTCAAAAATGTCATTTATAGGTTAATCACTGATTATTTTAAACTTTAGCATCTTAATTCGTTTAGCAAGGCATTACAAGATTGAATTTATTGTTAATATGTAAAGCCCAAGCAAATTTTTAAGTTGTGAAAAGAGTAAATCTCTCTAGGGGGGACAGAGTCTGCATGAAAACTGGACATGGTTATCTTCCTTTCGCCACTCTATCTAAATGCTGGAAATTCTCCTGGTAAGGGCCACTCCTGTGACTGGCCTCAGGAAGGGAGGGTACATCGGCAGTATAAATGATTAAGTAAAAAGAGCATTTATTTATATATTTACTTATTATAATTTTCTTGATAATTCTAACCTGGCTTTGAATACTGTGACTATGTGAAAAATCTACATAAAAACAGAATGCAATGATTTGCAAATTTCATAGACCTGCATTTTATTCACAATAGAAAAAATATCAAATATTTAACTACCTCCTGCTTGCCGGCAGGAGGGATGCTCCGTTGTTCTGGGATGACGTCATATGCGACACAGTGCGACCCTCGATCTCGGTAAAGAGCCGATGACAAGGCTATTTATCCATGTGATCAGCTGTGTCCAATGATAGCAGATCACATGTAAACAAGGAAATGCCGTTTATGGGCTCTCCTCGCCTCACACTGACCGAGTGTGAGGCGAGGAGAGCCGAACAGCGGCATTTCCTCACAGGGGAGACCGGTGCCGATTATCAGGGCAATAATCATCAGTGCCCTGATTAAAAATGCAGCCCCAACAGTGCCAAGCAGTAATGCCAGCCTGTGCCCATCAGTGACACCAATCCATGCCCATCAGTGGCACCAATCCTTGCCCATTAGTGATGCCAATTTGTGCCCATCAATGAGGCCAATCTGTGCTCATCAGTGCTGCATTTCAGTGCCCATCAGTGTTGCCCATTAGTGCCACCTATCCGTGACACCTATCATTGCTCATAAGTGTTCCCTATCGGTGCCCATCAGTGCCACATATCAGTGCCACCAATTAGTGCTGCATATCAGTGCCCATAAGTGCTGTATATTAGTGCCTCCTCATCAGTGCCCATCAGTGCAGCCTCATCAGCGCACATCAGCGAAGGAGAAAACTAACTTATTTACATTTTCAGACCGAAGCTGATAAAAACTTTTTTTTTTTTCAAAATTTTCATATTTTTTCTGGTTTTTTTTTAGCAAAAAAAAAACACAGCAGTGATTAAATACCACCAAAAGAAAGCTATATTTGTGTGAAAAAAAAAGAGAAAAAAAAAAGTTTTTGATAGAAAATTACCAAACATATATATTTTTTTCTAACACCCTAGAGAATAAAATGGTTGTGGCAATACTTTATGTCACACCGTATTTGCGCAGCGGTCTTACAAGCACAATTTTTTTGGAAAAAATACACTTTTTTTTAATTAAAAAAAAAGGCAACAGTAAAGTTAGCCCATTTTTTTTAATATTGTGAAAGATAATGTTACGCCGAGTAAATTGATACTCAACATGTCACGCTTCAAAATTGTGCCCGCTCGTGGAATGGCGACAAACTTTCACCCTTAAAAATCTCCATAGGCGACGTTTAAATAGGTTACCAGTTTTGAGTAACAGAGGAGGTCTAGGGCTAGAATTATTGCTCTCACTCTAACAAACGCGGTGATACCTCATGTGTGGTTTGAACACCCTTTTCATATGCCGGCGCTTATCATGTTTTAGTCCGCTTCTGCGCAGGAGCTCAACGGGACGGGGTATTTTACATTTTTTTTAAAATGTATTTTACTTTTTATTTTTATTTATTTTTTACACTGTACTTTGTCGTGGATATTCCACTCCACTCTTGCGCTAATAAGCGCCCTTCAATCTAATGATATTATGTGCCTTTCGATCGTATGTCTCCCCTGGTTTCCCATTCCCCAGTAAACAGACATCACCACATTCTCACGTCCTCATCTCAGCATGGCCCCTTCTCAGCAGTCCCCTCTGGTTCCCCATTAAAGAGACATCACCAACATTCTTACGTTCTCAACTCGGTCAGCATCTATGAGTTCCCTGAGCCGTGCATCTGCTTTTATTTACATATCAACAGGAAGCCACAACCCGGAGGGTTTGCCTCCAACAGCTAAACCCCTCCTACACAATTTGTGACCTCACAGGAAAATGAACACAGGATGACCAATATAAGGACATGACCAAATAAAGACATGACACAGAATAAATGAATTTATACAATAACCAATGAATGATGACTACAATTCCGCTGATAGTAATTCTTAATATACATTGTTCTAGAAAACAATGCATACCTGGATTATTCTACACTTCCTTGTGGATGTAAGGTTTTCTGCAGATGCACGCTGCGAATTTCGACATGTGCTGATCAGACACAGCAGAGACAATGAGCGTACATCGGCCCACAACCGATCCTTGCAGAGCAAACATATCCCCTCAGACGATCGTCTGTGCAATGCACAGGGGCCCTTCGCTGGCGGACATGTCCTCACTCCGCAAACACCTCTCTCTCCAAACAGGAAGTTTTCCACTACCTAACAGGTCTCAACCAGCATCAGTCTGCCCCAGTCAGCTTTTTAGAGCGGGCTGGGGGAGAACGAACACGGGGGGACTCCTATGACAATACATATTAAAATACATCTAAAACATCTTCATAAAATTTTCCACAACACCTTTTAAAAAAAAAATTGTGTCACATTATTCCTATTACAAGAAATGGAAACATCCCTTGTAATAAAAAAAAGCATGACAGGACCTCTTAACCCCTTCCCGACCAGCCTTTGCAGTTGTACTGCGGCAGGTTGGCTCCCCTGGGCGAACCAACGTAACTCTAACGATCGCGGCGATACCTCACATGTGTGGTTTGAACACTCTTTTCATATGCGGGTGCTACTCACGTATGAGTTCGCTTCTGCGCGGGAGCTCGGCGGCATGGGGCACTTTTTTATTTTTTTTTACTTTTTTATTTTGACACTGTCCTTTTAAAAAATTATTTTTGGGTCGCTTTTATCCCTAATACCAGAAATGCAATCAGCCCACGGCGGGACGCCGGAGCCGATGCATGTGCGACCGCCGGGCAACCGCGATGGCTCCACACAGAGACAGAACGGAGATCTGTCAATGTAAACGAACAGATCTCTGTGCTGTCAGGGGTGAGGAGAGTGATCAGTTGTTAATACTAAGTATGAACAACGATCGCTCTCCTCACCCGGTCAGTCCCCTCCCCCCACAGTTAGAATCACTCCCTAGGGAACACAGTTAACCCCTTGATCGCCCCTAGTGTTAACCCCTTCCCTGCCAGTGACATTTACACAGTAATCAGTGCATTTTTATAGCACTGATCGCTGTATAAATGGCAATGGTCCCAAAAATGGGTCAAAAGTGTCTGATCTGTCCACCATAATGTCGCAGTCGCTGATCACCACCATTACGAGTAACAAAATAATAATAATAAAAATGCCATAAATCTTTCCCCTAGTTTGTAGATGCTATAACTTTTGCGCAAACCAATCAATATACACCTATTGCAATTTTTATTACCTAAAATATGTAGAAGAATACATATTGGCCTAAACTGAGGAAAAAATGTGCTTTTTTTAAAAAAAAAAATTGGGGCTATTTATTATAGCAAAGAGTACAAAATATTGTGGGTTTTTTTTTTTCAAAATTGGGGCTCTTTTTTTGTTAATATTGCAAAAAATAAAAACCGTAGAGATGATCAAATACCACCAAAAAAGCTCTATTTGTGGGACAAAAAGGACGTCAATTATGTTTGGGTACAGCGTCGCACAACCGCGCAATTGTCAGTTAAAGTGCTGTATCGCAAAAAATGGCCTGGTCATTGAGCAGTCAAATCTTCCGGGGCTGAAGTGGTTAAATATGAGATCTGGGGTCAAAAAAAACTCAGATTTCATATTTACACTAAAATGCAAAGATTACTTTTATCTGAAAGTGGACCGCCCGCTGTAGAAGAGGATACTGGGGTTATGGCAGCTAGCTGCTGCCATAACAACGATATTCCTCAAAGTGCCAACGTATATCATCGTGAGTCGGTCCAGAAGTGGTTAAAGAGAAAAATGTACCTTAAGAAAAAAATAAGGTACATTTGAAATTGATGGCAGCAACATGTCTCAAAAATGGTAGGACAGGGCAACAAAAAGCTGCCAAAGTAAATGATACTAGCAAGTTAGAGCAGGAAGAACATTTTGCAACTAATCAGGTTAATTGACAACAGGTTAGTAACATGATTGGGTATAAAAAGGGCAGCCTAAAGAGTCAGGGTGTCGCAGAAGTAGAGATGGGCAGAGGATCACCAATCACTTCATATGGAGGCAGGCGTGTGGGCTCACTCCTCAGCTGGGCTGTGTGTGTCTAAAGACACACATAGCGTGTCTCAGCCCCACTACTTCCCCATTGGATTTGATTGACAGCCAATGGCTCCCGCTGCTGCCTCCATGTCCAGTGAGGAGAGAGAGGGCAGCGATGCTTCTCTCAGGCACAGCTCTGGGTCGACATTTAGCTCAGGTAAGTATTTTTGGGGGGCTTGGGGGAGGTAATCTTGAAAGGTTTATTACCTTAATGCAGAGAATGCTTTAAGGTAAAAAAAAAAAACTTTAGCCTTACAATCTGTACAGGACAATGGGAATGTGTCTTGGATGGCAGGTATTTTTCCCCAATATTTCAGTTGTGGTCCCTTTAAGGAGAACAGCTTCTGAGATATTGCTGGGTACTGAGGGGTTGTCACCCATGTAAGATGAGGTATTCATTTGGCTAGAGAGGACTGATTTCCTATACTCTCTGGATTGATAAGTCCATATTAGGGACCCAAAATCTCAGAGGTTTGAAGAGTTTTGGATGTGAAAAAACCTCCAAACCCTGACTACCAGGAGTCCTGAAGGGGATAAGCTACATGCAAGGGAGGCTTGAAAAGCAGTAGGATGGAAGTGGCACCTGTGTCAAAGAAGCAGAGTGGAGTAGATCACAAGCTGTGAGTAAGGGTAAATGTTCTTGGAACCCAGACTCTTGTTGCTGAACCCCCGCGGCCTGTCCAACACCCTGAAACACTGAGGAATCCTACCCCAGTGATGGGACCAAGAGATCAGTGGTGAGCCACTTGTGTGGTTCCTTTTATGCTAGAACTGTGAGCTGTTTGACTTTTTGCTGAAGGAAGCTATGTTTACTTGTTTTGGAGAAACGAATAGACTGTTTAGTTTTATAAACGGCTGCTGGTGATCTTGACAAATCACTTTAACTAGTATATTTTGCTCATAAATGTTGATGCATTTATTCTATTGTGACACTTATATTTTTTGTATTTAAATCACAGGCTATATTTTTGCTTTGAGCCCGTTAATATTTATTGGCATCTGTGATATTTGGCTGGAACTCTTTACATTCAAGCAGTCTTATGCAGTTAACCTTTTTGCTGTTGGCGTGGTGGCCTTTGGATGCACAGGTAAATGATATAAATTAATTTGAAAATTATTATTTGTAAATGTGTATTATGTTATAGGACAACATTAATGAGTAGCCTGACTATAAACAGTTTTGGTAATGATCACTAGAATATGGGTTAGACAAACTAAAAGTTGTCTTATGGTGGATGGGGGTTACATCTTACTTATCGTGCAGGACTACATGACTCTGCCCTTCTCCTCCTTTTATAACATGGAGGAGCATAGATCTGTAGTCCTCAGAGATAACTGAGAATAAGGTACCTAGAGTGCCTTGAAAAAGTATTCACACCCCTTGAAATTTTCCACATTTTGTCATGTTACAACCAAAAACTTAAGTGTATTTTATTGGGATTTATGTGATAGACCAACACAAAGTGGCACATAATTGTATTGTGGAAAGAAAATTATAAATTGTTTTCATTTTTTTTTACAAATAAATATCTGAAAAGTGTGGCTTGCATTTGTATTCAGCCCCCTTTACTCTGATACCCCTAACTAAAATCTAATGGAGCTAATTGCCTTCAGAAGTCACCTAATTAATAAATAGAGTCCACCTATGTGTAATTTAATCTCAGTATGAATACAGCTGTTCTGTGAAGCTCTCAGAGGTTTGTTAGAGACCCTTAGTGAACAAACAGCATCATGAAGGTCGAGGAACACACCAGGCAGGTCAGGGGTAACATTTTGGAGAAGTTTAAAGCAGGGTTAGGTTATAAAAAAATATCCCAAGCTTTGAACATCTCACAGAGCACTGTTTTAAGCAATCATCCGAAAATGTAAAGAGTATGGCACAACTGCAGACTTACCAAGAAATGGCGGTCCACCTAAACTGACAGGCTGTTCAAGGGGAGCATTAATCAGAAGAGCAGCCAAGAGGCCCATGGTAACTCTGGAGGAGCTGCACAGATCCTCAGCTCAGGTGGGAGAATCTGTCGACAGGACAACTATTAGTCGCGCACTCCACAAATCTGGCCTTTATGGAAGAGTGTCAAGAAGAAAGACATTTGTGAAAGAAAGCCATAAGAAGTCCCGTTTGCAGTTTCTGAGAAGCCATGTGGGGGACACAGCAAACATGTGGAAGAAGGTGCTCGGGTCAGATGAGACCAAAATTGAACTTTTTGGCCTAAAAGCAAAACACTATATGTGGCAGAAAACTAACACTGCACATCACCCTGAACACACCATCTCCACTGTGAAATGTGGTGGCGGCAGCATCATGTTGTGGGGATGCTTTTCTTCAGCAGGGACAGGAAAGCTGGTCAGAGTTAATGGAAAGATTGATGAAGCCAAGTAGAGGGCAATCTTAGATGAAAACCTGTTATAGTCTGCAAAAGACTTGAGACTGGGGTGGAGGTTCACCTTCCAGTAGGACAACGACCCTAAACATACAGCCAGAGGTACAATGAAATGGTTTAGGTAAAATCATATTCATGTGTTAAAATTGCCCAGTCAAAGTCCATACCTAAATCCAATTGAGAATCTGTGGCAAGACTGAAAATTGCTGTTCACAGATGCTCTCCATGCAATCTGACAGAGCTTGAGCTATTTTGCAAAGAAGAATAGGCCATTTAACTCTAGATGTGCAAAGCTGGTAGACACATACCCAAAAAGACTTGCAGCTGTAATTGCAGCAAAATGTGGTTCTAGAAAGTATTGACACTTTTCACATATTTATTTGTAAAAAAAAATTAAAAACCATTTATAATTTTTCCTAACACTTCACAATTATGTACCACTTTGTATTTGTCTATCACATAAAATCCTAATAAAATACAGTTACGTTTTTGGTTGTAACATGACAAAATGTGGAAAATGTCAAGGGAAATACATTTTCAAGGCACTGTAATAGCAGGCAAAGAGCAGAGGTTTTCAGCTCTCAAGATTTTGTGCAAGATCAACAGACATTTTTTTTTGCACTTATCAAATAGGAATATCAAAAGTTTTTTAATTGTGTTCATTGCTTATATACTCTTTAAAAAAAATCTCTCACCAAAGGGGCTTTGCTATGCAAAATGCTACTATATGCTTTATCATGGCCTAAGAAAAAAATGAAGAGAAAATAAAGTGTATGGAGGTAAGTTCAGAAGAAAACTGTAAATAATTAGGGATGGGGGATGTGGGGGCTGTTTGGTCGGCTCTGGTGCAGAAAAGTTGTAAAAACAGAATCGATTAGATAGTTTTGTATGGGTTTCGGAGCAGTTAGATTGCCAAAGCCCCTACAGTTACTATTATTTTGTAGTGCATACAGTGAGAGGGAAAATTATTTGTTCCCCTGCTTATTTTTGTAAGTTTTCCCACTAACAAAAAAATAAACCTTTATGGTAGGTTTATTTTAACAGTGAGAGACAGAATAACAACAAAAATATCCAGAAAACCGCATTTCAAAAATGTTATAAATTGATTTGCATTTTAATGAGTGAAATAAGTATTTGATCCCCTATCAATCAGCAAGATTTCTGTCTCCCAGGTGTCTTCTATACAAGTACCGAGCTGAGAGTACTTCTCTTAAAAGGGAGTGCTCCTAATCTCAGCTTTTTACCTGTATAAAAGACACCTGTCCACAGAAGTAATCATCAATCCGATTCCAATCTCTCCACCATGGCCAAGATCAAAGATTTGTCAAAGGATGTCTGGGACAAGATTGTAGACCTACACAAGGCTGGAATGGGCTACAAGAACATCGTCAAGCAGCTTGGTGAGAGGGTGACAACAGTTTGTGCAATTATTCGCAAATGGAAGAAACACAAAATAACTTTCAATCTCCCTCCGCCTGGGGCTCCATGTAGAATCTCGCTTCGTGGAGTTTCAATGATCATGAGAATGGTGAGGAATGAGCCCACAACTACACAGAAGAATCTTGTCAATGATCTCAAGGCAGCTGGGACTTGGTAACACACTACACCTTACCGTACCTACACCGTAGTGTGTTACCAACAATTGGTAACACACTGCACCCTAAAGGGCTAAAATCCTGCAGCACCCGCAAGGTCCCCCTGCTCAAGAAAGCACATGTACAGGCCTGTCTGAAGTTTGCTTATGAACATCTGAATGATTCAGAAGAGAACTGAGTGAAAGTGTTGTGGTCCGATGAGACTAAAATCGGCATTAACTCAACTCGCCGTGTTTTGGAGGAGGAGGAGGAGGAATGCTGCCTATAACCTCAAGAACACCATCCCCACCGTCAAACATGGAGGTAGAAACATTAGGCTTTAGGGTTTTTTTCTGCTAAGGGGACAGGACACCGCATCAAAGGCACAATGGACAGGGCCATTTACCATCAAATCTTGGGTGAGAACCTCCTTCCCTCAGCCAGGGCATTGAAAATGGGTCGTGGATGGGTATTCCAGCATGACAATGATCCAAAACACACGGCCAAGGCAACAAGGCCAAGGGGACAAACGAGGGGCTCAAGAAGAGGCACATTAAGGTCCTGGAGTGGCCTAGCCAGACCTTAATCCCATAGAAAATATGTGGAGGGAGCTAAAGGTTCTATTTACCAAACGTTAGCCTTGACACCCTAATGACTTGGAGAGAATCTGCAAAGAGGAGTGGGACAAAATCCCTCCTGAGATGTGTGAAAACCTGGTGGCCAACTACAAGAAACATCTGACCTATGTGATTGCCAACAAGGGTTTTGCCAAGTACTAAGTCATGTTTTGCGAAGAGGTCAAATACTTATTTCACTCATTATCCACTTGCCGACCTGCTCATGCAGATATACTGCGGTAGATCGGCTCTCCTTCGCAAATTTACGTACCTTTACATCAGTCCGCAAAAGCATGATAGCCGGCGCTCCCCGCGTGCCACAGGAGCATGCCCGCGGGTCCCTTAAACTTGATGTCTACCCGCCCACGATCACAGTGAGGAGAGGCAGAACGGGGAACAGTAAACAAGGCATTTCTCTGTTCTGCCTAGTGACATGACAGATATCTTCTGTTCCCAGTGATCGGGAACAGTGATCTCTGTCATGTTTCAGTAAGCTCATCCCCCCTACAATTAGAACATGCTGAAAGAACACACTTAACTCCTTGATCGCCCCCTAGTGTTAACCCCTTCCCTGCCAGTGTTATTTTTACATTGATCAGTGCATTTTTTTTTTAGCACTGATCAATGTAATAATGTCACTGGTCCCCAAAAATTGTAATTTGGGGTCAGATTTGTCCGCCCCAATGTCGCAGTCACGCTAAAAATCGCAGTTCCCTGCTATTACCAGTAATATAAATAAATAAATGTTCCTAAATCTATCCGATAGTTTGTAGATGCGATAACTTTTTGGCAAACCAATCAATCGATATACGCCTATTGCGATTTTTAATTTTTTTATTACCAAAAATATTTAGAAGAAAATATATTGGCCTAAACTGATGAATAATTTTTGGATATGTATTATAGCAGAAAGAAAGCAAAATTGTTTTGTTTTCAAAATTGTCTGTCTTTTTTTGTTTATAGCGCAAAAAAAAATACCACCAAATGAAAGCTCTATTTGTGGGAAAAAAAGGACGTAAATTTTGTTTGGGTACAGTGTCGCACGTGCAATTCTCAGTTAAAGTGACGCAGTGCCTCTGCTCTGTACATTAAGGGAGTAAAACCTTCCGGGGCTGAAGTGGTTATAATGTAAATCAATTTTATAACGTTTTTGAAATGCGTTTTTCTGGATTTTTTTGTTGTTATTCTGTCTCTCACTGTTAAAATAAACCTACCATTAAAATTATAGACTGATCATTTCTTTGTCAGTGGGCAAACATACAAAATCAGCAGGGGATCAAATACCTTTTTCCCTCACTGTAGAGATAAATCAATGTTGCCTTAAAGCAGAACTTCACTCTAAAGGGGAAGTTCTGCTTTATGCCCTCCTCCCTCCCTCTTGCTGTTTTTTTTATTAAGGGGGAGTGGGTACCTGGTTTTGACAGGAAGCTCTCCCCCCCCCCCCAACCACAACCTTCTGGAACTAGTCACAGTTCCCAGGAGGCTCAGGCATGCATAGTGAAGCCACAAAGAATCACAGCCGGCTGCCCACATTCTGGAGACCCGAAGAACCGGTTTGGGTGAGCACAGTGCTGGACCCCTGAACAGGTGGGTGTCCTTTTATTAAAAGTCAGCAGCTACAGTATTTTTCAGCTTTTATTTTTTTCAAACAGGGCGAAGAACCGCTTTAATAATATTCTGTATAATTCATATTTATTCTTCAGCACTACTCAAATTGTTTTTAATTTTAATGGTCATATATGGAACATCACAAAATTAT
The DNA here is from genome assembly GCA_028564925.1 of Lithobates sylvaticus. Lineage (NCBI taxonomy): Eukaryota > Metazoa > Chordata > Amphibia > Anura > Ranidae > Lithobates > Lithobates sylvaticus. The sequence continues at coordinate 141,182,682 of CM053031.1, read as the reverse complement.
TTACAAAAACAATTCACAGTAGAAATAAATATATAGTTTACTGCCTCTTAAAAATACAAAAAACCTTCAGCTGGAATGCAACTTTAAGCCCCGTACACACGATCCGATTGTTGGCCAACAGATCGTCAGACTTTTGTCCGAAGGGGGTGTGCCAGGGACTTGTCTTGCATACAAACGGTACACAATTGTCGGCCAAAAAACACGAACATAGTGACGTACTATGTGGAATTTCAGCTCTTAAGCGCCACCCTTTGGGCTACTTCTGCTAATGTCATGTTTGGTGAGCATTGATTCCGAGCATGCGTGTTTGTACTTTGGACTTTTGTGTGACAGACTTGTGTACACACAATACGAAAATCTGACAACAGACCTTTCTCCGCCGAAAATTTACTAGCCTACCATCCAACATTTGTTGGCGGAAAGTTGGACAACAATTGTCTGATGGAGAGTACTAACGGTCGGATTTTAGGCAGTCTGTCATCACACAATTCCCGGACGAAAATCCGATCATGTGTACGAGGCTTAAATTGTCTACTAGACAGCAGTTTTTAGATGCAGAGGTTTGGAAATTTATGGACATGGATATATCAATAGTTTAGAATGTTTTTATTTTTTAGTGCAAAATGCATGATCTAGTTGATAGATTAGGTTTACAGCAGCAGTGAAAGTGGCCTGAGAGACATTGTGGGAGGCGTTCGTTACCCAGCAGGACTAGACAAAAGTTTAAACATTAAGCATTCTTTAGGTATACAAGTTCCAGATCTGCAATTAATTTACGAAGTAGAGTTGGAGCAGACACTAGACCCTATCTCTAATCAAAAGTGAGGTGTGGGAAGTGTTAAAGGGGCGAGTCAGAGCTTAATTTGTAAGCTGAAGTCATTATTTGCATTCTGGTGCACTCCTGGTTTTGGCGAAAGCGGGGTATGATAAAGTACAGGGGTTGTAAACTGAAACATAGCATGTAAGGGTGTCCAACATGCAAATTATTTTTATTAAAAAAAAGAGTATCTTTTTAAATTAACCAAAAATTCTAAACATATGCAAAAACAAGATTTAAAAGTACGAAAGCTTTCTGTTTTCATATGCACAATATCTTATAACTATTTTATGTTTTTCTAAGTGCAGCAATCCAGCTTTTATGGCTATGCTGGAATGTTACCGAAGCGGTACACACAAGGTGTGATGACAGGAGAAAGTAAGTACATTGTTTAATGCCTTCCTAAGGCCTTACTATGGTAATCCACTGTTATAAATACAGTATACATTTCTTAGTGAGTGCTGTTTGATTTCTGTGATGTATCACTCGGTAGGCTTGTGCAATTCATTTCGTAACCAACCGAAATTCGGCCGAATTTTGCATCTTTCAAACATTCGGATGCATCCGAATGTCCAAATAAAAAGAATAACAAATTTCAACTAATACGAAAGAAATTATAGCGGATACGAATGAATTTTACATGATTCAGTAATTCATTAAAGATCTAATGAAACAAAAGGTCAACTCAAAGTAAATCTTACAGTCCAATCAGCTGATTAGTTTTGTGCTGGAGGTTGGATTGCGGCAAAGTGCATTCCTGAGAACTGAGTGAGAAGGGTGTTGTATTGTATTTGAGCAAAGGATAAGAGATATTGTAATGTAATGTGTGTGTTAATAGATTCAATAAACAAACAACTTTCCAAACTACGAATCATTATCATGAATATACAGTCAGGTCCATAAATATTTGGACAGCGACACAATTCTATACACCACCACAATGGGTTTGAAATGAAACAAACAAGATGTGCTTTAACTGCAGACTTTCAGCTTTAATTTGAGGGTATTTACATCCAAATCAGGTGAACCGTGTAGGAATTACAACAGTTTGTATATGTGCCTCCCACTTTTTAAGGGACCAAAAGTAATGGGACAATTGGCTGCTTAGCTGTTCCATGGCCAGGTTTGTTATTCCCTCATTATCCCATTTACAAGGAGCAGATAAAGGTCCAGAGTTCATTTCAAGTGTGCTTTTTGCATTTGGAATCTGTTGCTGTCAACTCTCAATATGCGATCCAAAGAGCTGTCACTATCAGTGAAGCAAGCCATCATTAGGTTGAAAAAACAAAACAAACCCATCAGAGAGATAGCAAAAACTTTAGGTGTGGCCAAATCAAATGTTTGCAACCTTAACAAGAAAGAACGCACGTGAGCTCAGCAACACAAGAAGACCACGGAAAACAACTGTGGTGGATGACTGAAGAATTCTTTCCCTGGTGAATAAAACACCTTTCACAACAGTTGGCCAGATCAAGAACACTCTCCAGGAGGTAGGTGTATGTGTGTCAAAGTCAACAATCAAGAGAAGGCCTCACCAGAGTGAATAAAGAGGGTTCACCACAAGATGTAAACCATTGGTGAGCATCAAAAACAGGAAGGCCAAATTAGAGTTTGCCAAACAACATCTAAAAAAGCCTTCACAGTTCTGGAACAACATCCTATGGGCAGATGAGACCAAGATCAACTTGTACCAGAGTGATGGGAAGAGAAGAGTATGGAGAAGGAAATCAACTGCTCATTATCCAAAACATACAACCTCATCAGTGAAGCATGGTGGTGGTAGTGTCATGGCGTGGGCATGTATGGCTGCCAATGGAACTGGTTCTCTTGTATTTATTGAAGATGTGACTGCTGACAAAAGCAGCAGGGTGAATTCTGAAGTGTTTCGGGCAATATTATCTGCTCATATTCAGCAAAATGCTTCAGAATTCATTGGACAATACAATACGCCAAACAGCATAGAGACAAGCCTCAAACCTTCTGGCACAAAGTCATTTGGAGCGATAAGACCAAAATTTAGCTTTTTGGCCACAACCATAAACATTACATTTGGAGAGAAGTCAACAAGGCCTATGATGAAAGGTACACCATTCCTACTGTGAAACACGGAGGTGAATCACTGATGTTTAGGGGATGTGTGAGCTACAAAGCCACGGGAAATTTGGTTAAAATTTATGGCAAGATGAATGCAGTATGTTATCAAAAAATACTGGAGGAACATTTGCATTCATCAGCCAGGAAGCTGCGCATGGGTTGTACTTGGACATTCCAACATGACGATGATCTAAAACACAAGGCCAATTCAACCTGTCATTGGCTACAGCAGAATAAAGTGAAGGTTCTGGAGATGCCATCTCAGTCTCCTGACCTCAATATCATTGAGCCACTCTGAAAAGATAAAGAGCCTCATCCACAAATACCACAAAAGACTTCAAGCTGTCATTGATGTTAAAGGGGGCAATATATATTATTAAAAACTGGGGCATGTAAACTTTTGGTCAGGGTCATTTGGGTAGTTTCTGCTGTGATTATGATTTTAAAAAGACACTAATCATGAATGAAAGAAAAAGTTTTGTATTATCATCTTATTCTCTGAAAAATGGCCAAGAAATCATAAATTCTGCCAGGGTAAACTTATGAGCACAACTTTAACTGGCATTTATTTACTCAGTAGGGGGCATGGCATGAGCAGACACGTTGACTGAGTGTGCTGAGATCCCCGGGCTCCAGGAAGGCTAGCAATGATAGCCAGCAGGCTCTCAACCCCCTAGAGGCATGTTTAAGCGCTGCTGCACAGCCACACAACTGCATGGCGGGGTGAAGACACAGGCGAGCGGGCTCAGGGCGTACCTGATGGTGCAGAGCGTGAACTCCGGGCATACAGCTAAAATGGCTTCAGCCCTCAAGAGAAGAAAACACGGCTCCCCCAATCTGCTAATATGTAGTACATATTACACCCGAATGCAACCCAGGATTCCGAAGAGGCGTTGTAACGCCCAGCCTTGGCCATATAGTTTTAGGTCGGGGCCAGGGCCTTTAGTCTCTGGACCACAGCCTCTTGATAACAGGGAGGGATAAAACTCCTGGTAGTGAACCGGATAGGGAATATCTGGGATCGGGTACAAACGTTTCTGTGATGGAGGGGCTTACAGGAGGAATCGGTAAGCACCCTGGAAATGGCTCTCTGGGAAAGAGTAATGGCACTACAAGGCCCAGCAGTGAATCACTAGCAACCACAGGACAGGTGCAGTATGTTAATTCCCAGTCTCACAAACTTATTAATGGACATGGTACACCCCAGTTAGATCTAACAGTAGATTGGGATCTTAGAGAGCACCTGAGAGCCCTTCCAACAAAGAAAGATATTCAGTTGGGGGCACAGAGTGGAAGAAGTGGAGACGGGCCAGGATAATATCAGACAAGCAGTGGCTGATACTCAGGATATGACTAAATCTCATGAGAGAGTTTTGAATTTCCTTATGGATCAGATGGACGATCATGAAAATAGAGAACGCCGGCAGAATATACGTATAAAAGGCTTGCCCGAAACAATACAGCCCTCTGAATTGCCTCTAACTGTGATTGGCCTATTTTGTTTAATTCTGAGGGCCTTGGCACCCGAGAAGATTGAAATAGATAGGATGCATAGTGCCCTATCTTTTACTTCCCAAAATGCAGATAAACCAAGAGATGTTATATGTAAAACGCACAGATATACAGTCAAGGAAGCCATTATGAAAACAGATCATAATAGGATGACGGTTGACTTTGAGGGAGCTCAAATAGTCTTGTTCCCAGATCTATCACATCGAACACTTATGCAACGACAAACTGTTAGAACTCTGTTGGAAGCCTTGCGGACTGTTGATGTTAAATATCGATGGGGTTACCCTTTTAGGGTAATGGCCACAAGGAATGGAAAATCAGCAACACTCCAAACGAAAGATGATTTACAACATTTTATAGAAGTGTTGGAACTACCTGCGGTGGACTTTCCAGATTGGAGACTAAATAATTCCAAATACTTTATGCAGCTCCCAGAGCAATGTTATCAAGTACCGGCCAGAGGATGAAGAAAGAACCACACAGAGAGACAGTACCAAAATTTAGCTTCAGAGGGGCCTGCCTGAATACTGGCTAAGGGTTAAAAGGTTTTTTTTTTTTTAAAAAGAGATCACTGACTAGAATTAGAAATGGGTGAAGGGGACTATATAGAGTGGATAAGTATGGGGGGGAGAAGAAAAGAGAGATGAGAGTGAAGGAAAAGAGGGGGGAAAGAGGGGAAGAAAAAAAAAAAGGGAAAAGGTGTTACTATAATTCCGTATGGTCCCTAAGTTAAGTTATATAAAACGATATTGGTATAGTTATATAGCCATAGGAGTCCGGGGAGTACTGCGTACTCTGCTCATGTTTTTATCTACTCTTTCCCCAATAGGTCGGTCCCCGGAAAAGGGTCTTTGTGTTCTGCCAAATGGCAGAAGGGAAGGGGACTCCGGCTACAGGTGGTACTCCCCTTCCTTGACTCGTCTTTCCCTTAGTGGATATGCCACATATGGTGGCATACTGTGTTATTGTTTTTTTGAGGACTTTGTTTTTGTTTGTAGAGGTTTTTTTTTTTCTCTTACCAGGTGCATTTGCGGGAGCAGGGTGTTCAGGGTGGGGCAGGTCTGAGTGTGGGGGGAAATAGACAATGAGGAGTGGTGCAATAAGAGGTTTAGGAAGCAATATGTCCAGAGACGATAACGGGTAGAATGAAGATTATGTCATAATGTGAGGGGGCTCTGTTTACCTCGTAAAAGGGGTCGTCTCTGGCATGAACTGCGCCACCTGAGGGCAGAGGTAGTATCCCTGCAGGAGACACCCTTTGTGGCAGGATCGATCCCTCACCTGCCTCTCTTCCCATATTAGTGGTTTTATGCACCATCACCCATTCCAAGGGCGAGGGGAGTTACAATAGTTTCTTAAAATAAGTGTCCCTTTGTACTTATGGAAATAAGAGCAGACTCTGAAGGACGTTTTCTCTTTGTTAAGCGCAAGGTACAGGGCCAATGTTATACTTCACTACTATATACGCTCCCAATAATCGTATTGTTACATTTTTATCTAAAAACCCTGGACATTTTGGGGAAGTTTAGGGAGGGTTTTTCTGGTAGTGGGAGGGGACTTTAATGTCACCTTGGACCCCTGTCTGGGCACCTCTTCAGGAAAAACTTTTTTGTCTTATAGAGCTATAAGGCATATAAAACAACATTTACACTCGCTACATTTGGTAGATAGTTGGAGGGTGTTACATAATAGACAGAGATTTTAGTTATTATTCAAAAACCCATAAAACATATTCAAGGATTGATTTGTTATTGGTGGACCAGTTCTATTTGAACCACGTTCGTTCCTCGACTATTGAGTCAATATGCACCCATAAGCTTAACGATTGGCTTGGTGTTGGCCAGTAGTGTGGAGCGAACGTGGTGATTGAATCTATTTTAGATGCTAAGTTGGCTATGGAGTCTCTGTCTTGTACATTGGCTTCATACTTTGAACTCAATACTCCCGAGGAGGTGTCCGATCAGGTGGTGTGGGAAGCCCACAAGGTGGTTATTGGAGGGAAAACGGAAAATTTATATCAAATACTTACCGTAATTTTCCTTTCCTGATAGGCTCCATGGCAGCATATGTGTGGGTTGGCCCCGCCTCCATAACTACCCAATAGGACCCCTCTCCCATAAATCTTTGCTCCTGGCTGCTATCCGTGTTCCATAACTAGCCTACTCCAGACATTTGGGAGGGAACTCCTGCTGCCATGGAGCCTATCAGGAAAGGAAAATTACGGTAAGTTTTTGATATAAATTTTCCGTTTTCCTGACAGGCTCCATGGCAGCATACGTGTGGGAAATAACTCGCCAAACACACCCGGGTGGGCAAAATGTTGAGCAAAGAAACCAAAATTTATTTAACATTGTCCACCGACAAAACTTGTAGACCAAAATTAATAGAAGACAGAGCAGCTGGCTCAACACAATAGTGAGAAACAAAAGTGTTAATTGTGGACCAAGAGGCCGCTCTACAAATAATATCAGGCGCCACATGCCGAGAAGCCGCCCACGAGGTCGAGATGCTCCGTGTTGAATGAGCCGTCACTGCCTCAGGAGGAGCCAAGCCCTTAGCTCTGTATGCCCTTTGAATCGTCTGCACAATCCACGTGGAAATTGACCTAACTGATGCTCGCATCCCTTTATTCTTGCCATGAAGAAGGACGAAGAGGAATTCCGTTTGCCTGAATGGAGCTGTTGCCTCCAGGTACCGCTTTAAGGTGTGACCTACATCAAGAGGATGGATCTCTTGGTCATCTGATGTCTTGAAGGTAGGGAGTACAATCTCCTGATTCTCATGGAAGACTGTGGTCACTTTCGGGTTTGACCCTAACATTGGAATCAGCACCACTCTGTCTTCAAAAAAGGTCAGAAAAGGTTCCTCTGAACCCAGATTCCTGATCTCTGATACCCTTTTCGCTGACGTTATCGCCACTAGGAAGACAGTCTTCAGAGTAAGATCCTTAACAGACAAAGGTTGAGCCGAATCTTTCCCAAGATTTGACAGAAAATCCAGAACTAATGGAAGGTCCCATTTAGGGAACCTGGGTCTTCTTTGCGGTCTGAGCCTGATGGCACCCTTAAAGAACTGACGAACTAAGGCATGATTCGCCCATGAGACTCCCATGAAGGCCGAGATGGCTGACACTTGTACTCTTAACGAGCTGACCGCCAGAGATAAATCCAGTCCGGATTGAAGAAAGCTCAGAATATCATGAACTGCTGGAGAGTTACACAAATTTTCTCTTGATGACATATGTACAGAAAACCTAGACCAAATGCGCTCGTACACCCTATTAGTGCTTCTTCGTCTGGCATTAAGAAAGGTTGGAATCGCTTCTTTCGGGCAACCAAGGGCTTCTAGCCTTCCCCTCTCAAGAACCACACCTTGAGGTGTAGACAAGATGGGAACGGGTGTAACGTCGTGCCTTGAGACAATAGATCCGGCCTGAGAGGCAGGGGAATTGGGTCTTGATAGCTGAGGAGCAGCAGCAGAGGAAACCACGGCCTGTTGGGCCAGAATGGAATGACCGCAATGATCTCCACTTTTTCTGTTCTGAGCCTCCGCAGAAACTGTAGAATCACCGGGACTGGAGGGAAGGCATAGGCCCTCTGGAAATCCCAACTGGTCGTGAGAGCATCTATCCCGAATGCCTGAGGGTCCCTGAACCTCGCAAAGTACTTCGGCATCTTGAAATTGCACGGGGAAGCGAACAGATCGACTTCCGGAGACACTCCCAGTGTTAGGAGCCACTCGAAAACCTCTCTGTGAAGGGACCACTCGTTGTTGTCCATCTCGACCCGAGACAAGAAGTCTGCTTGCACATTCTGGACCCCCGGGATGTATACTGCCGAGATGTTGGCTAAGTTCTTTTGAGCCCAACTCATTATTGGCTCCACTTCTTGTAACAGGGACCAGCTGTGAGTTCCGCCTTGTTTCCTTATGTACGCCACCGCGGTTGTGTTGTCCAACCTTAGCATGACGGAAGAGTTCAACACTAGATGACGAAAGGATAGGAGTGCCTGAAAGGCTGCCCTCAGTTCCAGAATGTTGGAAACGACTCCTTGAGACTGGAATGTCCACCTGCCCTGAGCCACATCCGAAAGGCAATGAGCGCCCCACCCCTGGTTGCTGGCATCTGAAGTCACAGTGATCCATGAGATGGGAATAATCGAATGATGGTTGCGCAAATTCTTCCCTTGAAGCCACCAGAGGAGAGATGTCCTCATAGATGGGGTAGGAAAGATGCGCTGATTCTGGTTGACAGAGTTCCATTGATGCAGAAACCCCTTCTGAAAAAGACGAGTATGCCACTTGTCCCACTTCACCATGGGAATGGTTGCTGTCATTGTGCCAATTATTTTCAGGCACTGGAGAGCAGAAAGGTGAGAAGATCCAAGAGCACAAGGGACTGAGACGGTTCCAGCTGACTCTTCTCTAAATTCAGGAGCCACCCGAACTCTTGCAGGGTAGAGATGACAACCTCTTTGTGATCTAATAGCTGATCCTTGCTCTGAGATAGTAAAAGCAAGTCGTCCAGGTAGTGGTGGAGACGAACACCCTTGACCCTGAGAAGAGCCACTACCGCCAATAGCACCTTGGAGAAGACCCGGGTGATGTGGTTAACCCGAAGGGTAGACATATGAACTGTAGGTGTTGGTTGCCTACCGCGAAGCGGAGGAATTTGTGAAAGTCCTTTGTCACAGGCACGTGAAAATACGCGTCTTTCAGGTCGATTCAGGTGTACTGACTGCTGTATGGTAAGCAGGGACTCCATCTTGAATTTTTCCTTGCGAATGAAGGAATTGAGATGGGTCAGGTCTATTACTGGCCTCCATGTGCCGTTTTTCTTCTGCACCAAAAACAGGGGTGAATACATGCCTTCGCCCCGCTCTTCCTCTGGGACGCGTACGACTGCGCCTTGTTCCAATAAACAGCTCACATAGGTCAATAGGACCTGTCTTTTCTCTTCTGAACCTGGAAGAGTTGTAGGGATGAATCTGAGTTTTGGAGTGTTGCTGAAGACCCACTTGTGACCGGACGACACCGTCTTTACGGTCCAATAGTCCCGAATTGAGGCCGCCCAAACATGTTTGAAGTGGAGAAGACGAGCCCCCACCCGACATGTTTGAGCGGGCCCAATTTCAAAAGGACTTCCCAGAGTCCTGGTTCCCAGAGGAACCACCTTTAGAGGCCTTCTTAAAAGAAGACTGCCTGGACCTCCATGTCCTGGAGAATTCCCGGCCAGGTTTGTAGCTGCGTGCATCCCTGGCACGATCCGCATTCTACCTTCTTGGAAAAGAGCGTCTTTGGTTTTGAGGACGCCTATCCTGGGGAAGAAAACCCGATTTCCCACCTGTGGCCCGGGATATGGCAGAATCAAGCTTATTGCCGAATAATGAGGACCCCTCAAAGGGGATGCAGCACCAAGCCTGTTTAGATGCAGGATCTGCGAGCCACGGACGGAGCCACAACGCACGACGTGCTGAAACGGCTGCCAGCATATCCCGGGACATCAGGCGAATGACATCGATGGATGCCTCCCCCAGAAAGGCCGAAGCCATCCTAATCTCCTGAATAGGAGAATCTTTAGCCGTGTCCAATGAAATGCCTCTCAGGTATTCTTCAATGCTGTCGGCCCAGAATTCTATGGCTTTTGAAACTGCTGCAATCGCAAGCACTGGTTTGCACGCCATCCCTGACGTCAAATAGATTCTCTTCAGATCTGAATCGATCCGTCTCTCTAATGGATCCTTGAATGACACAGTATCTTCTAAGGGAAGAGTCACATATCTCACCAAACGCATAAGCGCTGCGTCCACCAGTGGAGCTGACTCCAGGTGTTTCACATCCTCTTCCTTAAAAGGGTACAGTTTAAGGATTTTAGATTGCATGGAACTCTTTTTGTCCATCTTGCTCCATTCCTCTGAAATAATATCACCCAATTCGGATAGAAACGGAAAAAATTGGCACTCCTTATTGAGCTGTTTAAAAAATGTCCTTTGCTTTGGGGGAGAAGTGATAGGATCTTCCCACTTCAGGGCCTCTCTCACTGCCTTGACCAGGGAGGGAACCAGACCATAGTCAAACCCCAATCCTGGATCTTCTGGATCCGATTCACTGTCTGAGACAGGGGCAGAATGGCGGCTAGGCTGGGATGATTCCCATGTTTCCTGTAGTACCCCCTCTCCTACTATAGGATCTAGCGGGTCTGACGGGGATTCACATGGCTGTTGAGCTTCCCTTTCCTGCAGGGATTCCTTTACCACTCGCCTCACCATCGATTCTAGGCGCTGGTCAGCGCCGTCTCTTTCATCCGCCGCCTTAGTGAAACAATGGTCACATAGGGATTTGTCTGCTGGCACAGGCATTCTGCACCCCCAACATGATTTCTCTGGCCTCTTGCTGGAGTGCGCCACAGGGGGGCAAGAATAATCCCTGTCACGCTGTTCCGACCTGGCGGACCTATGGTGGCTGGATTTTGAGGAGGATTTGTGGTGGTGCGATTTTGACGACCCACTGCGTCTATAGGCACTAGGTTGTGGGTCAGATTTGGAAGGGCTGTAAATACAGAAAAAACAGACAGAAGGGACAGGTCACACTTGCTGCCTATGCTTATTCTCTTCAACATTTCAAAATACAAAAGGATGTATTCAGAACCTACCTAATATGAGCGGGCTGGCCACTAGGGGGCAGTGACGCATCCATAATGCAAAAAGACAGATCCTGCACTGAAGTAATAAGAAAACATTTTCAGACCTCAGACAGATAAAACCCACACATCCCTAGCATAAGGGATTGTTCCTACCTTAAACCGCAGCGAAATTAGCCCCGGGAAGTCGCTGTAGCGTCCGCAATCATTCCCGGGGCTCTGTCAGCTTTGCAGGCTTTTTGAATTTGGCGTCCGTGACGTCATAGGCGACGTCAGTTGCCGGGTGCTCAACGCGCATGCGCGAGAACCAAGTTTTGCTCTCATGCCGGGTCCGCGCATGCGCAGAACGCCCGCGGACCCGGAAGTTGAAGAGAATAGTTTGCTGGAACGCAGAAGCGTTCAGCAAACAGCATGGGGAACAGCAAACAGATACAGGAAAAGAGGAAATCAATGGGTACACACATAAACACTGCTGCCATGGAAAGATACAAACTCACCACTCCACCGACAATCATATGGGCCGAACGAATCCACGCACGCACCGAACCTCCAGCAGATAAGGGCCACCTGTAGCAACAGGTAAACAGGCCGGGCGCACTCAAGGTAAGACAACCATTCTTCAGCGCTACTCTGCAGATACTCTCCATACCCTGCTTAACAGTCAGGGCCTATCGGAGGAAACAAAACTTGTCATTCGGCCGATCAATCGCTGTGAAGTCATCTTCAGGTAGGAGAACCACATGGTCCTACGGAGGAGGACAAAAAAGGAACACGGATAGCAGCCAGGAGCAAAGATTTATGGGAGAGGGGTCCTATTGGGTAGTTATGGAGGCGGGGCCAACCCACACGTATGCTGCCATGGAGCCTGTCAGGAAATAGATTTTTCAGGGTGCCTGTATTAAAAAGGAAGAGATTCATAAGCTTGAAATTAAACATAAAGCTCAACTGAACTCCGCCGATGCGCAGAGACTAGTAGACATGTGCAATTCGTTTAGTTCCTAATTCGTTTTTTAACGATTTTTGACAAATTCGTTAATTCCGAATTTCCGAATTTTTCAATTTCCGAAATTTCCAAATTTCAGAAATTACGAATTTCCGAATTTCAGAAATTACGAATTTCCGAATTTCAGAAATTACGAATTTCCGAATTTCAGAAATTACGAATTTTCGAATTTCCGAATTTCGCATTTTCGGATTTCCGAATTTTCGAATTTCCAAATTTCGAATTTCGACTTTTCGGATTTACGAATTTCGCATTTTCGGATTTCTGAATTTCGTATTTTGGCATTTTCGGATTTCCGAATTTTTGCATTTTCGAATTTCCGAATTTCGGATTTTCGGATTTTCGGAATTCGGAAATTAGAAAATTTGAAAAATCGAAAATCTGAAAAAAAGAAAGAAAATCTGTTTAATTCTAAATAATAACTAACTATTAAATTATAGGTATTGGAAATTCCCTTTCAAATTTGTCTGTTAGTGAACGTAACGGGCACGAATTTATCCGAAGTTACGTATTATCTGAAATAACAAATGCTGCATCTAACCAAATGGAATTTTTCAATCTAATAATAATTATAATAAATAACAATAATAATAATAAAACCTTTTTATTATTATTAATTATTAATTAGTTCCATTACATTTGTTTAGATGTGGCATTCGTTATTTCCGATAATTCGTAACTTCGGATAAATTCATACACGTTAATTTAGCAGTTATTATTAAACTGATTTTCTTTCTTTTTTTCAGATTTTCAAATTTTGGGATTTTCAAATCTTTGACTTCCCGAATTCCGAAAATCCGAAAGTCCGAAAATCCAAAATTCCGAAAAAACAATAATTCGGAAATCCGAAAATTCGAAATTCGAAATTCGAAATTCGGAAATCTGAAAATGTGACAATTCTCCCGAAACCAGGGAAAGACCTCCAATATTGTTCCAACTACAGACCCATTTCCCTCCTTAACTTGGACATGAAGCTCCTAGCTAAGATACTAGCTCCTAGATTACAAGACCATATAGTAAAATTAATCCATCCAGATCAGACAGGCTTTATGAAGGGCCAAGAAACTAGAGATAATACCATCCGTGCCCTGCATATATTACATTGGGTACATAATGGACCGAATCAAACTCAGAGTGTGATACTTTCAATGGACGTCGAAAAGGAGCTGGGAGTTCATGGCTGAGGGAAGAACGGATGATGGGATGGGTATTAGCTTTATATGCTGATCCCAGAGCAAGGGTTAAGGTTAATGGCAAATTGTCCGATTATTTTGATGTGGCATTAGTTATTTCAGATAATTCGTAACTTCGGATAAATTCATACTCGTTAATTTAATAGTTATTAATTAAACTGATTTTCTTTTTTTTCAGATTTTCAAATCTTTGAATTCCCGAATTCCGAAAATCCGAAAGTCCGAAAATCCAAAATTCCGAAAAAACAATAATTCGGAAATCTGAAAATGTGAAATTCCGAAAATGCAAAATTTTCGGAAATCCGAAAATTTGGAATTCCGAAAATTCGGAATCTCTGAAATCCGAAAATTCTGAATTTCGGAAATCCGAAAATTCTGAATTTCGGAAATCCGAAAATTCGGAAATCCGAAAATTCGAAATTCGGAAATTGGAAATACGAAAATACGAAATTCGGAAATTCGAAATCTGAAAATTCGGAAATTCAGATGAAAGATGACAATTTAGGGTTCCAAATAACCCTTGATCCCACATGAAGTGAAGCATAACACCATATGGCTCTATTTTACGGGATTGGACTTATGCCGCGTACACACGGTCGGAATTTATATGGGAGCTTTTCATCGGATTTTCCGACCGTGTGTATGCCCATCGGTCTTTTTCTGTCGGAATTTCCGACGGACTTTGGATTGAGAACCTGTTCTTAATCTTTCCGACGGAAAACCTTTCTATCGGATTTTCCGATCGTGTGTATGCAATTCCGACACGCAAAATTCCGACGCATGCTCGGAAACAATTTGACGCATGCTCAGAAGCATTAAACTTCCCTTTTATAGTGCAGTCGAACGTGTTGTATGACGTGGTGTTATTGACCGTCGGAATTTGGTGTGACCGTGTGTAGGCAAGACAGTTTGAGTGAAATTCTGTCGGAATTCCGACCGGAAAATCATCAGAGATTTTTCCGACGAGAATTCTGACCCCGTGTACGCGGCATTACTTGTTGTTCAATGATGAGCCACAGTTTACTATCTCCATACCACACCAGTCGAATATTCTACCTAGCTGGACGGCCTGATAATATTTATATAGATCAGGCGCTGCTATTGATCCTGCCTCTTTAGATAGTGTCAACAGGCTTCTGTTAATCCTTGGGCGCCTACTCGCCCAGATACATTTTGTAAAAACAGCTCAAATTTGGCTAAAGAAGGCCAATGGAACAAAGACAGGTAATGCCTGGAAAAGATACAGGAATTTTGGTACTATGTTCATTTTCAGTATGTTACATCTCCAGAACCAAGAATGTCTAGCTTTACTCCATCTATCTAGTAGTATTCCAACTTCCCTGAGTAGGGGTGGAAAGTTCAGGGCATAGATATCTGTTAACTTAGGTGGAATCTGTATTCCTAAATATTTTAATGCAGTTGATGTCCACCTAAGCTTAAAGTTGTTCTCTTAGTTTGTATGGGGCCTCCCAGAGACACCCCCATCGCCTCCGATTTGCTATAGTTTATTTTAAAATTTGACAGAGCTCCGTATCGCTCCACTTCCTTTATAAGGTTTGGTAGCGATATTTGTGGGTTAGTGAGTGAAAAAAGTAAGTCATCCACATAAGCGGAGACTTTATACTCGTGTTCTCCCAAAGGGATACCTCTGATATCGGGGTTCTGTTGGATTCTGTTTAATAAAGGCTCCAACGTCAAAGCAAACAAGAGGGGCGATAGGGGGCATCCCTGGCATGTCCCATTTGATATTGAACAATTTTCAGAATGTACCCCATTTTCCTTCACCAGGGCTTGTGATGTTGAGTATATCCCAGCTATCCAGTGTAACATTCGGTCCCCCAGGCCCATGTGTTTTAACACTCCTAACACGAAGGGTCAATTGACCCTATCAAAAGCCTTTTCCGCATCTGTATTCACAAAGATACTCAGCATCTTCCTTTGATTTACATATTGGATCAGATTTAATATTTTAATAGTACTATCTCTAGCTTCCCGTGTAGGGAGAATAATCTATGTTTTATATACAGTACCCATGGCACTTCCACAGATGTTTTTTAAGAACTTGCCACCCAGGCCAATTCTGACATTGTAAAAATCATTATTTTTTGCTAGAAAATGACATAGAACCCCCAAACATTATATTACATTATAAGACCCTAGAGAATACAATGGTGGTTGTTGCAACGTTTTTTTTTTTGGAAAACAACTGTGAAAACAGTAAAGTTAGCCCATTTTTTTTACATACGAGTAAATAGATACCTAACATGTCACGCTTTAAAATTGCACATGCTCGTGGAATGGCACCAAACTTCGATACTTAAAAATCCCCACAGGTGACGCGTTCAATTTTTTTTACTGGTTACATATTTTGAGTTACAGAGGAGGGCTACGGCTAGAATTATTTCTCTCTCTCTTTAACGTTTGCAGCGATACCTCACATGTGTGGATTTAACACCGTTCATATGTGGGTGGGACTTACGTATGAGTTCGCTTCTGCGTGCAAGCACACAGGGACAGGGGGGGCTTTAAAAAAAAGTTTTTATTTTTTTATTGTTAATTTTACTTTTTTTTTTTTTGATCACTTCTATTCCTATTACAAGGAATGTAAACATCCCTTGTAATAGGAATATGGCATGATTAGTCCTCTTTACAGTGAGATATGGGATCAATATCCCACATCTCACCTCTAGGCTGGGAAGCCTGAAATAAAAAAAAAAAAAAAAAACGATCTCGGCTTCCCAGCCAGTGCGGCACTGTTTGTTTGAATGCAGAAGCCTCCAAACGATCATAGAGACTCCGGCGATCATCTGGTCCGCCGAAAATCTCTATGGTAAACATCCGGGGCCGGCTGATCCTGTCACCGACTCACCAATGGAAACGGTGAGTGGATAGAAGCACCAGAGGGCAGCGTAGTGGTGTAAGAACGATCAAGTGGCGGAACAGCGTAGTGGTGTAGGGAATATCTGGCTGAAAAAGCTGATATCTGAACGATGCCTGTAGCCGATACCTAGGTTTTGGAAACAGTCAAGGTGTCCCACTATAATGGACTGGAAGGGGGAGGTGGGAAAAATAATGGAAGCAGAGAGATGGGTACATACGTTTAAAGATCAATTTGATAGATTTAAAGACACATGGGCAGGTTGGTTGCACTACTCCTCAGAAATAGGTATGGATTAAAATCCCTGCATGGGACTTGGCCTTATTCTGGATAATGGCACCCACTTTTTTTTTTTTCAAACCATCCCAAAGATAGCTGAATAAGACGGCAAAAATATTGTATATTTCCTCAATCTGTTTTTTTTTTTTTTTCATGTATGTGGTTGTGGGGGTAATGGATAAGAAGATATGTTACAAATATTATAACTGTATGATGGAATTTGTCTTAATAGAAAATAAAAGTGATAAAAAAAAAAAAAAAAATGGCATTTATTTATTTCAGGTATTTATATAACACCGACAATTTACGTAGTGCTTTACATATATATTGTACATTTACATCAGTTCCTGCCCTCAAGGAGTTTGCTATCTAAGGTGCCTAACTCACATATAGTAGTCAATTTAGATAGGAGCCTAAACTGCTACCAGCATGTCTTTGGAATCTGGGAAAAATCCCATGCAGACACAGGGAGAACATGCAAATTCCAGGCAACTAGTGCAGTGGTTGGGAATTGAACCAATGACCCTAGTACTGCCAGGCAGGAGTGTTAACCACTTAGCCACTGTGCTGCCCATGGTAGCTAGCTTATAGGAGGAAGAGAAAATTGCTCCAGCCTGGATACAATTGTTTAATGGTCACAACCACTTGTGGGTAAAAGGGTCAGTACAACTTACACAATAGCTCAATGTGACAGCTTAACAGTTCAAACGTCATCACTGACATGTTTCTAGGCTCTGTCTCTTTCTCAGAGTGCCCATGGAATCTGACAGACCAGTATTCCTCCACACATCATTAGGTATGTGGAGCCATGTGGTGCTTATGGAGCTTTATCCTGGGTCTGTCCCGGCTTATTTAGGAGTGTACGGGGCAGGGTTTGCTTACCAGTGGGACAAATTCCGGTGAGTGCACCCTTGTTTGTGCTGTTTGTATTCAGCACCACTGCTTAATACCTTCCAAGTCTCTGAGATTGGAAATGGGCAGAGGGAGAGCTTTTTGTGCAAATATGCTTAGGCAAAAGAGACACCCTTACCTTACCTCCGGTTATGAAGAGTTCACAAGCTAAAGACATACTTTCATGCATTTTACAGATATTTACAATGGTCAGTGCTAGGAAAAATATGAGCAAAATGGACATTTCTACTGTATCAAAATATATATTTACTGTTATAGATTGTCTACACTCTGACTAATTATAACACATATTTAATTTCTTATTACAGGTACTGCAGGAGTTATCATCTCACTCAGCCGGATCTTCACAAAGCTGCTGTTACCGGATGAAAAAGAGAGTACCATCATCTTCTTTTTAATTTCAATTGCCCTGGAGCTTATCTGCTTTGTTTTGCATGTTCTAGTGAGAAGAACGAGATTTGTTCAATATTATACAAATAAAAGCTTAGCTAAAAACATGTTGAAGAACCCAACGGAACCAAGTTTCCGTTACCAAGTGCATCAAAATACCTATGTAGAAGAGGTAAGTGTTTGCATTAATATTTACAGACAACATCAAAAGCAGTGTAGTTCTGAGGGTACCTAAACATTTGAGATCTCTTTTTATAATAATCCAGGGAAAATATGCATAAAGTATCATATCTAAAGGTAAAATGGTTTAGAAATAAATACTAATTTAATGGCAGGTCTGTAAGTGGCTAACAACTATATGTTAAATTATCAAACAGAATGCACACAAGCATTGTGATCTACTAAGCCTAATCATGGGGCTAAAAGTTCTGGTCAGCAGACTTGACTGTGACTTAAGTGGGCTTTCCTTTTATAAATCATGAATTGTAGGCAAAAGTTATAAGGGTTGCTGGCAACATCAACCAGTCACATGGCAGGTGTTGGAAACAGTTCCAGGTTACCTTTCATTTAAATTTTAGACTTGTTTCTCTACAGTAGTGTGCAAATGCTACAGGAAGGCGTCCCACTAACAAACCGTTTTACCCAACAACAGGTTGCAGCATACTTTCCCCGGCACTGGTCAGTGACACCCCCCTGCAGTGGTGATTCTTTCTTGATCACATGCTTCTACCCTGCTCTTTCTTTCCCCCATCCAGTCGGGACTATACTTGTACTGTTGGGCACAGATCACTCTACCCAACAGTACCAGATACAAGTGTTCTTTCAGCACCAGATACTTCACTACTACTCTGAAAATGTGCAGAAACTTGTGATGAGAATGATGCAGCTTGCCACACCCTCCCGCCCCACTTAAAAGTTAAGATAATTTGGGCAGGCTAAAAAAACTGACAGCTTCTGCATGTTAATTGTAAATATGTAGCACTGCTTATTTGTTACTATACAAGGTTGAATAAACAAGAGGTGTGTACTGTAGATAACATATTATAGAAAGTAAACACTTTGTTTAAAATAAATGACACTAAATGTCCACTTAGCATTCACACATTTTTTCCAGTTGAATCCAATCAGAAAAAGGTGTGAAAACATGTGAAAACCTTAATAAATAGATCCCGAAGTGTAGAAAATCCTTATTTTTCACTTTTCACCGTTTTAGAAACCTTGTATTGTTTCATTGAGGATCTTCTACACATGGTATGCATTATAAATATTATAATTCATAATTAAGTGCTTTACTGTCTTTTAGGAGAGTAAAAGTGCTGTAGCTGAAAATAGCATAGAGCTTCAGTCAGATGTAACAGCTAGAAAAACGTATGTCAGGTTCGATGTTCCAGTGCCCAAAGTAAAAAGCAGCTGGCCCAAGTTCAAAGGTAAGCGACACCATACTTTATGTTTTATCAGATGTACAATGGTATTTTACCAGAAATGTTATTATTTTTTCTACCTTAGTAAGATCACACTAAGTAGATGATTTACACACCAGTTTATATTTTGCTCATTGTCATAGTGTAGTTGTGATTTGTATTGTTTACTAAGTTCTGTGATTGAAACTATTGAAAGTACAAAAGAGATTCTTAACAACCAGGTCCAGAAATAAGACGGCCTTTAGTCAAAGTAACAGCAATAAACCAACAGTATGCTTAAAAACAAACTTTTTGTAGCATACTATTGGTTTAGTGCCGTTATGTTGAAGAAAGTCTTTCCGATTTCTCAGCCTGGCTGTAAAGGATCTTTTTTTATTATTATTATGTTGCAGTTGGACAAGGAATGGGTTCTAAAGCTGGTTCAGAGAGAAGGTGGGTCAGGTCATCCGTGTGGCAGCAGTTTGTTTTGTTTTTCTGTGTTTATATTTCAATATTTTTATTGAGGTAGGTACAAAACAATAACAAACGTTTCACAGGTAACCAAGTAATCATCAATTCAACATATTAATGTTGCAACAGTGCATTAACATAGTGCTCATTGGTCAATAGGAATTAAGGGGCCTATAAACAGCATTTTCGTAGAATGGCTCATGCCCTTAATTGGGGTCTGGTACTCGCTAATAACTACGTAAGGGCCCTTTTCAGGCATAGTGGTACCAAAGAGGGGAGTAGGAAGGCTTCAGGGCTACTGGTGACCCTGTACAAAAATTCCAGGGTTGGTTCCCCTTCCCTGTTGTGTTGGCCATTCTGTCCTATCTGCAACAGTTTATTCAAGTATCTTTACCAGGTTGTACGAATTGTACTTTCAAATAACAATACATTGAATTCAAATAAAAACAAGAAGTAACGAAGAGGAAAGAAAGAGAAAAAAAAAAAAAAAAAAAAAAGGGAGCGGAAGGAGGGAGGAGAAGAAGAGAGAGGTCGGGTAGGAGGGGAGAGGAGGGGAAGGGAAGGGGGAGGAGGGTCACCTGGAGTTCTTCTTTTGGTAGAGATGTGCTCAATCCAAGGATCCCAGATCTTGTTAAACATCTCTGATTTATTTTAAAAGTTTGTTGATATTGTCTGAAAATGACTGTGTATACCTGGTCTAGAGGTATGCGTGAATGTTTCCAGTTTCTTGCAATCGTTATTCTTGCCGCCAGAAAGATATAGGTTATGAGTTTCAATGATTTTTTGGGGACCTCATCTGGCAGTTTATGAAAGAGTGCACTTTCTGGGGACCGTCGTATGTTGACACCTGTGACCGAATTGATCAGATTGTATATTCTGATCCAGAATCTAACAACCAGTGGGCATTGCCACCAAACATGGTGCATGGTGCCCATCTGTCCACACTGCCGGAAGCAATCAGGTGAGGAAGATGGGTGCATTTTTGCTATTCTTGTGGGGACTAAATACCACCGGAGCAACGTCTTATAGTTTGCTTCGATAAGGGTGGTGTTAATAGAAATTTTTGACAGGCTATGGGCAATATCTTGCCAGTCTGACATTTCAAAGGAGATGTTCAGGTCGCTCTCCCATAGTGTCATGTATGATAATTTAGAATCAGGTTCAGTAAGCGACGAGTAGACAGCAGAAATTCGCCCTCTCTGATTGCTTCTATTTTGGCAGGTCAGTTCTAGAGTGGTGAGAGTGACGGGTCCACCCCCCTTTTTGAGTTTGGAAGTGATAAATGAGGAAATTTGATTGTATCTAAAAATCTCGGCGGGGGGCATTGAGAAGTTATCTTTGAAGTAGTCTCTCGAGTGCATTTGATTGCCATATAGGAAGTCCCCAATTCTTAATAGACCCTTATTAAGCCACCATTGGAACTGTTGTGGGGTAAGGCCAGGGGGGAATTCTGGGTTACAGAATATGGGTGCTAGAGGTGTGTGATATGATGCGAGGGATGCTCTATGTCGTGTCCTGTCCCATATCGCCAATGAGTGTGACAGTGTGGGGCACATTATAGGTGGGCGTTTGCGGTTGGAAAGCCACATCAGTGTTCCTATAGCAATTGGGTGGCACGCCAGTGCCTCTATATACACCCGTAGAGGGGCCGAGCCTCTGGCTGTTGTGTAGATGAGTTGAGCTATCTGTGCTGAGTGATAGTATGCTTGTAGGTTGGGAAGGCCGAGTCCTCCCATAGTTTTAGGTGTGTAAAGTGTTTTTTTTTGTATTCGTGATTTCTTGTTCCCCCATATAAAACGTAGGACTTCAGTTTGTATGTGTTGCATGTCTCCCTTTGGAATTGCTACTGGTAGTGTTCGAAAGTAGTATAGGAGTCTGGGTAAGAAGGTCATTTTTATTGAGTTGATTCTACCGAACCAGGAGAGGGAGTAGTCAGTCCAAGCACGAAGGTCTTCTTTAAGTTTTTTGAATAGAGGGGGATAATTGGCTTTGTACAATGTAGCTATTGAAGGGGTCAGCTGTATTCCCAAGTATGGGAGGGAGTGGAATGCCCACTTGAAGCTATGTAGGCTTTGGAGGAGCTGTACTTCAGAAGGGGGTAAAGAGATATTAAGTGCTAGAGTTTTTTGTGTGTTCAGAGTCAGACCTGAAATCAGTGAGAATCGGTTTAGTAAGGATAAAAGTTCTGGAAGAGAAGTCTGGGGTTTGGTTATGTACATAAGAACATCGTCTGCAAATAGTGCACATTTGTGTTCTTGTTGGCCACATTGGAACCCATGAATGTTAGGGTGGGATC
Source organism: Lithobates sylvaticus (assembly GCA_028564925.1). Classification (NCBI taxonomy): domain Eukaryota; kingdom Metazoa; phylum Chordata; class Amphibia; order Anura; family Ranidae; genus Lithobates; species Lithobates sylvaticus. Next base: position 141,160,800 of record CM053031.1, on the reverse strand, counting down.
GAATGGCCATTGCTAGGGGCTCTATTGCCAGGGCAAATAGTAAAGGGGAGAGTGGGCATCCTTGTCTAGTGCCTCGCTGAACTGGGAGGATAGATGATTTATGGCCTCTGATAGAAATTTGAGCCATCGGTGAGCTATAAAGCGTTTTCATCAGTGCGAGAAATGTGGGTCCGAATCCCATGGTTTCGAGGGTAACAAAGAGATAGTCCCAGTTTAAGCTATCAAAAGCTTTGTTAAGGTCTAGTGACAGTAGTAAAAGTTCCCGATTTGGGAGATTGTCCCAGTTGGAGCGTGCCGCCGAGATCAGAGCAATGGATCTGCGAATTTGATCCAAGGTCTGACGTCCTGCGACAAACCCCGACTGGTCTTTATGTATATAATGTTCTAGAAAGGAATTGATTCTGAGGGCCAATATCTTTGTTAGGATTTTTAGGTCACAGTTAATTAGTGATATTGGGCGGTAGTTGCGTACATCGGTAGAGTCCCTGTTAGGCTTAGGGATTACGCTGATGTAGGCCTTGTTATCGTCCGGTGGGACCATTCCCCCATCCCTCAAGGAGTTGAAATAAAGGCTCAGGTGTGGGGCTAGTTGTGCGGAAAACTTTTTATAGTAAATATTGGGAAACCCGTCCGGGCCCGGAGATTTGTGAAGTGAGAGAGATTTTATAGCGTCATTGACCTCTTCGCTTGTAAATGGTTGGTCTACTAGTTCTCTATGATCGTCGGTAATGGTCGGGAGAGGGAGAGTCCCCAAGAATTCCCTGATGGACGATGGGGCCACAGTTTGTGGTTTCTTATACAAGTCGGCGTAGAACCCATAGAAATCATCAAGAACTTTTTGGGGGTTCTGTGAGAGCTGTCCTCCGGATAACCTTAATTTGGGAAGTGTGTGATGGGAGTGTCTGGGAGTAAGTTTATGTGCTAATAGGGATCCTGGGCGATCCCGCCATGTAAAAAATTTATGGTTCGTCCATCTTAGCTGTTTTTCAGCCCTTGTAGTAAGGCATATGTTTAGTTCCAGTCTGGATTGTTCTAGCTTCTTAAATAGGTTGGGTGAGGGGGAACGCTTGTGCTGTTTGGCTAAAGATTCAAACTCTCTGGTTTTGGCAGAAATCAGTTCAGTGCGAGCTTTCTTCAGTCTGGAGGCTAGCTGAATAAAGGAGCCCCTTATACTGGCCTTGTGTGCAGCCCAATTTATGGCGGGGGAAGTGTCCCCCGGAATGTTGTTTTCAAAGTAGGTTTGTATATGATTTGATATCTCTATGCATTGAGTTTCGTCACTAAGTAGAGATTCATTTAATCTCCAGTGATTACCTGTAGGTTTGTCACTAAGGCCTGTAAGCTGGACCATAATCGGGTCATGGTCTGACCATGGGGTTGATATTATTTTTGCTGATCTCAGTTTAGGTATCATCCCTGAGGGGAGAAATATGTGATCTATACGGGAGTAGTGTCCATGTGCCCTAGAGTAGTGGGAATAGTCCCTAGCGGTGGGATTGGCTTCTCGCCAGGCATCCACCAGGTCATATTGGTGTAGCGTCTGTGCGAATTTTCGACTTTGTTTGGGGGGGGATCGGAGACCTGACGTGTGTGATTTATCTTTGATTAGATCTAGCGCTAGGTTAGAATCGCCGGCCAAAACCACCACACCCTCTAGTTCGGGTCCTAGTAGTTTTAGAAGGGCTTGGAAAAAGGCAGTTTGGTTTGTATTGGGGGCGTAGTATACTAAGATGGTAGTTAAAGTTTCACCTAGGTGGCCTTTCACTAGGATGTAGCGGCCTTCTTTGTCTTTAATAGTTTTAATTTCTGTGAATGAAACATGTCTTGAGAAGCAGAGGGCGACCCCTCTTTTCTTTTCCGAGGCATTCGCAAAAAAGCAAAGAGGGTATTCCCTATGAAGGTATCGAGGGGTGAATGAAGATGTGAAGTGTGTCTCTTGGAGAGCTACAATATCGGCTCCCAGGGATTTATAATGTGTGAAGGCATTGACTCGCTTGGCCGGCGATCCAAATCCCTGCACATTATGGGAGAGCAGGCAGACATTATGAGGTGTTGGTTTTACAGGAAACATGGGAAACATTCAAGAGCAACTATAAGCAGGCTTACCCTTCGGTCTGTTGGTTTCGGAGCTTGTATGTGTAGAGAGGTTGTCCAGGTGGCCCTCGGGAAGGAACAGCAGTAGAGAGGATTAATGTTGGGTTTGGGGGAGGGAGGAGAGGGGAAGGGTCTGGAGTTAACCAGAAAAGTGACAGTAGTAGAGATGAGAGGGGTGGGAGGGGGGGGGGGGTTGGGAAAGAATAACAAGAAAAAGTAAAATAATAAAACCAAGCGGTCGGTCCAGGGGACTCCTGGAGCCGAGTGACATAACTTAGACATGTTACTAAACAGATGTACAAACAGTATTCAATTAAAGTGTCCCAGGGGTAAACCCTGGGTGTGAAGGAGTCTTCACCAAAAACTAGTAATGGGAAGAGTCCTCCAAGTAGGGAGTGCACATGGTCATCCCCCAGCAACCGTAAAAACTGGTATTCAAAAATAGAAAAAAGCACATAGGTAACTAGAAAACATCTTTGGCCTTTACATCTCGCCCCAATAAACTGATGGGGTTGTTTGGTCAAATATGCTTGATAGGTAACATATTGTGCAAGGTAAAAAATGTAAGAAAAGTGCAAAAAAGAGATTTAGTGGCCAGTTCAAGTAATCATGGCCAGGTAAGGCATCGGTGTTTTGCTTCAGCAAATTTCAGCCGCTCTGTGTGGCGCCTAATGTCCTTCTCTAGGGACCACTGAGAAGACACCACGGCGGGTTTAAATCAGTTCAGTTCAATTCAACGATCTAATACAAGAGTTCCATTTTCTTAGGATGCATGGGATGTTGAGGCAAGCTTCTTGGTCGACCTTGTTGACCACAAGGGGGAAAGGGGAGGGGGAGGGGATTCTCTGGATCCAAGTTGGTTCCGTGATGACGGGTCGTGAGATATGAATCCCAGTTTCAATAGAATCATCTCGCCTTCAGTGAACGATGAGAAGGAATATGATTTGCTGTTAAAAGAAAATTGGAGACGGAAGGGATAGTTCCATCTGTAGCGAATGTTGCGTTGGGTCAGTGGCGCTAATAGAGGTTTGAGTGATCGCCTTTTTTGGATCGTGGCTTGTGAGATATCAGCAAAAATTTGTATCTTGATGCCATCTATTTCTAGGTCTGGGTTTTCACGGGCATGACGCATCACTGCTTCCTTAATCTTAAAAAAGTGTGGCTTCACAATCACATCTCTGGGAGGGCCATCAGGTTTGGGGGATGTCAGGGTTCTATGGATTCGATCAATTTCCATATGGATCTCGTCTATGTTGGGCACAGCAGCTTGCATCAGAGATTGTGTTATGGAGGTAATATCTTTTATATTTTCCGGGATACCACGGATACGGAAATTGTAGCGTCTTGCGCGATTTTCAAGGTCGTCGATCTTTGAATATGCGTCTTCAAGTCGATCCTGTAGGTCAGTGATCATGTTTGAGTTTTGCGATACTCTATGGACCGTGTCATCCATCTTGGATTCAATGCTACTCAATCTGCTGCCCATTTCCTGGAAATCTTGTTTTATGTCTGAAGCTAATTTGTCAGTAGCTTTAGATAGTTCTCTTTGAAGCAGGTCGGCAAAGCGTGCTAGTAAAATTGGGTCTCCTGAGTACTGTACAGGGGGAGCAGCCGGGGATTCTGCATCTGATATAGATTCTTGGCTGCTGGGCTGGCTGTATATGGCTTCTGCTATCTCTCTGTCCAAGAGGGAAGATGTCTGTGACTCCATGCTGGGGGACATGGCTGCAGTTTGTGAGGGAGATAGTGCAGGGGGGCTGGGCGGTATGCAGTCTGTGGTTGTCGGCTCACCTTTGTGTGGAGAGGGCTTTGCAGGACCCAGTGCTGGGTATTCCGCCTCATAGCTCTTTGGAGGGGCTTGCTTCTGGGCTGAGGGTGGCTGTTTCCCCTTCCCCGAGGCCTGCATGCCTCGTGTGTGATGGCCGGTCGCCATCTTGAAATCTTGTGGTGTAGCGCGGGTCGAGATCCGGGAGCCGGTTTGAGGCTGGCTTCCCGGTTTTTGTGGCATCCGAAGTGTGCCTGGGACCTTCCGCAGGGGGGTCAGGTTATCGCTGGGTTCGGGCGAGGTGTGGGGCCGCTGTTTAAAGCTGATGTTGCCGGGGGATGAGCGGAGCTGATCAGGTGGACATCCGCTCCGTCCGGCCGCGCATGCGCACTCCTGTTTTTCTGTGTTTAAAAGTTTGTTGATATTGTCTGAAAATGACTGTGTTTATCTGATATTAGAGGTTACTTTATTCAATTCCATCCAATTTTAATGAATACATTCCATTTTATGTGGGCCAACACATAATCAAGCGTCTCCGTGTCATTGTTATCCAAAACCTTTTAAACATTAGGCATTGGTAAAATTAAGGCATATAAACATGTTATATTTATATATTTTATTTATGTGTGATATTCCTGCTCCTTCCCATGAAGTTCCCAGTTTTACAGCCTTCCTTTAGCTATAGTAACATTGTAGTGGCAACCAACAGACCAGACAGCAAATGCCCTAATATAACTTTTGACATAAGGAAAGCAACATGTAAATAATATGTCCTTAAATGCTTATTTAAATTAACTAAATGCTTATTTGAAAAGTTTAGGCCCCTTTCACACTGGGGCGTTTTTCAGGCGGTACAGCGCTAAAAATAGCGCCCTGTACACCGCCTGAAAAAATTCGGCCCCCAAGCCGGCGGGCTTTCACACTGGAGCGGTGCGCTAGCAGGATGGTCAAAAAAGTCCTGCTAGCAGTATTTTTGGAGCGGTATAGGAGCGGTGTATTCACCGCTCCTATACCGCTCCTACCCATTAATTTAAATGGGACACCGCGGTGGATTTTAACCCTTTTTCGGCCGTTAGCGGGAGTTAAAACCGCACCGCTAGTGGCCGAATCCCGCTGCTAAAACGACGGTAAAGCAGCGCTAAATATAGCGCTGCTTTACCGTCGCCGCGGCTCCCGCCCCAGTGTGAAAGGGGCCTTATAGTTCTTTGTTGTCTGAGGCTTCCCTTTTCATAAACAAATTTAAACAATCTACTGTGAACTTTGGTCCTTTCTGGTGATTTGCATTTAAATTCCTTGGTACACATGTGGGTTGCGTTTCAATTATTGGTACGTGTGTGTATATACACAGTGGGGAAAATAATTATTTGATTCCCTGAAAATTTTGTACGTTTGCCCACTTACAAAGAAATGAAGGATCTATAAGTTTTATCATAGGTTTATTTTAAATGATAGAGACAGAATATCAACCACAAATCCAGAAAAACACATAAAGCAAATGCTATAAATTAAGTTGCAGTTCAGTTCATGAAAAGACATGGATGAACGAGTTTGGGGTGGAGGAACTTGACTGGCCTGCATAGAATCCTGACCTCAACCCGATAGAATACCTTTGGAATGAATTAGAGCGGAGACTGAGAGCCAGGCCTTCTCGTGCAACATCAGTGCCTGACCGCACATATGCACTAGGCAAGGGAGGGTCAACTCAATATTGAACCCTACGGACTAAGACTGGGATGCCATTAAAGTTCATGTGCGTGAAAAGGCAGGTGTCCCAATACTTTTGGTAATATAGTGTATACAGTATAGTTCAGTATGTGTGTCTGGTTTGTTAGCACATTCTCTGTCACCTCCGAAACATTGGTGGTTTTACACTTTTTGTTGCCTCAACTAAGAGCTTAGTAAACACTTGAGATCAGCTATCTTTGGTGTGCTTGCCATTTGTGCTATTTTGGATTTATACAGCGTTTCTGATGGCCACACACCCTCCACATAGGTGCAGGGTATACCCAGGCAGGCTTATGACACTGGCACATGATATGTCAACCCCCTAGAGGTAAAGTGTATTTTTACATTTCAAAGCTACTATCAAAGAATATCTAGAGAACTGTGACATGAAAAAGGGAACAATAGCAAGCTTGCAACAACCTCTGTATGCTGACACTGTTAGTTGGGGTAGAAAAAGGAATAGCAAGGGTCATTTTAAACTTTATTTCTAAAACTCTACAAATATTAAATGGATTCTAAGTTATAAATTTGTAGATTTACGTAGCAACACTGCTTTTCTAATTCCTTTAGGCTCGATTCACATCTATGCATGTTGCTTTTGAGCGTTTTTGCAGTGCTTTTTGCATTGCTGGCCGCGTTTTTGGACACACGTTTTTACTGCGATTTTCCAGCGTTTTGCGTTTTTTTTTTTTTTACACTGTGGTTACATAGAAACCAGCTATATACAATATACTATATAAAAAATTATGTACTATGTAATTTACTATGTAAAAAAAAAAAAAGAAAAAAAAATCGTGGTAAAATCGCAGTAAAAACACGATACTTGCATTTTGGATGCAGGTCCGTTGACTTCTATTAGGCTCGATTCACATCTGTGCATTTTGCTTTTGAGTGTTTTTGCAGTGCAAAACGCAAATTGCGGCAAAATTGCGTCAAAATCGCTGTAAAAACGCGGTAGTTGCTTTTTGGATGCGGGTCCATTAACTTCTATTACATATGAAAAAAAGTCCCCGACCCCGACCTCGATTCACATCTATACATTTTGCTTTTGAGCGTTTTTGCAGTGCAAAACGCAAATTGCGGCAAAATTGCGGTAAAAACGCTGTAAAAACGCTGTACTTGCGTTTTGGATGCGGGTCCATTGACTTCTATTACATGCAAAACGCTGCATTTTGCATGAAAAAAAGTCCCCGCCCCTTTCCAAAAACGCAGAGGCACAAAAATGCATTGATGTGAACATGTTCCACAGGAACCCATGTTAAAAAATTTCCCTGCATTTCTGCAAAATGCATCAAAAAACGCGCTAGTATGAATGGAGCCTAAGAAACCATCTGCAGCATTTTGATATAAATATAATTACTGACCTCTGACATCCAGCACGTTAGTCTTTACATTGTGAACTTTCTTGAACAGTCAGTTTCACCAAGTCTTCTGTAGCTCTTTGATAAAAATCACTGTCTTTTAAATTCCAAGAATTATTTTTGGGTTCTACAATTGTAAAAAGAAATGACTTTACCGTTTTTGTGTTTTTTGATTAGTCTTGGAATGGAAGCCTGGGTGGGAATTTTCCTAATTCAGCAGTCAGGAATTTCATTGTTAAGGAATCTGAAAGACGTTCTTACCATTTCACCCAGCAGAGCAAACCTGTGACCTACAAAGAGCATCAGATTCAAACCTCTGTAGAAATCAGCCTCATCTTCATCTATAGGATAACCACTTCCCGACCGGCCACTGCACATATACGTCAGCAGAATGGCACGGGCAGGCAAAATCACGTACCTGTACGTGATCGTGCATTTGCCTGCCCGTGGGTCGGGAGCTCCGTGACCACGGCCGCGGGACCAGCGGACCCGATCGCCGCTGGTATCCCGCGATTTAGTTACGGAGCTGAAGAACGGGGAGAGGTCTATGTAAACAAACCTCTCCCCGCGCTTCCTACACTGACTGTCAGTGATCGGCGGTTCCCTGTCATCGGGAACGCCGATCAATGACGTCAGACGTACAGCCACGCCCCCCTACTGTAAAAAAAAAACACAACACGTCACACTGACTCCTCCCCACCCCCTAGTGGTTAACCCCTTCACTACAACTGTCATTTACATAGGAATCAGTGCTATTTAAATAGCAGTGATTGCTGTATAAATGACAAATGTCCCAAAAATGTGTCAAAAATGTCCGATGTGTCCGCCAAAATGTCGCAGTCACAATAAAAATCGCTGATCGCCGCCATTACTAATAAAAAAAAAAATATTAATAAAAATGCTATAAAACTATCCCCTATTTTGTAAACGCTATAACTTTTGCGCAAACTAATCAATAATCGCTTATTGCGATTTTTTTTTACCAAAAATATGTAGAAGAATACGTATCGGCCTAAACTGAGGAAAAAAAAAATGTTTTTTTATATATTTTTTGGGGATATTTATTATAGCAAAAAGTAAAAAATATTGCATTTTTTTCAAAATTGTCGCTCTATTTTTGTTTATAGCGCAAAAAATAAAAACCGCAGGGGCGATCAAATACCACCAAAAGAAAGCTCTATTTGTGGGAAAAAAAGGACGCCAATTTTGTTTGGGAGCCACGTCGCACGACCGCGCAATTGTCAGTTAAAGCGACGCAGTGCCGAATCGCAAAAAGGGGCCTGGTCCTTTGGCTGCCAATTGGTCCGGGGCTGAAGTGGATAATGATGATAATGAAGATGAATGATTTCAATGGAGCAGAACACACTTTAATGTGGAGCAACATCCTACACAAGTTTATTAAATCAACCCCTGTGACTATGCTTGGCTACACAGCCACTCTTGTTAAAGTGCAGTCCCCCTTCCCGAGATTGAAAAACTGATCTTTCCTTCACAAGATTCAACCTAAAACAGAGAATCCAAGTGTCCAATAAGATATCAAAATTAGTCACATGGCTAAAAATAAAGACCCATATCCTAGTGAAAAAGCTTTTTGTGCCTAATGTGTACTTAACCACTTCAGCCCCGGACCAATTGGCAGCCAAAGGACCAGGCCCCTTTTTGCGATTCGGCACTGCGTCGCTTTAACTGACAATTGCGCGGTCGTGCGACGTGGCTCCCAAACAAAATTGGCGTCCTTTTTTTCCCACAAATAGAGCTTTCTTTTGGTGGTATTTGATCGCCCCTGCGGTTTTTATTTTTTGCGCTATAAGCAAAAATAGAGCGACAATTTTGAAAAAAATGCAATATTTTTTACTTTTTGCTATAATAAATATCCCCAAAAAAATATATAAAAAAAATTTTTTTTCCTCAGTTTCGGCCGATACGTATTCTTCTACATATTTTTGGTAAAAAAAATCGCAATTAGCGATTATTGATTGGTTTGCGCAAAAGTTATAGCGTTTACAAAATAGGGGATAGTTTTATAGCATTTTTATTAATATTTTTTTTTTTTACTAGTAATGGCGGCGATCAGCGATTTTTATTGTGACTGCGACATTATGGCGGACACATCGGACATTTTTGACACATTTTTGGGACATTTGTCCTTTATACAGAAATCAGTGCTATTTAAATAGCACTGATTCCTATGTAAATGACAGTTGTAGTGAAGGGGTTAACCACTAGGGGGCGGGTAGGAGTCAGTGTGACATGTGTGAGTTTTTTTACAGTAGGGGGGCGTGGCTGTACGTCTGACGTCATTGATCGGCGTTCCCGATGACAGGGAACCGCCGATCACTGACAGTCAGTGTAGGAAGCGCGGGGAGAGGTTTGTTTACACAAACCCCTCCCCGTTCTTCAGCTCCGTAACCCGATCGCGGGACACCAGCGGCGATCGGGTCCGCTGGTCCCGCGGCCGGGGTCACGGAGCTCCCGACCGGGTCGCGAGCTGGCGCGCGCGCGACCCACAGGCAGGCACATGCACGATCACGTACAGGTACGTGATTTTGCCTGCCCGTGCCATTTTGCCGAAGTATATCGGCGTTAGGCGGTCGGGAAGCGGTTAAAGAGGAGCTCCAGCCCCCACCAAAAAATTTTAAGTTAGCAGCTACAAATACCTGTGCAGGGATCCCGCGATGTCAGCACCCCAGACAATTTTTCAGTTGGCTCTCAGTTGCTGCCACTGCCATTCTTTGTAAGGGAAACCGACAGCAACGCCTTGTGGCGCCACACTACTGCGCATGTGCAAAGCGCGCTGCACTTTGTGAATGGGCCAGCGGCGGGGGAAAGGAGGAGAGGGGTCAAACTTTCCGGGGGACCTGGCTGCGGTGAGGTCACTCAGGATTGGGCTCCCCTCCTTCCCCCCCGGAAAGGTGCCAAATGTGGTAGCAGAAGGGGGGAGGAAGCAAACAAGCAGAGCTTTCCCTTTTGGGTGGAGCTCCGCTTTAAATACCCAAGCAATCAAGTCCTACATATCCTAACCACTAATCATTATTCGTGTTAATCAAAATTATTTCAGTGTCATTTTAATAGACATGATCTTTTTTTTCGTGTTTTCATCACAAATATTCTTGCTTGACGACTGACACCTATATGTGCATGGACTAAATATTGTTCTGAAACTATTATTATCCAAGGCCACCAAGACAAATGAGTTAAGTTGCTTTCGTGTGTCGTTTCCTTACAGGTGAATTAGCGAATTATCTAAGACATTAAACCTGAACAATGAAACCCAAAATCAGAAATCAAATATATTGCAGCATATTGGTACTTAGATGTGGTGGCTGAATATTTATTTTTTCTGCTTTTTCTCTTTTATTTTCACATTTCCTGTTCTAGAGTGACGACGCTCACTCAAGGCACCGTATCTCCATAGTTGTTTATAACTGATTTACAGGACTAATCAGTTATATTTCTGCTATACAATTTTCAAACCTGAACATATTTAGATACCCTGGTGTTATTTTTTTTCAGGTTTAGGGGGTTGTTCACACTGCACAGCATTGTTATAACGCATTGCAGTGCCCGTTTTTTCCCCTTTTTTAACTTGTATTGAATTCTATGTGCTACAGTGTGTTGCAGTGCTACAGCGCATTGAAACACACTGTGCACTGCATAGACGCAACATATCCAATTTGCAACATGCCCATACTGCATTGGTTTAAATTGAAACTATAGGACATACAGCAAATTGCCTTGTTCTTGCATTGGGACTGCATTGGAAACTTTGCCCAGTGCACCTCATTGTAGCTGGTGTGAACAAGCACTAAGGGAAAATTGTATTACATTATTGATGTAACATATGTAATTGCTACAAAAGCCACTTTGTAATGTAATGTTAAGGTTATAAATGGCCTTTGCATTTAAGCGCTTGTTCACTGATAATTAATTCAGGGAATTGCCCTGTACCTTTTGGCGGTTTTATTTTACAAAAGGGTTTACTGGCAAAGCTAAATAGAAAAATCACATTGGGGGTTATTTACAAAAGGCAAATCCACTTTGCACTGCAAGTGCACTTGGAAGTGCAGTCACTCTAAATCTAAGGGGTAGATCTGAAATGAGTGGAAGCTCTGCTGATTTTATCATCCAATCATGTGCAAGCTAAAATGCTGTTTTTTATTTTCCTTGCGTGTCCCCCTCGGATTTACAGCGACTTTACTTCCAAGTGCACTTGAAGGGCAAAGTGGATTTTCCTTTAGTAAATAACCCCCAATGAGTGTACAATAAGACAATTCGGCAAATGTGGACAGATTACATGGTTTGAAGGACATGGTCAGGAAAGCATGAAAGCAGAAGGGAAAGAGAAAATCAGAAGGGTCAGGAAATGTAAGGGGGTCTGTTAATCAGCATAGTGATATAGATAGAAGAGAGTGGTTAAATCTTGTGGCTGTGAATAGGATATCTATGGTTGTCAGATTTGGAGGAACTTGGGGTGAGACTCCAGTAGAACAGTGAGTTTTTTTTATTTGTCATTATCTGTGATTCTCTTTTTGACTTCATGCCTCAAAGCTCAACGTGGGGGTCTTCTATGCTCTAGCAATAGTTATTCTGGTAGCCACAAATATTTGGGAAAGTAACGCAAGCTCTGGTACCTGACTGAGTAAGGAGAGAGTGGATGTCGCAAAGGTTATGTTCAGACCACCATCTGAATTGGGTAGACCCTTCCCAACCTGGAAAAAATATTGGGCAGTGGGAGCACTTTAGTAGAGAAAAAAACAGGGATGAAAGCTCGGAAGATAATCTAAGTCCCACATTTTTATTGTAAAGGATAAGATTGTTTTGGTGGTTTTGTGATTAATATGACAATTTGCTTGGTCTGTTCTAGGGCTGAAACAACGAATCGATTAATCAACAACTAATGATTACTAATTATGAAATTGATCGATTACTATTTTCATAATCGATCAATCGGCCAGTAACATAATGGGGTTAAAAAAAAATAAAATGAGCCCTTTATAGTATAAAAAGAGCAAATAGTTGCTACTGTAAATTACTTTCACAGTTCCACAGTAAAAAAAAAAAATTTACCACTTACAGTAGTGATTATCTGCTTTTTTTTTTGTACTATAAAGGGCTAATTTTAGTTTTTTTAACCCCCATTATGTTACCAAACGTCTCAGGCCTGGTTCTCACATATGTGTTTTTTGGTGCTTTTTGCAGAAACGCACTAAAGTTTATTTACATGGTTTCCTATGGGACACGTTCACATCTATGCTTTTTTCAGCCGCTTGTGTTTGGAAAGGGTCAGGGACTTTTTTTTAACGCAAAACTGTGTTTTTTTTGGTTCAATATACTTCAATGGAGAAGCTGCACAAAAGCATGTAATGCGTTTTTGCAGCAATTTGTGTTTTTTTAATCTGCCCAACAACTAATTGGACAAAAAAAGTATATCTCTTCTGTCTGTTATTCTCAGTGGTTTAAATATTTTGCTCCCTAACCATATAGTTGGTTATTTTATATTTACCACTGCATATAGATATTTAAGAATAAATTGCCTTTTTTTAAAACTTTACATATTAACAAAATTATACACCACACTTTTTTTTAAGATTATTAACCGATTACTCGATTAATCGAAACAATAATCGGCCAACTAATCGATTATGACAATAATCGTTAGTTGCAGCCCTAGTCTGTTCAATGTACATGATTAATAAAGAGACGTTGTTATCCCTTAACAAAACTGATGTGCCACTTTGAAACAGCTCAGACAAGTCAGTTTTATTATTTGCCAAATAAACTTAAATTGTCCATAAACATGATGCCATTAATATATATATAAAATAATAATAAAGTAACACACTTGTTTTGCAGATATGCTTTTTCACCGCTATCAGGTGTTACAGGTAATCTGGGCATACATGCTGTCTATATCTGTGACGTACTTCATCACTCTGTGCCTTTTTCCTGGTTTGGAGTCAGAAATTAGGAATTGTACAATGGGAGAGTGGCTTCCTATTCTCATAATGGCAGTATTCAACCTGTCAGACTTTGTAGGAAAGGTAAGTGTCCTTAGCATTTCCTCTGTTTACAACCTGACAATTCATTGTATGTTTCTGCTGTTTCATATATATGTATGACACTAACTAAAATGTCAGTTACATAGTTAGTTAGGTTGAAAAAGACACAGTCCATCCAGTTCAGCTACAAATAAAAAAAAATAAAAAAATATATATCATACAATCCCATATACCCCATTCTATACCCACAGTGCCTTCTCAACTATAAATGGATACAGGAAACCAGTTTATATATTTGAGCTTTTTTTCCTGAGCAGCATAAAAAAGCAGAAATTATAAATGGTAACTGATATTTTAACTATGTATGTTGAAGATTAAATCAGATATTCCATTTTATTAACTCATTTAATTGGTGATCCTATCAGTATAACTCAGTGTGTATACTGTTAATTGATATGATAAGCTGAAGATTGTGTAAATTCTTATCTCTAACAGCATAGTTTAAGATAATTATATTTCATATCTAAATTGAATATTTTTAAAATACTTTCATTAGTATGTTACAATAGTAACAGAATATAAAACAATCAAGATACTGTTGAAGACTATGTATGAATCATATTCCTGTATTAATCTCTGGCAATGAAAATGTTTTCCATTTCATTTAATCCAGTGACCCTAATGCCTTGTACACACGATCAGACTTTCCTCCAACAAAACCGTGGAATTTTGTCTGAAGGGCGTTGACCCAAACTTGTCTTACATACACACAGCCACACAATTGTTGGCCAACAATTACAAACGTAGTGACGTACTACGTGTTTTTTTCAGCTCTTTAGCGCCACCCTTTGGGCTCCTTCTGCTAATTTTGTGTTAGTAGAAGTTTGGCGAGTGTTGATTTGTGCTTTTCTTTTCGCGTTTTTCATTTAGCGCTTTTCAGTTTGTTTCTGAAATGCCGTTCGTCAACCAGACATGTTGTGGAATCGGAGGAGATAATGTGTTATTTATTATTGGCCTTGGAGTTATTGCTTTGACATTATTTTTTTTGGTTGAATTTTGATTTGGCATATTTTCTATATTTTTGGATGCATAGAATGCACTTTTTGGTTAAATTATATTGGCAGATAGCATGTCTAATTTTATTTTATTTTTTTAATGCACAATAAAAAAATTGTGGAGAATAATACTTGACAATGTGTTTTACTCAGTTTGGGAGTAGGCAGTTACATTTAAAAAAATACAATGTAAAATTGACAAGGGATACCAACATGTTGTATCTTTGATCTTAAAAACTAGGGGATAATGGTGTTGTGGTAACTTGTCCAAATAAAAAAAATACATAATAATATTATTCTTGATATAACTAGAAAAAAAAAGGCTTTGAAAATTAATTTGCAATAACTCCATCAGTATCACCAGCAAATCGGCTTCATTATTATCCCATTAAAGAAGAAGAGAATATGAATTTGGAGATTTCATAATTTGCCACGTCACAAATGTTAATTCTCCATTACACTAGTTTACAAGACCGACCGCTTCTGCTTCCGAGCATAAGTGTTTGTACTTTGGACTTTTGTCCGACGGACTTGTGTACATACGCTCAAAATCCTCAAAATCCTACAACACACATTTGTCTGCGGAAAATTTGAGAACCTGCTAGCCAACATATGTTTACGGCGGAAAGTCCGTAAACAATTGTCCGATGGAGCATACACACAGTCGGATTTACCGACAACAGCCTGTCATCGCACATTTCCCTGTGTACAGGGCTTAAGATTGGGGTTATTAACAATGCAATTATACTTTTTTTATTATATTTCCTAATAGACACACATGGATCACCAGAAGAGAAGCTGGCATGAGAATGTAAACTAATGCCGCGTACACACGGTTGGAATTCTCGTCGGAAACAGCTCTGATGGTTTTCCCGTCGGAATTCCGACGGAATTTCACTCAAACTGTCTTGCCTACACACCGTCACACCAAATTCCGATGGTCAATAACACCACAGCATAAAACACGTTCAACTGCACTATAAAAGGGAAGTTCAATGCTTCTGAGCATGCGTCAAATTGTTTCTGAGCATGCGTCTGAATTTTGCGTGTCGGAATTGCAACCACACAATCGGAAAATCTGATAGAAAGGTTTTCCGTCGGAAAAATTAAGAACAGGTTCTCAATCCAAAGTCCGTCGGAAATTCCGACAGAAAAAGACCGTTGGGCATACACACGGTCTGAAAATCCGATGAAAAGCTCCCATCGGACTGTTTCCATTGGAAATTCCGACCGTGTGTACGTGGCATTATAGGTAGAAATGTGTGTCTCTAAGTTAAGGCCAAAATACAAATTTTGCATTTTTGTGCGTCAGCAAGAGGTATAAACATGTAACTCCAAACATTCCCCTTAAAAGGAGGAATGAAAAACCAGATAGCCCGAGTGTTTAATGAAACATTAACTATCACCATATTAAGTTTATTTTGTTTTTATTGTTTTACAGTACAATTACAGTATTTACCAGTATAGATACAATTCATCACTACCCATTTGTACACAATAAGAAATAATTGCTATAGGTTCAATAACTCTCCCTTTGTTTTGTTCTTTTTAGATACTGGCAGCTGTGCCATACAACTGGAGCGGTGTTAATCTCCTCATATGTTCTAGCACTCGTGCTGTATTTATTCCACTTTTTATAATGTGTGTGTATCCAAGTGGGAAGCCAACCTTTAGTCACCCTGCTTGGCCATGCATCTTTTCCCTGCTTATGGGAATCACCAATGGGTATTTTGGCAGTGTACCTATGATACTGGCATCAGGACAAGTAGTGCCAGAACAAAGAGAGCTAGCAGGTATGAATTGGTTTAATTTAACCTATTGAAGCTTGGATGCTGTTTTATTGAAAGCGCAGATGTAAACCAATAGTAACAAACCATTGTATACCAACAATGGACTTACGCTGTTGATGACAGCTTCAGAAGTTAACAGTGCTTTTCTTTTGTCCAAATGTTTCTTGTCATACTCTACTGTATATTTTGAAATACTTAAAAGAAAAAAAGAAAAGAAAATTGAAATAGAAAATGTAGATGTAACCCAAATTTTATATACGTGGCCTATACTAATGGTAGTACTTATTATAAAGTTGTACCTGCAGGTAAACTTAAAATAAGGCTTACCTTTAGGTACTGTGAGTATTTTTTAAACTTGCACTGTTTAGAAGATAATAACCTCATCTACGGCTGATGACGTCACCGGTGCATGCGCAGTAGCATCCACACTATGGGTGCCATGAATGCTGAGAATCCTGTGCACATGCGTGGGAGTGACATAATTGCAGCCCGGCCATTCAAACAGCTGGAGGGTATGAACCTGGAAGAAATATTGGGTGAAGATGGAAGCGTAAGAAGCAGTGACAACTAAGTGCTGAAGGGCACCATTTATAAGCTAAATCTGTCATAATGTGGTAGCCTGCAGTGCATACTAGCACATTATGTCATAAACCTGAAAGGGTTCGTTAAAAAAAAAAAAAATTGTAAAATTAGTAGTAACAGATTTAACACTAAACCCCAGGCAAACATTGACATACATAGCTACTGCTGATTGGACCGTGAAGGAGCAGCAGCAGACTGAGGAGGCTCTGCTTACTCTGTTCTCTTTTTCTCCCCAGTTTGTTCTTTGTCAGCACCTTTGCATGTATCTCAGTTGATTTGCTTCCAGTCCTGCCCCCATTATCTTTTGTGCTGCTGTATAGGCTATTGCAAGAGTTACAACAAACACATTTTTCCACAAATCTCTCATTATGAAAGTTTGTGTGTGTGTCTGTTATATCTCCTGCAGATGGTGTCTTCTAGCATTTACCAAACCTTGTACTTGTCTGACAAGATGACCAACTGCTGGAGAGATCCCATGGCAATTCCTCAAACTGTGGAATACATAGGCATAGCCCAGCAAAATTTTAAAGAAAACCTACTGTAATAAATCTGCCGTGTGAGAGATTGCCTTCTGAAATTTTGAAATCTTTGAACTGGTTCAGTTCACCCAGTGAATGGGTTTTCTCTGAATCCAGTTTCCTCCCACAATCAATTTTACACCCAAACTGCTCCTGGTGTGTTTATAAAAGGTTGTAGGAACACTAGGTTGTTGGCTCTTTC
This sequence comes from Lithobates sylvaticus, assembly GCA_028564925.1. Taxonomy (NCBI): domain Eukaryota; kingdom Metazoa; phylum Chordata; class Amphibia; order Anura; family Ranidae; genus Lithobates; species Lithobates sylvaticus. Next base: position 141,143,709 of record CM053031.1, on the reverse strand, counting down.
CATGTCCTCTATACAAGACCTCTACATTCCTGATAAAGCTTACTGCTGACCATCCCCCTCCATGTTCAGTGCTACATGAAGGGCTAACCTGCTTACACAACATTATAGACCTAGAGGAATTAGGCCACACACTGAGTGAACTGTGCAAATCACATGCCTTCTGCAATTTTCAAAAACATCACTATGATTTAAAAAAAATAAAGTTTGCAGAAAATATTTTCATGACTTTTGCACATGTCCTAAATTGCAAGATTCAGATATTGTTTAAAACCTCTCCAGAGTTGGATGACACATTGCCCCCTGCAAGGTAACGGCATAATGTGCTAGTGTGCATCACTAGCACATTATGAAAGACATACCTTGAAACAAAGCCCTCCAGGGGTGCGCTGTCACCAATGCTGAGGCTTCCATCTTGACCCAGTCTTCTTTTATGGTTCATGGACTGCAGCCGCTCAATTTGCCATGCCACGATGACATCACTACCACAGAATGTGACTGCACGCAGGAGTCTTGGCCATGGTACACAGCTCTGAAGCCACGGCATGGGTATACCATTGCTTCAGAGTACGTGCGCCGGTGACGTCACTGGCTGCTGCTCACTGGAATATCTCCTAAACAGTTCACGTTTAGGAGATATTCATTTTACCTACAGGTAAACTTTATTATGCTTACATGTAGGTAAGAATCACAGAGAGGAGTTTAACTTTAACCTGTTTGACTATCCAATACTAAAGCAGAATGTTTTGGCAATACGTAGATGAACTTTGGTTTCTTTTTATTGTTCAGCTTGCATTTAGCACATGGTTTGTTTGCTTTTAGTTATTTGTTTTCTCTTTTATTCTGCAGGAAACACGATGACTGTGTCTTACATGACTGGACTAATGCTTGGGTCAGCTGTAGCTTATTTTGCCTACAGTTTATCTAGTACTTCCAAAAGTATTTGCTTCCATCCAGAGACATACAACAGTTCACTGCCTCCAGAGATTTGAATATATCAACCTCAAAATTGGTTTGTTACTACTAAACATTTGCAATATTTATTTTAATTCTAAAACACATTGGGGGTTATTTACTAAAGGAAAATCCACTTTGCACTGCAAGTGAACTTGGAAGTGAAGTCGCTGTAGATCTGAGGGGGACATGCTAGGAAAATAAAAAAACAGCATTTTAGCTTGCACATGATTGGATGATAAAATCAGCAGAGCTTCCCTCATTTCAGATCTTCCCCTCAGATCTACAGCAACTGCACTTCAAAGTGCACTTGTGCAGAGTGGATTTGCCTTTAGTAAATAACCCTCATTGCTATGACAAATGCCGTTATAAGAAATTTCACAAGTATTGAACTTTTTGATAAAACCACATTTGTGCAAGCACATGCACTTGATGGAATATCAAATCTGACAACATATTTACATGAGTATATCACTTTTGTCATTTTGCCAAAGCCTTTTTGTGTAGTGTAATTTTATAAAAGTCTGTGTTTTGTTCAAGTATTGTTCTTTTTTCTTTTCTTTATATGTAACACTTTTACAACAAAAAGTGGAAATTTGATATTTTTTTATAAACAAATTACTTCATGCAGATTCATATGCAAACGTAATTGTGGGTTGTATGCCTTGGAAAACTGTAAACAAAAGGATATTTAATCATCAAATTTGCTTGTGTCATTTTTTTTCCCCCATTTGCAACTCTGTAGTAGAGGCTATAATCAAAGTGAGCAATTAGCTGAGACACAAAATGAAAGTAATGTGTGAAAGAGAAAGAATAAACATTGTGCATGGCATGGCGCCTAAATTTTATTCTACTTGAAGCCAACCATTAAGACTTTGTGTGAGCTTGAAATTCATAGATCAGTGGTGCCCAACCAGTGGCCCGGGGGCCACATGTGGCCCGCGGAGCCCTCTGATGTGGCCCATGACCTCCTGCTCTGGGATGGCTGGTTGGCAAGCCCAGATCACAGGTTCCTGACCTGGCATCCCAGAGCATCAGTGTTGTGAATGAAGCCGGTGGTAGAGGAAGCAAGCAGCTGCGTAGCAGAGCCACATAAGACAATGCTTCCTGTATAGCGCCACCTCCTGTCACAGGTGGAGTGATACCAAATGCACGATACCCGAATTGAAGACTGTTATTAAAGGTATGTTTAATACTATAATCACAGTGTATATATGGGCATATCTGTTCTGCAGTGGTTACCGGGCTGCTTTTAAACTGCACTGAGCCATAGACCTCTGTTATTACCTAGGGGTTTGGTGCTCTTTCACAAACCTGCAGGGTATAATAAAATTATATGGCAAAGTGCAGCTAACCCATAGGAAAGCCAGAGGTGCACTGCTCTGGTTAAACCACAGCACATCAGTGTGAAAGCAGCCTTAGGCCCCTTTCACATGATCGGTCTGACCCAATCAGACCCTCCATTCACTTCTATGGAGCAGCAAATGTAAACAGACTTGTGTGCGTTTACGCCTGCCTACCTTCAATCCGATCCACTAAAAGAAAAAAAACAGAAGGGGACCTGTCCCCTTCCATCTGGGTGGATCGGAGGGCCCATAGAGTAGAGTGGGCTGTATCCATGTCCGCTCTGCATATCTGAATTGTATACGGACTTGTCATTCGCCCACTCCACTCATTGTGGCCCGTGACCGGTTACCGAGTCGCTTAAGTGGCCCTCGCTCTTCAAAAGGTTGGGCACCCCTGTCATAGATAATTTGATATTATATATACATTATTTACATTTTCATTAAAAATCATACCGTTTTTTTTTTTCCAATCTGTTTTAGTCTGTGGGCACAGTAATGTTGAATAGTTATTTTTTGTTTCAGAATCTGAGGCTCTTTCTGTAGAGGTGCCAGTGGAAACCACCAAAACCACTGATATTCCAATACCAATTACTTACCATCATTCTTCTAATAATCTTTACTTTGTGTTAGGTATATTTCTAAAGAGTTTAAAAAAATGCTTATTTTTTATTTTTTGCTTATTTATATATATATATATATATATATATATATATATATATATATATATTTTTTTTTTTTTTATTTTTTGCTTATTATATATATATATATATATATATATATATATATATATATATATATTGCCACTGGAGTCCTCTTCCACTCCTCCATGACGACATCACGGAGCTTGTGGATGTTAGTGACCTTGCGCTCCTCAATCTTCCATTTGAGGATGCTCCACAGATGCTTAATTCTAGGCCTGAAGACATGCTTGGCCAGTCCATCACATTTACCCTCAGCTTTTTTTTAGCAAGGCAGTGGTTGTCTTGGAGGTGTGTTTGGGGTCGTTATGTTGGAATACTGCCCTGCAGCCCAGTCTCCGAAGGGAGTGGATCATGCTCTGCTTCAGTATGTCACAGTACATGCTCACATTCTAGGTTCCCTCAATGAACTGTAGTGCCCCAGTGCTGGCAGCACTCATTCAGCCCCAGACCATGCCACTCCCGCCACCATGCTTGACTGTAGTTAAGACACACTTATCTTTGCACTCCTCACCTGGTTGCCACCACACATGCTTGACACCATCTGAACCAAATAAGTTTATCTTGGTCTCATCAGACCACAGGATATGGTTCCAGTAATCCATGTCCTTGGTCTGCTTGTCTTCAGCAAACTGCAGGGTTTCTTGTGCATCATCTTTAGAAGAGGTTTCCTTCTGGGACGACAGCCATGCAGACCAATTTGATGCAGTGTGCAGCGTATGGTCTGAGCACTGACAGGCTGATCCCCCACCCCTTCAACCTCTGCAGCAATGCTGGCAAGACTCATTCTTCTATTTCCCAAAGACAACCTCTAGATATGAAGCTGAGCATGTGCATTCAACTTCTTTGGTTGACCATGGCAAGGCCTGTTCTGAGTGGAACCTGTCCTGTTAAACTGCTGTATGGTCTTGGCCACCATGCTGCAGCTCAGTTTCAGGGTCTTGGCAATCTTCCTATAGCCTACTTTATGTAGAGCAACAATTCTTTTTTTCAGATCCTCAGAGCGGTTCCACAGTGAGTATAACAAGCATGCTTTACTGCATATACAGACTGATTTTACTGTTGTGGGTTTAGTAACACTTATGGCTCTTTCAAACAAGCGGTCTGCCCGACAGGGGATCGATCTGCTGATCCCCGCTGAGCAGGCAGATGACAGGTCCGTCTCCGCTCACTGTGCTTAGATGGACCTGTCAGAGCCCCGCTGTCCTCTCTGGGGATTGGGATTAAAATGGAACACCTGTCCGTTTTCACCCGATCCCATCTGATCCGCCAGATGGATGGAAAATAGGGTTTCCATTAGGGAAGAGCCGAACACACCCCGGTTCGGTTCACATCCAGAACATGCGAACGGACCGAAAGTTCGCGTGAACATTCGAACACCATTAAAGTCTATAAGACTCGAACGTGAGAAATCAAAAGTGCAAATTTTAAAGGCTAATATGCAAGTTATTCCCCAGGGGACATCAATGCAAATTAAAGTTTTAAAAACGGACGTTTTTTCGGAGCAGTGATTTTAATGATGCTTAAAGTTAAAAAATTAAAAGGAAATATTCCTTTAAATATCGTACCTGGGGGGTGTCTATAGTATGTCTGTAAAGTGGCACGTGTTTCCCGTGTTTAGGACAGTCCCTGCACAAAATTAAATTTCTAAAGGAATAAAAGTCATTTAAAACTGCTTGCGGCTGTAATGTAATGTCGGGTCCCGGCAATATGGATGAAAATTATTGAGAAAAATGGCATGGGTAACCCCCCACCCAGCCCATTACCAGGCCCTTTGGGTCTTGTATGGATATTAAGGGGAACCCTGCACCCAAATTAAAAAAGGCCCCAGGCCCTATATACTCTGAACAGCAGTATACAGGCGGTCCAAACAAGACAGCAGGTTTATTCTCAAGTTGAATCAGTTTGTAATTTGGAACAGGTACATTTTTTAAGTGTAGCTCCAGCCAAAAAATCTATTTTTAAGCTTTTTGGATAGCATAGGGAAGGGTTATCATCACCCCTGTAACATTTGTTTTGCTGTCTGTGACCCTGTTCAGAAGATTTCACCTCACTTTCTGTCCCAATGACAATTAGATTTAGAAAATTTGAGGTTTTTAGGGAAATAAGGATTAGTGATAATAAAGCATCAGTTGGGACACCTTTTTCCCATATTAACTCTTACAGGAGAGAATTTCCCTTCCTAGGGGTAGATTTCCTCTCACTTCCTGTTGTCTAACTCTGTTTGTAAGTAGGCGTCGTTTGTAAGTCAGATGTTTGAAAGTAGGGGGCTGCCTGTGTATATATATATATATATATATATATATATATATATATATATATATATACACACTATACGGCCTGCCCTATTTACTCTACATAAATTTGGGCTTTAGGTGTTGGTGGTACCAGAACACTGTAAGCCCTCACAGTTACTCTTGGTGGGCGCTGGAACGGGCCCTGCTGTGAAATATTATATCAAGAATTGTAATTACATGCAGGCGAGAAAAACCGTGCTAACCCAATGGGGTAGGGAGAAGGGGACTGGATAAAAATATAATAATAATAAAAATATATAAAAAAATAAAATAAGATTATAAAGTATAGAGACAATAATCAAACCCGGCTGCAGAATAGTGGGATAAGCACAGTATAAATGTAGAAAAGGAAAAACTGCGCCAGGTAAAGGTAGCTAAATATCCCATGTGACGGTACTGTCACTACCTAATATATACCTAATATAGTGCATGACAAATATATATGTAGATTAAGGTTATGACACTAAAATCTTATACTGATCATGGATGTCTAAAGAAACATACACAATAAGGAAACACAATATGGATTTAGGTGGCTGCGTGACTAGCATAAAAAAAAGAGGGCGTCTGCTTTTTTATTAATCTGGAGTTCGATTATGCTTTCTTCCTATTTCTTTGAATGTGAGTACAATTTTTTTAAATAAAAAGACTCATCTGCTTAACCACTTACCCACTGGGCACTTAAAGCGGGATTCCACCCTAAAGTGGAACTCCCGCTTTTCGGAACCCTCCCCCCCTCCGGTGTCACATTTGGCACCTTTCAGGGGGGAGGGGGGTGCAGATACCTGTCTAAGACAGGTATCTGCACCCACTTCCGGCATAAACTCCCACGGGAGTTTACGCAAGTTCCTGTCCCAGCGCGCTGTCTGCCGGGACACACACGTGTCCCGGCAGACAGCGCTGAAGATTCTCATTGCGCCGCGCGACTCGCGCATGCGCAGTAGGGAATCGGGAAGTGAAGCAACTTCCTGATTCCCTTACCGAGAATGGCGCCGGCTACAGCAGAGAGCCGAGCGATCGATCGGCCTCTGCTGCCGACACCGCTGGACCCTGGAACAGGTAAGTGTCCGTTTTTTAAAAGTCAGCAGCTGCAGTATTTGTAGCTGCTGGCTTTTAAAAAATAATTTTTCAGTACCGTCCCGCTTTAAACACCCTTCCTAACCAGACCAATTTTCAGCTTTCGGTGCTCTCACACTTTGAAGGACAATTACTCAGTCATTCAACACTGAACCCAAATTAATTTTGTGTCCTTTTTTTCACACAAATAGAGCTTTCTTTTGGTGGTATTTAATCACCGCTGGGTTTTTTAATTTTTGCGCTATAAATCAAAATATACTGAAAATTCGGTAAAAAAAATAAATAAAAATTCTTTGTTTCTATTAAAATTTATTGCAGAGTATTGGCAGAGTATTGGCAGAGTATTGGCGAGTATTGGCAAGTATTGGCAGAGTATTGGCAGAGTATTGGCGAGTATTGGCAGAGTATTGCAGTGTTGCACAGTGGTGGCAGAGCATTGCACAGTGGTTGCAGAGCATTGCAGTGGTGGCAGAGCGTTGCACAGTGGTTGCAGAGCATTGCACAGTGGGGGCAGAGCATTGCACAGTGGTTGCAGAGCGTTGCACAGTGGGGGCAGAGCGTTGCACAGTGGTTGCAGAGCGTTGCACAGTGGGGGCAGAGTATTGCACAGTGGTTGCAGAGCATTGCACAGTGGTGGCAGAGCATTGCACAGTGGTGGCAGAGCATTGAACAGTGGTTGGTGGCAGAGCATTGCACAGTGGTTGGTGGCAGAGCATTGCACAGTATTGGCAGAGCATTGCACAGTGGTGGCAGAGCATTGCACAGTGGTGGCAGAGTATTGCACAGTGGTGGCAGTGTATTGACCAGCGCTGTGGGCACTACACATCCAGCCCACAGCGCTGGTCCCGTCTCTTCCCCTCTCCGCTTCTCTCCTCTCTGTACCGATCGGTACAGTGAGGGGAGGGAGGAACCGGCGTCATGACGTGACGCCGGTTTGTGTACATGTGATCGCTCCGTCATTTGATGGAGCGATCACGTGGTAAACGGCCGCTATCAGCGGCCGTTTACCGTGATCCGTGATGCGCCGGGTCCTCGGGACCCGGCGGTCACGGATGTTCCCGAGTGCGTGCCCCAGGGGGCGCGCGGGAGCAAGTTTCTGGAGCAAGTTTCAGGATAAGCCGACCGCGCTGTAGCCGTCTTTTGACTATAGCGCGGTCGGCATGTGGTTAAAGACAATATTATACTATGGTCTGCCTTCTCTTCCTTTTGGTATTGTCTGGATGCACCGCTGAGTGCTGCTATCAGGATTAGATTTACCACGCTGGGTCTGGTCGGGAGTCCACTGGCTGTGAGTGGCAGGCTCTTGGCTATCACTCCGTTTGGGTGTCGCTTCTCCCTTTGAAGTCAGGATTCCTTTATGGGCTCATTCTGAGTGTCTTTTTTTTACCAATTATCTGGTAAGGAGAATATATATTGGTGGTGGCACTCTCGTGTGAAGTGGAGCACAGCGGTGTGACAAGAAATTTTAAGTTTACAATTTTACATCATATAAGAATAAGAATTCAATCTTCCAGATGATACTTATCCTGTGGACTTTTTTCTGGGTCTTCTCCACGATCTATTGTGTGATTACAGTGTCAACACTGCTTTGTCAAACACTGCTATTTTGAATGCTAGTCACGCAGCCACCTAAATCCATATTGTGTTTCCTTATTGTGTATGTTTCTTTAGACATCCATGATCAGTATAAGATTTTAGTGTCATAACCTTAATCTACATATATATTTGTCATGCACTATATTAGGTATATATTAGGTAGTGACAGTACCGTCACATGGGATATTTAGCTACCTTTACCTGGCGCAGTTTTTCCTTTTCTACAATTGTAATTACATGCCCCTGTTGAACAGGGGCAGAAAAATTGGGCCTTTGGTGGTGGTGCTGTGAAATATTATATCAAGAATTGTAGTTACATGCCCCTGTTGAACAGGGTCAGAATAATTGGGCCTTTGGTGGTGTGGTGTTGGTGCCACAATACTGAAACCCCTCACAGATACTCTAGTTGAGCGCAGGAACGAGCCCTTCTGCATAATATTACAGCAAAAATTGTGATTACATGCCCCTGCGTTTAGCCACGTTTAGCAGCTTTTACCAGCCTCAGATATTTTTACAGGTAAAAAGTATTGGAGATACGGGACTGTCAAGGGTACATAATCACAAAAGTATTCACGTATGATAAAAAGGTTATTTTATTAACATAGGAAATAAAAGAATATATTTTTAAGACTTCGAGTACATCAGTGCAAATATCATGGTTCAAGGGTTATGCATACAGTCCCTAATAGAACACAACATATTATTATACTAAGGACACATAAGTCATGGTACTTGTCCAATTGTTCTCGACATGTTTCGCCAGATTGGCTTCCTCAGGAGACAAGGATAAGGTACAAGTGAAGTGGAAAAGATTTGTGAAGGTATTTTCTTGTTCTAAGGTATGCATATAAAATAAAACATGGTTTAGTATATAGAAAAAACAAAATTATATATTTGCAATAATGCTGTATGAACATATGAAAATAATTACGCCCAGCAGGGTCCCCGAGTGTATGCCCGACCTCTTACCTCCAATATTAGAGGGTCTGCATATTCCCAGAGTACCAAAGGAAAGTTAGGGCAGATCTGCAGCAAGGCGTCCTCCAAACGGCTCCACAGAGGGCTATACCAAACAGCCAGAGCCAGGAATGGTGGCTGGAGAACCGTAGGGGGAGAGTGAAGTCCTATTATTGTAGACTTAAATTAAAGCAGGGCCTGTAGAGTACAAAAAGTACTTATTAACTATTTGTATACAATGTATCACAGTTGGCCAATGTACAGGGAGGTAGCTTGATCAGGCCCAATATTGTATCAAACTAGACCTACCTCTTTGGCACCTATTAAAGAAAAATCTAGAGGAGGCTCCGGTCTGCCTTCAAGTGAAGGAGAGGGAAAAGAACTGTCTTAAAGATGTCATTAATGACAAAAACGTTCTGTGAACAAAGGGAAAGAGAAGATTCCGATAAGATTACAAGATTCTATATTCTTAACTCTGTACCCCCCGTGATTTTAAACCCCCTACCTTGTAGTGGAGTATATAAATCACCAGGGTGTGTTGTTCCGGTAGTTTTCCTGCTAATGCAGATAGCCCCATATAGGGGACAAAATATACCGGCCGGTTCCTATAAATTAAATCTAGGTATAAGTTATAATAAATCTTCTAGAGGAGTGTTGAGAGAATAATCCCTCCACATTCCAAGGATAGGGTCTGTATATTTACCTATTGTTAAGTTTCACAGCGTTTCCCGAGCCTCCGATCCTCACCACAGTCTGACATCCAGTCAGACTGGGTTTAAATAGTCTCCCCCCGTGGCGCCAATTGCATGGCGTGTGACGTCACGCCGCGCTGGCGTCACGCGGACATTTGGCGGGAATCGAAACCGCACCAGCCAGATGCCCTGGAACCGGAAATTTCCAAAAAGGAACACTTCCGGTTCATGGCTCAGCAAAGGCCTCCTATGGACATCCTCTGCTGACAGTGGCAGTAAGCCCATGTCAGGGGGGAGTCCGCAAGGAAACAGATGTAACTTGCCACCAATTGTGGGCAGGGCTGGCGCTGTAAAGCGATCCCCGATCTGGGTGCATGAAGGGGAATAATCCACCACCAAATTGTGGAGGCGGGCAGAGCCCCGCCATGCATCCAGACTTATCCATACGGTTCTCCCAAGCCCAGAGCCCCGGCCATGTGGGTCCCCCCTAGATGTGGATGTTATTTGAGCCTTGGGGACCGCAGATGCTGCAGATCTGTCAAAACGAGTAAAGGAAAGAAAAGGGAAAAAAGGTACAATAAAAAATTGTTGAAAAGACGTCGCATATACATATGTCCAATACAGCAAGTAAATTTTTTAATTATAACATAAAATACAGTAGAACATCAGTGTGCCCCAGAAGTAGGCCACTGCAATTCCCACTCAAACATAAACATACAATACAAAAATAAAGAAAAAGGTTATATACTATTTCACCCCTACGCAGAGGGGGAAATCAAAAGGTGAGCACACTCTGGGTCAGGATGGGCGAACTGAACAGAGCCCCCCCACAAAGGTAAAAACAGAGGAACCCTCACATCACCAGATCCTGAGTTCCAAACCCAGGCATGGCAAAAGGGAGGAAAAAAGGGGAAAGTAAAAAGGGGGTATACACTTCATGGGTAATAAAAAGAAAGAAAATTAACCAGACAAAGTTTTTTAATTAAAGGAAGGGTTTAAAACTAATCCCCTCATTAAGGCCCGGGTGCCGGGTCGCTTTCAACAAATAGATCCATCTGGTTTCGATTTGCAGTAGTTTCTTATCTAAATCGCCCCCCCGTTCTTGTTGGGGTAAGTGTTCAAGGCTATAAAAGCCAACATAGTCAAGATTAAATTTATGATATAAGCCTACATGACGGCTAATAGGTGTTTCCATTTTGTGTTTGGAGATGAGAGAAACTTATAAAAAGTATTGGAGATACGGGACTGTCAAGGGTACATAATCACAAAAGTATTCACGTATGATAAAAAGGTTATTTTATTAACATAGGAAATAAAAGAATATATTTTTAAGACTTTGTGTACATCAGTGCAAATATCATGGTTCAAGGGTTATGCATACAGTCCCTAATAGAACACAACATATTATTATACTAAGGACACATAAGTCATGGTACTTGTCCAATTGTTCTCGACATGTTTCACCAGATTGGCTTCCTCAGGAGACAAGGATAAGGTACAAGTGAAGTGGAAAAGATTTGTGAAGGTATTTTCTTGTTCTCCAATATTAGAGGGTCTGCATATTCCCAGAGTACCAAAGGAAAGTTAGGGCAGATCTGCAGCAAGGCGTCCTCCAAACGGCTCCACAGAGGGCTATACCAAACAGCCAGAGCCAGGAATGGTGGCTGGAGAACCGTAGGGGGAGAGTGAAGTCCTATTATTGTAGACTTAAATTAAAGCAGGGCCTCTTTGGCACCTATTGAAGAAAAATCTAGAGGAGGCTCGGGTCTGCCTTCAAGTGAAGGAGAGGGAAAAGAACTGTCTTAAAGATGTCATTAATGACAAAAACGTTCTTTTAGTGGAGTATATAAATCACCAGGGTGTGTTGTTCCGGTAGTTTTCCTGCTAATGCAGATAGCCCCATATAGGGGACAAAATATACCGGCCGGTTCCTATTGTTAAGTTTCACAGCGTTTCCCGAGCCTCCGATCCTCACCACGCTTTTATAGCCCTGAACACTTACCCCAACAAGAACGGGGGGGGGGGGGGGGGGGGCGATTTAGATAAGAAACTACTGCAAATCGAAACCAGATGGATCTATTTGTTGAAAGCGACCCGGCACCCGGGCCTTAATGAGGGGATTAGTTTTAAACCCTTCCTTTAATTAAAAAACTTTGTCTGGTTAATTTTCTTTCTTTTTATTACCCATGAAGTGTATACCCCCTTTTTACTTTCCCCTTTTTTCCTCCCTTTTGCCATGCCTGGGTTTGGAACTCAGGATCTGGTGATGTGAGGGTTCCTCTGCTTTTACCTTTGTGGGGGGGCTCTGTTCAGTTCGCCCGTCCTGACCCAGAGTGTGCTCACCTTTTGATTTCCCCCTCTGCGTAGGGGTGAAATAGTATATAACCTTTTTCTTTATTTTTGTATTGTATGTTTATGTTTGAGTGGGAATTGCAGTGGCCTAATTCTGGGGCACACTGATGTTCTACTGTATTTGATGTTATAATTAAAAAATTTACTTGCTGTATTGGACATATGTATATGCAACGTCTTTTCAACAATTTTTTATTGTACCTTTTTTCCCTTTTCTTTCCTTTACTCGTTTTGACAGATCTGCAGCATCTGCGGTCCCCAAGGCTCAAATAACATCCACATCTAGGGGGGACCCACATGGCCGGGGCTCTGGGCTTGGGAGAACCGTATGGATAAGTCTGGATGCATGGCGGGGCTCTGCCCGCCTCCACAATTTGGTGGTGGATTATTCCCCTTCATGCACCCAGATCGGGGATCGCTTTACAGCGCCAGCCCTGCCCACAATTGGTGGCAAGTTACATCTGTTTCCTTGCGGACTCCCCCCTGACATGGGCTTACTTCCACTGTCAGCAGAGGATGTCCATAGGAGGCCTTTGCTTAGCCATGAACCGGAAGTGTTCCTTTTTGGAAATTTCCGGTTCCAGGGCGTCTGGCTGGTGCGGTTTCGATTCCCGCCAAACGTCCGCGTGACGCCAGCGCGGCGTGACGTCACACGCCATGCAATTGGCGCCACGGGGGGAGACTATTTAAGCCCAGTCTGACTGGATGTCAGACTGTGGTGAGGATCGGAGGCTCGGGAAACACTGTGAAACTTAACAATAGGTAAATATACAGACCCTATCCTTGGAATGTGGAGGGATTATTCTCTCAACACTCCTCTAGAAGATTTATTATAACTTATACCTAGATTTAATTTATAGGAACCGGCCGGTATATTTTGTCCCCTATATGGGGCTATCTGCATTAGCAGGAAAACTACCGGAACAACACACCCTGGTGATTTATATACTCCACTACAAGGTAGGGGGGTTTAAAATCACGGGGGTACAGAGTTAAGAATATAGAATCTTGTAATCTTATCGGAATCTTCTCTTTCCCTTTGTTCACAGAACATTTTTGTCATTAATGACATCTTTAAGACAGTTCTTTTCCCTCTCCTTCACTTGAAGGCAGACCCGAGCCTCCTCTAGATTTTTCTTCAATAGGTGCCAAAGAGGTAGGTCTAGTTTGATACAATATTGGGCCTGATCAAGCTACCTCCCTGTACATTGGCCAACTGTGATACATTGTATACAAATAGTTAATAAGTACTTTTTGTACTCTACAGGCCCTGCTTTAATTTAAGTCTACAATAATAGGACTTCACTCTCCCCCTACGGTTCTCCAGCCACCATTTCTGGCTCTGGCTGTTTGGTATAGCCCTCTGTGGAGCCGTTTGGAGGACGCCTTGCTGCTAACTTTCCTTTGGTACTCTGGGAATATGCAGACCCTCTAATATTGGAGGTAAGAGGTCGGCCATACACTCGGGGACCCTGCTGGGCGTAATTATTTTCATATGTTCATACAGCATTATTGCAAATATATAATTTTGTTTTTTCTATATACTAAACCATGTTTTATTTTATATGCATACCTTAGAACAAGAAAATACCTTCACAAATCTTTTCCACTTCACTTGTACCTTATCCTTGTCTCCTGAGGAAGCCAATCTGGCGAAACATGTCGAGAACAATTGGACAAGTACCATGACTTATGTGTCCTTAGTATAATAATATGTTGTGTTCTATTAGGGACTGTATGCATAACCCTTGAACCATGATATTTGCACTGATGTACACGAAGTCTTAAAAATATATTCTTTTATTTCCTATGTTAATAAAATAACCTTTTTATCATACGTGAATACTTTTGTGATTATGTACCCTTGACAGTCCCGTATCTCCAATACTTTTTACTTCTTATACTAACCTGGGATGATGGTACAATACATATGAGTAACTTTCAGAAAACACTATAGTCTAACAAGCTTTTTTTAAAGATATTTTTACAGCTCTAACGCCGGTCCTCAGAATGCGTTGGCCCTGTTTTTTTTACATCTTGAAAACACCTGTGCCACTTACAGCTCCTAAAAGCCTGAGTGTGCATGGACACATAGATTAACATGGAAAGGCATTTCTAAGCTGCCAAAAAAAAAATGTCTGATGCTGCTAAAAGCAGCTGTAAAATGCCCTGGGTGCATGAGGCATTAGTCATGGACTCCCCAAATTTGGCCTTTATGGAAGAGTGGCAAGAAGAAAACCATTATTGAAAGAAAGCCATAAGAAGTCCTGTTTGCGAGAAGCCATGTGGGGGAACACAGCAAACATGGAAGAAGGTGCTCTGGTCAGATGAGACCAAAATTTAACTTTTTGGTCTAAAAGCAAAATGCTATGTGTGGCAGAAAACTAACACTGCACATCACCCTGAACACACCATACCCACTGTGAAACATGGCGATGGCAGCATCATGTTGAGGGGTTGATTTTCTTTAGCAGGGACGGGGAAACTGGTCAGAGTTGATGGGAAAATGGACGCTCTCCATCCAATCTGACAGACCTTGAGCTATTTTGCAAAGAAGAATGGGCTAACATTTCACTCTCTATATGAGAAAAGCTGGTAGAGACATACCCAAAAAGACTTGCAGCTATAATTTCAGCGAAAGGTGGTTCTACAAAGTATTGACTCGGGGGGCAGAATACAAATGCACGCCACACTTTTCAGATATTTATTTGGAAAACATTTTGAAAACCATTTATCATTTTCCTTCCACTTCACAATTATGTGCCACTTTGTGTTGGTCTATCACATAAAATCCGAATAAAATACATTTACGTTTTTGGTTGCAACATGACAAAATGTGGAAAATTTCAAGGGGTATGAATACCGTTTCAAGGCACTGTAGTTGGTCATGGATAGTGAAGATACAACTAAGTGATTGGACATTAAAGTGGTGCATACATACAAAGACGTGACCATACACTAGGTATCTAAATGAATGATGTAATAAATACAGTTTCAGTGCAATACAACACACATCTTTTCAGGGCATTAAAAGAATAGGTATTAACAAAAGGGTTAAGATCCTGGAGGAAGGAAGACTGAGTGGGGTGCCAAGGGATACAGAACACTCTTCTAAAGAGAGGGGGTTGGGCAGGTTGGGTGGCATACAAAAAAAAAGGGGGGGGGTGTAGAGAGGTCCAGGCATGGGGAGTAAGAAAAAAAAAGGAGGGTAATTAAAAGAAAGGGGAGGGGCTGTGTTGACATAAAGTATGGAAGTAATTGTAAACAAACACGCTATACTACTCACCAGAATCCCATGACACCCATTACAGGCATCATAATAGGCCCATTAGTTATTAGTGGAAAATAAAGAAAGATGGAACTTCCATCGTGAAGTTCCATCTTTCTTTATTTTCCACTAATAACACTGGTTTCCTGCTGAGGACATTACATTCATCTGGAGTATATCCATTAAAAACATACAGCCATCGATGCCGATTGAATCCTGTTGCTGACAACCTTTGTGGCCGCTGGGAATTTCGATTGGGATTGTCGCTTGGGCCTATTATTATACCTGTAATGGGTGTCATGGGATTCTGGTGAGTAGGATGTGTGGCAGGTGTTGATGGTGTTGGAATATTTTAACCAAGACCCAGAATACATCATAGGTCACTGAAAGCTGAATGAACTTTATTGCATCAGTTTTTTTTGCATTTATATTTTGGTGCAATTTATGCACCACCTGGGACACTATATATATATATATATATATATATATATATATATATATAGATAAAAGAGTGTATCTGAAGGGCCTATAATACACTGCTCAGCGCCTGATGTCACATATACAGTTCTTAAACCAACTAGATACAAATCGGGTCAATAAGTTAATATATATATAAATAAATGAATAAAAATATATATAATATATAGCAGCCGTTTAAAAATGTGACAATATAGAAAATGGATAGTATAAAACCTCAGACTAAATGTGAGAAATAATATACTAAAAACAGCGCTAAAAATCGGTAATCGGGCTATTAAAAAACATCACAAGTAAATATGTGTTTAAAAATAAGTCCTCAATCATAAATAAGTGAACACATAAATCAATAAAAAATGATAAATAAATAAATAAATGTTCCTTGGGTGCAGGAGTGGTGGTAGGTGAACAGTTCATATAACAGATCAAAGTGACTTCTTCTGTGATTTATTCAGGCACCGTATCTTCCCGTGTATAATTCACCAAGTGAGGCACACTCCCCTTAGGGGTTCAAACTCACCAGATAATCAGATAAAATACGCCTGTCAAGATTTGTCACCAAGGTATAAAGCCTGCTTCCACTTATCCTCTGCTAAGACAAGGTAAACCAGCCTGGTATCCTTCTTAGGGCCAACAGCATCACCAAGGGAGCACCCGCATCAGGGGTTCAGGGGGAGTATATCACCAAACAAACTCGCCATGGAAACAGATTGAAAAGTTGCACATAGCGTAATTCTGTTTATTACAAGCAAATATCACATTCCCATAAATCCCCTAAAAAATAGCAGCGTACATTTATTAATCTTTAAATAAGCATTCAAAGCAACTTGCGTTCAGATGGTATAGAGAAAATCTCTCCAGCACTTCCTGTCAGTGTCCTGTGTGTCTATGGAGGCACACGTTTGACTTCCGGGTAGCGGTGTGGTGCTGGTGGAGCGCAAACGTTACTTCCGGTCGGCGTCGTGTAAGCCACGCCCTTACGCGTTTCGTCACTTCCGACTTCAACAGAGGGGATTTATGGGAATGGGATATTTGCTTGTAATAAACAGAATTACGCTATGTGCAACTTTTCAATCTGTTTCCATGGCGAGTTTGTTTGGTGATATACTCCCCCTGAACCCCTGATGCGGGTGCTCCCTTGGTGATGCTGTTGGCCCTAAGAAGGATACCAGGCTGGTTTACCTTGTCTTAGCAGAGGATAAGTGGAAGCAGGCTTTATACCTTGGTGACAAATCTTGACAGGCGTATTTTATCTGATTATCTGGTGAGTTTGAACCCCTAAGGGGAGTGTGCCTCACTTGGTGAATTATACACGGGAAGATACGGTGCCTGAATAAATCACAGAAGAAGTCACTTTGATCTGTTATATCAACTGTTCACTTACCACCACTCCTGCACCCAAGGAACATTTATTTATTTATTTATCATTTTTTATTGATTTATGTGTTCACTTATTTATGATTGAGGACTTATTTTTAAACACATATTTATTTGTGATGTTTTTTAATAGCCCGATTACCGATTTTTAGCGCTGTTTTTAGTATATTATTTCTCACATTTAGTCTGAGGTTTTATACTATCCATTTTCTATATATATATATATATATATATATTTCATAGTTTCATAGTTAGTAAGGTTGAATAAAGACATCAGTCCATCCAGTTCAACCTGAGTGAGTTTCTACAATTGTCCCTATCCCTGTACATTGCACACTCACATCAGTCCCAACCCTCAAGGAGCCCACAATCCAAGGTCCCCATTCATATACTAGGGCCAATTTCTGGACAGAAGCCAATTAACCGACCTGCATGTCTTTGGATTGTGGGAGGAAACCGGAGTACCCGGAGGAAACCCACGCAGGCACAGGGAGAACATGCAAACTCCAGGCAGGTAGTGTCGTGGTTGGGATTTGAACCAGCGACCCTTCTTACTGCTAAGTGAGAGTGCTAACCACTACACCACTGTGCCGCCCCTGGAATGTATACATTCTTTGCAGTCACGATCTTTGAAAATTTTGTACATTGGGATTGTAATTATTTACAGAGAGCGCGGTTTAATTAATTTGTATTAATTACTTATTAATTTTTATTAATTACTTTCACTAATATACATTTATTTTTCATTAGTCTTAAGTGACACCATTTGTGCAGGTCAATTGTGTTTTCACTCCTCTTTTTGTGTCACCCGCCGGAGCTCCTGGCTGCACAGCTCCCCCGCTAAGTGCCCACCATAGCAAGCCCCTTCTCACGTGGGCTCGCTCCCAAGCCTGCTCTGTGTGGCTATAGAGACACAGAGCGCAGCTTGACCGAGTCCCCGGATCCCTCCTCACTGGCTGTGATTGACAGCAGAGGGAGCCAATGGCTCCCACTGCTGACTGGCTCAGCCTATGAGGAGGGAGAGAGCCGCTGCTCTCGTGCACATGGTTTGATCGAGATTGGGCTCAGGAAAGTATGGCGCATGAATGGTGTCTGGAGCTTACACACTATGCCCTCCCCAACTAGTTGTTAAGGTTTCCATAGTCTTAACAGCTGGTAGCCAGTGGGTGGAGCTTGATGGGGAATTGGCGATGCTAGTTCCCAGTCAGGTCCACTCGCTTTAGGATTCACAGTAAGCAGATTCTTTAGACAAAAGCATGTGTATTGACTATAGATCCACCCTCTGCCTGCTGTCAATCACAGGGGTTGCAGACTGGATTGGAAACTAGTGTCTTTGAATCCCATCAGGCTCCACCCACACAGCTACAAAACCCCTGGCATTGCAGTTTGTGAGACAGTTGCAGCAGCAGGGAGGGAGCTCAGCTGCATTGAGGACAAAAGGGTGGGAATTTATCAAAACTAGAGCAAACTGAATCTGGAGCAACTGTGCATGGCAACCAATAAGTTTCTATCTTCAGCTCGTTCAGTAAAGTTTGGAGAATGAAAGATAGAAGCTGATTGGTTGTCATGCATATGTATTGCTACCCTCAAAGGAGCTGCTTAGTAATTTAGGTTCTTTGCCCCGACTCCAAGAACACATTCAGCTCCTCCGACACACTTGTTTCAATGAAAGTTACTGCAAGCACTTCTAAGAACATTAATATAGATACCTGTAACTGGGCTGTGAATTAGCACCAGGAAATAGACGCAAGACCATTTAGCAGTAAATTAAGCAAAGTCCAGAGATTTTTGTACAGATGAGAAACAAACAACCACCGCTCCAAGACTCTCCTTCCCAAGCGAATGCTCCTGCTCCTGTGTGGGAGCCCCAGGTGCTGGCTAATAGCACAATGATTGGAAATCAAAAAAGGAAAAACTCCGGACAGCCGCACACCGAGAAAATAAAATCCAAAAAGTTTATTTAAAAGCAAAAAACACTGCAATCCATACACGGCAAAAAAGGGGGGGTACAGAGCTGACGCGTTTCGCACCACAACTAGTGCTTACTCATAGCTGATGAACTCACAAATGAATATCAAATATATATGCTTACAGGATGTGCATCACATGATTGTTTGATGGAAAAAGGCTGTTAACTAGGCTTAATTGGATATCAACATGTGCTGCTAGGCTAATTATGCAGAGTGAGAGTGACCACTTTAAAAGAAGCCTGATGTTGTTTAACCACTTCCCGACCGGCCACTGCATATATACGTCAGCAGAATGGCACGGGCAGGCAGAATCACGTACCGGTACGTGATCGTGCATGTGCCTGCCCGTGGTCGCGCGCGCGCGCCGCTAGCGGCGCGCTCGCGACCCGGTCGGGAGCTCCGTGACCCCGGCCGCGGGACCAGCGGACCCGATCGCCGCTGGTATCCCGCGATCGGGTTACGGAGCTGAAGAACGGGGAGAGGTCTATGTAAACAAACCTCTCCCCACGCTTCCTACACTGACTGTCAGTGATCGGCGGTTCCCTGTCATCGGGAACGCCGATCAATGACGTCAGACGTACAGCCACGCCCCCCTACTGTAAAAAAAAAACACAACACGTCACACTGACTCCTCCCCGCCCCCTAGTGGTTAACCCCCTAACTACAACTGTCATTTACATAGGAATCAGTGCTATTTAAATAGCAGTGATTGCTGTATAAATGACAAATGTCCCAAAAATGTGTCAAAAATGTCCGATGTGTCCGCCAAAATGTCGCAGTCACAATAAAAATCGCTGATCGCCGCCATTACTAATAAAAAAAAAAATATTAATAAAAATGCTATAAAACTATCCCCTATTTTGTAAACGCTATAACTTTTGCGCAAACTAATCAATAATCGTTAATTGCGATTTTTTTTACCAAAAATATGTAGAAGAATACGTATCGGCCTAAACTGAGGAAAAAATTTTTTTTTTATATATTTTTTGGGGATATTTATTATAGCAAAAAGTAAAAAAATATTGCATTTTTTTCAAAATTGTCGCACTATTTTTGTTTATAGCGCAAAAAATAAAAACCGCAGGGGCGATCAAATACCACCAAAAGAAAGCTCTATTTGTGGGAAAAAAAGGACGCCAATTTTGTTTTGGAGCCACGTCGCACGACCGCACAATTGTTAGTTAAAGCGACGCAGTGCCGAATTGCAAAAAGGGGCCTGGTCCTTTAGCTGCAAATTGGTCCGGGGCTGAAGTGGTTAAAGACAAACTTAGGTGAAAAAGTTATAAGACCTGATAAGGAAATCGCATAAAAATGCATAAAACTATCAAGTGTGCACGCAGTGTTATGTGTACACACTTAAAGGGCCCATTCAATAGAATAGCCCAACCCAATTGCGATTTCAATGAATGTGATAGTGAAAAAAATCTTTTTTACGTGTGTGAAGGAACTATTAAGATACATTTAAATAAAAAAAATATATACATAATGTTCAAAAAATGTGGAATGTATATAAACTCTCCAAAAATAAAGTCTATATATTTGTGATAGCGAATGGGTGAGGGGGTGAATAGATAGTGAGGTATGTATATAACCATTTATTGGTATTATATATATCCGCTAGCCAAATCGCTGTGATGAAATCGCTAACCAAATCGCTATGATAAGGTTTGTTGAACAACACTTGCCGAAAACCACCTGGTGAGTTGAAGTTATATTTAAATACTATACTGGTGATACTAATACTTAACGGTTACATTGTGTGTCTTAAGTTATTTTAAGTTATTTTAAATTATTTTAAACGTGATTCCTGATGTTAATTTTAGTATCCAAGACTTCACTTGTATATTGTGTGGATAGGCATGTTCAAAAATGAAATGAAATTAAAAGATAAAAAAATAAAAAAAGATAAATGACAAAATATATAAAATGTGAAGAAAAAAAGTGAATAGACAATCGTGCACTCTAAATGGTGTGTCTATATGTTTAAGCGCTTCAATACAGGGCTTTTAAACACCCTTCCTTACCAGAGCACTTTTTGCGATTCGGCACTGCGTCGCTTTAACTAACAATTGCGCGGTCGTGCGACGTTACACCCAAACAAAATTGACGTCCTTTTTTTCCCACAAATAGAGCTTTCTTTTGGTGGTATTTGATCGCCCCTGCGGTTTTTATTTTTTGCGCTATGAACAAAAGAAGAGCGACAATTTTGAAAAAAAAAACAATATTTTTTACTTTTTGCTATAATAAATATCCCATTTTTTTTAAAAAAAAATATTTTTTTCCTCAGTTTAGGCCGATACGTATTCTTCTACATATTTTTGGTAAAAAAATCGCAATAAGCGTATATTGATCGGTTTGCGCAAAAGTTATAGCGTCTACAAAATAGGGGATAGATTTATTGAATTTATTTTTTTTTTTTTTTTTTTACTAGTAATGGCGGGGATCTGCGATTTTTTTTTCCGTGACTGCGACATTGCGGCGGACACTTCGGACACTTTTGACACATTTTTGGAACCATTCACATTTACACAGCGATCGTTGCTATAAAATTGCAGTGATTACTGTGTAAATGTGACTGGCAGGGAAGGGGTTAACACTAGAGGGCGCTGGAGGGGTTAATGTGTTCCCTAATAGACGTGATTCTAACTGTAGGGGGAGGGGACTTAAGGGGAGGAGACCGATCATGTGTTCCTCCGTACTGGGATCACATGATCGGTCTCCTCTGCACTGACAGGACGTGGAGCTGTGTGTTTACACACACAGCTCCACGTTCCCGCCCGGTCCCGTTGTTTTTAACGGGCAATCGCGGGTGCCCGGCGGACAAGTTTTGAAATGTCAAAAACTTTAAATACTGATGACTGCGGATGCCATGTATCCAAATTGGTAACAAAGTTGATATAAAAGGCATCAACGGCAGTGGGTAGTGGAGATAATGTGTATAGACGTATATCAATATACGCTATATATTGTCATCAGGATGCAAATAGAGTCTATGTAGAGGGAAATCAATGTGTTTGACAAATATGCATAAATAATACTATACTACGGCTATAGTAAAGCCATGGTATATATTAGCTGAAATCAGTAATAATAAAGCCGTAATTACCACCCGTTATATCAGTAGTGATGTCTGCTCCCTGAGGACAGCCGTCTTCCTAGTTTGCTGCACCTGTATCGGATCTTAGTTTGTCCAATGTCGATGTGTGTATGGAGCCTTCAGAAATCTAACATTTGGTGTATACATTTGAATGAAAGTATCCCTTTAGTCTTAGTACATAGCGTGTATGCTTGGATATTCAGTGGAAAATATGTTTTATAAGTGGCATCCAGCATATTTGGCAACTGAATAGGTCCATATATAAATGAACATTGACAACCATCATAATGGGGAAGCCAAATTTAAACACGATATACACAAAGTGTCTAAAGGATATTTTAGACACAGTTTTCTTATCGGAATAATAGATGTAAAGCGCATAGGGAAACTGTAAACATACTTAAGCCCCATACACACGGTCGGACAATCCGCGGACCAGGTCGGTCGGATCCTGTCCGTCATACTTTGTCTGATGTTGGTTTTGCATACACACGGTCGGACAAAGTTGTCGGAAAATCCGATCATTCTGAACGTGGTGACGTTTGTTGCCTACGACGGGACTACGTAGAGGCTAGTAGCCAATAGCTTTGGTCTTGTAATGTGATCTGAGCATGCGTAGCACTTTGTCCGGTCGGACAACCGTACACACGATCGGATTTGGTGTGATCGGACCGTGTTGTCGGCAAATCTTTCCAGCAGGAGATAAGACTTTGTCCGTCGGACAATCCGACGGACACTGTCCGATGTTGCATACACACGGTCTGATTTTTCAACAACATTGTCCGATCGGACAGAATCCATGAAAAAGTCCGACCGTGTGTATGGGGCTTTAGTCTGAATGAAACGTAAATAGGAGTAAAGAACTCCAAAAAACAACCTTCATTCATAATAGTGGGAAACATCCCATTCAAAATTTAAACCAAGAGGAATTCTAGTATTTAAAATGAAAATCCAATAAACTTCACGTTTACATAGCAAACGGAATCGATCGCCTCCCCGTTTTGGAGTGGCGATTTTCTCAATACCTTGTATAAATAAACTGGAAACATCTTGTGCATGTACTAAATTCCAGTGTTTTGCAACATTGGTGGAATGATTTTTAGTGATGTCATATAGGTGGTCGTACAGTCGATCCTTTAAGCGGCGAATAGTACGCCCCACATATTGAATATGGCAGCTGGTACATGTAATTACATAAACTAAAAAAGATGTATTGCAATTGATGAAGGTGGATATTTCATGCGTATTTTTGTTGGTACAAGACTGAATATTGGGGCCCTGCCTTATATGTATACAGTAGGCACAGCTCCTTTGCCCACATTTGTAATTGCCTTTAAAATGGAGCCAGTTTGGTTTGGACTGGTGTGAGAGGAAAAGGCTAGGTGAAAGGGTATTACCCAGAGTGGGGGCCCTTCGTGAAACTGTCTTGATTCCTTTGGCCAAAACTTCGTTAAATGCTGAATCTCTGTATAGAACGGGAAGGTATCTCATGATAATCTTTTTTATGTGTTTAAATTCAGTACTGAATGGCGTAGAAAAGACCGGTACTGTCTCTGTAGCACGCGACGTGCTGTAGCCCTGCTTATTGCTGTTTTTTTCTTTTTTTTTCTTTTAGCAAGCTAGCTCTTGGGATAACACTGACAGCAGAATAGGCTTTATCTATATCAGTGTTTGAATAGCCTCTACTTGTAAACCTTGATGCCATAAGTTTGGCTTCAGTGTGGAACGTATCAGATGTACTGCAAATGCGTTTTAGTCTGAGAAACTGGCCAAAAGGGACCCCTTTGATGGTATGGCTTGGATGTGCAGAGTCTGCTCTGAGTAAAACATTACCCGCCGTGGGTTTCCTAAACAGACTAGTGATGATTTTGCCATTAACCCCTGACAGTGTGATGTCCAGAAAATCTATGGCATCGACATTTAGTGTGCCTGTGAACCGCAAATTTAAATCGTTATCATTGAGATACATGAGCCAGGTGTCCAAGTCAGTGTGTTCGTCATTAGAAATGAACAACAGGTCATCTATGTATCGACCAAAAAAAATGGTGTCCTTTCGGCGGGGACTTTCATGTCCAAAGATGCGGGACCTCTCCCACCAGCCCATATAAAGGTTGGCTAGGGAGGGAGAAAATTTTGCTCCCATCGAAGCCCCGCATCTCTGGAGATAAAAGTCCCCGTCGAACATGAAGAAATTGTGGGTCAAAAGATATTCTAAAGCCTGAACAATAAATTCCTGTAGTACCAAAGAGAATTTACCGGATTCTTGCAAAGCCCATGCAACTGCCTGTAACCCCAGGTGATGGGGTATGCTGGAGTATAGGCTGGTGACATCACATGTAATCCATCTGAAAGATGGTTGCCATTCAAAATCTTGTAATTTACATAGCAACTGCTTGGTGTCTCTGAGATGACCCGGCAAGTTGAAAACCAATGGTTGAAGGTGATGGTCTACCCATTCCCCAAGGCGCTCATTCAAAGAGCCTATCCCTGCCACTATCGGCCGACCTGTAAGAGGCGTAAGGCCCTTGTGTATTTTTGGTAAATGGTGAAATACTGGCATGATGGGACAGTCTGGAATGAACATTAACTTTTCAGTGTGAGAGAAAATTCCTGATGTCACTGCCCTGTCTAATAGCGTAGATAATTTTATTTTAAATACCTGCGTGGGGTCAGTTTTAAGGCGCTGATATGTGACTGGGTCAGACAGTTGACGCACCGCTTCCTCTTTGTAAGTGATGGAATCTAAAACCACTACGGTACCCCCTTTGTCTGCGTTTTTAATAATTATGTTATTGTCTGCTGACAGTGATTTGAGGGAAGCTAGTTCTGCTTGGGTGAGATTTTGGGGTGAAGATTCCTTCCGGCAACCACGTGCAAGACGGACCAAATCCCTCTCTACTAACCGCTGGAAAAGATCTAGATCACCCCCCCGTGACTCCACAGGATAAAAGTCTGACTTTAACTTAAATGGTATATTACTATGTATATCTGTGGGATCACCAGGGGAGGGATCAGACTCCTCCAGTAGTTCTACCAAATCCTGCAGTGCACATACTTCTAAAAAAATTTTAGGTGAAGAGAGAGAAATGGACTCACCCATATCGCAGTTGTCGGGAGGAATCACGATGTCCTCCTGTGTACTAGGTTGCAAGAAATGTTTCCTAAGGGTGAGCTTACGTGAAAATTTGTTAACATCTAATATTGTCCCAAACAGGTCAAAATGTCTATTAGGACAGAAATTTAATCCCTTAGATAAAAGGCTGACTTCCTCCGTCTTGAGGTGTCTGCTGGAAATGTTCACAACATTCAGAGTTATTTCTTGGTCTTGCCTCGTAGTGCATATTGTGTGTCCTTTGTGGTGTTGATGTCTCTTGCCACCTCTCCTCGTTTTCTTATGGATGGTTTCTTCTTCTTGGTCTGTCCCGATCCATGAGGGTTTCCTGGGCTGCGTCTATTGGTTGCTCCGTCTTGTTCTGTGTGGATAGATGCAATTGTTCTGACTGGTGAAGAGTCTGACATACTATATGCCAGTGTATCGTCTCCAATATCACTTTCTTGATCTGAGAAGCTGACTTGTTTCGGTTTATTCCTGCGTGACTTCGTTTGGAAGAACTGTGGTTTCTTCCAAACATAAACCTTGTTGGTTTCATAGTCTGTTTTGTCCCGGATCATCTTGCCTCGTTTCCCATCTATGACGGACTTTTCCAGTTTGTCTAGCTTACTGTTTAATCGTGCATCAGACTCTGCAAAGTCTGTGTGTGTTTGCAATGTAGCTAGATCCTTCTGAATTGCAGAAATGTCAGCTTGTAGTACTTCCATTTCTCTTTTCTTTGAAGAGACCAGAATGTTCATTAATTTAAACGAGCAGACATCCAAGGTGTCTGTCCATTCCTTCTTGTGCAGGTCGTCAAATAGATCTGAGGAAGGAAATTTCTTAATCCTTAGTCCTCTCGGTATGTGTGCCAGTGATATATATTCACTTAGGAAGTTGATGTCCCAATAAGCTCTGATTTCTCTTGCCATTAGGTGTTCAAGTTTCCTAAAATGGCGAATGAGTGTGACCCCATCATCGTCCGATGATTGTAACATTTGTGTCTGTGAGGATTGTCTCAAAGGATTATTACATGATGCCGTGAGGGTTCTGCTGTACCCACCTCCCGCCGGAGGTGTAGGTGGAATGGTGTTGTCCATTGCTTTCAGTGATGTAAAGATGGATTTTATGGCTCCCAGATAAACACTGATTGTAGGAGATGGTTTCTTGAGGCAAAAAAATCGCTGATGTAAGGAATGTCCGAGCTGGTAGAGGAATTGAGCAAAGTCCAGAGATTTTTGTACAGATGAGAAACAAACAACCACCGCTCCAAGACTCTCCTTCCCAAGCGAATGCTCCTGCTCCTGTGTGGGAGCCCCAGGTGCTGGCTAATAGCACAATGATTGGAAATCAAAAAAGGAAGAACTCCGGACAGCCGCACACCGAGAAAATAAAATCCAAAAAGTTTATTTAAAAGCAAAAAACACTGCAATCCATACACGGCAAAAAAGGGGGTACAGACTGACGCGTTTCGCACCACAACTAGTGCTTACTCATAGCTGATGAACTCACAAATGAATATCAAATATATATGCTTACAGGATGTGCATCACATGATTGTTTGATGGAAAAAGGCTGTTACCATGGTTGTCAATGTTCATTTATATATGGACCTATTCAGTTGCCAAATATGCTGGATGTCACTTATAAAACATATTTTCCACTGAATATCCAAGCATACACGCTATGTACTAAGACTAAAGGGATACTTTCATTCAAATGTATACACCAAATGTTAGATTTCTGAAGGCTCCATACACACATCGGCATTGGACAAACTAAGATCCAATACAGGTGCAGCAAACTAGGAAGACGGCTGTCCTCAGGGAGCAGACATCACTACTGATATAACGGGTGGTAACTACGGCTTTATTATTACTGATTTCAGCTAATATATACCATGGCTTTACTATAGCCGTAGTATAGTATTATTTATGCATATTTGTCAAACACATTGATTTCCCTCTACATAGACTCTATTTGCATCCTGATGACAATATATAGCGTATATTGATATACGTCTATACACATTATCTCCACTACCCACTGCCGTTGATGCCTTTTATATCAACTTTGTTACCAATTTGGATACATGGCATCCGCAGTCATCAGTATTTAAAGTTTTTGACATTTGGATGCAAACTTACCATATACATATAATTACCTATGATCATCACTATTGTCAAACTAATAATCTTCTATCTTTATAGAGTCTCACATCATCCCATGCATAAAGAGCCGTATCATCTCAGATCTAGTGGAATAAATCGTTTTAAATCCACATTGTAAGGCTATGTGTACACACAGATAGATAGGCACTGGCTGAAACCCCTCCACTTGCAGTGTCCATAGAGTTGTGAACAACTGTGGTGATTGGTTGCACAACATTTTGGAATTGAAGCACTTTATCGTATAATGCTCACTATCAGAGTGACAACCCGTTTTTTGCATCCTTCGAGTTGTACACTGGCTGTGTAATACGGGTCACATCTAATTCATTGATCCGCCTTACCTCTCAATGTTTCCACCAATTGTCTTGGGACGGTTCATTGAAATAGACAGCTGTCAGCGGCCCGTAGAACCCAATAACATTAAATTGGGTGGTTTCTGCGATGCCTCTGCAGCCCACCGCCCCATAGAAGCACCGACACTGGTCGGGACTTCTATCTATTTGGTCGCCCGGGTCCACGGATTGTTCCATAGACACACAATTACTAAGTCTCAAAAGGATTAATTACAGTCACTGGTCATGTATAACTATTGTACAAAATGCATAAATTCATCACTGACACTGCCAGTAGCCAATGAGAAAGGTTTTGCTAAAAACCCTTTGAAAGAAGATATAGCCGTTAGCACACTATGCAGGCTATCAACCCGATTGAACAACATTAGATATACAAAATAAAAATAAAAACAAAAATAAATACAAAAATGATTAATTAAACATATAGACACACCATTTAGAGTGCACGATTGTCTATTCACTTTTTTTCTTCACATTTTATATATTTTGTCATTTATCTTTTTTTATTGTTTTATCTTTTAATTTCATTTCATTTTTGAACATGCCTATCCACACAATATACAAGTGAAGTCTTGGATACTAAAATTCACATCAGGAATCACGTTTAAAATAATTTAAAATAACTTAAAATAACTTAAGACACACAATGTAACCGTTAAGTATTAGTATCACCAGTATAGTATTTAAATATAACTTCAACTCACCAGGTGGTTTTCGGCAAGTGTTGTTCAACAAACCTTATCATAGCGATTTGGTTAGCGATTTCATCACAGCGATTTGGCTAGCGGATATATATAATACCAATAAATGGTTATATACATACCTCACTATCTATTCACCCCCTCACCCATTCGCTATCACAAATATATAGACTTTATTTTTGGAGAGTTTATATACATTCCACATTTTTTGAACATTATGTATATATTTTTTTTATTTAAATGTATCTTAATAGTTCCTTCACACACGTAAAAAAGATTTTTTTCACTATCACATTCATTGAAATCGCAATTGGGTTGGGCTATTCTATTGAATGGGCCCTTTAAGTGTGTACACATAACACTTGCACACTTGATAGTTTTATGCATTTTTATGCGATTTCCTTATCAGGTCTTATAACTTTTTCACCTAAGTTTGTCTTTAAACAACAGGCTTCTTTTAAAGTGGTCACTCTCACTCTGCATAATTAGCCTAGCAGCACATGTTGATATCCAATTAAGCCTAGTTTTCAGCTGCTGGTAACAGCCTTTTTCCATCAAACAATCATGTGATGCACATCCTGTAAGCATATATATTTGATATTCATTTGTGAGTTCATCAGCTATGAGTAAGCACTAGTTGTGGTGCGAAACGCGTCAGCTCTGTACCCCCCTTTTTTGCCGTGTATGGATTGCAGTGTTTTTTGCTTTTAAATAAACTTTTTGGATTTTATTTTCTCGGTGTGCGGCTGTCCGGAGTTCTTCCTTTTTTGATTTCCTAGCAGTAAATTAACTTGATGTATTGGTACTGGTTAGAATAAATAGTGGTTCGAGCATAAATAAACATAGGAGGTCGATTCAGCAATAGCCCACTAGACAGTAAAATCACTATGCCAAGGTATAGAGTTATGTACCACTAGACTGATGAATTAGCAAAGTCAGCAATAAAAAGTGCAATGGAAGTATTAACTGCAATGTGAATAATAAAATAACTAGTCTTGAGTGCACTCTAGGAGAATGGCTAGGATATGTTGCAATGTTCCCTGAGGGGTACCTCTTAGCATAAGCAATCATTGAAGGTCCCTGTGTAGCAGTTGTAAAGGGACAGTCTTTAGTCCTAACTCTGCAACTGGCTAGCATTGGCACCCAGTTGCATCATTGGTGCGCATGAGAATAGTCCAACTCAAGCCTGCATGCAGAAATAAGACTTCTGGATGGCTGTATGGTCAGTTCCTAAATGGCATAGTCTCTCTAGTAGCAGACTGTAAATCCCAAAAGCAGCAGCTCACCAGTCCCAGTGATATCACAGCTCACCATCCAGTCACACACTGCAATTAGTCCACTCTCTACTTTTCACCCAGGTGACTCAGCACACTGGACAGCTATGTGCACTCTCTGGTCTCCCTGATGGCATGTGGAAGCTGTGTCCTGTACAGCTTGAGAAAAAGTGTATCTTTCCCCTCCTGGTAATCTCTCTGGGAAAGGTACAGTAAAGTCTCTCTCCTCTGGACAACAGTTTCCACAGTGCAGTTATGCCTAACTCAGCCTACTGAACTTTTCCTTCTCAGCAGCTCCTTCTTGTTGCCGATATAGCAGTTAACCACTTCAACACTGCAAGGCGGCAGCTGCAGAGTGCAGCTGCAGCTAGTGTTTTTCTCACTCTTACTCTCCATTCTTAGCTAAGCACCTGGCTACACACAGCTGCTCCATGCATTAAGATAAAAAGCCTTCTCTGTACCTGAGCCCCCTCTCTATCCAGCAATGTCTGGGACTCTCCCTCCCGATTGGCTGAGACATGGTAGCGGCGCCATTGGCTCCCACTGCTGTCAAACTCAGCCAATCAGAAGAGAGGTGGGGCCAGACCACAGCACCGTGTCTGAATGGATACACAAAGCTGCAGCTCGGCTCAGGTGCTCCCCATAGCAAGTTGCTTGCTGTGGGGGCACTCAACAGGAGGGAGGGGCCAGGAGCTCCAGCCAGGGACCCTATATGAGGAGGATCCAGGCTGCTCTGTGCAAAACCACTGTACAGAGAAGGCAATTATGACATGTTTGCAGGACTGTTTTAAGGCAGGGCAAAAAGGGCAAGTTACCCTGAGCCCAGTCAATGTTGTGGAGCCCAAAGCAGCTGCCTCATACTTGCCAATTATCCCTGCTCAAATTCCCTTGAGGTTTTAGTTCCGTGCTGTGTCCCAATATCTCAGTATGAAGTTCTGTTACTAATGCTGCTCAACGCTGTCATATTGCTGTGTAAAGATGACTCACCTGCAGACACTGTGTTTACATGTAAATAACCTGCATTAATATGTAAATAGAGGCAACACTGATATGTAAATAGCCATGGATCAATGGCATTGATATGTAAATAGAGGCGGCATTCATATGTATATCATGCCCCCCTAAGGTCATATTCACCATCACTTCTGCTGAATGCTGCCCACTGGGGAGGTAAAGGGGCATAGGCAGGCTGGAAAGTCTTGCTTAAGTCTAACATCAGCCTGTTCTGCAAAAGGTAAGCAAATTGGTGGTGGAACACTTTTTGAAAATAACATAGTGCCACAGCACCCTGAATTTTGATGCATGTGAATACGCACATCTCAGCAGATGTGTGAGGGTGTCATTAACAATCCATGGCACTGCTGTGTATCTGCTAAAGGGTAGCACGTTTCTGAGGTGTCAGGAAAGCAATTTTGCATGCGTTCCC
Source organism: Lithobates sylvaticus (assembly GCA_028564925.1). NCBI lineage: Eukaryota > Metazoa > Chordata > Amphibia > Anura > Ranidae > Lithobates > Lithobates sylvaticus. Next base: position 141,112,538 of record CM053031.1, on the reverse strand, counting down.
AACCCACAAATGTGAACCTAGGCTAAATGTCTGTTACATTGGTGGTCACTGCAAATCTTCTCATTACATTGAAGCTTGATGTACAATCCTTTCATTCACACTAGTGGCCAGTGTGAAGATTTCCCTTACTTTGGTAGTCAGTGTAAATCCCTCTTTACATTGGTGGTTACTGTGAGTGCTCCTATTACATTAGTGGTCAGTATAAATCCCCATTACATTAGTGGTCAGTGTAGAAACTCCTCTTTATATTAGTAATCGGTATAAAAAAAGAATCCAAACTTGCATTTGTGATCAGGTTTAAATCCTCCCTTAGATTGGTGGTCCATGTAGAAGCCCCCTGTAAATTGGTGGCCAGTGTAGAAATTCCCCTTTATTGGTTGTTGATGTAAAATCCCCCATTACATTGGTTGTCAGTGTTAATTCTTCATTACATTGGTGATCGGTGTACATTATCTTTCATTGGTGATAAGTGCAGAATTGCCCTTACACTGGTGGTCAGTGTAAATCCCCCCCTAACAGTGGTGGTCATGGAGGTCATTGTATATTCCTCCTTACACTGGTGGTTGGGGTAAATGCTCCTATTACATTGGTGCTAGTGTAGAAACCCTTCTTTATATTTTAGGGGAAAAAAAAGACATCAATTTTATTTGGTTACAGCATCGCATGAGCGCGCAATTGTTAAAGAAATGCAGTGACGTATTACAAAAATGGCCTGGTCATTAAGGGGGTAAATTCTACTTTTCCTCAATAAATTCTGAACACATGGTCTGTTAAGTCCCAACTCCTGTGTTGTAGTAACACAGTGCAGTGCCATTCATCTTGAAAGGCACTCCAACACACCTTTTCAACACACAGATGTAAACCATCTGTGCATTGTGGTAAACTGCAGTATAAAAAACAAAAACACTGCAGGTGTTATAACCTGCATAGGGGTGTAATTTCAGGGTATTTTAAAATTGTAAGTATTACATTTTATTAATGGGTTGCCTTACCACAATGCAAGTCAACCCATAAAAGGCGGTGGTAAAAAAAGGTTATGGTAACAGATCAGAGTAGTGTGCATCCAGCCTTAACCGCTGTACATTTTATGCATTTGAAGGTGTATTGGTTGATAAAAACATTTAAACATGTTGCCAGTTCCTTCTATAAAAGACTTTGATCGTGGCTTCTTACCTGACTGACTTGTATTTCAGGTCTTCATCCAAACTCACAGCAGCAAACAGAGGAGTTCAGTCTCCAACAAACAATTGTCAATGACCTAAACATATTTTTTTTGCCATTCAACAATCCAGGAAAATGCATAATCATTATAAATAATTTTGCTATTAGTAAGGGTAAAAGTACAGTACTGAAACTTTCAAATGTACTTATTTTTCATGTACAGATATATTATAGTATCATGATCTCAAAAGAATCTCCTTACTGACTGAAATGGGGAATTTTGACCTTTGAATTATAGATGTTAGAGTACAGGACACAGGCAGAATATTCATACATCATGGGTTAAAAGGTGTGTACCTTCAGGTGATTGGACATTGGCAAAGCGTTTGAGGGCATGCTCCTGTTCACCTCCCCTATAACCCTACCCCACTAAACCAAGGAATATAATGGGAGGTGGATTGTGTCTTGTACTGTACTTCAAAATATGGAACGCTCAGGCAAGTCAAAATTCCTTATCTTTATTCTTACAGTACACAGAACAGGCAGATTTATACACCACGGCTGTCCCCAAGCAATGAATAAAAAGGGCAGGCAACAATGAGGCGAACATAACTGTGCCAACAGGCCAAAACAGAACACCCAACTCAGAATGCCACTGCAAGAACCTTGTGGGCTAAAAGCTTCATCAGCAGAAGACTCAAAATGTGCACCTGGTGAAACTTTGAAAACGTACTAGCAAAAGACCACAGTGCAGCTTTACACAACTGGACTAGATAGGCTTGGTGCTGAAACTCCCACTGGTGGAATGGGCAAATAAAAGTGCTAAAGGCAAATTCTCTTTAAGAATGTAAGCTTTTGCAATAAGATTCTGTATCCATTGTGCAATAATCGACTTTGCAGCAAGGCATTTCTTGGGAGGACCCGAGCACAGGGCAAACAGAAAATCCATCTGGCTGATTTCTGTTCACGTCTCCCAATTCAGCTAGATATTTTATAGCTGTGGTGGCAACTCTGCACATGCTCGGTTTTCAGTGGGTTTCTTTGCAGAGCATTTCCTCCCCATCACATCTGAGCAGCCCATGTGTCTATATAGCAGGTGTCTCAAACTGGCGGCCCTCCAGCTGTTGCAAAACTACAATTCTCATGAGGCATTGCAAGTCTGACAGTTACAAGCATGACTTCCTCAGGCAGTGGCATGATGGGACTTACAGTTCCGCAACAGCTGGAGGGCCACCAGTTTGAGACCCCTGCTCTATTGAGTCATACATGTGGGCGTATACATAGTGGTAAATCACAGCCCACTTCCTCCCTCCTCCATGCCCACTAACCAGCTAAACACAATGGGGACGGGATATTACACGTGGATTAATGGTGGCTTCAGCTCAATTTGTATGCCAATTTATTGATATCAATTATTTATTTTACTCTGTATTCCAAAGGCTTTTTTTTTTATTATTTATTTTTTTACTTTGAACAGCAGCAGAGGACTAGAAGCTCCTCCTGCTTGTTTTCCTGCAGACAGGCTGTGAAAGATCTGAGTCATGCGACAGCTGCATATCAATAATAAAAATAAAAAAAAACTAAGTACCCTTTTCCTATCAAAATAAATACAGTGTTTAGCATCACTTTAAGGCTTAAAGCGGAGTCCTGCCCAAAAAAATTTAAAGTCAGCAGCTACAAATACCGCAGCTTCTGACTTTTAAAATAAGGACACTTACTTGTCCAGGGCGCCCACAATGTCCTCAAGTGTCCCTCGGCTACTGGGTGGAGGCGCCGGCATCTTCAGTAAGGGAATCAGTAAGTGAAGCCTTGCAGCTTCACAGCCTGGTTCCCTAGTGCGCATGCGCGAGTCGCGCTGCGCGTCCCGACTGGTCCCTGCCTTCTTCTGGGACCAGTGTATCTCCCAGAAGACAGTGGGGGGCGGACATGGCGTAGACGCAGATTCTGCGGCGATCTATCGCCAGAAGTGGGAGCAAATACCTGTACCTGGGGAGGGGGGGCCGGATGTTCAATTTTTGGGTGGAACTCTGCTTTAAAATAACCCAATTAGGACTGCTATTATTTCCTTCTCTGGTTGATTGGTGGGCAATAAAAAGACATTTACACTGCCATTTAGCGGATGGAATGACCAATAGTTTCCATGTTTTTAACAGCAAAATGGCCCTTTGTGTGTGTTCCGGTATAAGGAGTGCTGAATGAGATTCCTTTATCAAAAGTACAATATTTATCAGTTTTATAATCTTTGGGTCAATGTATTAAATCATACCAGTGTGTTCGCAACCTTCCACTGATCAGGCCAAATATATCTGGTATTAGAAGACATTATTCTATCATTTTAAATAATTTGGTGCACCGACACTTCTACATTAAGATCATCAAAGAGGTCCAGATAGACAATTTGAGTAGTTGTGGTGGTGCTTATCGTGAAGAAATTATTGAATTTAAAATATAGGATACATTCTAATAGTCAGATCTGTGTAATAAGTGTTCTTAACCACTTAAGCCCCGGACCAATTTGCAGCTAAATGACCAGGTCCCTTTTTGCGATTTGGCACTGCGTCGCTTTAACTAACAATTGCGCGGTCGTGCGATGCGGCTCCCAAACAAAATTGGCATCCTTTTCCCCCCCCACAAATAGAGCTTTCTTTTGGTGGTATTTGATCACCTCTGCGGTTTTTATTTTTTGCGCTATAAACAAAAATAGAGCGACAATTTTGAAAAAAAAAAATGCAATATTTTTTACATTTTAAAATGCAAGAAAAGAAAAACTGCGCCAAGTGAAGGTATTAATAAAATCCGATATGACGGATCAAGATAACTACCTAATTTACATAACTACTGAATAGACATTCACATTGATTTCTTTTTTCATTTCATTAATAATGCCTGATTTTAATTTTGGCGACCTAACTGAAATATACTGTGTGACTTTTACCTCTTTGAGTATATTTTTATGTTAGTTTTTTATGTTAGCTTAATACTCTGGGATCAGGATCCTGGAGCTTCTTCTGCCCAAATTTTTTTTACGATTGAAGATTATCTATTTTTTTTTTAGATTCTTCTGTCTATTTTTAATTCCCATTTTTATTTTTTATTTGTCTTTTGGAAAAGTAAATTTATCCCCGTATCACTGCGTAATGGTGTTGCAGATACGGTACAGCGTATAAAAACTGATTGCCACGTCCCGAAAATTATAGTCTAAATGTTAAGGTATTTTGTCAACAGTTTACTGTTGGAGAATGATGGACTTTTTAGGCGTAAAGTAAATGTAAAAAGTTTTTTTATTAAAAACATATAAATGAAAAGAACAAATTATATATCTAAAACAGATTGTTTGAAAGAACAATCTAACAAAATATAGAAGTATTAAACAAGCTGATGTACAGATATGCTCAGATAGTCACAGTGTGGTTCCAATGAGGTCACTATATTTAAATGCAATCATTCAAATTTTCTTGGAAAGTTGTGACATTGAAGTAAACAAGGAACGAAACCATAGGTGAGCAGTTCAGTCATACAAAAAGACAGCTTGTCTGCAGTTGCTCTACATGTTACGCGTCCTAAGACGCTTCCTCAGGAGCTTTCTATATTAGGAATAAAAAGAGAAAACAAATATGCAATGAGAAGAATTGTACATAATATGACAAAGTCGTATGCGACATTGGATCAAAGGCGGCCAAGGGCGTAAGAGCGTCAACCGTCACCAGTAGAGAAGGGAAGGGAAGGAGGGGGGGGGGAGGGAAAGTAAGAAAAAAAAGGAGAGGGGGAAGAAAGAAAAAGAAGAAGAAGGGGGGTTGTGGGAGAAGTGTGTATGGGTGAATGGATGGGAAGTGTGATTGAGAGCGGAATAGGAGAGGGAGAGAAGGGAGGCAGGAGGGAGACAGGTGGAGTGAAACCTTTTCACTCCACCTGTCTCCCTCCTGCCTCCCTTCTCTCCCTCTCCTATTCCGCTCTCAATCACACTTCCCATCCATTCACCCATACACACTTCTCCCACAACCCCCCTTCTTCTTCTTTTTCTTTCTTCCCCCTCTCCTTTTTTTTCTTACTTTCCCTCCCCCCCCCCCTCCTTCCCTTCCCTTCTCTACTGGTGACGGTTGACGCTCTTACTATATTTTGTTAGATTGTTCTTTCAAACAATCTGTTTTAGATATATAATTTGTTCTTTTCATTTATATGTTTTTAATAAAAAAACTTTTTACATTTACTTTACGCCTAAAAAGTCCATCATTCTCCAACAGTAAACTGTTGACAAAATACCTTAACATTTAGACTATTTTTTATTTGTGATTAATGTTTCCGATCTCCCCCCTCCCTATTAATAGGGCGGTGGTGGTATGCAATGATGGGCCATGATATTAAAATATATGAAAGCTCAGGCTCTAGGATCAGGATCTTGGAGTTACGGCCTGTGGTCTCATCAACTATGGAACAATAATCCTTTGGTTATCGTTATATAATATTATGTTTCATTTGTATTATGGTGGTTTATTTTGAGAACTTTTTTGAACACTTTTGTTGCTAAATTAATAATGCACCATTTTCATTAATATCAATATATAGTCTTCACATACTTAATACTAGCACTGGTTTATATACTCACAGGAGCTACCAGTTCCATGACGAACATATTTTTCACTTTTTGTAATACATACATGAACACTTGCCCGTAATAGGGTTATGTAATATATATTTTTTCTGAGATATATTTTTTTGTCACATTTTTTTGGATACATTAAAATGTCCTTTTTATCACATATTCTGGCCCATTTGCTAATAACAGCAAATTTGGTAACATTAGCTATACCCATTTTTGGAATGTAGAAAGACTGAGCGCCTTTCTTATACCTTGTCCTGGCCCTTTTTGGGAATTTCAACATGTGTGGGCAACTTTTCTCACATCCAAGATGGAGTATCAGCCACTTCCTTGCCTCTCACAACGAGGCCTGGTGCTATAAGAGACGGTGACTCACTGCACGGCCCTATCCCCATTGAAAACGTCTATGTAATGACGAAATGCGTCTGGGAGGGCGTGCAGTGATGTCACCGCGTTTGTTTCAGGAAGGAGGAAGGGCTTTGAATCGATGCCGGCCGGCGTCTTGCTAAAACTGTTCTAAACGTTCTTTATGCTTGCTTTCTTCAATTTAAATGTGAGTAGAAACCCCTTTTTTTAATAAAAGCTTATATCCATCATACAGTATTATACGATGGTCTGCCTTTTTCTTTTTATGTCACTATTTGGATGCACCGCCGAGTGCTGTGACCAGTACTAGACCTACCAGGCTGTGTCTTATCTGGAGTCCTTTGGTACCGAGTGGCGTATCCCTGGTTATCACCACTCTAGATGTTGCTTCCCTTTGGCGTCAGGATTTCCATGTAGAGCTCAATCTGAGTGCTGGTTTATACCTACCTTCTGGTAAGGAGCATTGATATTGGTGGTGGCACCCTCTCTTGATGTGGAGCACAGCAGTGTGGCATGTAGTACACCTATATATGATCGCATTTCACTGGAATAAGGACTCACCATACCTACCATATTCACCTTATGGACTTTTCTTAGTGATATATTTGATTTATATTTACCAAATACCATCTAGAGTCGTCATTTATGCAATTATTTATTTATATTACATCATGCTGTCTCTGAAGATGTCAATTGGCCTTTACTGTTATTATCAGGTTTCAGTGTTCTTATTTCCTGAAATACAATCAATGTGAATGTTTATTCGTAGTTATGTAAATTAGGTAGTTATCTTGATCCGTCATATCGGATTTTATTAATACCTTCACTTGGCGCAGTTTTTCTTTTCTTGCATTGTATATTGTGTTTATCCCACTATTCTGCGATTTTTATTGTGACTGCGACATTATGGCGGACACCGGACATTTTTGGGACCATTGTCATTTATACAGCAATCAGTGCTATTTAAATGCACTGATTCCTGTGTAAATGACACTGGCAGTGAAGGGGTTAAGTGTGATCAGTGTTTTTTTTTTTTACAGTAGGGGGGCGTGGCTTGGTGTGTGACATCACTGATTGTTTTTCCCTATGACAGGGAATAGACAATCAATCAGTGACAGCCTCACTAGGAAGCACGGGGAGAGGTTTGTTTACACTTAACTCCCCGTTCTGCAGCTCTGTGACCCGATCGCGGGACACCGGCGGCGATCGGGTTCCGTGGTCACGGAGCTCAGGACCAGGTCACGCGCGTGACCCACGGCTGGGCTCTTAAAGCGCAACATACCTGTACATTGATGTGCCCAGCTGTGCCATTCTGCCAACGTAAATGTGCAGGAGGCAGTCCTTAAGTGGTTAAAGTGTAATTCCACTCAAAATTTGCCCACCATTACTATGTTAAATAACGTTACCTTTAATATTATGCATTTTGGAGACTTGCCGATTGTCTAGTCTTAAGCTAGAAAATCAGCAGCCTTCTTATCTGTACCGACAATGGTTTGCCTGTTGAGCTCAATTTGGCAGCTCACAGGCACTTCCTGAAACCATGGTCGGTCTCTGCGTAAGACATCCAGCAGAGTTTTCGGTAAAACTGCTCCCGTCTGGCCCAGCATCCCTCCCAGCCATCAGCAACATGTGTACATGTAGCCCCTTGTACATCACCTCTGGAAGCCCTCAATGTCAACAGCCGCAGGCTAGCTGCGTCACTTCCGGAAATGACGTAGCCAAAGCAGCAGGGGACATGCCCAAGAGCTGCAATGTTTAGAAAAGACCCACAACAAAAAAAGTCATGTGACAGGCAGACCTCTCTCCAAGAAAAGTTACTAGGAAGCCCATTTATAAAAATATAACAATGCAGAAAACATGCTATGGTGGATTACGTTTCATTAGCAGTGATTACACATCAAGCATTTCCTTCTACTTTAACCATTTAAGGACCAGGCCTCACTTTTCAAACTTTTTTTTTTTTCAGACACCTTAGAAAATAAAATGGCAGTCGTTGCAATACTTTATGTCACACCGTATTTCCGCAGCGGTCTTGCAAACTCAATTTTTTGGGAAAAAACACACTTGTTTGAATTAAAAAAATAAATAAAAAAAAATAAAAAAAAAACAGTAAAGCTATCCTATTTTCTTTTTTGATATTGTGAAAGATAATGTTACGCCGAGTAAATTGATACCCAACATGTCATGCTTCAAAATTGCACACGCTCGTGGAATGGCGACAAACTTTGACCCTTAAAAATCTGCATAGAAGACGTTTAAACATTCTACAGTTTACCAGTTTTTAGCTATAAAGGAGGTCTATTGCTAGAATTATTGCTCTCGCTCTAATGATCACGGCAATACCTCACATGTGCGGTTTGCGCACAGTTTACATAAGCGGGCGCGACTTATGTATATGCTTACCTCTGCGTGCAAGCACGGCGGGACGGGGCACTTGTAAACATCCTTTGTAATTGAATAAAAGCATAACTGGACCTCTTTAATGTGACATCTGGGGTCAGAAAGACCTCAGATCTCACGTTTACACTTGAATGCAAAAAAAAATACAGCTCCCCTATGTACCAATATAGCATTAATGTAAAAATATCAAAGCTTTCAATTAATTCTACAGACACTTCACTGTCTTCATGGATGTTTCCTAAATGTATCCATTACTTTTGCCTTACTTCCTGGGCAGACTATAGGTCAAGACACAGGAAGAAGCTGAACAGCTGACCTTATTAGCACACACCCTGCATCATCTACCCTCCTACCTGCCCACCCATTTCCAGGTGCATTTTTTTTTTTTTTTTTATTAAATGCAATCAGTGATCACCCTCATGAGAGATAAGATAACAGTCTATGTGGAGCAGAGCTGTGGTATTGAAAACAGGGGGAATGTGACCTATAAACTGTACAATTCAATTGAAAAAAAAAAAAAACTGAAATCTTTTAAAAATAAAATAGTGCGGTTGCACAAGTGTGCACACCCTCTAGCTGGAGATGTACCCGTGTTCAGAATTAAGCAATCACATTCTGTAGATTGCTGTATAAATGACAAACTCATATTAAATATAAGTCAGTACACACCTGCCATCATTTAAAGTTCCTCTGACTAACCGCAAATAAAGTTCAGCTTTGTAGGTCTTTCCTGACATTTTCTTAGTCGCACCCAACAGCAAAAGCCATGGCCTGCAGAGAGCTTTCAAAGCATCAGAGGGATCTCCTTGTTAAAAGGTATCACTCAGGAGAAGGGTACAAAAGAATTTCCAAGGCATTAGATATACCATGGAACACAGTGAAGACAGTCATCATTAAGTGGAGAAAATATGGCACAGCAGTGACATTACCAAGAACTAGACGTCCCTCCGAAATTGATGAAAAGATGAGAAGAAAACTGGTCAGGGAGGCTGCCAAGAGGCCTCCAGCAACATCAAAGGAGCTGCAGAAATATCTGGCAAGTACTGGCTGTGTGGTACATGTCACAACAATCTCCAGTATTCTTCATATGTCTGGGCTATGGGGTAGAGTGGCAAGACAGAAGCCTTTTCTTACAAAGAGAAAAATTCAAGTGCGGCAAAACCACATCTGAAGTCTCCTAAAAGCGTGTGGGAAAATGTGTTATGATCTGATGAAACCAAGGTTGAACTTTTTGGTCATAATAGTTCCAAAAGATATGTTTGGTGCAAAAACAACACTGTACATCACCAAAAGAACACCATACCCACAGTGAAGCATGGCAGTGGCAGCATTATGCTTTGACACCAACCCCAACATAGGAATGACTTCACCAGAAGATTAAAGTTTTGGACTGGCCCAGTCAGATCCCAGACCTGAATCCGACTGAAAATCTGGGGGGTGATCTGAAGAGGGCTGTGCACAGGAGATGCCCTCGCAATCAGATTTGAAGTGTTTTTGCAAAGAAGAGGGGGCAAATATTGCCAGGTCAAGATGCCCCATGCTGATCGACACAAACCCAAAAAGACAGTGCTGTAACTAAATCAAAAGTGTTTTGTTTGTTTTTTTTTTTAAGCATTTTAAACTTATCACATATAGGGCAGCACATCCACCTGAATGGGCTACAATCGCCCCAAAGAAGCTACAGAACTTTTTTTTTTTTTGTTTAGAGCAGAGCTTGATGCGTTTTTACTGTGATTTTTGGTGCATATTTCTGAAATGCAGGAAACACACCGATGTGAATAGAGCCCCACTGTTCTTGTGTTAACGCATCAATTTCACTTTAAGGTCCCATTCACCACACCTAGCATAGTGGAAGTACATGTTTTGTGGCTCGTTTTTCCTGTGACACACATATGGAAGCCAGTTGATTTTAATGGGCTGCGCTACATGTGGCTCTTGACATTTTGGCTGGTGTTGCGAGTTGTGCGTTTTTTGCAGCATTTGCCATTAGTTATTTTTTTTTTTAAATCAGATAGATCTTTATTTTATTTTTTTTTTTTAAGAAAATACATAACATAAGAAAAAAACACAACATCAACAAAAACAAACACAAACTGAACACAAGTATGGGAAGGCACAGTACCACACCTCTATCGGTTATGCTGACACTTTTCAACTCCTCAAAAGAAGCATAAACATATTTCTGCATAGCATAGTCACATATTCTATTATGTCATACGGTATTCAGCAGATCGTAGTATTTATATATATATATATATATATATATATATATATATATATAATATATATATATATATATATACATATACATATATACACACATACATACATACATACATACATACATACATACATACACACAAACATATATACATTGTTGTTGCGATCCCTCACTTATTCGGTAACCATCAGGAAACCGAGTGCAGCACTATGCCCTCTAACCGTTGGGTGAAATAAACTATTTACATATCAACCTCCGCAAGGCTAAAGAATTATTCTTTTCATCCCCTCCTAACTTCCTTCCACTGTTTTGTAATATATTACCGCCATTAGTTATTTAACGTCAAAATGTGCGTTTGCTTCTGTGTTCGGTGTGCCGTCAACAATTAATGGCACTGAAAGCGCAACTCGTGATATTAGGTGTATAAAGGTTGCAATCTGATTGTGCAATCTCCTTTTAGATCTACCAAGGAGACTGTACAATCAGATTGTATGGTGAGCTTCACAGAACCCAGGGCACACTTCTCCTGTTTTCAATACTACAGGCTCTGCCCAACATAGGCTGTTATCTCATCTCTCATTTCCTACACATTGCAAAATGCCAAACATGAATGATCTATGCAAGATTAAAGTTAGGGTCTGGGGGGGGGAATACATTGATGCCTGTGTATTTGAGAAGGGTGATCACCTATCGATTGCATCTCATTTAAAAAAAATATGCACCTGGAGAAGGGTGGGTAGTAGGGTACATTATGCAGGGTGTGTGCTAATGAGGTCAGCTGGTCAATTCCCTCCTATGTCATGACCGATAGTCTGCCCAGGAAGTAAGGCAGAAGTAATAGATACGTTTGGGAAACTTCCATGAAGACAATGAAGTGTGTATAAAATAAACAGAAAGCTGTAAAAAAAAATTAAAAGGGCGAACTTATCCTTATGGTTTTAATGGTTTTAATTGCACTCTATTAGAGTTCTGTGTATTTTATATTCACTTTCAATTTTTCCACTTAAATTAATTAAGTAGGTAATAATATGGACCCGATTTGTCAGTATAACATTATTCTAAAATATTTAGGCAACATCAGTTTAATTCACACATTGAGGTGTTGTATACAGTATATATCTATGTATGTGAAGAAGGAAAACAACAATGATGCTTAAAACTACATCTAACTATGCAAGATATTTTATATACATAACTGTAAACCAAGAAAACACTGAAACTGAGCCAATAAAAAAAAAAATTAATCCAGTTTACATAATTGTGCATTCCATTACGCTGGCTTTTCACAACACCTCTGGGAAGAACAGCAGGTTCCAACCACCCATTATGTGTTCCCCTTTCTCAGGAACCATTTCTATATGAAATGCTTTCTCGAGACTGAAAAAAAGATTTGATTTGTGTAGACAGTAACTATGTAAATTGTTCAGCCTCTTGGAAATTTTTAGGTTTATTGTCATAGAACACAAATATATTTTTATACACTGATGAAAAAAATATATATACTCTATATTTAAAAAAAAAAAAAAAAAAAAAAGTGTTCTATAACAATATTGCATGAAAACATCCAATGGTGAATACTTTATAGGCACTGTGATTAATTTGCAAAAAAACTTCTGAAGGAGTTGTGTATGCCTGGCATGTAAACCTAAAGGCTTTAGATCAGTGATCAAAGAGTAAATAAGAAAGACAACGGGCAGGTAGACTGAATCATTTATACATTTCTGTGTTATAGAGACAAGCTCGACTGAAGTGTACCTTTAAAGGCAGTGGTCTCCAAACTGCAGCCCTTTGCTTGCCTTGATCCAGCCCTTGTGGCACTATTCCTCCCACAGACACCAGCTATGGGACACTATTCCTCCCACTGACACCAGAATAAGGCACTATTATTCCCACTGGAACCAATGATAGGGCACTAATAAATCCCCCAATACCAAAGATGGGATATTGTTTGCTCCCACTGATGCTGGAAAATTTTCTACTCCCATTGGCCACAGTCTGGCCCCTCTAAAGTCTAAAGCACTGTAAAGCTTAATGTACACAGGACGTTTTTACAACCTCTCCTGAACGATTTAACTTGACAGCTAGTAACTCAGATTTAAAATGTCCATTTTGCCATGTTTACATGCCACGTTTAGCCACGTTTGAAAATAGCCAAAAATGAGAACGCCTGTAAACTAAACGCGGCAAATTGCGAGTTACCGCGTTTAGAAGCGCTTGTCGCTGGAAATGCCAAAAAAAACGACATTAAAAAATGAACCTGTGTTCATGTACACATAAGATAACATTGGATGAGTTCAGGGGCAGCTGAAAAAAGCAGCCTACTGCCTCTGAACATCCATTTACCAGCAGCAGTGTACATGAGGCCTAAACTGACCCTATGTTCAGAAGGTTTAGAGACCCCTGCTTTAAGGTAACAATTTCTTTAAATGTGGAACAGACAGACCGACTGGTAATAAATTAAAAGTTTTGGCAAAAAATAAATGGAAAAAAATACAGCAGTTAAAAAACAGGATTTTAACTTCCTCCGATATCCTTTTCTTGTAACTTATTAAAAAGGACACAGGGTCAGAAGAAATATTGGGACACTTGGTTATACAGCCACCTACTGAAGAATTGGACACTGGCAACAAAAAAAATTGTTGCACAGGCAGTATAAAACACTTCCAATGCCTTCATGCTTCAGTTTTGTGCAAAAGCAGTGATAGGAGTGATCATGAGACAGAGGGCTGGGGACCTGTGTTCATTACAGAACTCCAAGAAAAGTATTTTGCATCATGTCAAAAATGCTATATTCTTAATTGTTCTTTAAAAAAAGATGAGGCTTCCAACTCAAACTCTTCTCACCAAGATTATGGCAAAGGGAAAGAGGCAGGATCGCCTTGAAATTCACAGCATTCCTTTGACGCCTCCTGGTGTCTGACCTCACCAACTTGGTTCCCACACTGTCAGAGGAGCTTCGATGCTTCCTGGTTGTCTGAGTCAGTGCTGCTAGCTGCACATGCGATTGTTCTTCTGATGCACAAAAGTTGCCAATTGTCTTTTTATTTAATAAACATGTTTACTACACTTCGATCGCACCCTCTGCTGTCTGTCTGTTAGCTACCAAAGAGAAATGGCCAACTTGTGAGTGAGGGCAGACAAAGGGATGGCTCTGATTAATTTAAAGGACGGTTTTGGAAGAACTGACAGAACAAGGCTGAGGTCCCATGCAGTCAAAAGGTGGACATACATATGGAACTAAAAGGCAAGCAGTCTTTGAAATAGAATTGCTAGAGCCAAGATCTGACTCTTGATAATACTCACAGCCAACCTTTGATCCAGACCAGACTGGAGAAAATAAGAATGTGTCCCATGGAGTATTTTCTGGGATGCAATTTCCCTGCCACGCATCATGTCTAGAATGCTTTGCAAGTCCGATGGCAGACCTTGTGAAATGTGAATTTCCTACCTTTAAGTAGCGTAGGAATATTAGATTCATAATAGATTCCTACTCCTTAGTAACTGAGCTTGCAACACACAGTGTCAGTCACAGTGCTTCCCTCCCAGCTTTGCCCCACATGGGATTCACCAGATAGCACATTTGTAAATGTGTATGCACTTTGTAAAGCATAGGCATCCTCCAACTGACAATCGTATTTCAGACAGCCTCAGTGGGTGTATTACAGCCCTAGACCTTTAAAGCACTTTGTGGCTAATATACCGGTAGGTCAAGTGCCTTGAAAGCAGCAACAGCAGAGTGAAGTGCCCTAGGGTGACATTATAGCCTGGTCCTGCATCTTGATGGTGGGTTCCAGATATGTCCGCCAAAGTAGTGCCACAATCTGGATATCTGCCAAGTGTGCTCTCTTGGCTCTGCAGTGAGCAAAAAAAAAAAAAAAAAAACGTGGAGAAAATGTCTTGATAAAAATTAAAAAGATAGCAATAGCCTTTTCTTTGGAAAAAAACACACACACACACACACACACACACATTCATTCTTCAAGAACACTACCAAAAACTGAAGCATATCATGTGAGTGGTAAAGGTTAATACTGCATGTTCAACAATTTTTGCTGGTGCCAATGTCCAATTCTGTTGTACCAGGCAGCATAACAAAGTGTGACAGAATTCCTATGATGCTGTCCCTAGTAAATTAAGAAGACTGTAGGGTCAGTCCAGCCAGTAAACTTTTAGGCAACAGGTAGACTAAATGGAGAGTCAGCTCTCTGCTACATGCCTTGGATACTCAAACACTGAGATCTCTCCAAAATTCTTGTCCAGCTGTGAGTTTTGGGATTTTCTAGTACCGCATGCTATATTATAATATACCATGTATTAAAAACCCCTGGTAAGGGCTTGTGTAGATAGACGTTCATGTCATGCCTTTTCATATTTAAACATAGTGCTTTCAAGCAGAACCATAGGCAAAACTTTTTTCCTTCCCATTGCAGAGATTTCCCATCAGTTCCTGTCCCATAGGCAGCGAGAGCAAATCCCTGCAAATTGAGGGAATTCCTTGGGGACCCCCCAGTTCACCAAAAACAGTGTCCCCATTGGAAGACTTCCCTCTATTACTTTTCTGGAGACAACCCAAAATGTGGGATTTTCTTTTACTTTAATTTTCAATGACAATGGTAAACAGGACAAATAGACAGGGTGAATCTCCTTAATGTGGGCACATACAGTAATAAAAATTGGGGAACATTATAATCCTTCTGTACTCTATCCACAACTAAAATAAAAAAAGTTTAACCTTTAGTTATACTTAAAATGCAAAATTCAGCATTTGACGAAAAAAAAAAAAAAAAAGCTGCATTTGACCTTCTTTGTCTGTAACCCAAATGCATTTCAATAGACCCTGCTGCATCCAAAAGCAAGTCGAGGAATGCAAAGCATGTCAATATAGCCTTTAAGCTGACAGCTACACTACTCCAATAAAATTAGTGGGAATCAGCTAACTATCCTTTGTAGTGCGTTTTAAACATGCTTCAAATGCAGGAAAAGAACACCCATTTATACAAGCCACAGTCACAGCAGGTGTACAGACCCAGGAATTAAAGCCCTGATAATTGACAACAAATTTAGTCCCTTAGAGATGCAAGAAAAAAAAAAAAATACTGTTAGGCGGTTTATCTGTCCATCATCCACCAAAAACAGGAATATTGGTTTGGGTGGACTGAGTAGTTAACCACTTCCCACCCGGCCAATGTAGATATACGGCCGGGTGGGAGCCGTCTACTTCTGATAGGACGTTCAGGAACGTCCTTCAGAAGTAGAGGGATCGCGCGCGCGCGCGTGCCCGCGCAGCGGCGCGATCCCGATGCGGCCGTGTCACCCGGACACGGCGCATCTCGAATCGGCAGGAGGGCACGGTGATCGGCCCTCCTGATCACATGACGGCCGTGACGAATCACGGCTGTCATGTGATGTAAACAAACAGCCGGTTGCTAGGCAATCGGCCCTCCTCTCCTCACACGGAAGTCGTCGGTGAGGAGAGGAGAGCGGATCGCTGCAGCCGGCTGGTGATCAGTGAGTATGAGATGTTTTTTTACTCACTGATCACCAGTCTAGGGTCCCCCATAGTAAAACACACATGTCCCCACAGTAAGACACACATGTCCCCACAGTAAAACACACATGTCCCCAAAACACACATGTCCCCAAAACACACATGTCCCCAAAACACACATGTCCCCAAATAATAAAAAACACATGTCCCTCACATATGTCCCACTAAAATCACATGTGCCAATGATTATCTGCACACATATGTCAGTGATCACCTGCACACCCCTTTTACATGATCATTTGCGTACATATGTCCGTGATCACGCGAACCAATTATTATACACTTAACGGAATTTTTTTTACAAAAAACATGTAGCAGAATACATTTTGGCTTAAATTTATGACAAAATTTGATTTTATTGGATTTCTTTTAAAAAAGAAAGGAGAAAATATGTTTTTTTTTTCAAAATTTCCGCTATGTTTTCGCTTATATCGCAAAAAATAAAAAACGGAGTCGCGAATAAATACCACCAAACTAAAGCTCTATTTGTGCGAACAAAATGATAAAAAATTCATTTGGTTACAGCATTGCATGACCGCGCAATTGTCACTGAAAGTGCGCGAGCGCTGAAAGCTGAAAATTGGTCTGGGCAGGAAGGGTGTTTAAGTGCACAGTAAGCAAGTGGTTAATATTCATAATTCTGTGAAAGGTTTTGTGCTTTCAAGACATGTATTATTTCCGAAATTGCAGGTGCGATACACCTGATCATCACAGTAACAAGCAACAGCATACCAAAAATGGAGCATTTATTTAGATTTTGGAATACACAAGCTAGCTAGCTTACTTCATAAAATGTGCACTGGAATGTCATGAGCAAACAAAATAAAGCGTTTGGCAGTTTTATACAAAATGATTGATTATTTCCATTTGCGAACTTAATGTGTTAATGAGTGTATTTATTTGACATTACACTTGAAGCTGCACCATATCTTGATCTGAGCAAAAAATCTTTCAGCAAATATTTGCACTGGCAAACTTCAGTTTTCTTTGGTTCCCTACTTTTATTGACACAGGTAAAAGCAAAAAGGTCCTTGGAAAAAGAAAATTAATTAAAAAATTGTTCATAATAAACATAAATCTATAAATATCGCAAACATAACTGAAGGTATCCTGTAGGCAAAAGACACATAGTAAAGATCCGAGAACATGAATTTTGTTAGGCATATAGCCTTACTATACAGCACTGCTTTGGTCAAATGATGGCTTCACAAATGACTATACAAGTTGTTTAGATCAGAAATAACAGCAGAATAATGGATGAAGCAACTATTATATATTCACAGCTGATTAGCCTTTTTTACTTTAGCCAAGAAAAAAAATCATACATATATACACACAATATATTTTACACACATACAAGTTTTAAAAGTATTCAAAGATTAGTGTAGCAGTTTCTATTTGTCTAGACTCGGTTGGCAAACAGCAACATGCTAAGCAACAGAGTATATCCTAATTTGGCAATCAGACAACAGCTAAAATTGGACTGAAACTTAAGTGAAAATATCTGTATTACTTGCGCTGTTAAAAAGAACCCAAATATATTCTGAAGAAATCAAAACTGCATCCGACAACTTCCCTGACTCTTACAGATGTCCATAGCAGCAAACACAAGAGATTCCCATGGATTGGTTGTCTTGTTTTGTATCTACAATGGGAAACTGCTAGCACAAATATTCACTCGGTTCTCAAAACCATGGGGGGGGTCTCGCTGTCTTCATCTAGCCGAAGAGCATGGGTATCATCTTCCAGGTTTGTCCCACCTACAGCTCCAAGTTCATCAGAAAAGGCTGTACGGAGAAACAAAATGGATTACGTTTCAGGTATTCATATGCAGACATTGCCTATTCTTTTTCTCATGTAATGAAACAGCTTAAAAAGTTCACCTCCAAGCGCTTGCACAAACACGTACAGGATGTTGAGCAAATTTGTAATGAAGTCAAACAGCGACAGGGATAAACTATACAGTTCATGCTCATTTTAACCACACACTTTCACCGCCTGCGAGTCTGGCCTTTCAAGGTCATACTTAGAATGACAATTACTCATGCACCACTGTAGTACACAAAGTAAATTTGTATCATTTTGAAGCAGTTAAGAGATTACTTTGGCGCCATTTAATCACCACTGTTTTTTTACCTTTTGCTATAAAAGGGAAAAAGACCAAATTGTTTTTGAAAAAAAAGTTCTTAGTTTGTTTAAAATTTTGCAATACTTTCTTAATAAATTTAGGTCAAAATATATTCTGCGCCATTTCTTTGCCTAAAATAACCCAAAATCAGTGTATATTTAGTTTGCGTGAAAGTTAGAGAGTCTACAATCTATGGTATATATAATCTGAAAATTGATCAGTTGTGATGTACTGACTGCCCATCTCATTTCTTGAGGCCCTAAAATGCCAAGACAGTAAAAACACCCCCCAAATGACCCCTTTTTGAAATTATTTAGCAACAGGCACAGCAAGGTTTTTGAAGTTGTCATTTGTCACAATAATTTTTTCCACATAGTCATTTTAAGTTATTTCTCACACACCGCATGGGCATATCGCGTGATAGTTTTTCACAACCTAGATGCATAGAGGGGCTTAAAATCCAGAGAGCACCTTAAGGAGCTCCAGTGGCATAAATCGAATTTCCAATTACATTTTTGGAAGCCCTGGAGCACCAGGACATTGGAAACACCCATACATTTACCACATTTTGATGAGTAAACACCCCAAGGTATTTTTGAAGACTTCAATTTCTTGCCAAAAGGTTTTTGGAAAATGCAGTTGTATTTTTTATTTACTACACAGGATCAGTCCAGGCAGAAATGTGTTGAATAGTCAGAAAAGGGTGATAGGAGAGGGAGGAGACATTTTAGTGCTAGCTAGTTTTAGATTGGAATTCTACTTTGACCCTTTTGCTGCCAGGGTCGTACGGCATACGGAACTACAACACTGCCCCCAGGTGGACAAGTCCGTACGCCGAACGGACCCCTTTTCTCCCTCTCCTATAAGCTCATGTTCATTTCGATGACTATAAACTTATAGAATTGCTCAGCAGAGCCTGCTGAACAATTCTGCTATAACTCCAATTAGTGAATTACAACCCGCTGATCAGAGTTATTAATCCTAAATGTGACCACCAACCCCCCCCCATGCCGCCACTTCCCTGTTCCCAAGCCTCTCCACCCCCGCTGCTCCCTTTCATCTGAAACTGCTCCCCCCACTCTTTTCCCTTTCTTTACCCCCAGCCCTGAGTACCCCCCTCCTACGCAAATTGGATCCCCCGCAGCTACCATCATAAGCCAGCCACTCCTGCTGGCTTCAGATGCTGCATGGGGCTTGGGGGGGTCCAGATGTGCCCCCCCATACTGGCCCACGCACCCCTGATCCATCCATGCTGGGAGTGGCATCCCACCTCCCTTTCCTGCAGCTTCTGCTCCGGCAGTCTGACAGACTGAGGAACACAGCGGGGGGAGTGGTGCGGGTGATATGTGGGCTTGGTAAACATGTGTTTACCACCCCCCTCAGTGTAGCACCCTGGGCGCATGCAGCAATCACTAGGATAGCTCCTAAATGTCCACTGACATCTAATGCTCAGTAACAATCGCAGGTTCTATTATCAGACTGTCAGTTTATGAATGAGTGAGGAATCTCTATACAGATTCCTTATTCATTCAAGTAAAGTGATACAGAGAAGGAGGACTGGTACGCAATATTTTAAAATAGGATTTTTACGTCCTACTTGTAAAATCCTTTTCTTTGGGTAAATCATGGAACACAGAGACAGGCTAATACTCATTACCTGCTGGGTTATACTCAATCATTAGGTGAATGGACACTGGTAGGACCAAAAGGTCTTTAGACAGGAAGTGATTCCCCTATATAACCCCTTCCATACAGGAAGTACTTTCGTTTTGTAGCAAGCACTAAATCCTCAAAAAAAAGAGGGATGCATGACTTAAAAATCCTATGTTCTTTTTCATACATCATGGGACACAGAGTTAGGCTAATATTCATTACCTGCGGTGACATCCCAGAGCAATAGCCTTGAGGAGAGGGAGACACCCTGCCAAACAATAGCCAGAACTTATACGGCAGCCCGCAGTACACTGCGGCCGAAAGCTGAATCCTTGGCTGCTCGAACATCGAATTGATAACATTTTGTGAACGTATGCACTGAAGACCAGGTAGCAGCCTTACAAATCTGAGCCACAGATACCCGATAGTGAAAAGCCCAGGAGGTTCCTACACCCCTGGAGGAATGAGCGCTCACCCTAAAAGGGAGGAGCTTTACGTTTTAGACATAAAATGACCAATTGACAGACCCAATTGGCAATGGAAGCTGCCTGCCCCTTCTTGGTTCCTTTTGGTAAAACAAAAATAAAAGACAAAAAAATAAAAAAAAAAGTCTGATCCTCGGATCTCCGAAGATCTAGACAGATAAACCTTGACTGCCCAGACAATGTCCAAAGAATGCCACAACGGCCTTGTGTCCCCATTTGGTTTCTGAACCGATAACAGTTTTGGAGTAAAATCCTGTGCCCCTTTTCGAATACAGGAACCTCTAGAATCACTCATTGATACACTAGATGATGTAGTGCCTGAAGCAATAAGTTTATTTTTGGAGGATCTGCGGGAACACTGAATCTTAGAAACCTCTGAGGGGGAACTCCTCGTAACTCCAGCTTGTAACCGCAAGATATAATTGAGTTGACCCACTCATCCTGAATTGTAGTTTTCCAAATGTCTGCAAAGTGCAGCAGCCTTCCCCCCCACCTGATGGAGTGGGGGAGTCCCCTCAAAAGGAGGGGTTGGTGCTGGGTTTAGAAGAATTTTGGACCCAGGGCCTTTTCTGGCCCTGGCCTTGCAGCTTGCCCCTGGCCCTAGCGTCCTGTTGGCAGCGGAACAGCCCTGACGCTGAGACATTTGAGGAAGCAGTCCCTGGGTTTTTAAACAAGGGACGTTTGGTGCTTTTCTTCACAGGAAGTAGAGAACTCTTCCCTCCAGAAATCTTTTGGATATATTTGTCCAAGTGATCACCGAATAAACATTCCCCATGAAGCGGGAAACCTGCCAATAAACTTTTTACAAGGAAGCTCGGCTGACCAGTTCTTAAGCCATAAAAGTCTGTGCGTACAGACAAGAGAGCCAGACGAGAAACCTGCTGTATTGAATCCTTTAAAGCATCAACAGCAATACACACCGCTCGAGGAATATCTGTCTTATTTTCAGGCAGATCATCCTCCTGGTTAGGCCTATCCGGCCATTTGACCTGATCCTATACGACTAGCAAATACCAATTACTGCAACAGCTGGCTGAATAGCTGAACTGGCCAAAGAAAAAAGGAAGCCTTTAATAATAACTCCAATTTCTTGTTAACAGGGTCCTTCAAGCCCTGTGCATTATCTACCGGACAAGTTAAATTCTTGTTTAAGGAAGAGACTGCTGCATCTACGGCTGGCATGCTCCATTTTTTTATCAAACATTTCATCCATGGGAAATAAAAGGGAAAACATTTTTAGGAGGCAAAAAAGTCCTGTCAGGATGTTCCCAATCAGCAGCATACACAGCCTGTTCCAACAAGGGGTGTAGTGGGAAAGTCTGTGGGACCTGAAAAGGTCTCAGAGATCCCAAAGAGGACCAGGGGGGCTCAGTCACCTCTGAAAGAGGCAACTTAAAGGCAGAACGAACCATTTCAGTCAGAGTCAGGATCAAAAGCCTCTGCGACAGAGGCAGACATCGACTGGATATATCTTCTTGTCCAGATTGTTCAGAAGCAGCCGGGGGCACTCCACCGAATCCTTTCAGCTCTTTGCCATCCTCAACCCATTCCTGCTCCAGACTAGGAGACTCCGGGGAGGGGGATCTGTCACGCTTCCTGCCACCCTGCGGGATTGAGGCAATCATGCCGGGCAATCCTGTGCTCTAACCCAGCTAGGCTAAGGACAGTTCATCCTTAGTGATAAAGGGTGAAGCAGCAGCGTCAACTGTAGGCACAATACCAGATAGGCGCAGCAGCTCAGATTGCCCGGGAACCTCTGGTCTTTCAGGGGATACGACTAGGTTCATCAGGAACTACTGATGAACTACTTCCCTATGGTGTTAGTCCCACTCCTCTTTTTGGAAGACATTCAATGCCACAAAAAACAGAGTACTTGGGTGTAGTTAAAACTCCTCAGAAGGGAGACCCTTTAAAAGGGCTCACCAAGCCCCTATGCAACAATCCTGTCAAGCACCTTTAGCCTGCCAAGCAACACCTGGTGACTCACGTGACCCGGGTAAGGAAAAATTAACCACTGCAAGTGTCTGTTGAGAGCCTGCTCTGTGTCCCATAGCTGCCTTCTCGAAGCACCAAATGGCCTGCACAGCTTAAATAAGCTGGGTGTGCACCGGAAAAATTCTATGCGTGTGTGCGCACACATGTGCGCCATCCTGGCGAGCGGGCGTGACTGTATTCGCATACAGCGCGAATCTTCATACGCCCAGATAATAGGCTAGGGCGCATGTGCTGAGCCCAGCGGCGCTCTTGTGAATGCACGCGCGCCATGGCGAACTAAGGGGAAATGGCGCTCAGTCGTGCACCAAACAGGGAAAAAACAGCCAGACAAGCAAAAAAAGGTACACTCTGCAAACACCCACAGCTAGCCCAGAACTCCCCGTATGGTCACTGCACACAGGTGTCCAGTCTTTAGCTAGCTTGACCGATTGTTACAATCACTGGGACACCCCACAATAATAAAATAAAGAGTTTCACTTACTCGTCCAGGTGCAGGGCCACTTAGAAGCTGAGGGCCCAATCGTCACACTTCACTGCGGGTTCCTGTCACTTGGAACTTCAAGGACTGGGTACCCTTTCATGTTTAGGGTCCACTCCCTTGGACCTGTACAGCACCCTGCAGGAAAATGCCTTAGCGCTGTAGTGTCCAGGATTTTTACTCAAAACCTTGCAGGATCTCGAGTCTTCTTTCGAAGCTCGGGTACCATTTATCCAAGTATAAAAGCCTGTGTCAAATGGATCCGATCGGTCAATTCCTTGATTCATTTTTGGAACCGTTTGTTGGACTAGAGACCTGGAGCTCAAACAAACCGTGCCATTCACCTTGCAGACACTGGTAAAAAACTAAAGTACTTCCTGTATGGGAGGGGTTATATAGGGGATAATTTCCTGTCTAAAGACCTTCGGTCTACCAGCATCCAGTGTCCATTCACCTAATGGAGTATAACACAGCAGATAATGAATTAGCCTGACTCTGCGTCCCATGATGTATGAAAAAGAAATTTTTGTTTTTGACATGACTAAGCAAAATGGCCAATATACAAAATTGCAGCTTTTACAACAGTCGTGTAAAATTATGTCTTACCATGATTTGTTGGTGATGTAGAATATGTATCTTTTGTTGCTGCACCACTGTAGTTCTTGGATACTAATGGTCTTTCATGTGATGCCGGCTCTAGAATTTCATTGCCTGGCTCCATACTGCCATCCAACCTGAGCAAAATGCAAACATAATTAACAATCACTTCTTATTAAAAAGGATGAGTGCAAATAAATTGTCCAATATAGAGCTTTCCAAGGATTAGTACAAAGGTTATCTTTTCTGTTAAAATTATTTACACGTTTCAAAAAAGGAGGAATCCACGTCCCTTTATAACCTACTTTTTTAAATAGTAATTTTTTTTTTTTTTTTTGTCAAGTGATGTGAAAAGAAAAAAAAAAAGAAAAATAAAACAGTTGAACCTACAATATAACAATAACAATCCAATTATCTAAACCCGAGAACAAAAATGTAATGGTACTGCAGCTTATCAGTCCTTAGATGTGGTGTCCGCACTCATCTTTCCCCCCCACCTGGTGATCCTGCCAGTATCACACCACCTGCCCTATGAAGCCAATGTCCACTTACCCTACACTATGTATGAAGAAACACATGTATGAAGAATAGAAGTGTGCTAGAGCTACAGAACCTCTCTCCTCCAGAATATAAGGAAAAAGAGTTCTATATTCCACAGAGATAACAATAAGACCGAGTGTAGTGCACAGGTCAGCAGTGGGTTTCCTTTAGGATCATCAGGTAATTTTTGCACCTAACAGATCAGAATATATCATCATTGAAAGCATTTTGTTAAAAGACGAATGTCTAGTACACACGATCAGAAAATAAGATGGCAAAAATTGCTTTTGGATCGATTGTACGATAATCTGATCGTTCGTACACAGCTTTCGAGAGACTATCACGACAGTTCAGCCAACATCTGAAGTGACAAGCACGAAAATTCCTCTTGTTTGATACCAGATCATACGATTTTCGTTTGAAAAACAAAAACAAAAAAACACAAAACACAGAAGATCAAGACCACACATTCTCAGAAACAAAAGAATACATTACAAAAACTTCCCAAGTTTTATTCTGTTGGACGAGAATTTTGGTAACTTTAATAACCTCTTCATTTTCAATATGAGACTAGCAAGCAAAAAAAATAAATAAAAAAAACGGACGATCAAAGGAGAGCACATAAGAATGGTTCACAGCAGTGTTTACATACCCGTTAAGCTAAAATAACATAAAAGCATTACATGGCACAGACTATTACACTTCTATTAGTTGTAAATTTGGAATCTACTGCTTCGCCCAACACATTTTCTTACGACAGTAGATTTTCCAAAGTCACAAACGTCACTCCCCAGTGACTAATAAGGGGTCTGACAAGTATCAGACAAGCACATGGCAAAAATAATGCCAATAAATCACAAAACAGTCAAAAAAATGGCAAAGTTTTAGAATGTAAACTATTTTCTTGTCCCGTCCCAATTTCTTGCCTACTAGATCCCTTACCATTACACAATTTTCATAAAAAGTGTCCTTTTCTTACGCAAGGAAACAATTCATCAAACAATAGTGCTGTGCTCCTAGCCTCAAGTCCTCAATGCTCAAACAAATAACACGTGACAATTAGCTTAGTTCAATAAAAATTAGCAATGTGATACACTGTGTATTAAATGTATCCCCCACTGTGAATTTTTTTTTCATCATAAAATAAAAAAAATAAAAAAAATAAAAAATGCAGACCATTGATAATAAAGACAGGTAAAAATCAATTAAAATATATGGATGTACTCATCAATTTAAATATGTGAAAGAAATATCAAGAAATATCAGTGACCAAGGTGAAAATGACGAATTACCAGACGTTCTAAAAAGGTGTCCATATTCTACCAAGTGTCCATCACCATAAAATATAATTTCAATTACCACTTCATAAGACAGCCGCCACCGGATTAGTCCTCCACCAGCACCCGTGTGCTCAAAAAATGGAAGCCTGCCCTCACAAATGCACCTTTTGTATTATAGGAGGTCAAACACATCCTTTGTGGGTTATATCAGCTCTCAGCTTTTGTAACACTTTAACATTCAGGTTATGCCTTAAACTCTGCTCTCCACTTCCAGCACAGACCATATACCTATCATTTTTTTTTTTTTTTTTTTTTAAAAGCCAGTGGCGTGTGAAACACACCCAAAAACTCCACCCGGTGCCAAAAAAAGTGCACACACATAAAGAGTGAAACACAAAACGTGCAACGGGTGTCTCAGTTGTCCTCCCTAGGGATGGACCTTTACCCTGATCCCCCGGGGCGTTAGGCTCCAGACGGGGACTGAGGTACTTTACACTTGGTCCATCTGGCCGAAACCAGACGGACCCCTTTCTCTGGAGGGTCTGCCGAAACAGACCCACCCAAGTACTTGGTGGGGCTCTCCCGAAGAGAGACCCCATGAGAGAAGGCGAACTAAGCCAAAAGGCCATGTCCACCTCCCCCCAAGACTTTCAGGGTTGGCCCGAGGACCGAACACCCTACTCATCACACTGTGCAAAACGTGACAACACCAAACAAAAATATACATAAAAGTGACAAACAAGGGGTAAATAAAAAGAGAGTGGGGAGAAGGAAGATGGGAGAGTGAGTGGAAAGTGACCATTGTGCAATACAATGGCCGGCCCTCCGGCCAGGAATAAAAAATTTCCCCTGGTCCTAGCCAAAAGGCTCGGCCCTAGAGGCAGGTGTGAAAAACGTGTGTAGTGGTGAAAGTGACCATGGTGCCATAAATCAAAGTGGTTTCCCACAGTGAATGTACGACACCCCTGAACTGCCACTTCAGGGGCACAATCACCACTGGCTTTCCAACGTGCAACCCTGACCCATAGCCAAGACCACAACAGCCCCCACTCCAGCCAGGAAGGAAAAGAGATCTGGAAGCCCGATGCGTGCCCCAAATTCTAAAGGGTCGCATCACCACTCCATCACTCCCTCCTAATTACAACCTGGAGAGTACTAGCCGCACCCCTCCCAGTACTGAAGAGGAGCTAGCGTTCCTTCCCAAGAAGACTGACCGGAGCTAGAGCTGCCACAATCCAGGCCAAAAGGCCAGGGACTCGGCCCTTCAGCGCCAACCAGTGGTTCTCCATTCCATCAGAAGGCTTCCCTTTCGGCTACGAACCGCTCCAGGTCACCTTTACGCCAGCAGGCTTTTGCATAGCAACCGCCAATCCTGCTCCACCTCGCCGTAGAGCAGGGACGGAAGCAAGCGCCACCTCCTGGCAACTGATAAGAACAGATACTACACTTGATCTTAGCCAAAAGGCCGAGAAGCGATCGGCCTATACCTATCATTGGTTGAAGCTTGTCACATGTGTTTCAACAGCCCTGGCACAAACTGCAGGTAACCGTTTAGATTGGCAGTATACAGAAGTTACATAACGCTTATGGATAGCTTGGCTGAGAGGATTTATTTACCTTTCCTACATAAAACCTGCACTGAGAGAACACCATGGGCTTCATGCTGGACACCTTTTGAAAAGGCTCATTGCTGACAGTATCCAGCTTTAATAATTTTTGGAACAAGTACGCATATCAGTCAGTAATCAGAATACAGATCTGCATAATTTAATTACACCAGAACAAGCAAGCAGCAAGGGAAGTCAAATTGACCTCCTGACCTAAAGTTCTGGGTCACCATCACTAAGAGGTATGCATTTAACCTCACTGCCAGTTTCTTTTAACTGAAACGTTAAACCTCCATTTCTCCTTTGATTTTACATACCCTGGTCACAATCACATAGTGCAAAGCAACAGATTTAAATAAAGGCCACCCACTTTTGCTACATATAATCACCTTCCCTTCGAAACTATTCTCATTAATTGGTCTGTGCAAAAAATAAGAGGCAGGCCAGGCCAGGAAGTAGCCTGTATACAATAGTTTGTAGGTGGGTAGGGCCTACTATAAACTTCTGGGGGCAGTTCAATAAACTACAGGTTACTTTACCCTTTCCCTGACCAGAGATCATAGATAATTATACGCCTAAGCTAATATATTTTTATTATAGGTTGACAAATGCACATAGATGGAAAGATAGTTTTACATTTTTTAATGAATTTTTTTTTTTAATTGAAAAAAAAAAACAATTTTATTGAAAATTATATGCACGGTACATAAATCTGTGTAAGCCATCATTGCCAAAACAGTAGCATATACGTAAACACATTGAAATGTCTCTGTGTGACATAAGGCGAAATACCCATCTGGGGTGGACCCAGTACTCAATAGAAAAAAGGAGAAACATATCAAGCACACGTTTCACCATCTGCTAACCATCTGCTCCAGACCTTCTCATACTTAAGTGGGCACCCTCTAAGTTCATAGATCAGCTTCTTATATGGAAGAGTATTGTTAATCTCCTTTTTCTAGCATTGGATTGTAGGAGGTAAGGCCTGCATCCAATTGCGAGCCACTACTTTTCTCGCCATGAATAGCGTCTCATGTAGAAAGGTACGGAGGGGTTTGTCGGCGTCCAAGTCCGGCAGCAGGCACATCTTTGGGTCTAGGGTAGCAGGACAGCCCATCTGGTCGTGGAGGAAACGAACCACCTGTATCCAATACGCTTGTATAATTGGACAGGACCATATGAGGTGGTAGAGGGAGCCTGGGGTGTGGTCACATAAGCAACACCCTGGATTGTATGCGGGTTTGTAGCGCGCTATCCTCTGAGGAGTCAGATACGTCCGATGTATAATGTACAACTGAGTGAGTCGGTCTGATAGTTTGGGAGAAACTCTTTTCACATCCTCCAAGATGTCATCCCACTCCTCATTCTCAATTACTCCAACATCCACCTCCCATCTGGTCTTGGCAGTGTGGGCCAAAGTTGTGGTACTAGGGATACGGATGGCGGAGTATAGCGTAGAAATGAGTTTGGCTGATTCTGTGCCTGTGATTGTGTCTACAATAGAGGGGACTGCCAGGGATGGGTTAGAGTCAGTAAACTGAGTCTGTATAGCATGACGGAGTTGTAGATACCTGAAGAAAAGGCAATTGGGTTGGGAGAATTCGTCTTTCAGCGCTTGGAATGTTTTAAGTCCCGTAGTGGTCATGATCTGGTGTATGTACAGGATCCCATGGCGTATCCACGCCACCGGGATTTTTTAATGAATTTAAAATATTTTTAATACTGTAATTGTATCCGACAGGTACAGTATTAAACAGGGTAAAACTACTACAGTGTTATCTGCAGGCCTATTTTTTCAACTCCAGCCTGCATGCGAATGCTACATCATACGCCAACAGTGTTCAGGAATCACTCTGATTCTGGTTCCTGATACCAAGTACAGCTCAGAGCTGTTAAATGCAGCTGGAATTGGGAGCCACCAGCTGCACAAATCGTTAGCGGTTTACTCTGGAAAGGGGGACAATCAATAATGCAGCATGAGATAATAAGGTGGAAATTGTTAATTACAGATTGCTAGCTGAAAGAGGTTAATAGCAACAATTAAGTGTTCACAGCTTTAGAATATTCTATTTTGTAAGACTTTCTTACCTGTGTTGTTTCATTAGAGTGCACTCGCCGCCCTCCTGTGGGTCCAGATTATAAATGTAAAGGTAACCATCTGCTGCAGCAACAAGTAAACGAGGAATCTTTTGAATCCTAAATGTGAACATTTTAATATATGTTAACAAAATCGAAATAAATTAGTGTCATCTCCCATGGCCCCCACAGGGAAAACATCTAGGGATTTGGACAAAAATTAAGTGTTTCACAGCTTCTACCACCTGATTATTGTTAAAGTCACAAGCCATAAAATGATTTCTGTATAGCACTGCCTTTAATGCAGTGCAAGAAAGCATACATAACAAATACGAACACAGAATAGAAAACCTGCAGGAGGAGCTTTTTTGGTCTAAGCAACTTAGCTGGGGTCATCTCATGTGAGTTCTACCAGCCATTTTTTGCTAGAAAAAGCCTGCATATCTAAAGGGATACTGAAATGCCTTACTTGGTGTAAAGTCACAGCTGCAAGACTACCAGATGCTTAGAAAGGTAGATCTAAACAGATATCGTTAAGCACAGATCTCAAAAGATAGAAAATAGTAGAAATTTAATGTTAGCAAACTTGCTCCATTTAAAAAGTTTAAATGATCAGGTTTCTTCTCTAAATTAAAATGGCAACAGCTGCAACCTGTAATAGAAAAGGATGAATACTCTGCAATGGGCATTCACTACAGGACTGTAACCAAGGCACCCAGCGGGGTACACACTATCCAATACACCCGATAGTGTTGGATAGCAGCAGTGCTACTAGCTTTTTAGAAGACATAAGAATCGACCTGCCTCTTGCTTGCTGGAGAGGCAAGTATTCCTCCTCTATTAGGAGGTTGCAGCTGCTGGCATTTGTTTAGAGAAGAAATTGAGTCACTTTAAAAATAATTTCTAGCCAAAACTGTGTCCCTACTGGTGAAATGAACCCTTTACATTTGTGAAGTTTGTCTGGAGAAAAGTACGAGGAAACCTCTACAGCAGATTTCCTTACTACAGAGTCAATGTTTACATTTTGCATAAGGACTAATAGGAGTTCAGCCATACACATCTTTCTGCAGCCTAATGATATTAATGATGAAAGAAATTTCAAAGCCTAACTGTAGACATATTTTTCAAATTGAACAAGAATTAGAGAGAATAAGATTTCCAGTTGTAAAGATTTTCCAATACTTCCTGATCATGTGATCCCGATCTGAACCCACCAGAGCAATCACGCCAGGAAGTTGTCACTGCATGCTGCCAGCAGTGTTAATTTTGTCAACTAAAACAATTTAGATGACAAAAAGACAACTAAAACTAAAATGTAATTTTAGTCAAAAGACTAAGACTAAAACTAAATTGAAATTTGACGTCAAAATTAACACTGGTCTGTAGTGCATGTTCATACCTCAATACCATAATTAATAACATATTAGATTTTTCACTCCAGCAGTATATAATGAGTTTGAAAATTGTAGAGAAATGCTTAACTAATGCATTACAATTTAAATACACCCATTAGATTTTAGTTGACTAAAATGTCCTGGAGATTTAGTCAACTAAATAGGACTAAAACTAAAAATAAATTGCAGAAGACTAAAAATGTGACTAAAACTAAAATGTAATTTTAGTCCCAAGACTAAAAATCGAAATTTGCTGCCAAAATTAACACTGGCTACCAGTCATAACTGCAGGTAGCTGCAGGGCAGGGAATGCCTGGCCGTCACTTATGGACTTGAGGTGTGCAGCGACAGCTTCCTGGCGGGCTAGAGTAGGTGGATTCAGACACACATCTGAGCTCACTCCTGCTCGTCACTAGAAAAAAAAAGAAAAAGCTCATAATTGTCACCTACAGAAAGGCAACTGCAGAAATAAAAACAATGTCTTAAAGTGTTACTAAACCCACAACAGTAAAATCAGTCAGAATATGCAGCATAACATGCTTGTTATACTCACTGTGGAACTTAAGGGGTTAATCCTCTGCATTGTGTAAAAAGGCTTTTTTATCCTGTATGCATAGATCCTCCCCCTCCTGCACTGTCCACCTGGGGAAAGTCAACTAACACAGGCAAGGTAGCCAGCCTGCACATGCTCACTGTTCTCAGAGCTAGCCAGGTCACATGATATTGGCATCACACATGTGGACATGTATACAAGCTGCAGTGGAAATCTCCTCCTACCTGAACTCTCAGCACTGGAGAAACTGTGCAGTTTTTATCACTGACCAGACAAAAAGGTACAGATACAGATCAGACAAAAAGGTATATAGTGGCAATATTTGAATGTAAAAAGAAGATTTATAAGCTGCGGGCACTGTGGGGGGAAGATGAACTATTTTCATATTACTGGGTTTAGTAACACTAAGTTTAAATCCTTTTTCACTGTACTATGCATCACCACAACTCCCTAAAAAAAGAGATTTCCTATAACTTTCTTTACGGGAAATGGAGAATTCACCTCTATATGGACAAAAGATGACAACATAAACCTGACAGATGTTTTAAACTTCACCTGCTCATTTCAAAACTAAAAAAAACATTTTGGCTTCATTTAGGTTTTAAAAAAAAAAAAAAAAAAAGAGAAAGGGACAGGAAACATGTACAGTATATTTTCTCTGTATCTAAAAGGGTTAGGTACTAGACAAAAAACTTTTAACTGAATGTCCTAATGGTCGTTACAGTTGCAATTCATAAAATTCCTTAAAGCCTTACATTTAAATAAGAATCTAACACTTCCATCTTCCTACACAAAATGTTTTTACAAACTTACCCTCTACTTGCATGAAAACCTTCAAACAATGCTCACATGACTACCACCCTCCTCCCGTTTTTTAATCTAGGGGCAGCCTGTGGGTAGAGTACAGCAACACACATGCCACACAGCAATGACATGTATGCACTGCCAGTGTTGGCAGGCTGGTTGATGACTACACTTTCTGTAGCCCATAGGATTACAGGTGGGGAAGTCATGACGGTCTGTGCTGACTTCTGGGTTGAGTGAATCTGGGCATCATTCAACCTGGAAGTGTGACAGCAGCTACCAGATTAAGCGAGAATCCATCCTGGGGAGGTTGGGATTGCAGTAAATTCTGCATTTTGTTTTTATTTTTACAGCAATTGAGCCAACTAATTTTTAAAGCCTAAAGTTAGGCATTTCACAATTAACAAAATTATTTTTCACAGGAGGTAGTGGGAAAAAAAAAAAGATCTGAAATTACATTGCTAATGCACAGATGTTTTTGTGACCACAAAAAGGCAAACGAACAGTTGCAAAAGCTCTTCCTTGGTTAAACATTTCAGTTACTTGAGAGGGCAAGTAACTGGTAGAAGCCATGATAACTTTTCCAAAATAACCCGTCCAGGTGGTTGGCTCCTCGACAGGCCTAAAAAAAACAAAAAACAAAAACAAAAGATAAATAAAAAAAACAAACAATTATATATGTATACACACACACACACCACACACACACACACACACACACACACACACACACACATTTCTTTTCAATTCTAGACTCTGTTTTATAGTACATCGGGGTGATTCTGCCAATACTCCCCCTTGGTTCATGTTTCATACTGATCACCCCAAGCACAGAGGCAGATCTGTGCCAGTGTGTTCAGTCTGCATTCCTGGAATCAATGCTGGGAGTTAAAAGGCACTATGCTGACTAACAGTGTCAGTTGCATGCAAAGGTGTACCCTCTCCTTGTTCATACAGAGCTGAACTTTTTTGTAGTACTTTACAAGAAACACCATCATTACAAGAGGTTCAATACAAAGGCAGGAGGTGCTTATATTCAAACTAGAGACAGATCACTAGGGTGATATCAAAATCAGAATACCTCCTTTACACTTGGTAACATCTGTGCTCATGAGTCCATCATAAGAAAATCACTAAACAAAAGTGGTGTTCATGGGCTCTTGTCAATGAGAAAAATACTCCCCCCCCCCCCCCCCCCAAAATAATGTTGCCCATCAGAAGTTTGCCTACGACCACCTGAATTTTTGAGGCTACGTAAACAAATGTTTTAGGCCTGATGAAACCGTTACATTTTCTGGTAAATATAGAAGATATGCATACTAAACTTAGAAACCTCATCCAATGGTGCAATGATGTGGGGCAGCTTTACATCCTTAAGATCTGCAGGGTTTGCAGTCACTGGGGGAATGAATAGTTGTATCAAGAAATATTACAGCAGTGTGCCCGATCTAAAAACACAGCAAAATGATTGACAACCGCAGCAGATCACACACCCAGTGTGCTTGGAATGTGGGCCAGAAAATGTGCACAAGCAGGTTTTCCGAGCCGCGTTCCGGGGTGAACTGGCACTGGGGCGGCACAGTGGTGTAGTGGGACACGCTGCTCATTCTCAGAAGAGGCAGAATGGCAATCTGCCTATGTAAACAAGGCAGAACGCCGTTCTGCAAGAGGGGAAGATGGAGATCTTAAACATGGATCCCCGTCTTCTTCAAGTCAAAGCACCCCCCACACAGTCAGAAAGCATTCCCTTGGAGCACATATAACCCTTTGATTGCCCCTGATGTTAACCCCTTCCCTGCCAGTGTCATTAGTACAGTGATCATGCATTTTTTTTTTAATTAGCACTGACCACTATATTAGTGTCACTGGTCCCCAAAATGTGTCACTTCATGTTAGATTTGTCCGTCGCAATATATATATTGGCATATATATATATATATATATATATATATATATATATATATATATATATATATATATATATATATATATATATATATATATATACACATATACACATATACATACACACACACACATATACATACATACAAACATACATATATATATATATAACTTTTTCGCAAAACCAATATACGCTTATTGGGATTTTTTTTTTTTACCACACATATTGGCCTAAATTGATGAAGAAATTAGATTTTTTTTCACGATATATTTTATATACACACACACACACATATAACACACACAATATATATATATATATATATATATATATATATATATATATATATATATATATATATATATATATATATATATATATATATACACACACACACACACGTTACCATTCTACTATAGTAGATAAGTACTATAAGGGGGATCCCAAAAAAAATACCCCAAAAATTGTGGTCAGAGAGCGATTAACAGACTCCACGTAATGGCATCCGGCAGTAAGTAACCAAATATAAAGAAAATTATATGGGAAAAAAAAAGGGAGTAGAAAACAAAAAGGAAAAAGGAATCATGGAAAAGTAAGCCCCACGATGGGGGGATCCAAGGCCAGCACCGGCAGGCTCGTTAGAATTTCCTATAGGTCTAAAAAGCGGGAAGGCGGGCTCATTGCTGGAAACTGGTCCAGCCGGGGTTGCCAAATCTTACGGAATTTATCCCTAGTATCTGCGAGCATCGCCGCAAGCTTCTCGTTTGCCAACGTACCATGCACCCGTTCCTTCACCTCCTCAATGGTTTGTTAAAGTGGGGTGCCCCCTAGAAAATTTTTTTTTTTAAAAAGTCAGCAGCTACAAACTTTTAATAAATCGGACACTTATCTGTCCCAGGGTCCAGTGATGCGGGGGAAGCCCCCCTCGTTCCCCACTCCACTTGCGGCGCTGGCATTCTTACTGTGGGCACCCGGCTGTGGCTTCGCAGCCGGGCACCCACTGCGCATGCGTGAGCGGCACCGCTCGCCGTGATACGCCGCGCAGTCATCTGGGACACCTGACAGGTCCCAGATGACAGTGTGGCGTAGAGGGGAAGTGATGTCAGTGCCCAGGCACTGAAGGAGGCAGACTACGAGGGACCCCCCTAGCAACAGGCATTTAGGTGGCGAGTTCCCCAATTTATTTTTAAGCTATTTTTTTTTTTATAATAATGCACCATAATTGGAACGCCGAAAAACCCTGCATGCTTCTGTTTGCATAACACTGCCCGATTCAACCTTGGCCTCGTAGATCCCAAGACCAATTTAAGAATGTGGCGTAGTAAAGAACGCAAGACACGTGGGGGGGGGGGGGATTGAAACCGGTAAGACTCGAAAAAGCATACATAAGTTTCAGGAGAATGGATGCAGTCCATCCAAGAAATGATGGACTTATCCCAAGATTCCAATAAACGGTTGATTGAGGGAGGGATAATTAGCCATATATAGTGAACAGTGGGTCGATGTTAAATGAATCCCCAAATAGGGAAGAGAAGGTGACCCATGAAATGAAACGCTTGATGCTAAAGAACGTTGAACCGAGTCCGACAATGAAACATTTAAGGCACAGGATTTAGTCTGATTAACTTGAAGTCCCGACAAGGAGGCAAAACCGTCCAGAAGTAGGAGTAAATTAGTAAGACTGGTATGAGGTGAGGTGACATGGACTAAAACGTCATCGGCAAACAGCGCCAGTTTATGATGCACTCCAGCCAATTCCCCCCCTAGAATATAAGGATTCAAGTGGATGTGTTCCGCCAGAGGTTCGAGGGCTATAATAAAAGCGAAGCGGAGGCAACGGGCAGCCTAGACACGTGCCACGTGAGATGGGAAATTTTTGAGCATTTGTACCCCATATATTTGATAGATGCCGTCTGGTGGGAATACAACACATCGACCCAACGTAGAAAAGGATCACCCAGGCCTCTATAGCGAAGGACTCCTCTTAGATACGCCAGGACAAAAGTATCAAACGCCTTCCAAATCTCCAAGGACAATAGCATGAGGGGTATAGTTTAAGAGCCGGTTCACACCTAGGCAGCACGACTTAGAGCGCGACTGCCTGAGGCGAAAGGCATCCGGCTTCAGCGGCGGCTTGAAAATGACTTCTGTATAGAAGTCAATGCAAGTCACCCCCAAAGAAGTACAAGAACCTTTTTCTAAGTCGGAGTGACTTGTGTCGCTCCTATTAGAACGGTTCTATACTACAGAACGGGACGCGACTTGTCAGTCGGCTAAGTCGCCTGACGATTCGCCCCGGTGTGAACCGGGTCTTACAGTGAGCCAGAATGAGTGTACGGTGTATATCATCAGTGGCCTGTCGCAAAGGGACAAAACATGTTTGATCTTTCAAAACCAGGTGATGCAAAATCTTATTTAAGCGACTAGCAAGCACCTTGGTCAGGAGTTTCACGTCAATGTTGATGAGAGATTGGGTGAAAATTTGCCCATGACTGCGTATCTTTCTCAGGTTTTGGAAGCATCACTATTGAGGCCAGTAACATATCCATGGAAAGGTGTTCATCTTTTTTCAGACTATTAAACATGGTTGCAAGATGAGGGACTACTATATCAGGTAATTTCTTGTAGAATAAAGCTGTAAATCCATCCGGCCCAGGGCGCCTAGTGCTGTCGTAGAGAAGCTAGAGCCGAATTCTGTAGGAGAGCTTAAATCTCAGCATTAGAGGCAGTAGCCCGACAAATAGAGCTTCGCTAGAAGAAAATGAAATTCATCCAAGATCTTAACTGGATTAGATGTTCGGACCTGAAACCTCATTTTAAGTGACAAAATTCAAAGGATTTAAGCTTATTAGCCAATAACTAATCTATATTTTTATTGGGTATGTTTTATAGCAGAAAGTAAAAAATATAGTTTTTTTCCCCCAAATTGTCTGTTTGTTTCCAGCGCAAAAAACAAAACAAAAAAAAAATACATAATTTACTCTAACCTTTCTGCTCGGTCAGAGTCCTTCATGATCACAAACTGGACACGACAGGGTTGCCCCATGTCACCTCTCCTCTTCCACTGTCACTAAAACCTTTACACCATATGACTGAACTCAGACGTTACGGGAATAATGGTTGGCGATACCCAGCAGAAAGTATTGGCATACGCAGAGGACATGCTGTTTTCTCTCACAAATCCTTCAATCTCTCTACCCAACCTTCTCCACGAATTTGAGAGATATGGGGCCCTCTCAAATTTGAAGATCGATTTCACCAAGTCAGAAGCAATGGGAGTAGGCGTACCGAACCCCCATCTTTCGCAACTCCAGCGAGTTTTAAATTAAAATGGACAACATAGGTGCTGAAATATCTAAGGACAATTATCCCCTCTAAACCATGACAAATATTTGACCTAAATTTCCCACCACTCCTGAAAAACGTTAGGGCCCTACTAAACAAATGGCATTCAAGGTTTGGCAGATGCAACATCCTTAAGATGAGTATTCTTGGGGCGTGACCGGAAGCCGACCTGGAAGGAAGCAAAGCCTAAGAGCTCCTCTCCAGCCCGCTGCTAACAGGCAAAAATCAGGGGAAAAACTAGCCAGCACATGGGAGGATCGCGTACCACCCGATCCTCCTCAGCCCGGGGATCATCCCAGCCACCGCCGAGTTCCGCGGCATCGTTTAAGGACTACTTTAAGCCGACACCAGCCCCGGACGGGAGCACCAAGATGGCGCCGGCCGCGCACAACACGAGGCAGCAGGCCTCAACCCCGCCGCCGCAGCATAGCGATGGGACGCCGCCACCCCCGCTGACACAGCCGGAGGGCACATCCACCGCAAGCCAGCCCATGAGCCCCTCCAGGCTCCAACGCCCGGTGAGTGCAGAGCAACATGCCCCAGGGGAACTAGACCACCCAGAGGGGGACGAGGCCGAAACGCAGCCGCAGCCAGAGTACACACAGTGTACAGAGGCCTTCCCGCAGCTGCTGAGGACGGCACCAGACCCGGACCTCCACAGTACCGACAGCCTCTCCCCCACTCCAACAGACCCCTCAACAGACTTCCCTCCCCTCCCAGGCCCTGCTCACCCACGGGAAGAACCACAATTACCCGCAGCAGATGGGCAGCAGGCCGCATGGCAGCCTCCATGCTCCCCAAGAGACCAGAGGCCCGAACGCTCCAGGGACCACAGTACCAGCAGGGCCCCGCATGCAGCTCCCTTGCTATGTCCTCAGACAAACCAGGGGGGGACGCAACAACTGGGCTATAGTCCCCAGGCCCCCATCTCAAGTTCTCCCCATGCTACGCCCTGGACTGAACCATGGGAACCCCATTCACCATGGGACACCCCACATATGCAAGACACCCCAACAATGGGAAGAGCACCCTCCCCACCGCACTTTCAACCACCCCCTGCTCAAAATGGAGGACCCTACCCACCGTGGCAAGCCTATTTACAAGCCATACCAACCAAAGAAGATTTTAAACAGCTCATAGCTGACGTCAAAGCCACCTGTCGTTCCGAAATTCAAACACTCCATGCAGGCCTCAAACACCTATCAGACAGGGTGGAGATGGCAGAGGAGGAAATTCATGAGACCAAGCTGGCCATACATAAAACACAACTACAAGGCGCAGACCACCACATTATGCTCCGCGACATGCAGCGCCACCTCGAGGACCTCGATAATCGGGGACAGAGAAACAACATACGAGTACGAGGCCTCCCTGAACCAGAGGGCACCGAAGACCTGCAAACCTCACTGCAAACCCTATTTAACGAAATGATTGGAGAAGACCCAGAAAAACACATAGAAATGGACAGAGCACACCGAGCCCTTCGCCCCAAAGGAGCCACATCGAAGCCCCGAGATGTAATATGCAGGGTCCACTCATACCCACTTAAAGAAGACATCATGCGTAAAGTTCGCACCATACGCGACCTGCAATTTGACAACTCTCCGGTGCAGATCTACCCAGACCTGTCATGGATCACCCTCCAAAAAAGGAGGCTACTACAACCCCTTCTACGTACACTCCAAGACAAGAAAATTGTTTACAGATGAGGGTTCCCCTTTAGCCTAACCGCCAAACACCTGGGAAAGACGGCAATACTTCGCTATCCAGAGGACCTGGAAACCTTCTGCGACACACTAGAGATCCCTATCCCTCAACTCCCTGAATGGGACCTAGTGGCGAACACCCCCCCCCCGCCAGCTGTGTGGCAGAAAGCACCCTCAACTAAACGATCAAGAGGCCCGGATCAGGACCGCCGATCTCAAAAGAAGTGAAACAGGAGGACTTTTTTCCCCTAAAGGACACCTCATATCGCCACCAGCGACACTCCACCGAGACTTCCCCACAATGACCTTACACCCCTGAATGCCAACAAACCGAAAAAGTAGCGCTCCATGGGCTACCTTGGGCCGAGAAGCCGGACAGGTCGTCCCCCGAGTTACAAACCCCCTTGTGGTTTACCACCTAGGAGTTCCCCTTTTTGTTTTTCTTTTTGGAACCCTACTCCCCCCCCCCTTTTTTTTTTTTTTTTTTTTGTACCTCCCCGACCCGAACTTTCCGGATATCTTAGTCGGGGAGTTCTACGCCCCTACGGTCACTTGCTTGTAATGTTTGAAGTTTTAACCTGTTTTGACCTCGCTCTAAACCTCTACTTTCTTCCTAGACACCCCTCCCCCACCCACCTACAGATCTTCCTTCCTCGAGGGATCCCACAGACGCCAAACCTCCTCCCGCGGATGCCACACTCCCAGAGGGAAACCTACCGTCGACCAGACCAGATAAGTAGCATAGACACCAACCCTCACTATACACCATGGCCAAGGTAATCACACTTAATGTACACGGCTTAAACTCCAACAAAAAAAGACACTTGGCGCTCCGAGAGTTTAGACAGTCTGGGGCAGACATTATTATGGTACAGGAAACGCACTTTCGTAAGGGGGACTCCTTCACATTTGCATCCAGGTATTATCCCCACGCATACCAGGCATATAACCCAGGGAAAAAAGCGGGAGTTGCTATACTGCTAAAAAAAGGCTCCCCCTTCTCCTGCACGAGCACGTATTTGGACCCACTAGGCCACTACGTCATCATACAAGGCAAATGGCAATCCCAGGCGATAACCCTATGCACCTTATATGCACCCAACACGCACCAGCACCGCTTCCTAAACAAAGTCCTAGCCCGCTTGTTCAAACTACCCCACGACATGCTAATAATAGGGGGGGACTTCAACTTAACACACTCCACCCCACATGACCGTCTCACCACAAACCCCCAAGCCACTCATACTAGAGCCCTCAGGGAATCCAAACAGTTCCGCCAAATTACCAGAAGATACGCACTCTGACACATGGCGGGTCCTACACCCGAAAGACCAACAGTACACGTACTACTCAGCATCTCACCGAACTCACTCACGACTGGACTACATATTCGTGAACAACAACACACTCAGGACAGTCAAACACGCACAAATCCTGCCCATATCGTGGTCGGATCATGCCCCTGTACAGATCACCATGAACCTAGGTCCCCCCTTACGCAGGCCTTGTAGCTGGAGGCTTAACAACCTCCTGCTACAACACCTGCCATTCATGACAGAGCTGGACACCACTCTTCAGCAATATTTTGCTGAGAATGATACCCCAGACGTGACCCAGTCCACACTGTGGAACGCTCACAAGGCGGTAATCCGGGGCAAGTGCTTAGCCTTGTCATCAAAAATGAAAAAAGATGCCCAGACCGCCAGAATATTAGGGGAAAAACACCTGTGAAACCTAGAAATTAAACTAACCAACTCCCCTACCCTAACACTCATTAAACAAATAGTGCAGGTTCGTGCAACACTACGGGATCTAGCACTAGGCGCAGTGGAGAAATCAATTATTCGGCTAAGACAGCTGTACTACGATAAGGGCAATAAAGCGCAAGCTCTCCTGGCCAGGAAACTGGCAGACCATACACACAACTCTACGCCCAACCAGATTAAAAACAGGAGGGGAGATCTGGTGACACATCCCCAGGACATTGCGAAAACATTTGCAGAATTCTACACGGACCTCTACAACAAACGTGAAATCCCCCACAACCCCCCATCCACTGACTTGACTGACCGAATGACCCTATATCTGGAACAGGCAGGGCTACCGCGACTAAAAGAGGCCGACCTGTCGGAACTAAACACCCCTATCACCATAGAGGAACTGGCAAGGACCATTAAGGCTCTACCAGCGCATAAATCCCCGGGCCCAGACGGACTCCCATATGAGTACTACAAGA
The DNA here is from genome assembly GCA_028564925.1 of Lithobates sylvaticus. Classification (NCBI taxonomy): domain Eukaryota; kingdom Metazoa; phylum Chordata; class Amphibia; order Anura; family Ranidae; genus Lithobates; species Lithobates sylvaticus. Next base: position 141,071,462 of record CM053031.1, on the reverse strand, counting down.
CTTTCCTACACATCCTGGGCCCACACATGACCAAATTATTCAATGCATTCCTCCGACAGACACCTATTCCAAATGAGATGCTAGGCTCCTACCTGACCCTAATACCTAAACCTGACAAAGACCCAACAGTTTGCGCCAGCTACAGGCCCATAGCCCTCCTAAACTCGGACCTAAAGATATTCACAAAAATACTCTCGACATGACTAAATGCAATCCTCCCCACACTGATACACAAGGACCAAGTGGGATTCGTCCCCATGCGACAAGCGGGAGACAACACCCGGAAAGTTATAGACCTCATAGATGTAGCAAATAGAGAAAACACAGAATCCCTGGTGCTTAGTTTAGATGCGGAAAAGGCATTTGATCGCCTTAGCTGGCCCTTCATGATGGCCACACTTAGCCACATGGGATTTAGGGGTCCCTTCCTAAATGCAATTCGGAATCTCTACACACACCCTTCAACACAGGTCAAGACACCCTTCGCCACATCGCCCATTTTTCCAATCACCAACGGCACCCGCCAGGGGTGCCCACTCTCCCCCCTGCTGTTCGCCATATGTGTTGAACCCCTGGCGGCGTCCATAAGAAACAACCCCGACATTAGGGGTATACCAGTTAAGGGCAAAGAGTTCAAAGTGTCGCTATTTGCGGATGATATCATCCTCACCCTTACCAATCCCCGGACCTCTCTCCCTAACCTACACGCGGCACTAGACCACTATGGAGCAATCTCAGGTTACAAAACGAACACGTCCAAATCAGTGGCACTCCCTCTCAACATGTCAGAAGTTGAAGCGACCCATCTTAGATCCACCTTCCCCTATAAATGGGAGAAAACCTCCCTTAAATATTTAGGCGTCAATATTACCCCATCCTTCCATACCTTATACCAGGCAAACTTCCCACCGATATTTAGAACGATCAGAGACTCCATCCAGAAATGGAAGTCCCACCACATCTCACTTATAGGCCGGATCACATCCGTTAAAATGGTGATTCTCCCAAAACTCCTGTACCTCTTCCAGACACTGCCCATCCCTATTCCCTACATCCAACTACGTAAGCTACAAAAAGACCTACTAAAATTCGTCTGGAATTTCAAAAAGCATAGAGTTCCTAGCTCAGTTATGACAGCATCCCGGACGGACGGGGGACTGGCGTTCCCCGATTTGATTAGGTACTACCAGGCGACCCAACTCCGAGCATTGACATCATGGTTCACACAGAGATCCTATAGTAAATGGTCGGAGCTGGAGAAGATCTGGCTAGCCCCAGTACATCCCAACAGTCTGATATGGAGTGCAAATGTGGAGGTAGAACCCGAACGCATGCTGGGTTCAATGTCGCAACTTCGCCTCCTGTGGCGCAAAGTCTCACGCGAACACAAACTTAAATCAGAACATTCCCTGCTGAACTCCTTCCTATGCAACCCCAAACTGCCAACTAGCCTAACACACCATATGTCATGGCCCTGGGCCTCACGAAACTTGTTTCATTTCGGACATGTTGTAAACCCCAGAACTCGTAAGCTGCTCACGTTCTCGGAGCTCCAAGACAAATATGACATACCAAAACAGGCATTTTTTAGTTACCTCCAGATTAGACACTACGCCCAAACAATAGCGCCACAGCTACAATTCTCCCCCCCCCCTCCCCATTCGAACAGATTATATTAGAAGGACGGAACCGCAGAGGACTGATCTCGGACATATATAAAATACTAAACGAATTCCACTTCCCAACCAAGGGCAAACACTCATACATGACTAGATGGGAAACAGAACTAGGAGAAGAGCTCCCCCTAGAGGCATGGCAGGCGGTCTGGAGGCAAGCAGCCAAAACATCTATATGTACTCTATACAAGGAAAACTCCTATAAAATTCTCTATTTTTGGTACCAGACCCCTGCCATACTTCACAAAATATACCCCTCCTCAACGGATAGATGCTGGCACTGCCAGACACATAGGGGAACGCTCTTTCATATATACTGGACATGCCCTCTCATAACCCCGTTCTGGGATCATACCCGTCAGCTCTTGATAGGACTATTTGAGACACCAATAGCAATGGATCCCAAACTCTTTCTACTAGGCTTGTCCCAACCGAAACTGACAAAGACCAGCAAAAAGCTGCTTAGACACATACTGACGGCGGCAAGGTGCCTGATAGCCCTTAATTGGAAATCCACATCCCCACCCACACATGAGGCCCTATACTCTAGGGTCAAAGATGTAGAACTCATGGAAAAAATGACAGCTAGGATCCACCAAAAACTGGATGAACACAACGCGGTCTGGGAGAGGTGGCATCTGCGGGAGGACTAAAGCGAAGCACACGGAACCCGAGGTAAGATTGCGTCTACACCCCCCTACCCCCCCCTCTCCCCACCCCTTCTCTCTCCCCCCTCTCTTCTCCCGCTCTCTCCTACCCCTTTAGATAAGCAGACCCTATCTGCCAAGTTTACAAACACGTAATTATTCTTGTTCTATGCCAAGAGATTAAGCACCGCTACTAGATGGACATGGTTAGAAAGCTGTATTAGCACTCATAGGAGTACCCACAAAATGAGAAAATGCATGTACAATGACTGCTAACTGAGTACCTGAGAAAGTCTGTAAGTACTGTTATATATTCTGTATTGCAACTGAATAATAAAAAAATTGTTAATTGGAAAAAAAAGATGAGTATTCTTCCCAAATTGCTATACCTCTTACAAGCCTTACCGATACGTATCCCTTCTACCTACTTTAAACAAACACAGGCCTTATTTTATGACTTCATTTGAAAACACAAACACTCACGCTTAGACAGCTCTCGTTACCCAAACAATATGGAGGGATAGCGGTACCAGACCAACGTACGTATTATCAAGCAATACATTTGGGTAGACTTGACGAATCGTCACCGGGACACTGAACTATGGCCCCAACTGGAACAATCCCAGAGTGTCATACCTCTTGGTAGGGCACCCTGGCGTTGCCAACTACTGTCAAAAAATATGAAAAATTACCCCCCCCCCCCCCAGATTGGCCAGACTACACAACTTTGCTCCTCCCTCATTACTTGAGCCGCTCTTGCGCCGACACACTCACCACTCTTTCCGATACTGGGAAACCCACTTTTTGTGCCGGGATACCAGGATGCACCCTTCTACACTTTGATGAACTCTGGTTGCTACCAAGCATCTCACTTCCAAACTGATAGACATTGGCCATCAATTTCTGATCTCACAAACCCTACTGGGTCCTTTCAGCTGGACTTTTGGAGACCTCTCCAACTCAGTCATTTTCTCAAATCCTTGCCACTCCCGGGGAACTTCTGTCAAACTCAAACCACTTTTGAGGAATATTGCTTGGAGGAGGGCACTATGCCGCATGCATTATCTGCCACCTACCAACTGTTGATTACACCCCCACAGAATCATCAACAATGTATTGGGATGTGGGAGCAAGACCTAAAAATTGTACATTCAGTTTACATCACAGACAACATATCTTCTGATTCACGTATAAATCATCCATCTGTACGAGAACACAGGAGACTAATTTTAAAATTCTAACTGGGTGGTACAATACACCTGTACAATTACACAAGATCTTTCCCTTATCATCAGATTAATATACATGAAATGAACAACTAGCTACTAAATATTCAAGATCACACTTCTCTATTAATGACGTCAAGTTTCTTGCTTTGTCTAACAGTACTAAAGCAATTACCTTGCATTAAACATTCCGAAAATTATTGAAAATTCACCTAACTACCGGTACATCTAAAAAAGTACATGGGATATCATTTGCCTCTTTCTAAAAATTCTAGTTACGGTGCATTCATCTTTCCCTCAATCCTGACTAGTCTCCCAGTTACTGCCGCTGAAAAACATCCCCACAGCAGGATGCTGCCACCACCATGCTTCAATGTAGGGATGGTATTGGCCACCCCCACCCCTTTGCACATTCCACTGTGGTAACGCCTAGTGTGCTGGAAGGTGCAAACGGGGGAGCCCAGGGAAATGTCAGCACAGAGACAGTACAGGAAACTTCACAGGGCTGTTTGTCAGTTCTGGATTCTAATCCTTCCAGACCTCCCAGCAGCCGTGTGTGTGAATTCCTGTACCCTGTAGTGCACCGTTTAAAGCGGCGTTCCACCCGTTTTTTAGTTTATTAAAAGTCAGCAGCTACAAAAAGTTTAGCTGCTGACTTTTAATAAAACAGACACTCACCTGTCCCACGGTCCAGCGATGCGGCCGCACAGAGCCTCACTCCTCTCCCCCTCCTCTCCTCGGCGCCATCATATCTACTGTGGGCAGTGACACCCAGCCGTGGCAGCTTACGGCTTAACGGCCGGGCGTGCACTGCACAAGCCGCATTGCGTTCTGCCATTGGCCAGCCAATCTTCTGGGACCTGTGTTGTGTCCCAGAAGACCGATGGCAGGGAGGGGCTGCCTGGGGCGAGAGGAGGAGTCACCTAAGCCGCCGGGACAGGAAGTACCACTAAAAAGAGGACACCCCCCCCCCCCCCCCCCAAAAAAGGAGGAGGTGAGGAGTGCTTAAAGCCGAAGTTCCACCTTTGGGTGGAACTCCACTTTAAAGGAGAGAGGTTGTTTTTAAATTCAAAGAAAGAGTTCCAGTAAATTTTTTGTTTATTAAAAGTCAGTAGCTACAAAAAAAGTGTATCTTCTGACTTTTAATAAAAAAAGACACTCAACTGTCCCACAATCCAGCGACGTGGCCACCCAAACCCTCCATTCTCTCCCCTGCCTGTCCACGGTGCTGGCAATACTACTGTGGGCATCCTGCATTTCTCTCTGCGCTGTCCTGCATAGCCGGGCAATCTTCTGGTACCTGTGATGTGTCCCAGAAGACTGCAGGGAGAAAGGGCCGCCTAGGCGGCGGAAGTGGGAGCGCGTCAGTAATCGTGATGCAGCGCGGAATCGAATCGTGAGACCAGTAAAGATGCGCACCCCTAAAATGTATCCCCCATTTTTGTAGACGCAATCACTTTTGCCCAAACCAATCAATATACGCTTATTGCAATTTTTTTTTTTACCAAAAATATGTAGCAGAATACATATCGGTCTAAACTGATGAACTTTTTTTTTTACATTTTTTTTTTTGGAAATGTTTTATAGCAGAAAGTAAAACATTGACAATTTAAAAAAAAAAAAAAATTACTTTTTTTGTTTATAGCGCAAAAAATAAAAAATAAAACGCGATCTAAATGTGATCAAATACCACCAAAAGGAAACTATTTGTGGAAAAAAAAGCAAAAAAAAGGACATCAATTGTGTTTGGGTACAGCGTCGCACGACTGCACAATTGTCAGTTAGAGCGAAGCAGTGCCGCATCGCAAAAAATGGCCTGTCAGGAAGTGGGTAAAACCTTCCGGGGCTTAAGTGGTTAATGTCGGGATCCACCTGGATGCCTGACCAGCAGCTGGTTCACCCTCTTTGTGCGCTGCTGAGCACCTGAGCCACTGACTGATTGGTGAATATATTCAAACACTTATCTTTTAAGCAGAAATCCAAAGTCAGTATCAAACTTTTTCAGCATTTAAAGAATAAAAAAAATAAAAGAATAACTCAAAAGCAACTGAATAGATAAAATGAATACATACTTCTCTTTCACAGTCTCCAACTTGAAAATATGCACAGTTTCCGTGTTACTTGAGGCTGACAGAAAGATACCATCCATGCTGAAAGCTAGGGAAAATATTGTCACACACCTATAAGTCAAAAAAAAAAAAAAAGTATGAAGGTCAAAAGGGGGGGGGGGGGGGGGGGGGGGGGGGATTACATTTACAGATCATAAACAAGCTGTAAAAGCACTTTAAAAACAAAACAAGCCTCATTCACCTCTGTACCTATAAGCATTGTGAAGAATTTAATTTATTTTCAAAAAATGTTATGGAACAGAATCTTGTTAAATAACCAGCAGGTGTTTCTAAGCTGCTGGGCTTCTTTCACATAGACAGTAGGATCTGAAACGCAATCCTCAAATGGAACACTTTTTAAACAAGGGCTTACAGTTGGTTTACAGGTGTTCAGGGGGGCGATACTGTCACCCCCTGGAGGCACTATTTTTGATCGCAAGGGGGATTTTATGCAAAATATGCTGTTGGGACTACCACCATACCCACATTTGGGTGCAACGGGTAAGCATAAGGCCTGCTGACCATGACATGCTGAATACATCTAGCTTGCTAGTCTGAACTGCCTTATTCCACAATAAGGTAAACAGAAGCCTTATAAACTGACTGAAACCTTATTCTAGAGTCTTTGTTGTGATCATTGAGGATTTTATTTTTTTTTTGAGAAAAAAATAATTTCACATTAACAGCAGAAATAATATGTAAATAGCCTATTGTCCATAGTCTGGGCACAAGTGGCAAACTATGGGGAGAAAAAAAAAATTAGATATATTTTTTTTTTTCACATCGCCTACTGTGCCTTTTCCGTCAATGTACCTACACAGCCCTTCTTTCATCACCCACCACACCTGCAGCCCCCCCTTCTCTTACCACTCGTATACAAAACCTTCTCTTAGAAAAACCACCAAATACTAATCCTTTTATTACACCAGTATTTCATAGAAAATTAATATAAAATATATTTCTATGTCACCTTTTCACTCCTCTCCGGAATTCAAATAGTTTTTGACCTTCTGGAATGGAAAAAACACGGATCACTGTGCCCTAAAGAAAAATAGAAAGCACCACTATTAAGTCAAACGTATTGCTATTCTGCAGAGCTACAGGCTCTGTAACTAATCTAAATTTTGACACTTCAAGGTGTGTCAGACCCCTGCGCCTCCTGCTGCCTGCAATCCCCCTTGGCCTCCACACCACTAGCATGTCTCCAAAAGTGAGGAAATTCCCCTCTTAGACTGCTTTCACACTAAATAATAGCGCCTGCATAGAGCCTCTTCTCTCACTCAATTGTGAAAGCCCGAATGATTTCACACTGGAGCGGTGCACTTGCAGGACGGTAAAAGAAAAAAAAAAAAAAAAAAAAAAAAAAGTCCTGCAAGCAGCATCTTTGCAGGGCTGTAGGAGCGGTGTATACACTGCTCCTAATGCGCCCCTGCCCATTGAAATCAATGGGCAGCGCTTTGCTGACAGCTTTAACCCTTTTTCAGCAGCTAGCGGGGCTGAATAGCGCCGCTAAAAATTACCGCCAACGCCCCAGTGTGAAAGCAGCCTTAGGCCAATCTCACATCAGTGCGGTTATTTATGTAAATCACACACATTCCTGCACACAAAACACGGTGCTTTTAAGACATGTGGTGGTGCCATTAACCCTTCAAATGAATGAGCTGCAGATTCTGCACAATTAGCTTTAGACAGCTGGCACCATAACAAGTTTCCCCAAGGTCTGAGCTCTGGCATGGCCATGCCAAAAAACTTTAAGCTTCTTCGGGTGAAGCCACTCCTTTGTGGATTTGGATGTATGCTTTGGGTTGTTGTTATGCTGAAAGATGAAGTTCCCCTTCATGTTCAGCTTTCTAGCGGAAGTCTAAAGGTTTTGAGCCAATATTGACTGGTATTTCGAACTGTTCATAATTCCCTCTACCTTGACTACCCCAAAAGTATGATGCTGCCACCACCATGCTTCACTGTGGGTAATGTGTTCTTTTGGTGAGGTGCAGTGATATTTTTGCGCCAAACATATCTTTTGGAATTCTGGCCAAAAAGTTCAACCTTGGTTTCATCAGACCAGAACACCTTTTCCAACATGCTTTTGGGAGACTTCAGATGTGTTTTTGCAAAATTTAGCCAGGCTTGAATGTTTTTCTGCATAAGAAAAGGCCTCCGTATTGCCACTCTACCCCATAGCCCAGACATATGAAGAATACGGGAGATGGTTGTCACATGTACCACACAGCCAGTACCAGATATTCCTGCAGCTTCTTAAAGTGGTTGTAAACCCCCCTGACCTATTTTTACATATAGGTAAAGCTATAATAAGGCTTACCTATATGTACTGAAAATATCTCCTAAACGTGCACCGTTTAGGGCAGGGATCCTCAAACTACGGCCCTCCAGCTGTTGCAGAACTACACATCCCACGAGGCATTGTAAAACTCTGACATTCACAGACATGACTAGGCATGATGGGAATTGTAGTTCCTGAACAACTGGAGGGCCGTAGTTTGAAGACCCTTGGTTTAGGAGATATTTGCCTTGTAGCGCGCAGGGGTCATCGGCATATGCGCAGTGAAATAACAGCCCTCCGTGCCTTCGGCATGTCACAGAGCCAGAGTCCGTAGCCCCGAAAGGAAGAGGGAATGCATACTAGCCCATAATGCTTTTACTTTGCAGGGGAATAAAGAGGAAGTAAAACCCATCAGGGTTTACTTCTTCTTTAAGGGCCAATTCACACCACATGTAGTCCAGTTCTTGGTAATGTCACTGTTGTGCCATATTTTCTCCACTTGAAGACCTACTAGAACAGCTGAACTTTGGGTTAACCACTTGCCGACCGCCTCACGCAGATATACTGCGGCAGAATGGCACGGGCAGGCAGAGTAACGTATGGGTGGGGGGTGCGATTGTGGCCCCCCCCTCAGTGCTCGAGTCTGGATAGTTCCAGGAGCGATCCGTCCTGAGGGGGAGGCCACCGATTCATGGCCTCTCCCTCACGATCGCTCCTGGCAAATGAGAAGCTTCCTCTGATTCTGAACTGTAAACAGAAGCAGAGGAAGTGATGTCATCTCTCCTCGTGGAGCCTTTTCGTTCCAGCTTCCGAGGAGAAAAGACATCTACAGTGAGTCTGCACCAACACTACACCAGCACACATAGGCACCTAACCCCCCCCCCCCATCACCGTAACACCAAGAGTAGTTTTTATTTTTTTAGTGATTACTGCATCGGTGTCATTTGTGACTGTTATAAGTGTTAGGGCAGTTAGTGGTAGGCCCCTTTAGGTCTAGGGTACCCCTAACCCCCCCCCCCCCCCCCAATAAAGGTTTAACCTCTTGATCACCCCCCAGTTAACCCTTTCATCCCCTGTCCCCAGTGTCACTAAGCGATCTTTTTTCTGATCGCCGTATTAGTGTCACAGGTGACGCTAGTTAGCCAAATAGGTATTTAGGTTCACCGTCAGCTTTTTATAGCGCAAGGCACCCCCATATACTACCTAATAAAGATTTTAACCCCCTGATTGCCCCCTAGTTAACCCTTTCACCAGTGATCACTGTATAAGTGTTACGGGTGACACTGGTTCGTTTTTTTTTTTTTATACCCACCGTTTATTACCCAATAAAGGTTTAACCCCCTGATCGCCCGGCGGGTGATAGTTAGGTTTTAGGGTCAGTTAGGGTTTGCGTTGCCCCAGGCAGCGTCAGATTAGTGGCAGTACCGCTAACACCCACACACGCAGCATACACCTCCCTTAGTGGTATAGTATCTGAACGGATCAATATCTGATCAGATCTATACTAGCGTCCCCAGCAGTTTAGGGTTCCCTAAAACTCAGTGTTAGCGGGATCAGCCCAGATACCTGCTAGCACCTGCATTTTGCCCCTCTGCCCAGCCCACTCAAGTGCAGTATCGATCGATCGCTGTCACTTACAAAACACAACACATATAACTGCATCATTTGCAGAGTCAGGCCTGATCCCTGCGATCGCCAACAATTTTTTTGGTAGCGTTTGTTACAGTTGCTGACAGCCTAGGAGCTTTTTTACCTGCGAGTCTGACTAGTGTACCAGTAAATTTAGAGCCCAAAATGGCAAATCGAAGGTACACTAGTGAAGAGGCCTACACGTTTCCGAGAATGACAGATAGTGAAGAAGTCACTCATTTGTCAGATCCAGGCTCAGAATACGATCCTGTAGACAACAGCGGCTCCATGACAGATAGCTCTGACGACGGAGCTGTGGTCCCTGCCAAGGTCAGGCGTACCAGACCCTGATCTTCTGCTGTTGAGGTGCAAGAACCGCAGGGCTCTCGTATGGAGCAGAGAAGTACTAGTGCTGCTCATCCTTCTGGTGAACTGGCAAGCACAAGCGGCCTAGTACACCCTGGTCATAGTCAAACCAGCACTGCAGTAACACGTGGTGACATGGCGAGTCCCATAAGTGCAGTTCAAGCTGGCAAGCACAAGTAGTGTCCCGCTGCCACCAAGAAGACAAAGACAGGCCGTCAAGCCCATAGTGCCCTTTCTGCTGCATTCGCCAGTCCTAATTGGGAACCCACCACTTCTGCAGCACCTGTACCCCCCCCCCCCCATTCACTGGCCAACCTGGCATTCAGGTGGAAACAGTTGATTTTACATCACTTTTATTCGCTGTTTTCTACCGAAGATCTCTATAGATCTATTGTGGACCAAAGTAATTTGTATGCTGGTCAATACATTGCCGCTAATCCCCAGTCCTCCGTTGCCAGAGATTGGAAACCAATTACGGTTTCGGAATTTAAGCCCTTTCTGGGCCTATCCCTCGATATGGGCATAGTTAAAATGAGTATGTTGCGGTCATATTGGTTTACTGACGCAATTTACCATATGCCCGTGTTCTCTGCCTCCATGACCAGGGCACGATACGAGCAGATCTTGCGGTTTATGCATTTCAACAACAATGAACTCTGTTGTCCTCGTGGAGACCCTGGATACGATCGGCTCTACAAAATTCGGCCCCTCGTAAACCACTTCAACCAACGTTTTGCAGACTTGTTTACTCCCCATCAAGTTGTCTGCGTTGAGGAGTCCCTGATTATGTTTTTTCTGGACGCTTGTCTTTCAAACAGTATCTTCCCAGCAAGCGTACCAGATACGGGGTCAAGATGTATAAGCTCTGCGACAGGGCCACAGGCTATACATGTAGTTTTATGGTTTACGACGGAAAAGATAGATATGTAGAGCCGCCGAACTGCCCAGATTACATAGGGAGCGCTGGCAAGATTGTGTGGGACTTGGTGTCACCCTTATTCAGAAAGGGCTACCATTTGCATGTGGACAATTATTACACGAGCGTGACACTTTTTAGTCACTTGTTTGATCATCAGATTGGAGCATGTGGCTTACCCCAGAGGCTTGTAGATTCAGGTCTTAGGCTGGGGGAGAGAGCCTGCTTCAAGTGTAATAATTTGCTCACTGTGAAGTGGAGGGATAAGAAGAATGTTTTTGTTCTTGCCTCCCTTTATGCAGACACGACGGTCCAAATTCCTACAGCGACTGGTGTGGGAGAAACCCCTCTGTGTCCACGAATACAACCAAAATATGGGAGGGGTGGACCTCAACGACCAGTTGTTGGCGCCGTACCTAGTTGCCCCGTAAGGCCAGACGCTGGTACAAAAAAAAGTTTATTTATTTCAATTGGCTTTGCTGAATGCTCATGTGCTATACAGAGCTTCAGGACAGCCTGGATCCTTCCTTAAATACCAAGAGGAGATCGTCAGAGCCCTTCTGTTCCCAGACAGTGCTCCACCTCACCTTCCCAATCCAAAGGCAGTAAGCCAGCTGCATGAGAGGCATTTTCCGTATTTCCTCCAGAGTACTCCTACCCAACGAGCCCCCCAAAGAAGATGTGTCTGCAGCAAGCGCGGATATAGGCGTGACACCCGCTATTATTGTCCCTCCTGTCCTGACAATCCTGGTCTTTGCATTGGTGAATGTTTTGAACACTACCATACACAAGTTGAGTATTAGTGTAGGGTACAGCACTGCACAGACTAGGACACACTTTTACAGGGTCTACCAAGATGCCATCGCATTTTGAGAGACCCGAACCTGAATTTTTTTTATATAAATAAAAAAAACAAAAAAAATAGTTGTCGTTTTATTGTTCTGCTCTTTTTCACTGTATTCTGCAAAGTTTTATTGTTATTATGTTTTATCATGTTTCCTTTTCAGGTATGTCATTTTTTTTTATACTTTACTGTGTTTTATTGTTGACCATTTTTTTTTTTTGTTTTCAGGTACGCCATTCAGCTGCAGCGCGGATTTATTTATCTTGACAGCAACAGCGTTTGCTCCCCCGATACATAAAGCCTTGACTCCAGTGCTGTAAAAGGCGATTTCACCACCACAATTAAAAAAAAAAAAAAAAAAAAAGAGCATACATGCCAAAACATGGGGGCAGCAGTGGGGGAGGAGCAATTTGCGCCTAATTTTTGGAGTGGAATGCCCCCATGCTTCGGACTATATTTTTTAGGCCATTCATCTGCAGCACTGATTTATCTTGACTGCAACAGCGTTTGCTCCGATGATACATAAAGCCGTGACTCCAGCACTGTAGGAAGTGATTTCACCACCACAGTTAAAAACAAAATGGTGCATGTATGCCCATCATTAGAAGTGGGTGGATGAAGGGTGGTATTCTAATGATAGGCATACCCACCGATCAATCCCTTTTTTTGTTTAGCCCCCAGGCTGCATGGAAAAAATAAAAAATAAATAAAGATTACAATATATGCTCAAGAAGGACCAGCAACGTATGCTGGAATTTGAGTGGTTATAACAGAATGATGCCTGCGGGTTTAGGTATCATTCTTTTCAGCCAGCGGTCGGCTTTCATGTAAAAAGCAATCCTAGCGGCTAATTAACCTCTAGACTGCTTTTACAAGCAGAGGGAGGGAATGCCCCCCCCCTCCACCGTCTTCCATGGTTTTCTCTGGCTCTCCTGTCCCAACAGGGAACCTGAGAATGCAGCAGGTGGTTCCGCCAACTGAACATAGAGCCGATCAGAGACCAGAGCGGCTCCAATCATCTCTATGGCCTAAGAAACTGGAAGCTAAGAGTATTTCATGACTTAGATTTCGCGGGAGGTAAACAGCGCCATTGGGAAAGCATTTTATCACACCGATCTTGATGTGGTCAGATGCTTTGAGGGCAGAGGAGAGATCCAAGGTCTAATAGACCCCATTTTTTTTACCCGTCACTACCTATTGCTATCATAGGGGATATTTACATTCCCTGAGACAATAAAAAAAAAAAAGCACCCCCTGTCCCCCCCTGCTCTCGCGCAAAGGCAAGCGTCGGTCTGGCGTCATATGTAAACAGCAATTGCACCATGCATGCGAGGTATCACCCCATAAAAATGCATTTGAAAAAAAATAAAATAACAAATTTAGTGACAACTTTTTGTAAAATATATATATTTTTTTGTCATTCAATCACTTGGAAAAAAAAAAATTTAATATTCAATGGGCTCAACATGCCTCTCAGCAATTTCCTTGGGGTGTCTACTTTCCAAAATGGGGTAATTTGGGGAGGGGGGGGGGGGGGGTTGTACTGCCCTGTCTTTTAAGCACTAATTATATATATATATATATATGATTTTATTTATTTATTTATTTTCAAAATTTTCTGTCTTTTTCCGTTTATATCGCAAAAAAAAAAAAAAATCCAATCAAGTTATAGAAACATCACAAAGATCAGTGGAAACAGGATGCACCTGAGCTCAATTTTCACTAGGGTGTTCCTACACAGCTGTAGGAAAGAGTCAGATAATGAAGATTCTACTACTAGCAGGTACATCTGAAATTTTAAAGGTTGCCTTTTTTTTTTTAATTTCATATATATATATATATATATATATATATATATATATATATATATATATATATATATATATATATATATATATTATATATATATATATATATATATATATATATATATATATATATATATAGTGAGCAAGTCAATTAGGGGTGCAACGGGTCATCCTGTTCGAATCGGCACACGCCGCGCTCCACGGCCTCGGCCTTAGGAAAGGCCGCGGTTTCGGCCTAGCTTCAGAGCGGCGGCCGTCAAATGAAGGAGCGATCACTTGTAAACAAACCGGCGTCATGATGATGCCGGTTCCTCTCTCCCCTCTGTGTACTGATCTGTACAGTGGAGAGGAGAGATCGGATGGCAGTAGCGCTGTGGGCTGGATCTGTAGTGCCCACAGCGCTGCTCTGTGACAATTGCAGTCACAGCCATCCCTCCAATACCCAGCCAATATTACAGTGAGGGAGATGACGTGGATATTATAGTGGGGGAGATGTACAATACAGTGGGGAGATTGTGGATATTACAGTGGGGACTATATGGTGGTGGAATTTTCACAGTTTTTTGCAAATTCAATTATTATTTGCTGATCCGAAAAATGATCCGATCCGTGACTCTGATCCGATCTGTGAGTTTTTTGATCTGTTGCACCCCTAGAGTCAATACACCCATTAGCCTGGGAATTCAAAGAGAACTCCTTAACATAGACCACCTTCTTACGTCATTAGGCAGAAACTGCAGTTTTCATGCGAGTTCCCCATTGATTTATATTATAATCTCTCTCTGTAAGTACCTGTCCATTTTTAATAAAAGAGAACATAGCCGTTTTATACTATATGTGGCCTCTATTCCCTTCTATGAGGATGGATGGTGTCTGGCCCGATATGCTTATCTATGAACTTACTGAAGATTAAAGTTGGCAGTTTGCTGTGATCATTAGCAGATATCTGGAGGCTTGCTAACAGCATACTTGCTTGATCTCTGTCATAGAGCTCAATTTTATCTGGTAAGATGCCATTGTACCTGTGGTGAAGGTCACAAAGTGTTTGGTTGACTCTTCAAGATATTTTCACTCAACAAATCTTGATTGGGCTGGAATGATGGCCTGGGAAAGGTTCACAATATTCTATTGTGGACTTATGTTCATTTTGTGTTGATGTGCACTTATATGTATTTACTTATATTATACTCTGAAAATATCATTCAGGATATTACTACTTTCTCTAGGATTCATAAATGCTCTAAGGGTAGTGATTCTAGGGAACATAGATAGGCAACAGTTAACCACTGCATCCAATGTGCCCTACGATCCAAAAGGTCAATGCCAGTTATGTCAGAAATACAAATTTAAAAAGGCATTATAAATCTTCCTACCCTCACCTTGTGTTTTCCCGTGCATAAGATGTACATTGATCATGTAGTTTCTGGTATCATTTGTTGTCTGTAGTAAAGTACATATTCACATTCTTGTGTCAGTTTCGGTTTGTGTAGAAGCCTAGGGCATGCCGCATGGCACTGCACAGGTAAATGCGTGACCTCTGGCAAATGTGACAACTGTAGTTTCCTGCAAAGAAACTACATATACCACATACCACAATCCCTGGGTCTCAGTTTAGTGCTGTACTGGTTAAGTAATTAGATTAGACTGTGATTTGAATTCACAGAAAGATTTTTTATTACATTAGCACTCCCACATTTGTGATGTGGCACAAATAGGATGGCGAAGCATGCACTGGACACGGTGACCTGGAACATAAAGCTGTCTCATCCCTCTGGCAATTAGGGACAGGTTAGCTGTAGCAAACATTGGATGCAGGGGAATCGATCAGTTATGACACTGCAAACTGCAGCCATAACGTGTAAGCCCATCATTACAAAGTAAGGCAAACGGCACAGGGAATATAACTACACTAATACCCAATTAAAACAAACAACAAAACATTTAAAAAGTGTACATTTCCTTTAAGACAGGAAAATAAAAAAATAAAAATGTAATTACCTTTTCTGATGCTGTTGCTAGTTTTGTCCCAGTTGCATCAAACGCTAAAGCTGCCAAAGGACTGTCATGAGCAGGGATCATATTAGCAGCTCTCTGTAAAAAACATTAAATATTGTTAAACACCTATAAAATGTTGGAGAAAATGTAACATTTTGCTGCATCTATCCCTAAAGCACATCACGTTCACACAAACATATATATATATATATATATATATATATATATATATATATATATATATATATATATATATATATATATATATATATATATATATATATATATATATAGTCAGTCATTCTAATACTATACTGTAACATAAGAGAAAAATGCGCAGTCGGCAGTTTTTTTATTTTTAGGTGAACCTTGATGGTAAATTAATAAAAAAAAAAAAAAAGAAAAAAAAAGTCTGAAAATCCCCTCCCAAGCATAACCCTGCCCATCTAGGAAAAGCTTCAGTTTTTGTAGCAAGTCATGAACCACGGGAAGAGGGTGGGATCCCTGTGTCCTGTGATGTATTCCAAGAAAAGGATTTTACAGGTAAACCAAAAAAATAAAAATAAAATAAAAAAAAATCACATCTTTATTGTACACAGGGGACAGTGGATCTGAATATTCATTATGCTAGGGATATCCCAAAGTACCGAATATGAAGGAAGGACAAAACAAGCCAACAGGTCCAAACAAACCAAAGACAGGTTAGTAGAACCTCATGCAGCAACTTGCAAAACTCACTGACCAAAGGAAGCTTCTTCTGCTGCTCAAACAATTACTGTACTTGGTAAATCTTGGTAAAAGTATGAACCAAAGACCAGGTAGCATTCTTACAAACTTGAGCTACTGAAGCAGGATAACAAATAGCCCAGAAGTAGCTACACTTCTGGCAGAATAAGCACTTCTAGAAAACAGTAGAACTTTTCCTTTCAGTCCACAAGCTTGAGAAATAAGCCAAACGGATCCATTAAAAAAAAAAAAATATATATATATATATATATATATATATATATAATATATAATAATAATAATAATAATAATAATAAATAAAATATGGCAGAAGCACAAATTTCAGCAGTCGATTTCAGGCAACACCTGAACAACATTCAAGGTTTGAAGAGCCTTGTACCCAAGAGTTTGAGGTTTAGAACAGGAGGGCAGCACAATGTTCTGGTTAAAAGGGGTTGTAAACCCTCTAGGTTTTTCACCTTAATGCATTAAGGTGAAAAACCTCCTTTAGTGTAGCAGCCCCCCAGTGCCCTAGTTTTACTTACCGGGAACAAGCACACCAGCTCCAGCCGATGTCTCATGTCCTGATTGGATAGATTGATAGCAGCGCAGCCTTTGGCTCCTGCTGCCGGTCAATCAAACCCATTGACG
Organism: Lithobates sylvaticus; assembly: GCA_028564925.1. Lineage (NCBI taxonomy): Eukaryota > Metazoa > Chordata > Amphibia > Anura > Ranidae > Lithobates > Lithobates sylvaticus. Next base: position 141,054,589 of record CM053031.1, on the reverse strand, counting down.
TGGCAGGCTGTCTGTGTTAATAGACGTAGCAGCAGGGCACGGGAGCGCGCCCGCACGGGTTTTCTCCCGAGGGAGAGCGATTTTCAGACGGGACATCGGAGAAGAGAAAAGGAGGAGCCAGGAGCACAGAGCTGCTCAACGTGTGAAACTGTCAGTGGAGTGTGGGGAAGGGAGGTAATCGGACGATTTTTGCACAAAAATCGGCTGATGCCAATTTACTTAATAAAAGGCCAAATATCGGCCAGCCGATATATCGGTCGACCTCTACTCGAAACATTATCGGTGCTTCTTTACAACCAGCACTTACCAGATTAACAGTGTCAAAGACCTGGACCTCTCCAATAGATGCACTACCAGGATATGCTAAATAGCAGTTGTCTCCATTAATGGACAGTGCACACAGACCTAAAAAAACATGAGTTTTAGATAAATATTTGTACCATTTAAAAATATATCTAGTCAAAATATCCAATATTCTCTACAATACCTCATCAGACACAGTGGGGGAAATTTACAGCCACAATCTGGAGCAGCTGTGCATAATTAAGCTTTGAAAATGAAAGCTAAAAGCTGACTGGTTGTTATGAACAGTTGCTCCAGTTTTAGTAAATTCCTCTTGGTATGCTTATCTGTACATTAAAAATGGTTTCTGAAATAAAGGGGGGGGGGGGGTAGAAGTTTTGCCATGAAGGTGGTAAACTAAATTAAAATATTAAAAACAAACACACAATTTAGGTATACACTACATTACTATACACAGATGTGTAATATTTAGACATTTATTTTGTGAGGAAACAAAGGGAAGCGTACCTGCAGGGTTAGGAGGAGTTTCTCGAATAGTGTGCAGGACTTTCATGTCTCTTATGTTGTGTATGTAGAGAGACTCCTCAAGGCATACAATCAGCCTCTAGGGAGCAAGAATAATCATTTTATTTTTGTGCAGTTATAAACAATGATCCTTGGATAATTAAAGCCCAACTCCATTCACTATTTTATATAGTACCTTTGCCTAGCGGTAAATCAGTTGCATATATAAAATGTTGTAATAACCATCTCCAGAGAAGAGAAAACAAATACTTGTGATGAGGTCATATCGTATGTCAAATAACCTGTGGATCTTGCTGTGCTCGCCAGTCGCATCACTCACTACCAGACCAGCAATGAAAACACTGCTAATGCTGACAGGCAGGAGTTCTCATACTGACAGGAAATATTAGCACGTTTAGAAAGATTGTTTTCACAATCCCCAGGCACTTCATCTTTATTCCTTCTAAAGCAGGCCTCATACTGTTTGCCCTGCTCTGGACACTGTTTACTTTAACTCTGACTGTTCTATTTCTGCCTTGGTCACATGTATCTTATCAGCCTCTCACTTGCTGTCCATGTAAATACATTGTTTTACAATGCTTATCTTTTTGCCATATTCATCTTCCATAAACTAGTGAATGGATTAGTCTTTTACATGTTATAGCATATTGCCTACATTTAGGCCTCATGCACACAGCTGCTCCTAAACTTGCGGTAAAGTTCAAGTTTACCTTTACATAAAATCTGTAAAGTGACCTTACACTGGACCTTCTCCCCAATTCCACCTGGTCCTGCTGTACCAGATTGCCCCAACCCCCCGCTGATCCGACACCAAAAACCTGCTTCACCAAGCCAGGGATTTGAAATCCAGGTGGCTTCTTCTCCGTGCTGACAGTACGGGCTAGACAGACTGATTGGTCAGCACCATTCATGCAACAATGCTGACAACTAGAATCCCTGTAATCCACACTGGCTAAGCAAAAACGGACATTAAGAGGTGGGGGGGGGGTTCAAATCTATGAACCGGTAAAGTGGCTTTTCGCTGTCTGACAGAGGAAATGACAGCAAATTGGTACAGCAGGACCGGATCCAGTGTAAGGTCACCTTACAGATTTTCTGGAAGGCCTTATGCACACTGGTTTATTGTAAATGCCGTTTCTCCTGAAAATCTGTTTTATAAACTCACCTAAGCTGTATTTTTTCAAACCTGCTTAGGCGAGTTTAGCAGCGTTTGGAGTTTTGGCAATTATTTCATTGGCCAGAATTTTAATTAATTCTGGCAATTGAAATAAATGCTGAAATGCTAAATGTGCCTAGCGATTAGGAGCATTTAAATTAGTGTAGGCGCATATGGCAGCATTTTCCGTTTTTCTGTCAAAACACTGCTGAATGCGAAAAATGTTTCCCTTTAGAAATTAAATTTTTGCTGCAGCATGTTCTATGCATGCTACAAATGCGCCACTTTACAGGCAGACTAAGGGGACCCCCCGGCACTATATTTAAAGGAATTTTACATTTTTATTGTTTGCATTTTAGCCGCTTCAATACTGGGCATTTTCCCCCCTTCCTGCCTAGACCAAATTTTCAGCACTGTTGCATTTTGAATGACAATTTCCCCCCCCCCCACAAATAGAGCTTTCTTTTGGTGGTATTTGATCACCACTGGGGTTTTATTTTTAGCGCCTCAAATAAAAGACCAAAACATTTTGGAAAAAAAAAATAAGTTTTTGTTTCCGTTTACAAATCTTTGTAAATAAGTACGTTTTCTCCTTCACTGATGGGCACCGATGAGGTGGCACTTATATGCAGCACTAAGGGGCACTCATAGGTGGCACTGATCAGGGCAGACCCCCCATCAGAAGAGCAGCCGATCGGCTCTCCTCTACTCGCGTTTGTCAGTGCGAGTGGAGAAAAGGCTGATAAACGGCTCTTCCCATTTACACCGTGATCAGCTGTGATTGGACACAGCTGATCAAGTGGTAAAGAGCCTACAACAGAGGCTCTTTATCAAGATCGAAGATCTTGGAGGCACACCACTGATCACCACGCTGCAGGCCCGCACTGGCTTGTTATCCTGCTTGACGTCATATGACGCCCAGCCAGGATAACTGAACCACTTCACTGCTCCTGAAAAACAATCTTTAACATTTTTTTTTTACATTGATACATGTCCCCCAGGGCAGTACCTGGACCCCCATACCCCTTTTATGGCCAATTACTTGCATAAAAGTTCGAAATGGGCACTTTTTATTTTTTGTGTTCAGCTCCTATAGACTTCAATGGGGTTTACAATTTGGGTAAGAACTTTTCGCCCGGTTCGGGAATTCTGCTGCAAACCGAACAGGGGGTTTTCAGCCCATGTCTACAGGTGACACAAAATGTTTCAAGCATGATTTGGCATTTCCCTGTCACCCAGTTATCTAACCAACTTTACACTGTTAGAGAAGTGAGCAAGCAATCTGAGGAAGCCTAGTAGCATATAGTAATACATGCTAGATTTTTAATTTACTCAAATGCGACATAAAATGTAAACCACAGAGACACACGACTCATGAGATTAGATTAGTTACACAGTTTTTGCACAATGGCGACCAATGATCACCAAAATTGGCAGCTGAATTACAGCATCCTGCAAAACGTGACAGCACCCATTTACTGGTTGTCACATTGGCAAATAGACATTTGGGCCATTATAAATAGGGTAAATGCGACAAGGGAATGCTCAGCTAAATGCGTTATAAAATATTCACTGGCCTATACTCCAGAGATGGTTTTATAAATATACCCCATAGTTTTCATGTGTACAGTCACATGGTGTATAAAAAAAATAAAAAATAATAATAATTATTAAAACACAGAACAGGAGAAAGGAGATTTGATTTTTCAGTTTGCATCCAGTCAAAAAGCAAGTCACTGAGGATCGTACCATGTCCCCACACCATTCAGAAATCACTTACCGGATGAATGCATGGACAATAAAATCTTAGGATTCATGAGAAAGATTTTAACAAAAGTATTAAACAGGTTAGAAGTCGTATTTGCTGATACCAAAGGAGTTATTGCTTCCTTTTCATCCCAATCCTGGTATATTAGATGAACTTTACAGAGATGTTCATAGTGACTATTTCAATACATCGGTCACATCCACTTACCTGGCGATTTAGCTTTACAGCCAAAATTGTGTTAGAGTAGCTGTAGTTACAGATTTCTGTTCCTTTTTTAAAATGGCATACTTTAAGTTTTCGTGGCGCTTTAAGACTGACAATAGCAACCAAACTACTGGAAAACAGTCGTTCCACAATGCAGACATCCTCTGTATCAGCTGAGGAAAACAAATGGGACAGAGAAAAGGCAGTTTATTAGTATCTTAGCATGCCTACAAAACAGATCTTCAACTAGGCAAGTGATTATTTTTTTGCACTTGTTGGTTATATCTCAGATTAATCTGCTTATATTTTGCCTTCCCTGGTTCCTCTCTCCCTCCTAATTGACATAGGAAATACATTTTTCGTTTTTTTTTTTTTTTACGACCTGGTAATATCATCACTGGATCTTTGTGCTTGTCTGTGTGATGCAGACAGATCATGGCTGAAAGGAGTTGGCAGGTTGCTGTAAATATGAAAACATTACAGCAGCCAGCCTCAGTACTCCTATCAAGTGCCCCCAGTCCTGATAAATAAATGCCCTAGCGGGCTCATGGGAGAAATTATGCAAATATCAAAATTAGGGTTGAGGGGGGAGGGGGCATGGCTGGCGGGGGAGGGGGCATGGCTGGCGTGGGAGGGGACAGGGCAGAGTAATCCCACTGACCCCTGAAACATCATCGGTTGTTAAGGACGTGGCAGCCCCACTCCTTAACTGATAATTGCCTGCATTATTTTGTATACATTTCATCTGTCAGCTGGGGAATCCCACTGACAGATGAAAGAACCAAACCTGAAGGAATCGGTTTCTAGTATCGGCACATTTGCAGGAGTACCGATACTCGTGCAAATGCTTAGTATCGGCACCGATACCAGTATCGGTGCAACCCTAAAAAAAATGGATCTGATGGGTGGATGACAGTCTGGAGGAGTGGGAGCTCCAAAGAAAAGTTATAGACTGCCCTAAGTAATGCCCATGTGTGATGCTAAACCTTCATCATTGAAAGAACTTATATCCAATAATTGAAAGAGGTGGGTCATGAACAGTACAGCTAAGGAGAAAAGGGCTAGATGATACTGTCCTCCAGTCAGGAAATAGGATGGGCTCCGACATGCTGCTGCTTCTAATGCACACTCCACTTCTTATGGCTGAAAGTCTAACCTTTTCCCTCTATCCATAAAACTTAGAAAAGAATTAGGACTACAGATGCCACATAGGGTTCACAACATGCAAAGATTCAGATTAGAGTTTGACGCATTTCGGGAATCCTTCTCCAGAAGCACATGTGACGGTATCAGTACACTTGAACCCGCTCCTAAGCTTTAATAGATTAAGATCAGCCAGTAGGGTAAATTGTGTATGTTGCCCATAGAGGTGCAAATGGTTAAGCCAAGGAAAGCCATTGCCTCTTGGGTGGAAAATTTAGGTACCTTCAGTAAACAGCCAATGGTCTTGTAGATATAATCTTCAAATAAAAAGGACCAACTTCCTAATGGGGAACCATCCAGACCCAATGTGAGCAAGTCATCATAAAGACAACAGGGTAGTCAAAGTAATGCACTTTTGCGAAGGGCCAGTGGGAAGATATTTCAATGCGGTGCCACGATGTTCTCTCAACATGACGCAAAGGCTCATGCAGTTATATATCCTTCTAAGAGTTTATTATACTTCAGTCAGGTTGCACAAAATGGGCCTCTTAGATACCCCTATTTGCGGTAAATGCTGCAGGAACCAGGGGGACTTAATCTAATGTGGAGATGCCCCAAATTACATTAGGTACTGGTAGGGGTGGTTAACACAGTAAATGCGGTTTTCCAAATATCCATGCCACTCTACCCTAAACCCTGCCTACTGGGCATTTTAGATGACCTTCAACTGCCTGTTCCCACTGAAGAAGCTGTAGCTAGAGCCCTTTTTCAGGCCCAGAGGGTTCTCCTATTGCATTGGAAATCTTCAGACCCTCCCTTGCACAAAGAGTGGGTACAGTGCATGGGAGAAACTATTCGCCTGGAGAAACTCATATACCAACATAGAGGTTGCCCCCGTAAATAGAAGTACCTTTGGGGTAAATTTTTGGATATACGACTAGACCTAGTCATGGATAGACTCTTTGTAGGTTAATACATACTACATTGGCTTATGCTCTTGGTTGAGTGGTTGGTTGGGGATACTGCTTAAGCTGTATGCGTATTTCCTTTGATGTGCTACCTGTTAACACTATGGTCGGCCAATTGGTCTTGCTATGATGTACTCAGTCTGTATCACTGTCTAATTTTGACACTGTACACAAAACCACTGATCTATGTTCTGGTGGATATTCTGTTGTGGCATTGTTGTACTGGTATTTCTTATTTTCAATAAAGCTTATTCTCAACCAACTTACCCAAAAAAAAAAAGTAGTCAAGGCACATACATGTCAAAGAGGGGACTCTTGATAAATAGGATCATGGATTCATGTGAACTGAGTTTGTTTCTCAGATGTTTATCAAGAGCCCACTCTTTTGGAATATACAGTATGTGCCTTGACTACCATGCTGTCTTTATGGTGCCATACTCACAGTGGGTCTGGATGGTTCCCCATTGGGAGGTTGGTCCTTTTATTTGAAGATAATGCGTATAAAACCATTGGCCGTTTACTGAATGTGCCTGAATTTTCCCCCCGAAAGGCAGTGGCTTCACTGTATCTTACTCATTTGCAACTCCATGGGCAACATACACGTGCTATGAATTCTAGTCATACTGGCTGAGATTACTCTATTAAAGATTAGGAGTGGAAACTTTGCATTTTGCAAACCCCTATGTGTAGAGCAATAGATTTTCAATGGTACATAATAAAACGTACGTAAACATTTTTTTCAAAAGGTACTCAGCTGCTGTTCTAAGTCCATGACTACATATTCTGTTCATGGTTGTACATGATTTGCTAGGATGTGGACATATAGCACAGCCTGGGCTTCTCCTCCACTATAATTATGACTACAGATCAGTGGCAGCTGGTGGGTGGGGGTGGGAGCAAACAACCGTGGGCCGCCAGTGGAGCCGCACTAGAACAGCCGCACTAGAACAGCCGCACTAGAACAGCCGCACTAGAACAGCCGCACTAGAACAGCCGCACTCTAATCTAATCAGTTGCTTTAAAAAAAATTTAAATAAATAAAAAAAACGCTGTAATTAATGCACCCCATGCCCTGAAAGGGGCCAGACGCATGAATAGGGGGTGGCCGTGGCTAGATACATGCTATGCATGAATCTATCCATTGCATATAGGGGGTGGCGTAAAAAAAGGGGCCGCGCCTGGGTGCCCCTAATGGATGGGCCGCCACTGCTACAGACACACTATCATCTTTCACAGAATCAAACCTAAGATGTCATGGCCAGCAACATACAATTTAGAATCTTAAAAGTAAACTTACTGCATTCATATATTTGCTCTAGTTTGTCCACAGATGACAAGGAGAAAAACTTATATCCAGACTTGATACCAACAGCCAGAGATCTGTAAAAATAAAATGGAATTTCTGAAAATGCACAAATTATAGGTCAGAAAACTTCCAAAGTTCAGCTGAAGACACAGGTGGTCTCGTGTGTCAGACCTATCAAACATAGATCAATGCTTTTTACTCCAAAGTGCGGCTACTCACTTTTCTGGTTGTGATTGAAGAGAAATTATAGACTGCATTGCTTACAGTCAAAACACCAGGAAAGAACATGGGTTTAAGCTGTTGCACTGCAGCTAAGCACGAGCATTTGAATAGGCTGCTTATATATGTAAAGTGCTGCGTAAATTGACGGCGCTACACAAGTACCTTAAATAATAATAATAATAATGCACCAAAATAAAATGTGTATGCTCCATTTTGTGGAAATGCAGTGTACCACAACCCACAGAAATGTGCTTCTATGCTGCGTAGTGTGTTGCAACACATCTGTTGACAAGGTGCATTGGACGGGGGGTCACATGAATGACATGACAGTTACAGCAATGCAGAAGTGTGAATCTAGCCTAAAAGTAACATCTATTGAATAATTATCGATTGATAGTTTTAGTCATGTGTATGTGGTTTATTTATCAACATGGCAGATATATGATGTTTGCTATAGAAAAGGGCAGAGTTGTAAAAATAAAAACATACAGTATACCCCATCGAGTTCAGCTTAGTTGTGACTATATATCCTTTTGTATCAGTCAGAGTATAATTAGTGATTGCACGTCTGACTAACTTCATTGTCGCAAAAACATTATAGCCTGGAATAGAATGATATATTTATTTGTGTAAGAATTTGTTTTCCCAATAAATAATGCTTGCTGAGCATAACCAGTAATGTTTGTCCAACAACAGCTATTTTATTTACTTTGTTCAAGTGTCACATCTCAAACTACAGCAATTTGTGCTGGGGGAGGGGTAGGGATTCATCCCTGACCACACAAAAGACATTAGCCCAGTCCCATGAAGGAAGGCAAAACTCCTTTCATTATCTTTAAATGCAGGTGACAGCAGTAATCAAAAAATTTAAAATCCTGTTATATTCCATAACCAACTTGAAATGAAGAATTTGCATATCTACACTTTACATACTGTATATTGAAAACTTAACAAGGGTTGCAACCTCTGTAGGGTTAGCCTTGCTGTCTATTGCTTAGTCTATGCTGCAGGCTACATTCACATAACAGCAGCACATGAAAGTGCGGAAAATCGTACTATTTTGCATACGGTCACAAAACATGCAAAAACACTTGTTACGCTTAAGGTGCCATTTATTGATAATGGTATCCCAAACGCGGCACGCAGATGGAAAAAAAGCATGAAAAGTTTGACGATGTGCATCAGCTACTTTGCCATGCATAGGGAAGACCAATAAATGAACGGGTTGCTCCAAGCACATAACGCGACAACGCGCAAAAAAATACACAAAGTACAGGCAATCCCCTAGTTACAAATATCCGACTCCTACTTACAGAGGGAGACAGCAGTTACTGAGAGGAAATCTACTCCTAGGAAGAGAAATTCACTCCTGTAATGCCCCGTACACACGAGCAAAAATTCCGCCAGCAAAAGTCCGATAAGAGCTGGTATGCGACCGTGTGTATACTCCATCGGACTTTTGCAGGCGGAATTCCAGCTAGCAAAAGATTGAGAGCATGTTCTCAATTTGTCGGTCGGAAAAAGTTTGGTACCAATTCCGACGCACAAAATTCCTATGCATGCTCGGAAACAATTTGACGCATGCTCCGAAGCATTGAACTACATTTTCTCGGCTTGTCGTAGTGTTGTACATCACTGCGTTCTTGGCGGTCGAAAGTTCAGCAAACTTGTGTGACCGTGTGTATGCAAAGCCAAGCTTGAGCGGAATTCCGTCGGAAAAACCATCCAAGATTTTTCCGACGGAAATTCTGATCGTGTGTACGAGGCATAAGAGTTATTATGGGAAAAAAGTGTCTCCACTGATGCTTTACCACCAAGGCTTGTTTCCACAACAATCCAAAACGTTCAAAATTCGATTGTCATTGGGACAGAAAGTGAAGTAAAATCTTCTGAACAGGGGCACAGACAACAAAACAAACATTACAGGGGTGTTAACCCTTCCCTATCCAATCCAAAAATGTTAAAAATCTTTTTTGGGCTGGAGCTACACTTAAAAAAAATGTACCTGTTCCGACTTACAAATTCAACTTAAGAACAAACCTACAGACCCCATCTTGTTTGTAACCCGGGGACTGCCTGTAATCGCAGCTTGACATCGCATGTCACAGTGTGAATGGAGCCTTACTGAGCACTTCCTCATTCCCCACCATAAACTTGAGTTTAGGCGCTTTTGGCGTTTTTTGACAAAAGGCAAATCCACTTTGCACTACAAGTGCACTTGAAAGTGCAGTTGCTGTAAATCTGAGGGGCAGATCTGAAATGAGGGGAAGCTCTGCTGATTTTATCATCCAATCATGTGCAAGCTAAAATGCAGTTTTAACTTCCTTGCATGTCCCCCTTGGATCTACAGCAAGTGCACTTGCCTTTTGTAAATAACCCCCTGTGTGTCCATGTACACATAGGCTTTTACCAGAGTTTAGGAGCTGCTGCTAAGTGAGGTTCTGCTGAATGGGGAAGAATCGTGTTCAAAATAGGAACATTTTGACCGCCGCCCGCGGTAAAACGCTGCGATTTAGCCGCATATTGCTTTTACCGCGGCTGCGGTAAACGATGGTCAAGTGTACATGAAGCCTTAGACAAGACAGAATGTGACAGGAAATCTCAATAAAGCCAAAATATTTAAAGTAGGCTTAAGCTGGCCATACAATATACAAAAAAAAAAATCGGCCAAAAAAAAATCGTTAATGTACACAAAATCGATAATCGTTTGGACGTTTTTGAGCCGAAAAAACGAAGGACAAGTTTGGAAATTTTCTGCCGTACGAACGATAAATTGAAAGGTTAATGTGTTTCCTGTCCGACCTGTCTGCACTAGGTATATGTAAAAAAAACACGAACATCATTTTTTTTTTATTTATATTCACTGAACGATTTATCTGCCATTACATGATGGCACCATCGTTTGCGCTCCCGGCCGAATGTTCGTTTTTTCGAAAATGGGTTTGGCCGATTTTTTGTATAGTGTATGGCCAGCTTTATATGTGCATATTTTTAGCAAGTAGCAAAACAAGCCCTTACTAACCTCTCTAGCTGCACACACTGTAGTGCAATTCATGCTCAAGGTTTTGAAGAGATCCAGTGAGGTCCTGCAAGTCAGGGCTTCGCACTGTGCTCTCTCTCCTGTTCCTGTGCACCTGCTCTGTGTTTGCATTAGATTAGAACTCTGGCAAGGCATTGCTGATGGTGGGGGGACAAAACGGAGGGCAAACAAAAGAAGAAGTATTTTCTCTCAGAACATTTGAGGATAAATGACTTCAAAGTATCTGCACATAGAGATTAGTGCGGATTTGGGATTTTCTTTACTTTCAATAAAAGAAGTAACCATGACAAATAGAGAGGGTTAAACTCCCTAATGGGGGCAGAGACAGCAATAAAAACCTGACAGGTCTAATCCTTCTCCAGTCGGTCCAAAAAAAATAAAAAATAAAAGTTTTGCCTTTAATTAAACTTTAAAGAAAGACACAAAAGTTTTATTCATTACTGCAACCCTCTAACATGATTTAAAGTGTTACTAAAGCTAAAAACGTTTTTTTACCTTCATGCATGAAGGTAAAAAACGTTTTTAGTTTCTCTGAGCCCCCCTTTCCCTGTGTGAAGGAGAAGAGATCAGTGCTGTGCACGGCTGCATCTATTCTCCCCATATTCTCTCTTTACACTGCAGTAGAGCAGCAGCCATTGGCTCTTGCTGCTGTCAATGAGAAGCAGTGAAGAAGTGGGGGGTGGGCCTTAGTCCCGCTGTGTAAGTCTATGGAGCTCGGATCCATAGACACACAGGTCAGGGGCTTGTATACCAGGCATATGCAATTAGCGGACCTCCAGCTGTTGCAGAACTACAAGTCCCATAAGGCATAGCAAGACTGACAGCCACAAGCATGACAACCCAGAGGCATGATGGGACTTCGTAGTTTTGCAACAGCTGGAGGTTCGCTAATTGCATATCCCTGATGTATACTATGCTCTCCGCATAGCCAGCGATCAGCAATACCACTGCACAGAGCAGGCAAGTATAACATGTTTATTTTAATTAAAAAATTTTTTTTACTTTAATAACATTTTAACAACATAATTAACCTCTTCGCGCCCCCGCTATAGCCGAAAGACGGCTGCAGCGCGGACGCTCCCTGCCGGGAGGAGGACGTCCTCCTGTTTACTTCCCTAATGCGCGCTCCTGAGAGCGCGCATCGGGGAAGTTCTATGTTGGCCGTGTCCGTCACAGATCGCTGTAAACGGCCAATCACAGCGGCCGTTTACAGCGAGATCGGCGTGTCCAATGAGAGATGAACTCATATGTAAACATATGAGATCATCTCTCAGCGCCGCTCTCTCTCCTCACACACAGACAGCGTGTGAGGAGAGAGAGATGAACGGCTGCAGCAGCCGTAAGTTTAAAAAAAATAAAAATAAAAAAAATGTGCGATCTGTCCCCGCTGCCACTTGTCCCCACTGCCATGTATAAGTGCCATCTGTCATCAGTGCCACGTCAGTGCCATCTGTCATCAGTGCCACGTATCAGTGCCACGTGCCATCTGTTATCAGTGTCACGTGTCACCAATGCCACGTATCAGTGCCATGTTTCGGTGCCATCTGTCATCAGTGCCACATATTCGTGCCACATGATATCAGTTCCACGTATAAGTGCCATCTGTCACCAGTGCCACATATTTGTGTCATCTGTAAGTGTCACGTGTCATCAGTGCCACGTATCAGTGTCACGTGTCATTGTCCTGGTGCTCAACAAGTTAGATGTGTAATTTATGCTCCTAGAACACGTGATGGCGCTCCCTGCATTTTGGCCTCTCTAAGTGGCCAGGCTGTGGAAAAGTCTCACATATGTGGTATCGTAATACTCAGGAGGAGTAGCAGAATTTATTTTGGGGTGTCATTTGTGGAATACACATGCCATGTGAGAGAAATAACCTATTACAATTTTGTGGAAAAAAAAGAAAAAAATAATTTTGCAAAGAATTGTGGGGAAAAAAAATGACAACATCAAAAAGCTTACCATGCCTCTTACTAAATACCTTGGAATGTCTACTTTCAAAAAAGGGGTTATTTGGGGGGTATTTGCACTTTCCTGGCTTGTTCGGGTCACAAGAAATGAGATAGGCCACCAGTACATCAGATGTGATCAATTTCGTATAATTTGCACCACAGCTTGTAGAGTCTGTAACTTTCACAAAGACCAAATAATATCCACTAATTTGGGTTATTTTTACCAAAGATATGTAGCAGTATAAATTGTGGCCAAAATTAATGAATAAAAATTAATAATTTGCTAAATTTTATCACAGAAACAAAGAAAAAATGTGTTTTTTTTCAAAATTTTCGGTCTTTTTTCATTTATAGCGCAAAAAATAAAAAAACCCAGAGGTGATCAAATACCACCAAAAGAAAGCTCTATTTGTGGGAAAAAAAGGACAAAAAAATAATTTGGGTACAGTATTGCATGACTGAGTAATTGTCATTAAAAGTGTGAGGGCACCGAAAGCTGAAAATTGGTCTGGGCAGGAAGGTGTTTAAGTGCCCAGTAAGCAAGTGGTTAAAAGAGGAGGTAAACACTGCCTCTTTTTTTTGGGTGACCTGCAAAGTAAAGGCTTAATGTGCATCGCATACTAGCGCATTATGTTAAACTTAGCTGCAAACAAAGCCCTCGTTGTCCCCGCTGGAGGAAGCATCCATCTTTCATCCGAGTCCGTGGACTCCGGCTGTGTCACTGGCCAGAGCCGCGTGATGTCACTCCCGTGCATGCGCGCAGGAGCTGCCGGTCACAGCACAGGGCTCGGAAAAAAAACTGCTTGAGCGGCTGTTCCTTCAGAGCACATGCGCCGATGATGGTGCAAGTTTAGGAGATATTTACAGTACCTACAGTATAGGTAAGCCTTACCTATAGGAACATACAATCCAGGGAAGTTTACTTCCTCTTTAACAATCCAGAAGGCAGAAGAACTGGGATAGGAGATCAAGGACACTGACCGTATTCACAGTGCTCACTCAATGAACAGGATAGTGGAAGTGAGAAGTCTGTGCAAGCGGCATAACTAGTCGAAAATAATAGGTGCCATCCCGGTTAATTCATTATTACAATGGGGTGCGAGTCACAAAAGAGGCTAAACAGAACAAGTATTAAAGTGCATGTATAATCAAAACTTTTTTTTAATTTTTTTTTTTATCTTCGAATAGAGAAGGTAAGAATAGGAATGCCTTTCAGGTTTTTAAAGCTGTAAGGGCTTGTTCACACTTGCCTAAATTTCTAACGCTCGACAAACGCTCCTATAGCGTTTGCATGGCATTAGCATGGGCTTCAATGAGCTTTAGTGTGGGTATTAGACAGGCATTTTACAAGCATTAATGAGGAGTTAAAAATGCTCCACAAAACCTCCTATGGGCAGTTTTAAAGTGTTTGACAGGCATTAAAACTGCTCCACAAAATGCTGATTTCATTACAGTAAATGAACGAATCTTAATGCTTCACAACTGCCTGCCAGAGCATTTGCGAGGCATTACCATAGACTTGAATGGGAGGCATTAAAAGGCTTCAAATGCCTCCTGACTCGACATGAGGCTTCAATTTTGAAGCGATGCTAACGCTTAGTGTGAACAGCACTGTGTGCTGTCTATTGTATCTTGTGCATAGGCGTTTGAGGGGCCTTTTTAAACGCCTGCTCTTAATGCCATTATGAACTTAGCCTAATAGTCCTCATATGAGCTGTGCTCCATTTAGCCTATAGCTGGGTACACACTATGGGGTTTATTTACTAAAGGCAAAAATACTGTGCACTAGCTCCACAGCTTAGTAAATGAGATAAAACTTCACTTTGCAAAAAAATACCCAATCACATGCAAGGAAAAATAAATAAAACAAAAACAGCATTTTTGTATGTACATGATAGGATGATAGAAACCAGCAGAGCTCCCCCTCAGATCTAGAGCAAATGCACCTAAAACAAAGTTTAAAAAAAAAAATTAAAGTCAGCAGCTACAAATACTGCAGCTGCTGACTTTTAATAATTGGACACTTACCTGTCCCAGGGTTCAGCGATGCGGGGGAACGAAGCCCTGCTCGTCTCCCCCTCCTCTCTGCAGCGTCGGCATTGTAACAGTGGGTGCCCAGCTGTGAAGCCACAGCCGGGCACCCACTGCGCATGCGCGAGCCGCGCCGTGACTGGCCGGCCAATCATCTGGATGTCATTTGACTATGGGCGGGGAAGGAAGTGGTTAATAATACATTTTGCAAACAGGTCATTTTTCTCCTTCATTCATGTGTGCTGATGAGGTTGCACTGATGAAACGGCACTGATTGGCAGCACTGATGGGCACACTGATATGCACCGGTTGGTGTCACTGGTGGGATTTTGTTCAGTACCGCCATGAAGCCACTCTTCACAAGGGTTACATACGGGATGCCTGTGTGGTATTGGTTTGATGAATTGGTAATCATATGTCTGAAGCTCAACAACTGGAAATGAGTTTGGGCATGCTAGATGCACTTCTGAACCAATATGGTCGAGGCTGTCGGCAAGCTGTCACCTGTAATGGGCCAACCAATTGCAGCCAAGGTATTCCTCAACTCTCTGCAGCGGCACATATATGCGTCCCTGGTATACGTGTTGCTGTAGAGTCAGGAAGGCTCAGGCCACAGATGATTGGCCCATTACATGTGACAGCTTCTTGGCAGGCATGGGTTTGGAAGAGCATCCGAACATGCCTGAGCTCAATCCTACGAGCAATCATGGATGCCTCCATAGATACTGTGGAGGTAAAAGCATTGTCACCAAAGGACAGGAAGTGGGTTATTTACAGGATTAGCAGATGTGAATACGATTTTTTTTTAAAGAGAAGGCTAAATAAAGGAAATTAATGTAGCCACCACAAACGACAGGTAATCTGTATTACATTACATCAGGGGTCTCAAACTGGCAGCCCTCCAACTGTTGTGAAACTACAAGTCCCATGAGGCATTGCAATGCTGACAATTACAAGTATGACTCCCACATGCAACAGCTGGGGATCTGCCAGTTTGAGACCCCTGCATTACACGTTTGTTTTTGGGTTTAGATATATTAGCCATCTAAGGGCTTGTTTACACTTGCTGTTGGAGGGTGGTAAAACATGCGGTTTTAGCCATGGCTTTACCACGCCACAACCACTCTCTCTACAAGCCCTTTCACATTAGCTTTCTGATCAAGTCTGTCTGTCAATTTTTCAGGTGGAATTGATTGGAAGCTCCATATGGGCCTATGGGCAGGCTGATGAACCCAGACTTGTGTCCACTGACACAATGGACCACTGAGTCCACCCAGGAAAAATAAATAAATAAATAAAATCACACAACTACTACGTTCTTTTCCAAACCTAAATGTGACAGTTCAAAAGGTAGCCTGATGTAAACGGACACCCACAACGCCATCACGGATCCACTCCTATCGCTTTGTAAATGCGAACACACACTGAAAAGGCATGGATGTAAAAAAAAAAAAACTGACGACCGTCCCATTCATTTCTAAATCAGTAAGTGATCTGCTCACAGGTCCCCTGATGAACCGACAAAGCCCATGTGAATGGTCCCTAATGCTGCAAAGACAGTGGTGTACACATGCATAGGCCCCGTCACATTTGGTGACCACTACCACCCACCAAATGCAACCCATTCAAGTGAATTGAGCCAACCCACAATAGCACGTAATGCACACAGCTCTGGAACAGTAGTGCGGCATTTAGGGGATTAAAAAAGGTGGTGAGGAGGCAACATCTTGCTTCCTCACTGCGTGTCAAACACTTCTCTAAAGCGATCAGAGTGTGGATCACTTTTCAGAGGAGCGTGTGTAAATGAGCCTGTAAAAACTAAGTATTTTCACATTGAGGCACAGAACATCTGGTCCAGAGAAGGCACAATGGGCACTTCCATCTGTCCAGTTAGCAGGCAATGCATAGGGTCACCATGGAGGTGTAAACTTGTACCAGGTTCAGGCAAGGACTGCTCTCCACTGGAGGAGAACTACAAGATCCAGCATTCCCCCTCCATCTTATCAGCCTATAAAGTGTCCATGTTCACCCTCCACCACACACGTGTACACTACTGAGCTCCCACAGAACACCACACTGCCCACCTAGCTCCTCCCCCATGTTATGACTGCTGTATATCTCTCTATAGCATGACACAATGCACAGCTACTTCAGCAGGAAGGTTCCCTACACTCACGTACGTGTTGTCCTGGTTGAAGTTGGCGAATAAGAGCTGAGCCGTTCCGGCCTCCACGTTCTGACTGGCCAGGTTCATAGTGACCCCGTCTTATCACCTAGGCACAGCGCTGTTCAAGCTGCCAACAGCTCCGAGCCTGCTGCCGCCTCATTCCTTGTTTACCGGCCTGGACGTGACACCTCACTGCGCATGCGAGCGCCACCGGACTACGCAGGTAACCCAGAGGCGCCATGACGTCATTTACGTGCGCTGCCAGCTGACTGGAGAGCGGCGAAGAGGAGGGCGGCTAAGCTCCAGTGATGTGAGGGGACTGTGAGGCGTGTAGTGAGACCGAACACCTGCCTCCTAACCTGGGGGAGGACTGAGATCTCAGAGGGATGTGCTAGGAGAGAGTGCTAGGAGAGAGCTCACCCTCCTTCTGTATATAAACATGTCAGACTGAAATGAGAACATAGCGACTAACTAAGGCTTCATGTACAACGGGACGTTGTTCAACCTCTCCTCAACGATTTAACTTGACAGCTACAAACTGACATATAAAAACAGCCGTTTAGCCGTGTTTACATGTAACGTTTAGCCACGTTTGCATCTAGAAGTGTTTGGAAAAAATAGGCAAAAATTGAAAACGCATGTAAATTAAACGCGAGTTATCGCGTTTGGCGTTTGAAGTGCATCTAATCACAGCTTCTGAAGGCATTTTTTTGGGTTCCAAAAAAAGCCTCTAAACGCAACTGCTTATAAAGGGCTCTGTGTACATGTACGTATGTATATATATATATACTTTTTTTTTTTATTTAGATATATATATATATATATTTTTTTTTTTTTCTCATTTAGCTCACACACGGAACAAGAGAAAATTAAGCTATTTCCATATCCAGGGCCCTGTTTACCCAGATTGGGATGTGCAGGCAGGCCCATTCGTGTCATTTGGGACACAGAGGCCTGCACGTATGAATTCCTGTGCAGGTAAACAGCCTTCCATTGAGGTATGCCCCCTGTGAACCAGGCCTAAACAGCATGGGCAGAGAAGCCTCATTGTATTCTACACCCACAGCAGCCTTTATACAATGTTACGACTGATCAGTGATTGGCGCTAATAGGATGTAGTCACCTTTCAGCCAACAACTGTCCACACAGCTCAGTACGTTTTTAAATTAACCTTTGGCTAGCTGGGTTAGCCATGGATTGAATACCAGTCAATTGAGCAGGAATTGGCCAAAATTCAAGTTGTCAATGGCCAACTTTACAATACATCAGTTCATCTTTCCTTCTCGCTTATTCTTGTTTTTGGTCTGATCTATATAAACCTCCATAAAAAAAAAAAAAAAAAGTACAGTTTAAAGCGGTGTTCCGGCCGAAATTATACTTTTTAAATAAAAATACCCCTATAATACACAAGCTTAATGTATTCTAGTAAAGTTAGTCTGTAAACTAAGGTCTGTTTTGTTAGTTTTTAGCAGTAGTTTATTTTATAAACTTGCAGCAGGCCGTGGCCATCTTAAGTGTGGGCATCTGAAGCCAGACTGTATTTCTTCCTGGATCTCATCCTTGCAGATCTCGTACATGTTCAGTGCAGCATAAGCAGTGTAATAGGTTTCAGGTCAGGTTTCCATAGCAACGGCAGTTTGAGAGGAAGTTGCTGCCCCTTCCCAGGAGGCATTGCAAACAGGAAATGATGCGATGGGCCGCGGCCAGGGAGGAGGAAGTGAAAAATGAATACAGCAGATATACAGTCTGTGCTGAAAAAAAAATAAAAAAAATATCCAATTTGTTTACAGTGCACAGTTTAGTGAGGGATGCTGAAGAGTTGTAAAAGTGGGTGGAACTCCACTTTAACTTCTTCACGCCCACGCTATAGCTGAAAGACGGCTACATCGCGGGCCTAAATTGCCAGGAGGGGGTCCATGTATATCCTCCCGAGCATGTGATGCCTGTGTGCCCCCTGCAGGGCGCACTCTGTAATCAGCGAGTCCACGAGATTTGGCTGATTGGAGTAAGGGGCTGATCCCGGCTCCTTACCACATGATCAACTGTTATCCAATGACAGCTGATCATGTGATGTAAACAGAAGAATGTAATCAGCTTTTCTTTTTTCTCGCGCTGACAGTGTGAGGAGGAAAAAATAAGCCGATTACCAGCTTCTGTCAGAGGGACATCAGTCCTGCACACGGACACCCACAGCTACTAAGCAGTGCTCACCAGTGACACCAACCGGTGCATATCAGTGTGCCCATCAGTGCTGCCAATCAGTGCCGTTTCATCAGTGCAACCTCATCAGCGCACATGAATGAAGGAGAAAAATTACCTGTTTGCAAAATGTATTATTAACCACTTCCTTCCCCGCCCATAGTCAAATGACATCCGCAGGAGGGATCTTCCATACTGGGTGGGCGTCATATGACGTCCTCGGCTTCCCGGCCGTCTCGGGGGGCACGCGTTTGTGGGTAATTCATCCGTTTTTGCCTTGGTTGTTAGGGGCAACCAGTCACTGTGAAGGGGGGGGGGGACAAGGAGAGGCAGGACAGGGCACGAGCAGTGTACACAGTAAGGGGGCAGTCTGTACAGACAGGCTCCCTCATGTGCCAGCGCTGACTGTCACTGTCAGCTTTTAATTGTAATTGCCGGCTTTTTTTTTCCTTTATTCTGGAGCTGTAATTTTGGGGGTGGGGCGGGTTGCAGAGAGAGACAGTAGAGGTGAAGAGCAGTACATACAGTGAGGGACCGAATGACAGCTCAGCTATTAAGTATAGAAGAAAAAGCCGACAGTTACATTTAAAAGCTGACAGTGACCGTCAGCGTCGGTAAGTGAGGGAGCCTGTCTGTCTAGCGCGGCGCTTTTAACCCCCCGCTAGCTGCCGAAAAAGGGTTCACTTTGCCGGTGCTGCCTATTGATTTCAATGGGCAGTGCCTGTAAAGCGCCTCATATGCTGCTTGCAGGACTTTTTTTAGCGTTCTGCCAGCGCACCACTCCAGTGTGAAAGCACTTGGGCTTTCACATTGGAGTGACAGGAGAGGCGCTTTGCATGAGCTATTTTTAGCGCTATAGCACCTGTAAAGTGTGAATGTAGCCTTGACAAACCAGTTAAGAAAAAATTTGGAAATTGTAGGGCTAGGCTTCCTGATAGTTGTAAGAAACTGCTTTGTGATAATTGTATCTCAGTCGCTGCAGGTTCTGAATCAGTGGCCTCTATAAAGGAGTTAATGTCTTCCATGAAGTAGTTTGTTTCCTCCTTTCAGTCCTTTAGCACTAGACTGGCTGCCTTGGGACCATCCACCTCCAA
The DNA here is from genome assembly GCA_028564925.1 of Lithobates sylvaticus. Taxonomy (NCBI): domain Eukaryota; kingdom Metazoa; phylum Chordata; class Amphibia; order Anura; family Ranidae; genus Lithobates; species Lithobates sylvaticus. The sequence continues at coordinate 141,034,511 of CM053031.1, read as the reverse complement.
GTCTGTTGCAGTGGTTCAGGAACCTTTACCTTCAGTTTCAGCTAGGTCTCTGCCCCCTTTGTATTAGAAGCTGTTAGCTCACAGGCTGTCCCTGCTAGATTTCTCTTTTCGGTGGAAGATATAGATGAACTTTTAAGAGGAATCTATACCCCATGCAGGTCTTTTGTAACCTGCTCTGATTTCCTGTCCTTGTCGATTAACTGGCTGACGAAATTCCAATTGTCGACCTACTGTAAATGACTTTTTGCCTCAAACCAAATTCACAGACCTGTATTGAACATTGAAAGTCTATGTCTTCTACCAGAGGTTCCACGCCACACTCTATCAGTTATATATAAATCAATACTGGCCCACACTCATAATACTCTTCTCACATTTACTAATCTCTGGTCCAGGGATCTGAGGGTTGAGGTTCCTGCCGGTGACTGGCATACTGCCTTCCTATTTACTCATAAATCCTCAATCTCAGACTACACTCAAGAGAAAAACTATAAACTGCTATCCAGATGGTACCGTGATCGGGCCTCCATCAAACTACCCAACTTCCACGGACACATGTTGGCACTGCCAAACGAAGAGAGGAACATATATGCATATCTGGTAGGAATGCGACCATATCCGTCCTTTTTGGTCACAGATATTTCAGGTATTCACAGAGGTCTATGATGAGCCCAATACTCCTTATCCCTCTGTAGCCTTATTGTCTATTCTTCTGGGTCCGCTTAAGTCCCAGAAAACTAGCCTTCTTAAATTTTTTCTCCCTGCAGCTAGACAGTAAATTTCCAGGCACTGGGGGAGCACTTACACTCCCTCACTATCTGCCTGGGTAATATCAGAGACGTACTTACCGAGACCGAGATGCTGAGAGCGGTTCACCCTTGCGACCCGGCGCAATCTGCCCCCTGGTGGTGAGACAGGGAACAAACGGCACCAGGAGGCACAGGTCACCTCCGATAGGTGGACGGGACTGGTGAGACGTCTGGAGGAGATGTGGACCTGGCCCGGGCAGATGGCAGGAAGGAGAGGCAGGAGCCCAAACACCCGGCTGAGGGACTAACAGCGGTCACTGAGCAGTCGGCTGCTATGTAAGTCCTGAATGCAGGCCGAGGGTCAAACACAGGATCAATGGCAGAGTCCGTGGAAGCAAGCCGGGGGTCAAACAGGATCAAGCAGCAAAGTCCGTTGAGGCAAGCCGAGGGTCAAACACAGGATCAAGCAGCAAAGTCCGTTGAGGCAAGCCGAGGGTCAAACACAGGATCAAGCAGCAAAGTCCGTTGAGGCAAGCCGAGGGTCAAACACAGGATCAAGCAGCAAAGTCCTTTGAGCAGGCAGGGGTCAAACACAGGAGAAAGCAGCGGAGTCCGTTAACAAGCCAGGGGGTCAAACACAGGAGGAAGCAGCAGTCCGTTTACAAGCCAGGGGGTCAAACACACAGGATCAGATCTGATTTTACACAGGGACGCACAGGCACTAAGCTGGAAAGACAGACCAGCAAAGTGCCTGTGCGTCAGGCAGCTTTTATAGGTGTCCAGGAGGACGCTAATTGTGCGCCACAGCGCACAGGCGTGCGCTATTGCACATGCGTGAGCACCGAGCCGCGAGTGCGCATGCGCCGGAGCGCCGGGCCCCCGCGCATGCGCACTGGAGAGCGGGACGTCCGTCCGACGCTGGAGCCCTGACAGTGCCCCCCCCCCCGAGGGGTGGCCTCTGGACACCCAAACTGGCCATTAGTTCAGGTTGAGCCTGGTGGAATGCCTGGATCAAACGTGGGGCGTGTAGGTTCCTTGAGGGTTCCCATGAATTGTCCTCGGGAGGGTAACCCTTCCACCTAATCAGGTATTGAAGCTGCCTGCCCTTTTTCAGGCAACTCAGAATTTCCTCCACCTCAAACTCCTTCTCGCCCTCGACTAAAACAGGAGGAGGAGGTGGTTTTTCCCTGCCAGGAAAAGGGCTGGGGGTGGTGGGTTTCAAAAGGGAAGCATGAAAAACAGGATGAATCCTATAACTTGGTGGTAGGTCAAGTTCGAAGGCCACAGGGTTTACTATCCTTTTGACCTTGAATGGGCCGATGAATCTTGGCCCCAATTTTCGGGAGGGGACAGGTAATTTCAGGTTGGTGGAGGACAGCCAGACCTCTTCGTTGACCCCAAATGCTGGATTCTCTTTCCTCCCTTTGTTAAGTGCTTGCTGTACCCTTCTTGGGCCTCTTGCATACATTTTCGCAATTTTTGAAAATTGATTTGTAGAGACTCCACACGATCTTGAGCTGCAGGGACAGAGTTTTCCGGGGGAGATTTGGGAAGAAATGAGGGATGGAAGCCAAAGTTGGCCCAGAAGGGTGTTTGCTTGGTGGCGGAATGGATAGAGTTTTTATATGCAAACTCGGTGTATGGTAAGAGGGTCGACCAGTCATTTTGGGAATCAGAGCAGAAGCAACGGAGGTACTGTTCCAGTGTCTGGTTGGTCCTTTCCGTTTGACCGTTGCTTTGGGGGTGGTAGGCGGAAGACAAGCAGATCTTTATCTCAAGAGACTTGCATAACTCTTTCCAAAATTTTGAAGTAAACTGGGTACCCCTGTCCGAAGTGATGCTTTTGGGTACCCCATGAAGTCTTACGATTTCCTTGAAGAATACGTCAGCCGTGGTGGAGGCGGACGGAGTACCCACCAGGGGTAAAAAATGTGCCATCTTAGAGAGCCGGTCCACGATGACAAGAATAGTGGTGTATTCCTTAGAAGGGGGCAATTCAACGATAAAGTCCATGGAGACTTCCGCCCAAGGGCGATCAGGGATGGGTAGTGGTCTTAGTAGCCCCCAGGATTTGGTCTTAGGTCCCTTGCTGCGCTGGCAAGGAACGCAGGAGGCGACATAGTCCCTACAGTCCTGCCTCCAGCCTGGCCACCAAAAAGAACGAGAGACAAGCTCCGCGGTTTTCCTGGAACCAAAATGGCCTGCTAACTTGTGGTCATGAAAGGTTTCGAGTACGAGAGGTCTTACTCCAAGGGGGACGAAGATCTTTTCCCCAGACCACAGGAGATCGTTGTGCTTGGCCAGAGAGAGGTTGGTAGGGGCCTGGTCATGTTCAGTAGCAGTTTTGATCGTAGTCATAAGATCCGCCTGAGTAAGTAGGCCGAAGTTTTGTGGGGACAAGATAGTGCTAGGTTCGGTTTCTTGGGTAGACTCTAGGAACATGCGGGAGAGCGCATCGGCCTTTCCGTTCTTGGAGCCTGGTCTATAGGCGATGAGAAAATTGAATCTCGAAAAGAAGAGGGCCCATCTAGCCTGCCTGGGTCTCAGTCGTTTGGCTGTCCTGAGATATTCGAGATTCTTATGGTCGGTCCAAACCATAACAGGGTGAGATGCCCCCTCCAAGAGGTATCGCCACCCTTCAAGGGCAAATTTAATGGCCAGCAGTTCCCTGTCCCCCACGTCATAATTCCTCTCTGGTGGGCTCAGCTTCCGGGAGGCAAAGGCCACCGGGTGAAGGAGGGCCTTGGCGCCCTGGCGCTGGGAGAGGATGGCACCGAGAGCAGTTTAGGAAGCATCCACCTCCAGTACAAAGGGCAATGCGGGGTCTGGGTGCCGTAGGATCGGGGCGGAGGAGAACAGGGACTTCAACCGGGCGAAGGCCGCCTGGGCTTCTGCGGACCAACTGAACTAACTGTGTTGGTGGGTGAGAAGGGTGATTGGTGCCACAATGGAGGAGAAGCCAATGATAAATCTCCGATAAAAGTTGGCAAACCCGATAAACCTCTGAACTCCCTTTTTATCTTTAGGGGCTGGCCAATCTTGGATAGCCTGGACTTTTTGTGGGTCCATGGCGACCCCATTGGTAGAGATAATGAACCCCAGGAACTGCACAGTGGACCTTTCGAATTCGCATTTTTCTGCCTTGAGGTAGAGTTTGTGTTGCCTGAGGATGGTGAGGACTATCTTAACATGCGTTCGGTGGAGTTCAGGAGTGGCAGAGAAAATGAGGATATCATCCAGATAGACCACTAGGAAGTCGTCCAGGTATCTCCGGAAAATATCATTCACCAAGTGTTGGAATGTCGCCGGGGCGTTACAGAGCCCGAACGGCATTACAAGGTACTCGTAGTGCCCGAACCTTGATCTGAACGCGGTCTTCCACTCATCACCTGCCCTGATCCGTATGAGATTGTAGGCCCCGCAGAGATCAAGTTTGGAGAAGATCTATGCAGGCCGAAATCGCTGGAATAATTCGGGGATGAGGGGAAGAGGGTACCTGTTTTTAATGGTAATTTTATTGATTTCTCTGTAGTCAATACAGGGTCTCAGTGAGCCGTCCTTCTTCTCGACGAAGAAGATGCCGGCTCCGGCTGGCGAAGAAGAAGGACGGATGAATCCTTTGGCCAGGTTCTCGTCAATGTAGGTTTTGAGAGTTGCTAACTCAGTTTCAGATAGGGGAAAAATACGGCCGAAAGGGACCGCAGCACCATCAATTATGGCTGGGAGGCGGACCTCCTTTCCCGTTAACTGCTGTTGGATTCAATACAAGATACACCCCCCCCCCTTTTACTGGAATGTAACCAGTTACACCTCATATTGTCATGAGTCTAAGGCTATTGTATGTGATGAATGGCGGCTCCGATCTGGCTGGGCTACACAAAGACTAATTATGGGCTGTCGGAGATCGCAGTTCCAAGATTAGACAGCAGTCGGATTAAGTGCAATTCTGGACAGACGCTGCCCCCCAGAGACCACTTCTGGCAGTACAATCAGAATACATGGAGGCGACTACCAATTGGGCAGGTGGGCGGGCAGTGGGAGGTGCTGTGATTGAGGTGTGATTGACAAAAGGGTTTGCACACACAACTGAGTCTCTTATTCCATCTGGAGCGCAGCTGAGAAGGGTCACCACGATAAGTAGATCATTATATTATATTTTAACTGTATATTATATCATTGTACTGTAGCCTTGCTGTATGTTGTGTAATTGTGTAACCCCCTTTTGATACACGTTAGCTTTCGCATTTCCTTGGGAAATAAACAAGATTTGATTATTATGAAGCCGTGTGCTTGGTTCCATAGCTAACCTCGTATTATTGTGATATTAAACGTAGCATGCGCTCATAGTTTTAACAGACTGACTAATCTACAGAGACTAAACAAAGTTAATGCATAGAGATGAGATAATATCTAGATTGTAGTAGTATATCGTTTTCTACAAGTATTATCAAATCCCATATTTGGCACCCATAGATTGAGACAAACAGAATATCGTTTTTTTTCTGCATTGGATTCACAAACCTAAGGCATTTTTCTTTGTTTCGAGTCTCATTAACACAAACCCTCAAATCCAGAACGGAAAATCGTCTCTAGTGTGGACAAGATTGGCGCTGGCTCGCGAATTCTGAAACCACGCTTGGATGGTCATGAAAATTCTGTGAAAGATCTCATCGGTGAAGCGGACGCGTAGAACCTGGTGAGAGCTGTGGCTGATATATGTATGTATGTTAAATGTTTGTAAGTTTGGCCAGGTAACCGGTCATTGTGACTGGCGAGTAAGGGGATGATCACCCCTTGGGTTATATTATATAATCGATAAATTGACAGGACAAACCACACAGCGCTGAGGAAAAAAGTGGGAATTATTTTAATTTTTTTTTATATATTTTTAGTTTTTTTGTTACCCATGTGAGTGTGATAGCTCTCAGTTCCAATAGGAGTTCACTGTGGCCTGCAATTTAAGAGGAGACAGCAGTAAGAGTGTCTTTGCTGGAAAAGTTCGTAGTTTAAACGGATTTTTTGTATTTTTTTTTTTTTTTTTTGTGTTGTGTTTTGTTTTTGGGTCTTCTGTGTGGGACTAGAGGTGAAAAACTAGACTTTGAGCAGCTTGTGGGGGGTTGCTTATCTGTTTGTTCATCTGTGTGTGTATTGTCTTAACAACTGTTCAGTGTAGCTAGTTGCAGATTAGCATGTCAATGGATATCCTTGAAGAGTTTCTTAGGAAACATGCGTCGATTCAATTTGATTGTTTAGTGTCTCCAAATGCATTAACACATCAGTTTTGTGACCTGTTGAAGCATTGCAGTACTTATAATGATGCCATAACATTTAAAAAAAATTCAAAAAAAGGCAGGAAACAGAGATTGGCAAATTTGGTGAGAATGCTAGTAAAAATGAGAGATATTGCTGAACGGAAGGAGGTTGAATGGTATAAGGATAGAGCAGAATTAATAGGACAGATAGAAAATGTGAGTAAGGATATTTCAGCTATAGCTGCGAATGCGGACGCAAATGTTTGTGAGTGTGATGACATGAGGTATGAGATTGAACAATTGGTGACTGAGAATGGTTTGTTAGAACAGGGATTGGATGAATGGAAGGAATCATGTATGTTGAGAGAACAGTCTATCGCAGCGCTAGAAAATAAAGAGGCTGGGAATGAAAATGCGATAGAAAAACTTAAGACAGAGTTACAGGAATGTAAAATTCAGCTAGCCCAAAAAGATAATACCATTGTGTCTTTGAGAGCATGGGCAATGGAGAATGTGCACAGCCATTGCTGTGCTAACAAGGACACACATTCAGGTGTGACACAGGAGCAAAGAGAAAGGATGCCGATCGAACAGCAACCAGTCTGTGCGGCTGACAGTCCTGAAGAGGCCCCAAGTCTCTTCACTCCTGTGCTAGACAGAACTGGGCAAGGATTAGGAATTATAAAAAGGGAGGGTAGCACCCAAACCACAACACTCTCCATACAAGATCGCACAAATCTGTGCCAGATTTTGGGAAAGTTTGACACTAGCGCTTCACCCATTAGTCTCTCAAACAGGCTGGAGGCTGTAGTGACACAGTACATTTTGAACAATAGGGATGCATGCGCACTCCCCCGCGCATGGCTTCCATTGCAACTGTGTGAAAAACTGCAACCACCAGTTGGGAATCATAGAGGTCTATCTCCCGAGTTAAGCTCAAATTGGGGGAACTCGGCAGATAGAATGAGGGAAATGCAGCGCATAATGGGAGGAAGAGATACTAGGGGTTCAGACGCCCTAGAAAATACAAAATTTAGGAGGGGAATTGATCCAATACTTTTTTGCAGTGAATACTTCGCCATTTATAAAGCCACATATAATTGTCCTGATATGTCTCCTGATGATAGTAGTTTTCTGTGTTCTATGGCTAATAAGTGCATATGTATTGATTACCATACCAGAATTGCACTGAGGAACGCCACCTCGTACCAGACCTTTATAAACATTTTAAGGGACTGGGTTCGGGAGACAGATCAAGACAATAGGCCCCACAAAAGAGTTGCAGAGATAGTTAAAAGCGAAGGTACAGTGAGATTTACAGGCAAGTGTTATAGATGTGGGAATACAGGCCATGTAATCAAGGACTGTAAATTGCCTAGGAGGAGCATGGGTGAGAAGAAGCCTTGGCATAAGAAGGAACAGCGAAAACCTGGGCCAGATAAGGTAGCAACGGAGCCGAAAGAGGCACCTGATGCTACATTATATGGTCCACTTTTGAGAGAATTGCAAAGGTTAGGAAAAGGGTTTAAAGAAAACCACGAGGAATATAAAATCCCTCCCCCAACCAATCCGTATTTTAAACCATAGGGATGTCAGGCCCCGATGTTGTCCCTAATATGTCAACTGGATAGGGACAAAAGCGGCAGACCACGTATCCGAGGGGCGATAGGGGGCCATCGCACAAATGTACTTTTGGATACGGGGGCGGCTGTCAGCATAACAAATATTGAACTTCAAAAGGATCCTGCTGGGAGACAAATTTTCCTTAGAGGATTCGGGGGACAACTAGTACCTTCTGAGCAATCAATACCTGTGAACATAGAAATAGAGAGGTTATGTGTGGAACACAGTTTGTTTCTTTCCCCAACGCACGAGGGCACTATTTTGGGCTCTGATGTCATGGGGGCACATGGACTGATTCTTGATCTATGTAATTGGGTACTGTGGAAAGGGTCTAGATACAAAGGCAAGGCACACATGGTCATGGACAGCTGGGAGGTTGCATCAGTTAAAACCGATGAAATCCTTGACCCGCAGGCAATATTGAAAACAGAGGACCAAATATTGGCTAAAATCTTGTGGCAACATAACAAAGTGTGGGCAACGTCTAAAGCGCAATGTGGTAGAGTTTCAAACATGATTGTTAAAATTGAGGGCCCTGATCCGCCACCTCAGCGTCAGTATAAAATTCCGCCCGAATCTATCCCATACATAGAGAGCACAGTGAGGAATTTGTTGGCACAAAATGTAATTAAAGAATGCCAATCTAAAACAAATGCAGCCCTCTGGCCAGTGAAGAAGGAAGGGGGGTGGAGGCCCACTGTAGATTTCCGTGCGCTAAACAGATGCACCCCATCTATTACAAATGTAGTTGCTAAAATGCCAGACATGATGACAGCACTGAAGCCTTCGGCAAAGGTGTATTCATCAATTGACATATCAAATGGCTATTTTTCAATTCCCGTGCACGAGGATAGCCAATACAAGCTAGCCTTCACGTTTCAGGGAAAACAATATGCATTCTGTCGTTTAGCTCAGGGGTTCAAATCCAGCTCTACATACTTCCACATCTGTATGGTGGACATTCTGAAGACATTTTCTGAGCCAGAATGCATCATTCAGTACGTGGACGACATTTTGCTTCAAACCGAGACAAAAGAGCAGCATTATGCTCTGCTGGAGGAACTCCTGACACTAATTGAGAATGCAGGTCTGAAATTAAACCCCAAAAAGGCACAATTGATGAAGGATTCAGTATGTTTCTTGGGTGTGATAGTTTCACAGGGGGGAAGAACTCCAGATCCAAACAAATGTGAAACTATCAGGAAATTACCAAGACCAATCACTAAAACTGCGTTGAGACAATTCCTGGGAATGGTCGGTTTCTGCAGGGACTTCATTGAAGGCTTTGCAGAAAAGGCAAGACCCCTGTATGACTTTCTAAAAGGAGACAAGAAGGAAACAGACCCCTTAGACTGGTTAGGAGAGCATGAACAAGCTTTCACCAAGCTAAAGGTGAGTCTGATGCAGGCCCCGGCCTTGAGCAATCCGAATGCCGATTTGCCCTTTGCACTACAAGTGTATGCCTCTGCAGTAGCAATAACAGCGGTGTTGCTGCAGGAGAGGCAGGGCAAATGGGTACCGGTGGGATACTGGTCCAGGGTACTAAGCCCGGTAGAGAGGGGATTTGATGAATGTGTCAGGAACCTTTTGGCAGCTCACTGGGCGGTTCTCGCCACAGAGCATGTTGTGGGGTTTGGTAAAATCATTCTGCAGACACCCCATTCTCCAATTAAAATGCTTTTGGAACGTACCCTCAGTGGAGTATCCTCCCAAAGGGTGGCCAGATGGCTAGTGGATTTAACACCCAGGAATCTGGCTGTGACCCACAATGCCACCTACACTCTCCCACAATTGATGCAATATGAGGGGGAGCAGCATGACTGTGGGGAAGTACATCGGACCAGAACACAGGAGGTATTTAGATTAGCATCAGGTACTGGAGACCTTAAAATCTGGGTGGATGGATCAAGGTACTGGGATGAAGGAAGTTTTCACACAGGGTATGCTCTGTGGTGCCCCCAGACCAATGAGAAAATCATGACCAAGTGCCCTCGAAGCTTTTCTGCCCAAAGAGCTGAACTGGAGGCAGTGAGAGAGGCCATCACTCATTTCAGTTCAGGTCCCATAACCATATTCTCTGACAGCGCCTATGTAACAAGGTCTCTGACTGAATACATGCCTTTGTGGCAGTCAAGGGGCTTCAGTGATGCCTCTGGGAAGGACTTGGTACATAGTGCGGTGCTAAGAGATATATGGGAAAGAGCAAATGGGGAACCTCAGAGAGTTGCTATCATTAAGGTGAGAGCACACCAAAGAGGTGGAGAGGAGGTTACTGTGGGCAACAACAAGGCAGATGAGCTGGCAAAAGAGGCAGCCCTGATAGGGGCCAAATGGACACCCTATGATACTGAAGGGAGGCAGGCCTGGGAGGAACATAATTCTGAGGAGCAGGAGGTGAAAGCAGGTTCACATGAACTCCTGCCGGTGCTAAGGATGCCTACCCCATGCTTAGCAGGTGAACAAAATAAGGATGAGGCCTTGAGCTCAATCAAAAAGCAGCTTAGAACAAAAGCGGCAGATGCTCCCCAAAATTATGTATTAGAAGACGATCTACTGTTAAAAGAAACTTCAGAAGGACGAAAGTTTGTAGTGCCCTCCCAGCATCAAAAAGATTTAGCCCTGGAAAATCACAGGTTAACAGGCCACATGGGTGTTCAGGGTACCTTGAAATTTGTGCAAGCTAGATACTGGTGGGAGACAATGGGAAACACAATCTCACAGGTAGTGCAGGAATGCTTAATATGTGCACAAATGAACCCTAGGCCAAAGGGACAGAAGCCAATATTAGCAAGGGTACCGGTAGCCAATGGACCCTGGGAAAACCTACAGATTGACTTCGTTGGTCCGTTACAGAGTGCCCCTGGGGGATACAGATATCTACTCGTGGTGGTGGACGTTTTTTCGAAATGGGTAGAGGGTCTGCCCCTAAGAAAGGACTCTGCCACTGCCACGGCTAGAGCTTTGTGGACCGAAGTCTTTTCAAGATGGGGGTTCCCCAAAGTCCTGGAGTCCGATAGGGGGACTCACTTTACCGGCAGGGTCATGAAAAATATTTGTGAGCTGCTGGGAGTAGAACAGAGATTCCATGTTCCATACCATCCACAATCGGCGGGGATGGTTGAGAGGATGAATCGAACACTGAAAGAGAGGCTTAAAAAGATGGTACTGCAATCAGGAAAGAACTGGCTGATTCATCTGCCTTCAATCCTGATGGCCGTACGAGGATCTACAGCGAAAGGTACATCATTAACCCCATATCAGTTAATGACGGGGAGAATGATGAACCTCAGCCATCCAGCAGACCCAATACTTAGTACCCCCTTGAGAGAGAGTGCTGAAAGGGACCGATTTCTGGTCCAACTGCAAGAACAGGTACAGAGGTATTTGCAGTTTGCTGCAAGTAACATGGCACCTAAAGAGAAGGAGCAGCCTTTAAAGCCTCCCGTTAGCTTGAAGATTGGAGACAGGGTTATGGTAAAGAACTTTGTTTCCAAGTCTTCATGGGACGCAAACTGGACGGGACCGTTCACAGTCACTATGACCCTTAGTGATCAGGTGGTCAAAGTAAAGCGGCTCATAGATAACAAGGGTGAAAAGGGCATGAAAAAGAGGGAGATAGAGAAATGGGTTCATGCTGATCAATGTAAAAGGTATTGCTGATAAGAATTGATTCCGCTCTTGTTCTTGTTTTCCAGAGTCCTGGTGGAGCAAAGATTGGCAAAGTCTCTGGAGAATGGATGGAAGGATCATACTTGTCGTGTTGGCGATCCATCTGAGCCATGTAACATCTCAAATTGATTCTGACGAATATTCAGGGGATGATGTGGAAAGGGAGAATCCTGAGGAAGACCATGCATCCACTTCAATTATATCATCAATGTTGAACTTGTTAGGTCAGAAGGGGATGCAGGGGGGAGATGGAAGAAGGAGAAAGGTCAGGATTATATCAAAGAATCCTAAATTACCGGACACGTACCAATGGGGTCACCATGGCAATTTGCAATACAAAGTTTCTTTTGCTTTTGGACGATTTAATCCTAACTCAACATCGCAAGGGCGTGCGAACAAGCAAAATTTGCAAAATATCATACCGGAATCTCTCCAGCCGTTTGTAGATGTAACTATATATATGAATGAAACTGGTTATTGGTTAGGAAAACAATCCAATCTATCCAAACCTTGGGAAGCAAGGGACGTGGGATATGGGGTTTTTGGTGAAGAATTGAAGGAAGGGAAGTATGTTTTTATGTGTGGCATATATTGGCATGACCAAAGTAATAGGGCGCTGAGACCCAGGAGGCTGACACTTAGGCACAGTAAGGTGTCTGTTGGCCAAACTAGGGAGCTCCAGATGACACATCAATGGGGTGAAAATTTCCTTGTGGGGGCAGTATCTCGGTCCTATCAGTCCTACAGAGAAGCTCTTGGTTACTGGACATGTGGGACACCAGAGATGGACCTGGGGGAGATACGCCTAGTTGATGTCTCACCGGAGAGGTTAAAACCCTGCATAGGTGATGCCAGTGGCTACACACAGGAACATACTCCGTTAGAGAAGGGGGAACCACTACAAATAGATCTAAGCTCGTCACAAACGCTGGCTACCAGGGTACAGTATGCTTTCACCACATGGCACTTCAATATCTCGCAATGGTTGGTAAAATCCTATTACCCTATATGTGCTGAATATACACTAAATCAAGTACGGTCAGTATATCAATGGCTTTCTCCCAGAGATGGGCGGACACAGAATGAGGTCCATGAAGGACGCTTATTTCTGAGGAGTAACCGAAAGAGGAGGGATGTATTCAGCACTATATTAGGGGGAATAGGAACTGGGATGGGTGTTATTAATGGAGTGGACATCGATCTCCTAAGGAACAAACTCTCAGCCATAGCTTCAGACAGTAAACGGGGCTTTGTTGCTCAGAGAGAGATCAATGACATTCTTGATGATATTCAACAACGTCACATAAATACCCAGGTAAAAGTAGCTCAAGATTTTATACGCCATTTTAAGAGGTTGGTGGATAATGTGGTGATACAGGGCAAAAATATGTCATGGGCTCTGGCATGCACTCAGGGACAGGCGGAACTATCAACCAACATCAAACTGATTGTACAGTCCCTGTATGGGGGGAAGTGGCCTTATGAATTAGCATCACAGCTCAGTAAGATTTTACCAAAGCACATCTCTTACACTAATCCAAGTTGGTGGTCAAATGCCTGGATGGGATGTACGAATTTGGATTATGAGAGATGTTATGCTTCCTCGTTGATCCCATATACAGAAGTGCAGACTCAATCTGTGTATTCGGTGATATCAATGGGCTTACTGACTGGGGATTCTACTTTGTTGCATCTGAGGCTAAATTACCCACATGTGATCAGAGAGAATGGGAGCTGGAGGCAGGTTGATATTTCCCTCTGTCAGAGGCATGACCATGACATCCTTTGTATGCCAGGCCAATACACGGTAGTAAAGGAGAAATGTTGGGAGGATGCGTCACTCTGTGTACTGGATGGGGAGAACATTGCCGGGAAGGGAACACCGGGGTATTATTTGGGACATGGGAGAGTTTGTTTCTTTGTCCTAAAGGATACTAATATAACATTAGTCATGGAGATAGGATGTTCTGTGAACCTGACAATAGCAAGAGGAGCGTGGTGTACCTTTGGCGATGTTTCTGAAATCCAGACACAGGAATGGAAGTATGTGATACCGCATATTGCCAATCTGTCTGTGGATGTCAACCAGAACCTCCCTGTTAATCTGAGAGCCCTGAACCTTGGTATGGGAAGGAAGATACAGGAGTGGTTAGCAGATTGGGATAGAGATGAGAGCCTTATGAAGATGCTGCAGCAAGAGAGAGCTAATGCTACTATAGCCATATACCATAATCAAAATGAAATAAAGGAGGTAGTGCATCAATTAGAAAATGATGTGGGAGGGTCTTGGTGGGAGGTAATATTTGGACATTCCAGTAAGGCCAACAGCATTTTGAATTATTTGATACATCCCGTTGTGGTGTTACTCATTATTGCTGCAGTTTCGTCATTGGTTCAAATTGGTATGTGTTGTTGGACTAGACATTTATATAAGAAGGTCTCGCATCTATCTATGCAAGTGGAGGGACGAATTGACGGTAAGGTCTCTTCATATACGGTAGAGGCTTTGCTGCCAGCTCAGAGCCCTGAAATACCACTGACGTGCCGGAATTGCGGTAGGGAAGGCCATTGTGAACAAACCTGCCTAATCCCGACCCGTATTTTCAGCAAAGAATTATAGGAGGTTGGGAGCGGGATACGCGAGTTGAGGGGTCAAATGTATATATGTATATATTATGGTAGTGGGTTGATTTATGTTATGGTGTAGTGTGATAAAGGTGTATTTTAGGCTAGTAACATGGGCGAAAGGCCCTCCTCGAGACTCTGTGTTGGAAAGCTGGGTGATGTGTTACCCTGAATGTGTGATGGTGAATGGTGAGTGAATGAGCACCCCTTGCCTGTACTGCATCTCGTCCTGAAGATACCAAAGACACAGAAGGGTGACATGGAAGCTGTCACTGAAGAAGGATGGTGGTGTATCACTAAGTGGCAAAGCGGAGAGTGTTGGAAAGCATGACACGATAAGACCATTATGGACTGTTCCATAGGAGCTGTTGCTGCCCAGGTTGAAAACCACAGCGCGTTAAGAAAGTCAAGGACTGTTCTATGGGTACTGATTTGGAAACGCATGTCAGGGAGGAAACAGTTATGGACTGTTCAATAGGAGCTGGGTCGGAAGAAGGGTGTTATGCGCCTGTTGAGGCGCAAAGCGGCATATGTTGGATTCAATACAAGATACACCCCCCCCCCTTTTACTGGAATGTAACCAGTTACACCTCATATTGTCATGAGTCTAAGGCTATTGTATGTGATGAATGGCGGCTCCGATCTGGCTGGGCTACACAAAGACTAATTATGGGCTGTCGGAGATCGCAGTTCCAAGATTAGACAGCAGTCGGATTAAGTGCAATTCTGGACAGACGCTGCCCCCCAGAGACCACTTCTGGCAGTACAATCAGAATACATGGAGGCGACTACCAATTGGGCAGGTGGGCGGGCAGTGGGAGGTGCTGTGATTGAGGTGTGATTGACAAAAAGGGTTTGCACACACAACTGAGTCTCTTATTCCATCTGGAGCGCAGCTGAGAAGGGTCACCACGATAAGTAGATCATTATATTGTATTTTAACTGTATATTATATCATTGTACTGTAGCCTTGCTGTATGTTGTGTAATTGTGTAACCCCCTTTTGATACACGTTAGCTTTCGCATTTCCTCGGGAAATAAACAAGATTTGATTATTATGAAGCCGTGTGCTTGGTTCCATAGCTAACCTCGTATTATTGTGATATTAAACGTAGCATGCGCTCATAGTTTTAACAGACTGACTAATCTACAGAGACTAAACAAAGTTAATGCATAGAGATGAGATAATATCTAGATTGTAGTAGTATATCGTTTTCTACAAGTAGTAGAATGTAAGTTTGGGACAGACCGGAAACCTGGTAGTTAAAGTTGAGCTTGGAAAGGGACTTACTAGGCCTAATGGGGCAAGTGCGAAGGAAGTGCCCGGAACCTCCGCAATAAAGGCACAGGTTGGCCTGTCGCCTGCGCAAGCGCTCCTCTGGGGTTAGAGGGGCACGGACCAGGCCCAACTGCATGGGTTCAATTCCGGGAGGGGCCACAGGTGGCGCATGGAACGAAGGCTGGGCAGGACTCGGCTTGGGCAACATCCAACTGGGACGAGGCGTTTGAAAACGTTCAGCGCAGCGTTCGCGCAAGCGTCTGTCGATCTTGGTGATTGCTTGTATGAGGTCCTCCAGAGTTTCCGGGACGTCGATCCGGGCAAGTTCATCCTTGAGGGTGTCGGAAAGTCCTTGGCGGAACTGATACTTAAGGGCCGGCCCGTTCCAGCCGGTGTCGGCTGACCATTTCCTGAATTCGGCAGTGTAGTCTTCGACCGGTCTCCGGCCTTGGGAGAGGTTGTGTAGGGTGGTTTCAGCGGTGGCCCCTTTTTGGGGATCGTCATAGAGCTGACCCATGCTCTCAAAGAAGGTATCTACAGAGTTCAACACAGGGTCCCTCTGTTCCATTAGGCTATGGGCCCAAGCCTGGGGTTCTTCGGTCAGGAGAGAGATGATAAACCCCACTTTTACTACCTCAGAGGAGAAGGTTCTGGGTTGCAGGGCCAAGTACAGGGAGCAGGCATTCTTGAACGCCCTGAATCTCTTGCGGTCGCCAGAGAATCGTTCAGGTATAGGCACCCTAGGTTCAGGAGAAGCCACGACCACCGTGGGATTGCTGGGAGCTGCAGACGGGGGGACCCCGCCGATGGTGGCAGAGTTGCCGGCTGCGGGGGCAGATGGCCCGGTCAATTGTTGTAGGCGGCTGTCAATTTGGGTGTAGCCCATCTGTAGTTTTTGGACAGCCTCAGTAAGTGCTGCCATCTGCTGACACAGGTTCTCAAGGGGAGAACACGCTCTGTCAGTCTCGGACATGGCTGGTCTGTACTATCAGAGACGTACTTACCGAGACCGAGATGCTGAGAGCGGTTCACCCTTGCGACCCGGCGCAATCTGCCCCCTGGTGGTGAGACAGGGAAAAAACGGCACCAGGAGGCACAGGTCACCTCCGATAGGTGGACGGGACTGGTGAGACGTCTGGAGGAGATGTGGACCTGGCCCGGGCAGACCGGCAGATGGCAGGAAGGAGAGGCAGGAGCCCAAACACCCGGCTGAGGGACTAACAGCGGTCACTGAGCAGTCGGCTGCTATGTAAGTCCTGAATGCAGGCCGAGGGT
Source organism: Lithobates sylvaticus (assembly GCA_028564925.1). Lineage (NCBI taxonomy): Eukaryota > Metazoa > Chordata > Amphibia > Anura > Ranidae > Lithobates > Lithobates sylvaticus. The sequence continues at coordinate 141,018,039 of CM053031.1, read as the reverse complement.
CAAACACAGGATCAATGGCAGAGTCCGTGGAAGCAAGCCAGGGGTCAAACACAGGATCAAGCAGCAAAGTCCGTTGAGGCAAGCCGAGGGTCAAACACAGGATCAAGCAGCAAAGTCCTTTGAGCAGGCAGGGGTCAAACACAGGAGAAAGCAGCAGAGTCCGTTAACAAGCCAGGGGGTCAAACACAGGAGGAAGCAGCAGTCCGTTTACAAGCCAGGGGGTCAAACACACAGGATCAGATCTGATTTTACACAGGGACGCACAGGCACTAAGCTGGAAAGACAGACCAGCAAAGTGCCTGTGCGTCAGGCAGCTTTTATAGGCATCCAGGAGGACGCTAATTGTGCGCCACAGCGCACAGGCGTGCGCTATTGCGCATGCGCGAGCGCCGAGCCGCGAGTGCGCATGCGCCGGAGCGACGGGCCCCCGCGCATGCGCACTGAAGAGCGGGCCGTCCGTCCGACGCTGGAGCCCTGACAGGTAAACAAAATTAATGACATTATGTTAATGGTGGAAATGCAAGCCAGAGAATGTGATAAGTTGGAAAAAATCACTACTCTTTGGTACATCTTGATGCATTATTCCTCCCCTAAGAAATTGGGCAACAGACTGAATAAATAAATCTTGGTCTTTTTATTTTCACTTCAAGAGAACCCGTGTCCACCAAACTTTCCCTCTCTCTTTCGTTCCTTTCTTTCTTCTCAATCTTTCGCACTGTTCTTTTCTCTATTAAACTTTGTTTCTCTTTACGAGTGAGAATATAAACTGGCCCCCTTTTTTTTGTTTATTTTGGGGGTCAAACATTTTTGCACTATAAGCATACAGTGCCTTAAAGAAGTATTCATACGCCTTGAAAATTTCCATATTTTGTCATGTTACAACCATCAAGGTAAATGTATGTGATAGACCAACAAAAAGTGACACAGTTGTGAAGTGGAAGGAAAATGATAAATGGTTTCCAAAATTTTTTAACAAATAAATATCTGAAAAGTGTGGCATGCATTTGAACTCAGTCCCCCCTGAGTCAATACTTGTGATGCTGCTATTACAGCTGCAAGTCTTTTTGGGGATGTCTCTACCAGCTTTGCACATCTAGAGAGAGTGGAATTTTTTCCCATTTTTCCTTGCAAAATAGCTCAAGCTCTGTCAGATTGGATGGAGATTGTCTGTGAACATCAATTTTCAAGTCTTGCCACAGATTCTCAATTGGATTTAGGTCTGGACTTTGACTGGGCCATTCTAACACATGAATTTGTATTGATCTAAACCATTCCATTGTAGCTAAGGCTGTATGTTTAGGGTCGTTGTCCTGCTGGAAGGTAAACCTCTGCCCCAGTCTTAAGGCTTTTGCAGACTCTAACATGTTTTCTTCTAAGAGTGCCCTTTATTTGGCTCCATCCATCTTCCGATCAACTCTGACCCACTTCCCTGTCCCTGCTCAAGAAAAGCATGCCCACAACATGATGCTGCCACCACCATGTTTCACAATGATGGTGTTTTCAGGGTGATGTGCATTGTGAGTTTTTTGTCACACATAACGTTTTGCTTTTAGTCCAAAAAGTTAAATTTTGTTTTAATCTGACCAGAGCACCTTCTTTCATGTGTTTGCTTTTCCCCCCACATGGCTTCTCGCACACTGCAAATAGGACTTCTTATGGCTTTCTTTCAACAATGGCTTTCTTCTTGCCACTTTTCCATAAAGGCCAGATTTGTTGTGTGCACAACTTATAGTTGTCCTGTGGACAGATTTTCCCACCTGAGCTCTGGATCTCTGCAGCTCTTCCAGAGTTGCCGTGGGCCTCTTGGCTGCTTCTCTGCTTAATGCACTCCTTGCCCAGCCTGTCAGTTTTGGTGAACGGCCATGCTCTGGTAGGTTTGCAGTTGTGCCATACTCTTTCCATTTTTGGATAATGGATTGAACTGTGCTCCGTGAAATGTTCAAAGCGTTGGGTATTTTTGTATAACCTAACCCTGCTTTAAACTTCCCCACAACTTTATCCAGGACCTGTCTGGTGTGTTCCTTGGCCTTCAGGATGCTGTTTGTTCACCAAGGTTCTCTAACAAACCTCTGAGGGCTTTACAGAACAGCTGGATTTATACTGAGAATAAATTACACAGAGGTGGACTCTATTTACTAATTAGGCGATTTCTGAAGTTAATTGCTTCCACTAGATTTTAGTTAGGGGTATCAGAGTAAAGGGGGCTGAATGCAAATGCACGCCACACTTTTTATAAATAATTTATTTGTAAACAAAAATTGAAAACCATTTATCATTTTCCTTCCACTTCACAATTATGTGCCACTTTGTGTTGGTCTATCACATAAAATCCCAATAAAATACATTTATGTTTTTGGTTGTAACATGACAAAATTTGGAAAATTTCAAGGGGTATGAATACTTTTTCAAGGCACTGTATGTCGAGGTTCTTATGGAGGAGATCCTTCCTGCATGTTTATTTGTGACTGCTTCCAGCAGTTCAACTTCAGTCTCCTGAACCTTCTATAATTTTATGCTGTTTTGTTCAGTAAACAGTATTTTGTAATGGATCACCCTATTCCCTTTTGGGATCTGTTATTGTGTAACTTATTTACTTTTCATTTGTATTTGCTCTCGCTCATTTTGAGTGACTGTTTTTTGTAATCTTATCTGAAAATGTTGTCAATAAATATATATTCAACCTTAAAAGCAATCTATGCTTCAGAGTAGATTAAGGTTCCAGAACAGACGCTGTCAGTTCAGAATAAGATGTACAGGGGGTTGCAAGGACATAATCTTAGAACTTTTCCAGTCCATCATTACTTAAAGGATATGATCCATTCCGAATGGAAAGAACCTGAAAAATACTTTTTCAGTCTAGGAGCGATAAAAGGCATTTAAAGATTGAATATGTATCTTTAAGTGCCTGAGACTGGATGCCCCTCTTTTTTTAGGTCTCTAAGAGATCAGACCTCTCTTTTGAGGATTCTGGTGTCTTAAAAGATCAGATGTACAGAAAGGCAGACGCTCTGCTGCGGAAGGCCTGGGATTGCTTTGCTTTCTCACTGGATCCAGCCATGGCTTCCATGTGCATTGCTTAGTACCTTGACGTTTGGGTTCAGAGACTGGATAGTTTACTTTCTTCTGACACACCAGTAGAGGAGGTTAGAGATTTCCTCCCTCTGGTTGCTAAATCTGTGGCATTCTTGGCTGATGCCGCAGCAGAAACGGTTAAATCAATGGCCAAAACCTTGGCACTTATTAATTCCGCTAGCCGAGCTATCTGGCTGAACTCCTGGGAAGGGGGCCTTACTCCTAAGAATAAGTTGTGCGCCATTCCCTTTGAGGAAAAACTTTTGTTTGGTTCTACCCTTTCAGGAAATCCTAACCTGTTCTTCAGCAAAGAGTAAGCAAATTAAACAAAAAAGAATTGCGCTAGGTGAAAACGATAAATGATAATAAATAATGAAAAAAATTGTATCGTGAAGATAGTCCTGCAGCTGGACACTAAATAACCCTGGTATAGGGCACAAATTGATATAAAAACAAAAAAAGTGCAGCGCTGGATGATATACAATATATAAGGTATAACAAATATACAATGGTGTACAAAATAGTAAAAAATAATAAGTGTTTAGAAGGAACAATCACTAGTCCTTCAGAAGCAAGTTCATATGTGAAAGTCCATCAAATGCATGTAATTATTCAAAGTGCAATCCGGGAAGTGCTTGAAACTTATCCGTGCAACACATCACCATCACCACAAGTGTGTAAGGAGGGGAGGCTTACCAAAAAGCCAGTGACCGCCCTTATTCAGGGGGTCAAACTGAGCTTGGGAGAACAGCCTTGGTGCTGTTAGTGGTCATCAGCGTTCTAAAAGATGTCTCTGAACAGCTGCGTTGTCTCCTGTATGGCGACTCTTCCCTCCGTCCCTCAATTGCCACAGAATGCAAATAGCATCCAATTGTAGATGAAAAGACAAAAGAGACTTCGATAGTGTAGAAGTTCAGGGGATTTATTAATTAAAAAATCCACAAAGCAGAGAAATAAAACCTTGCAAGGTAAAAAAATGGGGCTCCGTTGGTCTATTGGTAAAAAGAACCGATTGCACATGCGAACGTGCGTAACAAACCATACGCTGTTTCGTCACAATTTCACCCCTGATGACGTCAATTGTGACGAAACGGCGTAGGGTTTGTTACGCACGTTCGCACTGCGCATGCGCAATCGGTTCTTTTTACCAATAGACCAACGGAGCCCCATTTTTTTTACCTTGCAAGGTTTTATTTCTCTGCTTTGTGGATTTTTTAATTAATAAATCCCCTGAACTTCTACACTATCGAAGTCTCTTTTGTCTTTTCATCTACAATTGGATGCTATTTGCTTTCTGTGGCAATTGAGGGACGGAGGGAAGAGTCGCCATACAGGAGACAACGCAGCTGTTCAGAGACATCTTTTAGAACGCTGGTGACCGCTAACAGCACCAAGGCTGTTCTCCCAAGCTCAGTTTGACCCCCCTGAATAAAGGGCGGTCACTGGCTTTTTGGTAAGCCTCCCCTCCTTACACACTTGTGGTGATGGTGATGTGTTGCACGGATAAGTTTCAAGCACTTCCCGGATTGCACTTTGAATAATTACATGCATTTGATGGACTTTCACATATGAACTTGCTTCTGAAGGACTAGTGATTTTTCCTTCTAAACACTTATTATTTTTTACTATTTTGTACAGCAAAGGTAAAACTTGGGATAAAAGACCTTTTCATGGTTTCCAGAACAAATCTGAATTTAAGTCAGGTGCTCATCAGACTAAGAAAAAGTGGTCTTTCAATAAAGACAAGGCAAAAGGCGGGCACTCTTTACTCCTTCTGCCCCTTCCAAAGCTTCGCAGTGATGCCAGATTAGAGGTTGGAGGAAGGCTGACCCTGTTTGCCAGACAGTGGGCAGAAATCACGGAAAATACCTTCATCCTACAGATTGCTACATGTTAGAGTTCAAGCTTCCCCCACCCGAAGATTTTTCCCATCCGACTGCCCAGGGCCCAGGAGAGAAAACAGGCCATATTTGACCTCATTTCTCTTTGGGAATCAGAGCGTGTAATTTCTCCTGTCCTGGAGGATCAAAAATGTCAGGGTTTCTACTTGCAGGTTTTCCTTGTAATAAAACCATTTGGCAAGTTTTGGATTATCAGCAACTTAAATGTCCTGAACAAATTTCTGATTTACAGACTATTCCGTATGGAAAACATATATTTAGTCAAAAATGTGTTAATACCAGATGTGTTTGTTAACTCTGGACCTTCAGGTCGTTTATCTTCACACGCTTATCTTCGTCTTTGCGATTCTCGCGGAGAATGGACCATGCCATTGTCAGTTCAGGGCTCTGCCGTTTGGTCTTTCTTTATGTCCGAGATCATGGCCTGTTTTCAGGTACAGAAAGTCTCTATCATCCCCTATCTGGACGATTTCTTAATCTTTGCGGGAGAAAGAAAAACATTCAAGAGATCTAGAATTGATTTTGCAGACCCTTCGGAAATGGAATGGAAGATCAATCTGTAAAAATGTCTGGTGCCTTCTCAGAATCTGTCCTACTTGGGCTATCATATACAGTAATTCAGACAATCTTTCTTCCAGTGGAAAAGATTTTGAAGATCATTCTCTTGGTACAGAATTTCAGTCTGCTTCCACAAGCCTCCTTTCGGCAGGTAATGCAGTTTTAGGTTTAATGACAGCAGCAATCCTGGGGGTGCCACGGGCTCAATTCCATTCCATTTACCTTTTAATCCTTTCTTCTCAGTTCTTAGGAACGCAAGAATAGCTCCTTGAATCAGAGGGTTCAACTCCCTGGTGGGGATTCCCTGGGTCTGTCCTGGTGGGAACATCCAGAACATTTGCAGAGGGAGACAGCATTCCCCAATCAAAGTTTCCACCGATTCCAGTCTTTGGGGTCAGGGAGCTCACTCGGAGGACTGGCAGGCTCAGGGAACCTGGCAGCCAGAGGAGGCAGCCCAGTCATCCAATTTCAGAGAGCTCCTTGCAGTGGGAAAGGTTAGTAGTTCTAGAGCCGAGGATTCAGGCAAGTAAGCTGTTGGTTGTTTCAGGCAATGCCACAGCCATAGCTTACCTCAAAAGCAGGGGGGCACCCATTGGAACAGTCTATTGTTCTTAACCCAGGAGATTCTAAGCTGGGTAGAAAACAATATTGCCTCTATCAGTGTGGTCCACATCAGTAGCACAGCAAATACTCTAGCAGATTATCCAAGTCAAGTGAAAATCAGCAGCAGCAATTGGGAGCTGAACAGGGAAGTGTTCCAAGAGATCACACTGAGATGGGGAGTTCCCTCAGTGGACCTCTTTGATTCTAGTTAAAACAGGAAGCTTCCAGCCTTCTCACTGGAAAGAGAGATGGAGGTTTTGGGGACAGGTGCACTGTCTTTCCCATGGAAGTTTAGTCTTGCACATGCCTTCCCGTCGTTCACACGATGAATACTTTTTGCAAGGCACTGTATATGAGGTTTTCTGTTTTCTGGCAATGCTGCAATTTCACAAAATTGGGTGTGAATTATTGAGAGGAAAACCATCCGGATCATTAACCTAATATGCCAATGAAAGCAACCCAATAAACCAATGGAAGCAAATACTTTCATTCTAAAAAATATTTTTCTTTTGCTTTACTTGCAGTGGCTGATGCAAATTATTGCTTTCACTATGATACTGGGTCATATGGCAGCTGCTTTGACTAAAGCAGTTTTAGCCACTCTTCATTTGGACAGTAAGGTCAAGATAGGCTTGACCTTACTGAAAACTGTGCACTGCCGGGAACAAAAAGCCTTGCTCTACTCTACTTATTTGCGGGGGTGAGACCTTTGCCCTGGATGAGCGTCTGCTAAGACCCTATTGGGGTCATGATCTCAATTTACAGAAGAAGGTTTTTAATTATTGCCTCACTAGGGCATGCAGTTGTAGAGTGTGCATTTGGCATACTGTCTAACAAGTGGTGTTTTTTGCACACTCAAATTGTCTTTAACATGCAAAATGCTATCACTGCTGTGAAAGCTGCATGTGTCCTACACAACTTTGCCAGTGCAATGGCTTCCCTTTTGAGGACTCATTAATGCAGAACATGGAGAGGGCCCATTGGATCGGGACTCAGGGAAACAGGCAAGGTTCATATATCAGGGATGAATTTGCATCCTAACCCATGTTTCCCAAAGAACAGGTACCATGGCAGCTAGAGCCAGTAGGTTTATTTTACATTATGAAATTTTTTTCATTTGTACCCCTGAATTTTTTGTAAGACGTGTAGTCTGTGATGTAATTTATTTATGGAGTTGAATAAAAAAAAAAACACAAATCTTGATTTGTGACTGTTTTTGTTGTGATCATACCACCTCAAGTTTTCTTTTGTTTTGTTTTTTTTACATGTATGTCGAGTTAGCTTTGCATCATTATATATGCACAATATCCAAAACAAGGGCTCACATATATGGTGTACTCATGGGGGTTAGGCAGTATAGGCAGTACACATGTGCAACCCCACACCAAAATAAAAAATTGTGTGGGGTCCCCCCCAAAAGCCATACCATGCAGCATGCAACTCGGCAGGCCAGGAAGGGGGGGAATGAGTGAGCACCCCCCAAACTATACCAGGCCACGTGCCCTCAACATGGGGGCAGGGAGGCTCCCTCCCAAAGCACCTTCTCCCCATGTTGATGAGGACAATGGTCTCTTCCCACAACCCTGGCTGGTGGTTGTGGGTGTCTGCGGAGCAGGGCTTTTCAGATCCTGCCCCCTCAATATCAAGGAGTAGGGGGTACATATAACCCCTACACATTCACCAAATAGTGCTTAACCACTTGACCACTGGGCACTTAAACACCCTTAATAACCAGACCAATTTTCAGCTTTCGGTGCTCTCACACTTTGAATGACAATTACTCATTCATACAACACTGTACCCATATGAAATTTTTGTCCTTTTTTTCACACAAATAGAGCTTTCTTTTGGTGGTATTTAACCACTTGCTTACTGGGCACTTAAACACCCTTCCTGCCCAGACCAATTTTCAGCTTTCTGTGCTCTCACACTTTGAATGACAATTACTCAGTCATGCAACACTGTACCCAAATAAATTTTTTGTCCTTTTTTTCATACAAATAGAGCTTTCTTTTGGTGGTATTTGATCACCTCTGGGTTTTTTATTTTTTGCGCTATAAATGAAAAAAGACCGAAAATTTTGAAAAAAAACACATTTTTCTTAGTTTATGTGATAAAATTTAGCAAATTATAAATTTTTCTTCATAAATTTTGGCCACAATTTATACTGCCACATATCTTTGGTAAAAATAACCCAAATTAGTGGATATTATTTGGTCTTTGGGAAAGTTATAGAGTCTACAAGCGGTGCTGCGAATCATAAGAAATTTATCATACCTGATGCACTGGTGACCTATCTCATTTCTTGCGACCCAAACAGGCCAGGAAAGTGCAAATACCCCCCAAATGACCCTTTTTTTGAAAGTAGACATTCCAAGGTATTTAGTAAGAGGCATGGTGAGCTTTTTGATGTTGTCATTTTTTTCCCACAATTCTTTGCAAAATGAAGATTTTTTTTTTTTTTTTTTTTCACAAAATGTTCATTGTAATAGGTAGTTTCTCTCACATGGCATGTGTAAACCACAAATGACACCCCAAAATACATTCTGCTACTCCTCCTGAGTATTACGATACCACATGTGTGGGACTTTTACACAGCCTGGCCACTTACAGAGGCCCAATATTGAAATAGCACCATCAGGCATTCTACAAGCATAAATGACACATCTCATTTCTCAACCACCTATTACACTTTTGAAGGCCCTGGAGCACCAGGACAATGGAAACGCCCACAAAGTGACCCCATTTTGGAAAGCTAACACCCCAACGTATAATCTATGAGGCATAATGAGTCTTTTGAATGATTCATTTTTTTCCAGAAGTTTTGGGAAAATGTGGGGAAAAAATGAAAACGCATTTTTTTTACACTAAGTTGTTAATTTATAAGATATTTCCAACACATAGTATGTACATAGCAAAAATTACACCCCAAAATACATTCTACTACTCCTCCTGAGTATGGCGATACCAAATGTGTGAGACTTTTACACAGTCTGGCCACATACAGAGGCCCAATATTGAAATAGCACCATCAGGCATTCTACGAGCATAAATGACACATCTCATTTCTCAACCACCTATTACACTTTTGATGGCCCTGGAGCACCAGAACAATAGAAACGCCCACAAAGTGACACCATTTTGGAAAGCTAACACCCCAACGTATAATTTATGAGGCATAATGAGTCTTTTGAACGATTCATTTTTTTCCAGAAGTTTTGGGAAAATGTGGAAAAAAAAATGAAAATGCATTTTTTTTTACGCTAAGTTGTTCATTTATAAGATATTTCCAACACATAGTATGTACATAGCAAAAATTACACCTCAAAATACATTCTGCTACTCCTCCTGAGTATGGCGATACCAAATGTGTGAGACTTTTACACAGCCTGGCCACATACAGAGGCCCAATATTGAAATAGCACCATCAGGCGTTCTACAAGCATAAATGACACATCTCATTTCTCAACCACCTATTACACTTTTGAAGGCCCTGGAGCACCAGGACAATGGAAACGCCCACAAAGTGACCCCATTTTGGAAAGCTAACACCCCAACATATAATCTATGAGGCATAATGAGTCTTTTGAACGATTCATTTTTTTCCAGAAGTTTTGGGAATGTGTGGAAAAAAAATGAAAACGCATTTTTTTTACGCTAAGTTGTTCATTTATAAGATATTTCCAACACATAGTATGTACATAGCAAAAATTACACCTCAAAATACATTCTGCTACTCCTCCTGAGTATGGCGATACCAAATGTGTGAGACTTTTACACAGCCTGGCCACATACAGAGGCCCAATATTGAAATAGCACCATCAGGCGTTCTACAAGCATAAATGACACATCTCATTTCTCAACCACCTATTACACTTTTGAAGGCCCTGGAGCACCAGGACAATGGAAACGCCCACAAAGTGACCCCATTTTGGAAAGCTAACACCCCAACGTATAATCTAGGAGGCATAATGAGTCTTTTGAACGATTCATTTTTTTCCAGAAGTTTTGGGAAAATGTGGAAAAAAAATGAAAACGCATTTTTTTTACGCTAAGTTGTTCATTTGTAAGATATTTCCAACACATAACATGTACATAGGAAAAATTACACCTCAAAATACATTCTGCTACTCCTCCTGAGTATGGCGATACCAAATGTGTGAGACTTTTTACACAGCTTGGCCACATACAGAGGTCCAACATGCAAGGAACACCATGAGGTGTACCAGGGACGCATAGCATGCACATACCAAGAATTACACCCCAAAATACATTCTGCTTAGCAAAGAGTAAACAAAAGATTACCTGTGGTTTTAGTAGCGCAGTTGTCCACAGGAGGATAGCACTGGTCCAGGCAGCAGGCAGGAACTTATTCAGCAAAAGCGAACACAATTTTCCAGGCAACAGGCAGGAATACTGTCCATAGTCAATACAGGTAGCAGGCAGGGATACTGTCCATATACAGTCCAGGGTCAGTGCAGGCAGAGATTGTCAGCAGTGCCAAAATATTGGTCCTGGTAGTAGGCAGGAACATGGTCCATCCACGTGGTGTGGTCAGTACATGCGACAAGCAGAGGCATGATGGCATAGGTCCTACAGGCAGAGCAGGCAGAAGTAGGGCCTCGTTCAGGACAGAATGGGGACAGGGGTAGAGGCTTCTCCCACCCAAATCTCTTTGAAGCCTCCGAGCCTCCAGACCCTAATCTAGGAATGAGAAAACAAATGAAAGTTTTCTTCATCCAGAAAAACAATTCTGGAGCCCCTCACATATGTGAGACCCCTGTGTTATGAACCCCACTAGTCCACTGGCAGGGTACAAGATCAGTCCAAGAGGCAGGCAAAAGGCATGGTCAAACAGTCCAGGGTCAGTTCCAGATCAGGCAGAGGTATATACAGAATCAGTAGGCAGAAGCATGGTCAAAAACAGTCCAGGGTCAGTTCCAAATCAGGCAGAGGTATAAACAGAATCAGTAGACAGAAGCATGGTCGAACAACAAGCCAGGGTCAGTTACAGAGCAAGCAGAGGCATAAGGGGTGTGATGGTAAATGGCAGGAAGTGAGGGTTATGTTTACCATACTTCACTAATAATTCAGTGAAGTATGGTAACGGCGGAAACAGTTAACTACGCAGAGGCCTGGTTGGGAAGGACAATCTACACAATGATAAGTGGTGTCTCTTCTCAATCCTCGTTTGGAGCACACCCGGCATCTTTTCTGACGTTTTTGGCCTGTTGGAGTGGGAGGGATTTTATCGGGAAAGTGGCGTTCAGAGAGTCTGCTTATGACATCGGATCGAATATTTTGTGGTGGGCTGTTCGGGAATATAAGGGCAGTGGTGATTATCTCCTGGTAGCCAAGGAAGGGTCTGGGTCTTTCAGTGGAGTTGCGGTAGATAATATAACTGTTGTATGTGGCCAAATTGAAGAAATAAATAGCAACTTTTTTATACCACTGGTATGTTCTTCTTGTGGCAAGATAAGGTTCGAGCATCTGGTCGTTGAAGTCGACACCTCCCATGAACTTGTTGTATTCATGGATACACAGTGGCTTTTGTACGACTGGGCCAGTCCTCCTGGTGATCTCAACAAATGTGTTGTTGTGGATCGACGAAAGCATATACACATCCCTTCTGTCCCTCCACTTCACAGCCAGAATTTCCTCATTGCGTAAGCTCGCCGCCTCCCCTCTTCTCAGCTTCTTGTTGACAAGGCTTTGAGGAAAGCCCTTCCGGTTCGTCCGTACGGTGCCGCATGCTGGCGTGTTCTTCCTGTGAAGGTTTCGGAACAGGGGCAAACTTGTATAAAAGTTATCCACATAGAGATGGTAACCTTTCTCCAGGAGTGGGTTTATGAGTTGCCAAACCACTTTCCCACTCGATCCGATGTATTCTGGGCAATTAGGGGGATGTAGCTGGGTGTCCTTCCCTTCGTACACCATGAAGGAATATGTATAACCTCTGGCACGGTCACACAACTTATACATTTTCACCCCATAGCGGGCCCTTTTGGAGGGAATAAATTGTTTTAAGCCCAGCCTGCCAGAAAATTTGACCAGGGACTCATCCACACATACGTGCTGGTCTGGGGTAAACAACTGGGGGAAGATCTGAGAAAAATAATTTATTAGCGGCCGAATTTTATAGAGTTTATCAAAATCTGGGTCATTGCGGGGAGGGCACTGGGTGTTATCATTGAAGTGTAAGAATCTCAAAATCATCAGATATCTGGTCCTGGGCATTACATAAGAAAAGATGGGCATGTGGTAGATGTGGAGGGTTGACCAATAAGCTCGGATTTCGTTTTTGTTGTTTAGTCCCATACAGAACGTGAGGCCCAAAAAAATTCTAAACTCCTCCACCGTCAGGGGTCTCCACTCATAGGGACGGGCATAATAGGACGTGGGATTACTTGCAATAAATTGTTGTGCATATAGGTTGCACTGGGCCACGATCGATTCAAACATGTCATTGGTAAAAATTAAATTGAAAAAATCCATCGGGGAAAAATTTTCTGTGTCCACCTGGACTCCTGGGTTGGCAGTGAAAGGGGGAACAATAGCTTCTCCTGAATTAGGAGGAAGCCACAAGGGGTTCTGAAGGGCATAGGGAAGGCTTGCATGGGACCTAACCCTTTGGGGCCGAGGTGACACCCCACTGGAACTTGGCCTTTGCCGAGGTACTGCAGTGCTGGTGGATGGCACTGTGGTGCTGGTGGTAGGCACTGCGGTACTGGTGGATGGCACTGCCTCATCAGTACGCCTTCGTCTGGCGGGCGGACTCTCATCTTCCTCCTCTGAGGCTGTCATTGTCCCGCTACTTATGACAGGCTCGTAGTCCATGTCAGAATCAGAACCTGCATAGGAGGAGGAATCCGAAGCGGAGAGCTCCCCGTTGCTCTCTTCGGCCGCAAGAATGTCATGAGCCTCCTCGGCTGAATATAACCTTTGTGACATGCTGGCACTGACAGGTGACACTGATGTGGCAGGTGACACTGATGTGGCAGGTGACACTGACGTGGCAGGTGGCACTGACAGATGGCACTGATACGTGGCACTGACGACTGGTGGCACTGACAGATGGCACTGATACGTTGCACTGACTGGTGGCACTGACAGATGGCACTGATACGTGGCACTGGTGACAGGTGGCACTGACAGATGGCACTGATACGTGGCACTGGTGACAGGTGGCACTGACAGATTGCACTGGTGACAGGTGGCACTGACAGATTGCACTGATACGTGGCACTGGTGACAGGTGGCACTGGAAGATGGCAGGTGGCACTGGCAGATGGCACTGGCAGATGGCACTGGCAGATGGGGCTGGCACCGGCAGATGGCACTGGCAGATGGCACTGGCACTGGCAGATGGCACTGGCAGATGGGCACTGGCAGATGGGCACTGGCAGATGGCACTGGCAGATGGGCACTGGCAGATGGGCACTGGCAGATGGGCACTGGCAGATGGCACTGGCAGATGGGCACTGGCAGATGGGCACTGGCAGATGGCACTGGCAGATGGCACTGGCAGATGGGCACTGGCAGATGGCACTGGCAGATGGGCACTGGCAGATGACACTGACAGATGGGGCTGGCAGATGGCACTGACAGATGACGCTGGCAGATGGCACTTTATTGGTACTGAGGCAGTAAAAATGTTTTTTTTTTTTACTCACTGTAAAGACTGACACAGATCGCTTCTCTCTCCTCACACGCTGTCTCTGTGTGAGGAGAGAGAAAGCCGGCAATGAGAGATGATCTCATATGTTTATGTTTGAGATCATCTCTCATTGGCCGCTGCGATCGCGCTGTAAACGGCCGCTGTGATTGGCCGTTTACAGTGATCTGTGATTGGCCGTGTCCGACGGACACGGCCAACACAGATTTTCCCCGCTGCGCGCCCTCGAGGGCGCGCGGGGAGCTTGTAAACAGGAGGACGTCCAGGGACGTCCTCCCGGCAGGGAGCGTCCGCACTGCAGCCGTCTTTCGGCTATAGTGCGGGCGCAAACTGGTTAATCACCTCTGGGTTTTTTATTTTTTGCGCTATAAAAGAAAAATGACTGAAAATTCAGTAAAAAAATGAATTTTTCTTCGTTTTTGTTAAAAAATTTAGCAAATTTGTAATTTTTCTTGATAAATTTTGGCCAAAATTTATACTGCTACATATCTTTGGTAAAAATAAGTACAAATTGGGGTATATTATTTGGTCTTTGTGAAAGTTATAGAGTCCACAAGCTATGGTGCCAATATCTGAAAATTGATCACACCTGAAGTACTGACGGCCTATCTAATTTCTTGAGACCCTAACATGCCATAAAAGTACAAATACCCCCCAAATGACCCCTTTTTGGAAAGAAGACATTCCAAGGTATTTGGAAAGAGGCATGGTGAGTTTTTTGAAGTTGTCATTTTTTCCCACAATTCTTTGCAATATCAAGATTTTTTTTAATTTTTTTTTTTTTTTTTTTCACAAAATTGTCATATTAGCAGGTTATTTCTCACACACAGCATATGCATACCACAAATTACACCCCAAAACACATTCTGCTATTACTCTGAGTAATAGCACTGAGTACGGCGATACCACATGTGTGAGACTTTTACACAGCGTGGCCACATACAGAGGCCCAACATGCAGGGAGCACCATCAGGTGTTCTGGAGCACCCAGGACAATTCTGACATTTCTCTCCTACATGTAAAAATCATCATTTATTTGCTAGAAAATTACATAGAACCCCAAAATATTATATATGTTTTTTTAGCAAAGACCCTAGAAAATACAATGGCGGTCGTTGCAACTTTTTATCTAGCACGGTACTTGCGCAGCAATTTTTCAAACGCGTTTTATTTGGAAAAAAAATGTTTTGTGCTTTACAAAAAACAAAACTGTAAATTTAGCCCAATGTTTTTGCATAATGTGAAAGATGAAGTTACGCCGAGTAAATAGATACCCAACATGTCACGCTTCAAAATTGCACACACTCGTGAAATGGCGCCAAACTTCGCTACTTAAAAATCCCCATAGGCTTTAATTTTTTTTACTGGTTACATGTTTTGAGTTACAGAGGAGGTCTAGGACCAAAATTATTGTTCTCGCTCTAACGTTCGCAGCGATACCTCACATGTGTGGTTTGAACACCGTTTTCATATGTGGGCGGGACAGGGACACTTTAAAAAAAATATATATATATTTTATTGTTCATTTTACTTTATTTATTTTAGTTTGACCCTTTTTTTTCCCCCCAAAAAATTTTTTGATCACTTTTATTCCTATTACAAGGAATGTAAACATCCCTTGTAATAGGAATATGGCATTACAGGTCCTCTTTACAGTGAGATATGGGGTCAATAAGACCCCACATCTCACCCCTAGGCTGGAAAGCCTGAAAAAAATAA
The DNA here is from genome assembly GCA_028564925.1 of Lithobates sylvaticus. NCBI lineage: Eukaryota > Metazoa > Chordata > Amphibia > Anura > Ranidae > Lithobates > Lithobates sylvaticus. The sequence continues at coordinate 141,002,511 of CM053031.1, read as the reverse complement.
AAAAAAAAAACGATCCTGGCTTTGATCGTAGCGAGTATCGCAGGGTATTGTTGGGTATTGCAGGGTATGGCAGAGTATCGCAGGGTATTGCAGAGTATCGCCGGGTATTGCAGAGTATCGCAGGGTATGGTAGAGTATCGCAGAGTATCGCCGGGTATTGCAGAGTATCGCAGGGTATCGCAGGGTATCGCCGGGTATCGCAGAGTATCGCAGGGTATCGCAGGGTATCGCAGGGTATTGCAGGGTATGGCAGGGTATGGCAGAGCATCGCAGAGTATCGCAGGGTATTGCAGGGTATCGCAGGGTATGGCAGAGTATCGCGGGGTATGGCAGAGTATCGCAGGGTATGGCAGAGTATCGCAGGGTATGGCAGAGTATCGCAGGGTATGGCAGAGTATGGCAGAGCATCGTAGGGTATGGCAGAGCATCGCAGGGTATGGCAGAGCATCGCAGGGTATGGCAGGGCATCGCAGGGTATGGCAGGGCATCGCAGGGTATGGCAGGGCATCGCAGGGTATGGCAGAGTATCGCAGGGTATGGCAGAGTATCGCAGGGTATTGCGGGGTATGGCAGAGTATTGCGGGGTATGGCAGAGTATTGCGGGGTATGGCAGAGTATTGGGGGGTATGGCAGAGTATTGGGGGGTATGGCAGAGTATTGGGGGGTATGGCAGAGTATAGGGGGGTATGGCAGAGTATAGGGGGGTATGGCACAGTATAGGGGGGTATGGCACAGTATAGGGGGGTATGGCACAGTATTGGGGGGGATGGCAGAGAATCCATCCATCCATGCTCAGCCATCCCTCCATACCCTGCAATACCCAGCAATACACTGCAGGCTATTGCTGGGTATTGCAGGGTATGGAGGGATGGCTGAGCATGGATGGATCGGTGGTGGCAGAGCAGGCTGTGGGCACTACAGATCCCGCCCACAGCACTGCTGCCACCGATCCCTCCCCCTCTCCTCTCATACTGTACCGATCGGTACAGAGAGAGGAGGAGAGAGGAACCGGCGTCATCAAATGACGCCGGTTTGCTTACATGTGATCACTCCGTCATTTGACGGAGCGATCACGTGGTAAACGGCCGCGATGAGCGGCCGTTTACCGTGATCCATGATCCTCTGGACCCGGCGATCATGGATGCTCTCGAGTGCGCGCACCAGGGGGCGCGCAAGAGCAGAATTCTGTGAGGCCGTTAATTAACGGCCTCCCAGAGTTAAGCAACCGCCCTGTAGCCGTTTTTTCGGCTATGGGCCGGTTGTTAACTGGTTAAAGGGGAGGTCCGGCCGTTTTTCATTTAATAAGGCTTTTAATAAGGGCACTTACCTGTCCAGGGAGCCGTGATGTTGCCCCCCCCCAAGGCCGATCCGTCCACCGGATCGGGTGCTGGCACCGCCATCCTAACGAAAGGAAACAGGCAGTGGATCCTTGCGACTTCACTGCCCATTTTCATACTGCAAATGCACGAGTCGTGCAACGCTTTGTGATTGGGCAGCTGTCACACAGGTCCCAGAAGACAGCGTGCCCTATTTCCCAGGAGGCAACGCGGGGACGAGGACGAGACCGAGGAGCACCGCGGAATAGGAAGAGGCAGATTAGGAAGACTGCCTAGCAACAGCCATTTCAGGTAAGGAAAAACATTATTTTTTTTCAAATGTTTTTTATTTTATTTTAAGGAGTCTTTTTAATGTTAAATTTGTTTTTAGGGTGGACCTCCACTTTAAAGGGTTAATAAAAACACAACAGTTTTTGACAAAAACCCTACCCCCCACACACGGCTGTTTATGTCCAGGGACACAGCCATCTAACAGGTAAACTTAGGGGTGTGGGTTACCATGTGATGTCACTGGGTGACCCCACCCAATTCCTAGCTGTCATTGGGCGAATGTCCTTCCCAAATGACAGATAGACATGGAGGCAGGCTTATATGGTGACGTCAGATGATGAAGGTATTACATTTATTCTTCTCCTCAGTCTTCACGAGGGAGTCGGAGGGCTTCAGTAACCAAAACTGCCGTGTTTATCCTCATGACGCATCACAGGAAGCACCTTCATGGTTAACAGAGGACAGAATTAAAATTAGACTTAGGAAACTTAACATTAATAAATCACCGGGACCAGATAGCTTGTACCCAAGAGTACTTAGGGAACTCAGTCAAGTAATTGCCAGACCATTGTTCCTAATTTTTACTGACAGTCTACTGACTGGAATGGTACCAGCTGATTGGAGAAAAGCCAATGAAGCACCAATATTTAAAAAGGGCCCAAAATACATCCCTACAGACCAGTTAGCCTAACATCAATAGTATGTAAACTCTTTAAGGGGATGATAAGGGACTATATACAAGATTTTAGTAATGAGAACGATATCATTAGCAGTAATCAGCATGGATTCATGAAGAATCATTCTTGCCAAACCAATCTATTAACCTTCTATGAGGAGGTGAGCTGCCATCTAGATAAAGGAAGGCCCGTAGACGTTGGTGTATCTGGATTTTGCAAAAGCATTTGACACAGTCCCCCCATAAAGGTTTACTGTGCAAAATAAGGTCAGTTGACATGGACCATAGGGTGAGTACATGGATTGAAAACTATCTTCAAGGGCGAGTTCAGAGGGTGGTGATAAATGGGGAGTACTCAGAATGGTCAGGGGTGGGTAGTGGGTTCTGTGCTGGGACCAATCCTGTTTAATTTGTTCATTGGAGGATGGGATAAACCATTCAATCTCTGTATTTGCAAACAATACTAAGCTAAGCAGGGCAATAACTTCTCGGCAGGATGTGGAAACCTTGCAAAAAGATCTGAACAAATTAATGGAGTGGGCAAATACATGGCAAATGAGGTTCAATGTAGAAAAATGTAAAATAATGCATTCGGGTGGCAAAAATATGAATGCAATCTATACACTGGGGGGAGAACCTCTGGGGGAATCTAGGATGGAAAAGGACCTGGGGGTCCTAGTAGATGATAGGCTCAGCAATGGCATGCAATGCCATGCAATGCCAAGCTGCTGCTAACAAAGCAAACAGAATACTGGCATGCATTAAAAAGGGGATTAACTCCAGAGATAAAATTATAATTCTCCCACTCTACAAGACTCTGGTCCGGCCGCACGTAGAGTATGCTGTCCAGTTCTGGGCACCAGTCCTCAGGAAGGATGTACTGGAAATGAAGCGAGTACAAAGAAGGGCAACAAAGCTAATAAAGGGTCTGGAGGATATTAGTTACGAGGAAAGGTTGTGAGCACTGAACTTATTCTCTCTCGAGAAGAGACGCTTGAGAGGGGATATGATTTCATGTTACAAATACCGTACTGGTGACCCCCACAATAGGGATAAAACTTTTTTGCGGAAGGGAGTTTAACAAGACTCGTGGCCACTCATTAAAATTAGAAGAAAAGAGATTTAACCTTAAACTACGTAGAGGGTTCTTTACTGTAAGAGCAGCAAGAATGTGGAATTCCCTTCCACAGGTGGTGGTCTCAGTGGGGAGCATCGATAGTTTCAAGAAAGACTTGTGTCTTTTTTCAACCTCGCCTACTATGTAACTATCACCGGGTAACCTCCGCCCCTGTGTTTCCTGTGTCAGACAGGAACAGTCGTGTTCGACGGCAGTGTTTTTTTTTTTTCTTAGTTCGGGTTGGTGTTTTTATGTATTTTTTTTTTTTTAACAAAGGACTTTAAAAAAAAATTATTTGTTTTTACTATATTATAATAACTATGTTATAAGCGGGCACTCAGGAGGATTTAAACAACTACTAAGGGACACTCTGGTACCAAGTTAGTACCTCCAGAGTACCTCCTTACATCCTCCTGTAGAGCACCTCTTAGTGCCCCCTTATGTCCTCCTCCAGAGTGCCCCTAATTTAAATATTTCCTGGCCTGGTCATGAGCGGCTGGCAGTAAAACACTTTAGAAAAAAAAATTGTCTGTGATTCTGAACTGTGCATTCGCAGTCTGGAGCCCATCCATTAGGGAACTGCCAAGCTTGGTCTCTACTTGTGTGGCGGGGTGTGTGAATTTAAGTAACAACCCACTGCCTGAGCCCAGCAGTTCTCTAATCGACTAGTTCAGAATCACCGACAAGGATTTTTTTTCTAAAGTGTTTTAGCACCAGCCACTCATGAGTTGCGGGAGGCCAGGCCAGGAAGTAACAAGGAGGTTTTTTCCAAGGGTACCAGATATACTCACCACTCGCTTTCTCTTTGTCTTGCTCGCCAAAATCGCAGGTGCAGCAGAGTGCGGGTAGCAGGTCCAGAAATTGTGATGACAGGCCAGGCTACTTCTGAGAAAGACAGGTGCTCTTAATGTGTCCCCTCTCCTACTGTGGTGTTTGAGGGAGCTCAGGAAGAATCACAGCACAAGGCAGAAAAAGCAGAAGGTGTGCTGGCTGAGAATGCTGAGAAGAACCTCTGTTATCAAGCCCGAGCTGAGGAGGGGGGAGAGCGGGGGAAGGATCAGAGAGGCACTGGGCAGTGTCTGGAACTGGAAGACCTGCAGTAGCTGGCTGGAGTATATGTCACCTCCATCATCAGAGCTGGTGCTACCACTAGGCGAACTAAGCAGCAGCCTGGGGCACACTGCTGCCTATGGTGCAGCCACAGCTAGTTGTTGCTGGGTCCAAACACCCCCCAGAGCATCCTGCCCAAATACCCAGTCAGTGCCCCTGCTGCCACAAATGAGCCACTCAGCAACAGCTGTGCAGCAATCAGGACTGTCTTTGAATGTACGGCGGCTGAGAGCATCCACCGCCGCCTGCTGTTCTCAGCAGCAGGGTTTGGTTTGTAGGACATCCCATTTCCTAGCAACCATTCATTTCCTTGCCCCATCCCCAGGCACTGGCATTCAGGAGAGGAGGAAGTTCCTCCTCCAAACTTTTCCAGTCTCAGTGCCCAGCCTTCCAGCTTCCACCTGTCCTGTAGCCTGCTGCAATGAGATGGAACGGATCCTGATGTAAGCTGGGGTTTTCACAATACTCCCTCCTTCCCTTCCACTTCCCCAACTAATCTCTTAAACCTCTCCACCCTCCTTACCTCATTCTGCTCTTCCCTTCTACCTACTGAAAAGGCATGGGTTCTACAGAGATTGATGTAAGGGGGTTTTGGGGACCCCTATGTAAGGGGGGCTCTGGGGACACTGATGTAAGGGGGTGACTTTGAGGATTATAATAAAAGGGGGACTCAGATGTAAAGAGGAACTCTGGGGTCCTTGATTTAAGGAGGGGGACTCCAGGGACCCTGATGTAAGTGGGAACTTTGAGGGCCCAGATTTAAGGAGGGGGGCTCTGGGGGACCCTGATGTAAGGGGGCTATGGGGACCCTCATGTAAAGGGGGACTTTGGAATCCTAATGTAAGGGGAGACTTCGGGGATCACAATCAAAGTGGGGTCTCTGATGTAAGGGTGAAATCTGGGGACCCTGATGTAAGGAGAGCGGATTCTGGGGACCCTGATGTAAGGGGGGGACCCTGATTTAAGGAGAGGGGACTCTTGGGACCCTAATGTAAGGGGTATATGCTAATGTAAGGGGGTCAGACCCGAGGCCAGGCCTAAAGCTGTGAAGGGAGACACAAAATTTCTGATGGCAGCCCTGTTCCCCACACACTTCGAAGTTCCACATAACACTGCAGGATTAAATGATGTTAGCTGGAGACAAAGCCGTCTCCTGCAAACTTCAGCCAATTCATGAAGAAGAGGTATCCAGCCAATGAGGTGCCACGCAACATCACTTCCTTCCAGCTCCCTAGTCAGTCTCCACGCAGAGCTAACGTTGGCAAGGAAGTGAGAAGGTATCCCTGTACAGGTTACATTTGCAGTAGCTGGTCTTGCCTATGGTGCAAAATAGTCTAGCATCGGGAGAGGAGGGGGGAGCATGGGAAAGATCACAGAGGCATCTGTGCTGTGGCTACAGGGCTAGAACAGACAGTAGCAGGCTGGATTGGTGTGAGAGCTGAGTTTACTCACGTCTCTTCTACTTATTGTTATGCCCAAAGGAGTGCAGGAGGGTGAGCAAAGTTAGTGTGGCACTGTCTGAGAAACCTGCAGATTGGGCCAGTATATGCTGAGAGACAGCAGAGCTCTTATACCATGTGTCCACTCCAGACGGTTGGCAACACTGTCAGGGGTCGAGCCTCGGGCAGCGCTTGAATGGTCAGTACGCCCCTGCGCCTAAATGTGTCCAGCCCTTAGATTTACACATGTATTGGCATGTTCAGTGTTTTTCTCTTCAGTTCCTCTCCTGAACTGCTTTTGATGTTTGTTTGTTTTATTTTTTTAAGCCTGTAAATGCCTATGTGTGCACAGACACAGGCTAGGCTAACACAGAAGTCCTTTTACAGGCTGAAAAAAAAAAAAGAAAAAAAACAGCACATTTTTAAGCCTAGTGTGCATGAGGCCTTACTCTGCTTGACAATTTTGTCTTTTTTTAATGTTTAGGCGCTGGGAGAATATTTGAGTATTTAGCACACGATTGCCTCTCTGCATGTTGCTGGCATCAGCACCGGGTCACCCTCCAAGCAGTGGTATCTGGCAGGAACTGCCTGCCCCCAACCCTAGGCATAAGTCCACTATTAGAAATCATTAGGGCCCATACAGCATAAATGACAGGGCCCCTCCCCCCATGCACACAGCCCAGTGGTCCCTGCTTGGGGTTTAGACCCAGCCCCTCTGTCCCTAAGAGAAAAAATTATTTACCTCTCTGGCATCTCACGAATACGAAATAATGTGCCACCTTCTGCAGGACCCAGTAAAATCTTGCCCCATGATGCACCAGTTATTAAGCGGAGAAGGGTCCAATAGGATGCCTCACAGCACATACCTCCCCTGGCAAACAATCACGAGGTATACTAATAATGCTGTATTTGGCCTAGCCTAGCTGGGCCCACTTACTGACCCGATGACACCCTGCATCTTTTGGAATCCCCTTGTTACATCAGGAGTGTAGACACATATAAAATGAACTCTGGGACGATCCACTGTCAGTGCAGCAGGTGATTCTACTCCAGGGCCCCCAAGTGCTGGATGGATTCCTATTTGCTGCATCCATAGTAGGGTTTTGGAGTCCTCTGTATGCTAGATCTGTGGATGGGAATGCTTTTTTCACTAGCCTATGGTGAATACTCTGTGCTCCCACTGCTGTCAATCACAGTCAGTGAGCCAATTAGGAGATGGAGGGGGCGAGGCCCACGCCGTGGCTCCATGTGTGAATGGACACACAGCTGTGGGTCAAGAGTGCGCCTGCCTGGGTGCCCCCAGAGCAAGCTGCTTGCTGTGTGGGACCCCAGAAGAGGAGGAGCCAGGCTGCTCTGTGCAAAACCATTGCACAGAGCAGGTAAGCATAACATGTTTGTTATTTTTTTTTTAAATGAGACATTAATATTGCTTTAAGGCCCCTTTCACACGGGCTTGTCCGCGTGGCAGACTCCGCTTGCTCAGTGGGGGAACAATCCGCTGATCCCCGCTGAGCAGGCGGATGACAGGTCCATCTCCGCTCACTTTGCTGTCAGTCCCGCTCTCCTCTATGTGGAGATCAGATAAAAACTGACTACTTGTCCATTTTTATCCGATCTGATCCACCAAATGGATGGAAAACAGGGTCACTATCCCTCTGGATTTCACGGACAGGATCAGATAGGATCCGGATTGGGTGTCAGTGGACATGTCACCGCTGACATCCGTTGCTCCATAGGAGTATATGGAGGCTCCGATCAGGTCCGCCTGAAAAACTGACAGGCGGACCTGATTCGAAAGCCCTTGTAAAAGGGGCCTAAGGCTTCATGCATAGGGCTTTATTTAAAGCGTAGTTCCACCCAAAAGTGGAACTTCTCCTTTAAGGACTCCTAACCCCCTGACGGGCCACATTTGGCATGTCATTTTTTTGGGGGGAGCAGGTACCTAGTTTTGCCAGGTACCCAGCTCCCACTTCCGCTCATGGTGCAGTGCTGAAGTTCTCCTCTCCCCCCACCCTCCCTGCAATCTTCTGGGACACATCACAGGTCCCAGAAGGTTGCCTGGCCATTCAAAACGTGCAACGCGACTTGCGCATGCGCAGTGTGCACCCGGCAGTGAAGCCGCAAGCTGTCACAGCCGGGTGCCCACACTTGCAATTCCAGCGTCATGGAGAGGAGAAGGAGAGAAGTGAGGCTTCGAGTGGCCGCATCGCTGGACCATGGGACAGGTAAATGTCTGTTTATTAAAAGTCAGCAGCTACACTTTTTGTAGCTGCTGACTTTTAATAAACACAGAAATGGGTGGAACTCTGCTTTAACTCTCCTAGAAGCCAGCAATGGTTTTGCAGAAAAAATACCTGAAGCTTGCCTCAAGCACACTGGTAAAAATTCCAGTAGCGTTAGCTGTAGAAAGCTGTAGCTGTAGAATGAGTTTTTCCGCATTTTGCTGTAGCGTTTTTAATCGTTAATCATAAATGTTGAATAGCTGTGTTGTTCAGCGTTTTTCAGCTTTTTACAGAGTTATGCCCTGTACACATGGTCGCACATTGCTACGTCAAAATCCGTCAGATTTTTTCTGACCGATTTTGGCACAAAAAAAAGACCGAACGAGGTGACGTACAACACGTACGTCGGGACTATAAAGTGGCCAGGAGCCAATAGCTTTCGTCTCGTAATGTATTCTGAGCATGCCTGGAACTTTGTCCGTCGGAATTGTCTACACACGATCGGAATTTAAACGATTGGATTTTTTTGTCGGAAAATTTTAGATTCTGCTCTCAAACTTTGTGTGTAGGAAATTCCGACGGAAAAAGTCAGATGGAGCCCACATACGATCGGATTTTCCGACAACACGATCCGATCGCACATTTTCTGTTGGAAAGTCCGACCGTGTGTACAGGGAATTAGAGCATTTTTACTGCGGAAAAACACCTCTCAACCCCAAAAATTCTGTATTTTCTTTGCAGTCACAAAACGTTGCTGCCAAAAAATGCAGATAACGGTGCATGGACACATAGGATAACATGCTGGGGAGTTTACTGGCTGCAGGAAAAAATGTCTGAAGCCGAAAACAGCACCTGTAAAAACATCCAATGTGCACAAAGCCGAAGTGTCTACAGCTTTTACAAACTTTTAGGAGCTTTTACAGGAGTCAAGTTCCTGGGCGTTATTCAGTTCATTAGCCAGAAAACAATATTTTTATTCTGGTCCTTGAAATTAACTAATGCTCATACACTAACGTTTAGGCGCTTTTAGCAGCTTCTAGTAGCTTCATGTGGTTTTTCTGCCCAAACTCTTCTGCTCCTGGACTCTGCTGCCTCTAAACGCTTCTAAAAGTCTGTGTGCATGGACACCTAGGCTACATGCACACAGACGTTTTAAAAAAACAGGCTGTAAAGCTAGCACAGACGCCAGGAAAAAAGCAGCGTTTTTTTCCACGTTTTTCATTGAATTCAATGCACGTTAAGCCGCGCTAGCTTTCAGCCGCGTTTCTCTGTCTCTATTCAAAAATCAATGGTTCCCTATGGGAGCCCATTGATTTAAATAGAAGTCGCACCAGAAGTCGGATCAAGATGATCAGTTTGTTTGTGAGTAGACATGTCAAAAAGACTATGGGGGTATTTACAAAAGGCAAATTCATTTCGCAATACAAGGGCTAACTACAAGTGCAAAGTTCACTTGGAAGTGCAGTCGCTGTAAATCTGAGGAGAAGATCTGAAATGAGGGGAAGCTCTGCTGGTTTTATCATCCAATCATGTGTAAGCTAAAATGCTGTTTTTTTTATTTTCCTTGCATGTGCCCCTCGGGATCCACAGCGAATGCACTTCCAAGTGCTCTTTCAGTGCAATTTCAAGTGCACTTGTAGTGCTAACTAATTTTTTTGTAAATAACCCCCCTATGTCAAATTAACAAGGGACACCATCCTCATTAAGGTTCATAAAAAAAATACAAGATAATAATGTTATTGTGGTAACTTGAAACTCCAAATTTTTTTTTAGTGATGGAAATCACTAGAATTTTTTATATTTTTTTTTAAAATTGGAAAATATATATTGTTGAAATCTAAAATTATAAAAGTCTAAAGAATTTTAAACATCATTTATGGAGATGTGACTTTTAAAAACTAGAATATTAGTCATGAGATAAGGATAAATAATGAAGAAAGAAGTTTGTGAGAACTCTGCGTGAATATAAGCAGCAAAGCAACTTCATTCTTCTAGCATTATAAAGAAGAAAAGAATGCGCTATATAAATAGAAAAGATCACAGAATTAGCAGTGTGAGGAATGTGCTAGCTTCAATACGAACGCTAGTTTTACTAGAACGAGCGCTTCCATCCTATACTTGCTTCAGAGAATGTGTCATTTTTGGTCCGCCGGACTAGCAAACAGACAAACAGTTTGTATGCTAGAAAGCCGAGTCCGTCGGACAGATTTGAAGCATGTTTTATTTCTAGGTCCGTCTGACTTTTGGGAAGAAAAAGTCCGCTGGAGCCCACACACGATCGAATAGTTCAAGTCTGCCGGAAAGTGCTGTAATAAAATCAAAAGGTGCTTCAACAAAGTATTAGTTTAAGGGTGTACACACTTATGCAACCATATTATTTTATTTTTTTATTTTTACTTCCCTCCACCTAAAAGATTTCAGTTTGTTGTTCAACTGAGTTGTACAGTTTATAGTTTACATTAAAGGTGGAAAAAGTTCTGAAATGATTTATCTTTGTCTCATTTTTTTTACAGAAACCTGACATTTTAACAGGGGTGTGTAGCCTTTTTATATCCACTGTTTATCTCCACTCAGTCACGGACTTAGGATACAAGTAGGGAGGGCACGCCTTTTACGACTACCACCAGTCATTTTCTGCCGAGTCAGCTGCCAGGCTCAGCCAGTTCCAGGTCAAGACAGACTGGAGCTTTTCTGACACGGAGCTGTTCTGCCGCCACTTTGCAGGCCTCCTTCCCCGCTCTGTACTATTTGCCAGTCTCCTACCCACATGGCGAATTGGTGCTCTGAAGTAGCCACAAGGCGCCCTTTCTACCCCCTTCCTCCTCCGGCACTGGTCAGGGCTTGCTAGCCCCCAGTCAGCTGTGGCCAGTGGACAGAATAGGAAGGCCTATCATTTCTGTAGGGGGGCGCCATTTGTAACAATTACAATCACGGCAGATGCGTCCATGGCCAGTGCAGGCTACTCCATGTTTGCACAGCTTGCCATAAAGCACACCTGAAGACCACCTGTCAACTGAAACAAAAGGGAAAGTCCTGACTAGGCCGGATAGATGTCAGTTGGTTGGGGTTCTGCCTCTCTACACATCCCACCCCCTTACTGGCCATATTCCTGGTGCACGGATTCACAGCAGGGTTTAACACCGGCCTCATCACCTTACCCCTCACTATCCATGAGTGCAGGAACCTCCAGTCGGCAGCCATTGTTGAACAGGCAATATACTCGTTATTACAGCCAGAACTGGACAAAAGCTTCACCATCGGACCCTTCCCCAGTCACCTTTCCCAGTCTGGAGAGTCAGCCCTGTTGGGCTTGTCAAGGGCAAGTTCTGTAATAAACTCTGCTTGGTGTACGACTTGTCTGCACCTCATTCTTCTCACATCCCGAGCCTGAACTCCCTGAATTTTCCCTCAAGTACACCTCTTGACCTGACCATCCAAACTATCATTAGGATAGGTCCCGGTGCCTGGCTATCCAAAGCAGACATCTCTGATGCATTCAAACTCCTCCCTATTGAACTGTCCCTCTGGGGGTGGCACGGTATTAAGTGGAAGGAGTCTTACTACTTTGTCACCAAGTTGATCTTCGGGTCCAAGAGCAGCCCATGGCTGTGCGACATCTTCGCTCAGGACCTCACATGGATTCTGTCTCACCAGGCCCGCTGTCACGCGGTCATCCACTGTCTTGACTGTCTTGACTCGAACAACGAGGCACACCCCCAGCAGATCTAGACAAGTTGAGAATAGTGTTCAACAACCTCAACGTGCCCATAGCTGAGCATAAAGTGGAAGGCCTGCCACATTCTATCACCTTTCTAGGTGTCACTCTGGACATGCATGCCATGCAAGCTAGCTGGCCTCCTGACAAACGAGCCTGTATCAGGACAGTTATCCAGGACTTCACCCTCTCGCAAGGGTGCACCAGGAGGCAGTTGCAATCCTTACTGGGGATGCTCAACTTCGCTATGAGGATTATTCCTCAAGGGCGGTCCTTTATATCACGGCTTTTAGTTTTTCTCACACCAGGGCAAGTTTCAGACCGGCGAGGGATGGGGCAGGACGTGCTGACGTAACGAACAGCACGGAGGGAGGGGCCAGACTCGGCGGGCTATCGAACGAGGCACAGGCCGAGAGGAGGGCGAACGCCGGCGTCTCACAGGACGAGGGAACACCCGCAATCATGCGGATACACTAGCAGGATGCTAGATTTGTATGCAGGTCGATTGGCAGCATGGACGCCGGATGCCTAAGAAGCTCATCTCCTCCAGCCGCCCCACACCACCGTTGACCCTCCAGGACCCCCAAGATCTCTCTCCCCAAAGGCTATCTACCCCTGAGGCGCTCCGTGAGTATAAACACAAAAGCCGCGACATTAGCGCCAGCAACAGGAGCACCGGAGGAGGTAAGGGGGGGGGGAGAAGGGGGAGAAGAAGGAAGATGTTTTAAATCCCCACCTGACATACTTGCATATTAGTTGGACTCGCATATGTCTTACGGTTAAGCTATAACTGGCATAGGATCAGTGTGTATCGCTTTTTCTTATACTCATCTGCCATATCCAATGCATTGCCTAGCTGATGTGATATGAAACAAAATTCTCTGGATCCTTGTTTTTTCCTCTCAAAACATATAAAGCAAACCCGAAAGTGGCATAGGGTATGGGCACTTCTCTATCCTATTACTTATCAGCTGTAAACAGGGTACAGACCGGATGTTGTAATGTGAATCCTATACTTTGGATATACTCTGGATCTAGGATTACTGCATGAAGTTGGGATATCAAGGTGAAACACCAGACAGGTGTCAGAAACCGAGGTGTGCACCTGCAGATAAAAGGATAGAGCACCAAAGCCTTGGGAATTTTGGTCTGCCGTGAGATCCTCTCCCTTGGCCTCTCTCTCCTCCCCTCTTTATCGCACTGTTTCCTCATAAGAATGGGGTAGATAAAATAAGGTTATTTAAACGGAAGGCATCACAGGACTATTTACTTTTTTCTCTCCTTCTTCTGTTTTTTGCTTCCCTCTTCTCCTTTTTTTACACAAAAGCTCCAGCTATGTAAAAGGTAGGGGAAGACAGGAACTGGTCCCCAATATGCCACATGCTACTATATGATATATTCAGTCAATTTTGTAGTGGCATAGGCCTGGGTTCTCCCTCTCCCTCCACACTCGGTACACGTGGTGAAAACTGGATGATGATCTCTGGTCAATATCCTGACTATATCTGATCCCCAGGAAGCAGGTAGAAAAGAGATTAAGCAACAGTCCTATACAATAATGAATATGCATTGATGAAAGGACAGAGTTTGGTTATATTGGAGTATACCGTGTGCCTCTAGCTTCAACTTACACTGTGGGGCCTCCACATAGTGAATAGACGCATAAAATACTTTTACTCAAACGGACAGCCCCATAGACCCCCTGCAGCTCCTATCTCTCTATCTACAAAGCCTGTGGCAGGGGGTAAACAGGACGGGACTATAGGCATCATAAGCGGTAAAAAAAAAAAAAAAAAAGTGGAAAACGGACTAAGAGGGGATAGGTAAAAAAAATATATACCTGGAGAAGATCTGGGAGGAAAAGAGGGTAGGAAGCCGCCCCATGATCTTACCTGAGGTGGTACATGTATTAACCAGGTATACTGTATCCGTGTTGGTAAAACACCTAACAAACCAAGCTGGTACAATAGTCCACGGGAGCCAGCAGGCGTTGGGAGCCCCGGGCAGTAGGACTAGAACATAAAAAGAGACGACTTAAAGGAGTGAATATCCCAGAGTCACAAGCCTAAAAATCTGGCTACCGGGACACAGCCGGAGGTATAAGAACCCAAGGGGGACTAATAAAACAGGACTTTCCCAACCATCAAGAGGGAATACCTATCTGAGAGGCTCTTTTGTTTGAGACATATCCACCTGGACCCCAATGCTGGAATAGTTGCGCTGTTCACCATCAAATATATAGAACAACTTGCTACATAAACACTAGAAGGAAGAGGCTTAAAGAGAAGTAATACAAACCTACTAGGTGGAGGAAGGGGGGCAGGATCGCTGGAGGGATCTCACCCCCATGTAACAATCCCTCTCCCCTAAAGAGTTCAGTTATAGCAGCAAACTGGGGAAAAGAATCAGAGGGCCTCGTAAGTGTAATATGAGTAAAATCACTAAAAAAGGGTTACCGAAAACTCCTAAAAGCTCAACGAGTACTATAAAACAATACCTGAAGTCAGGAACAAGCCCCTACTCAAATAGCTTGGAGCAACCACAAAATCCCACGATGGAAAGAAGGAAGGGGAAGGAGAATAAAATGGGGGAGAAAGACGACCCATCTATAGCGGACCACTCAATGGGAAGTGAAATAGACACCAGCAGAGCAGAAGAACAAGCTGCAATTTCCCAATTACCTACGAAAGGAGAAATGGCAGAGATGCTACTAAAAATGGAAAATACGATAAAAGGGGAAATTAAACTACTGAGAGACGATATGGGATCACTACTCACTAGAGTGGAGGCAGTGGAGGAGAGGGCAGAAAAACAAGACCAAGATATTAATAAGATAGAGGAGAAGATCAGAACAATTCAACTAACCCTAAGGGAAACTCAATATAAAATGGAGGACCAGGAGAACAGGAACCGCAGACAAAACCTAAGGATGCGATCGGTACCCGAGCAAAGAGGAGAAGATCTCAGGGAGATCATCAAATCCATCCTTAACCCATTCCTGAGAAATGGTGAGGAACCATTCCCTGGAATCGAAAGGGTCCACCGAGTAGGAAAACCAAACACTACGGATACTGAAGGACCACGCGATATCATCATTAGATTCCGTCACTATGATGAGAAAGCAGAGATCTGGGCAAACCTATATGGAAAAACACCTTTGAAATTCAAAGAAGCAGAGATACAGATATACTCAGATCTGGCACCACAGACATTGGAAAGAAGAAGGTTACAAAAACCCCTACTGGAAGCAATGCGGACTGCAAATGTTAAATACAGCTGGGGGTTTCCAGCATGCCTGATAGGCATAAAAGAGGGGAGATCAGCAAGACTGAGATTCCCTGAAGATTTAACCAGCTTCTGTGAGAAATTAGACCTACAGGTCCCCGAGCTACCAGGATGGGTTTCCTAGCCAGGGAGGGCGATGTGAAGAAGAGAGGAGAAACGAATGGAGGGGAGCGGAGGGGGGGGTGAGAGGGGGGAGGAGAGCTGAGAGAAAATTTGTCAAAAACAGGTTTTTCGGTAGTGTCCCAATAGATATGCCCGCTTACCCCGTGCACCCCAAGGCATTGGGGAGTATGGGAGAGAGTGACCTAGGGGACTGAGCCCCACCTCACCTGAGGTAATAAGAGACCCGAGGAGGGCCATATTAGACCATGGCCCCCTTCGACTCACAGACCCGAATAAGGAGGGAGGGATTGGGAGTGGGGAGGGGAAGATGGGGGGGAGGGTGGGAAGGGGAAGGGGGGTATGGGGCACAATGAGGGGGAGGGATTGGGATGGAGGGTGGATATTCTCATCGCTATGTATCCGCTGTCAACAGGTTCAGAGAACAGACCATCTGAATATGATGACAGATATTAAATTCATAACATACAGCGTAAAAGGTCTCAACACTCTTAAAAAAAGACATAAAATCTCAGAAGAATTAAAAAACTATGGGGCGGGGTGGTTTTCCTTCAGGAGACCCACCTCTCACATGAGTCAAATACGAAGCTGTCCACCAAAGCGTTCCCAGTCTGGTACTATGGAGACGCAATTACTAGTAGAGCAAGGGGGGTGGCAATAGGCTTTTCTAAAGACACTCATTTCTGCCTGAAGGAATGAATGGTCGACCCACAGGGAAGGTACCTTTTTTTAAAAGGAAACATAGGGGGTATAAAATATACCTTGGCCAACATATATGCCCCTAATACCAACCCCATGAAATACTTAAGCGAGACTCTCAATAAATTAAGGGAGTTTAGGGAGGGGTACGTGATCTTGATGGGAGATCTAAACTTCTGTTTGGATCCTGGGCTCGATTCTACGTCCAGTGCAAGGGGGACTGATAAGACACAATTAAAATCGACCAAGCAAAAACTTTTTTTAAATCAGTTGGTTGATAGTTGGAGGGTCCAACACCCCATAATAAGAGACTATTCTTTTTTCTCCCCCGTGCATGGGACGTATTCCCGGCTCGACTACGCCCTGATAGATCACGGACTCCTGGATAGAATAGTTAGTACTAATATCGAGATAATGTCATTGTCTGACCATGCTTCCGTCTCCAAGCTGGAGACTAAACGAAGCGCTATTATGAAATAAAGAGGTGGTAGAACACATAAAAGATGAGTTAGAGCACTTCTTTAAAGGTAATGACAATGGTGAAGTAAAGGGATCTTCTCTTTGGGATGCCCATAAGGCATTCATAAGAGGGATCCTAATTGCAAAGGGAGCATGGATAAAAAAGGAGAAAACAAAGAAACTGAAAGAGCTGGTAGCGGAACTAAACCAAGCCGAACAGGAACACAAGGCGGCCCCTGAGGAAGATAGAACGCTATACCTAAAAATAGTTTCAATAAGAGAACAATTAAAAGATCTGATGGAGCAAGAAACACAACAATTTTATAATAGAATTGCAAAAGTAAGATATATGTGGGGTAACAAACCCAGCAAACATCTTGTTAAAATATTACAAAAAAAAAAAACGATTAATTACATAGAAAAAATACAGAATAAGAACGGTGAGATTAAATATGCATCAAGGGATATAGCGGACTCCTTTAAAGAATATTACGAGGATCTGTACACGGTTGAACAGAAGGGAGAATATAACAGGGAAAGGGAAAGAAAAAGGAAAGATTATCTAACCAAGGCAGGACTTAGTAAGCTATCTATAGATAACAAGAGCGCATTGGAGGAACCATTTACTATAGAGGAAGTAAGGGGGGCGCTGAGGAGCATTCCGGCGGGGAAGAGCCCAGGACCGGATGGCTTCACGGCGCTCTATTACAAAACATTTCAAGAGATATTGATCCCTAGACTTCGTAATTATTTAAATGGCTTGGGTGCGGAGTACAGAATGAGTGAGGAATCCCTAACCGCAAATATTACAGTAATTTTGAAGGAAGGAAAGGATGGATCGGTGTGCTCGAGCTATAGGCCAATTTCGCTTTTAAACGGGGACACGAAAATGTATGCGAAAATACTGGCAGAAAGAATTAAGGTCCACTTGGGCACACTGATCCATCCGGACCAAGTGGGGTTTGTGGCAGGTAGAGAGGGTAGGGATAACGGTGTGCGGGCGCTGCTGCTCCTACAAAGGATACGGGAGGTCAGGACCCCCGGTCTACTCCTGTCAATAGATGCCGAAAAGGCCTTTGACAGGGTGGACTGGGGGTTCATGATAGAGACTCTTGAGCACATGGGTTTTGGCCCTAAGATAATCCAGCGTATTAAGGTGCTATACGATCACCCAAAAGCAACAGTAAAAATCAATGGATTTTCATCACCATTGTTTGAGATGAGGAATGGGACAAGACAGGGCTGTCCGCTGTCCCCCCTCCTCTTCGTTTTGGCTCTGGAGCCTTTGTTAGCTACAATTAGAGCCAACCCAGAAATAAGAGGGATCGAGGCGGGAGGGGATACTCATAAACTAGCAGCCTTTGCAGACGATATCTTATTTTTCATAGGTAACCCGCGGACGTCCATGCCGCACTTACTATCGAACTTGAAGCGATATGGGGAAATTTCAAATTTCAAAGTTAATCGTACAAAATCCTTTATTCTGAACGTAAACTTAAGTAAGCCCGATCAACTTTCTCTACGGGAGAGCTTTGACTTCCCGTGGAGGAAGCAGATCAAGTATCTAGGAATAAATCTAGCCAAATCGATCAAAGAAATGTTTAATATCAACTATCTTCCGCTACTCGATGAAGTAAAAAAGAAATGCAAAAAATATAGCAATAGACCCCTCTCTTGGATGGGGCGTATAAATACAGTAAAAATGATGGTACTACCGGTAATTACGTATAAATTTCAGATGTTGCCTATACCACTTTCGTCGAGATACCTTAAAAAATTGAAATCCATAATAATAAACTTTATATGGAACAGTAAGAAACATCGGATAGCACTGAACACGCTAAAACAAGATAAAAAACATATTAATAAATAGTGATTTTGCGCTAAAGTGCATCAAACATTTAACATTTGCTGTGTACGTGTATGTAATAAATAAGTGGTCACTGAGCCGTGACTCCAAAACTAGACATACACTGAGTGAAGTGAATCAATCATATATATAAATTAAACATATAAATGATAAAATGTGATTGAAGGATGATTTAAAATTGCAACACTTCATTAATAAACAATCGATAATAAATATCATAAAAATCCCATAAATAAGTGAAAATGGTAAAAACACTTGATCTCGAGTATAATGTAAAAACCACAGATGAAATGAATAAATAAGTGGGTGAGTATAGAGTCCACAGAAGGATTCATTCATAGAATGGTGTGATAAAAGTGGTGACACCCATAAGCATACAGCTGATAGTCTCTGCAATGAAGATGTGCAATGGTTGTTCCTCTCTCCAAAAGTGGGGGGTGCTGGGTAGTGAGGGCCTGCTCATCAATAGTGCTCTCTAGCCTCTCACCTCTCTCATAATAAATATGGGCATCTAGATCAGCAACAGTGGCAGGCTCCAGCCCTGGATTCCCACCCGGATGGTCCCCAGCACGATCTGCCTCCAAGCGATAAGGTCCACAAACCGAATATCCACTTCCACAAAAACGTGTCCCCAGAGATAGCCCTCCACTCGTGGATGTAAAGAGTGCACTGCGGTCCCGCAGTGATGACTCGCCCTCGATAAGTTGTAAGATGTTTAAGAACGAGAAAAAGTGGAGAGGGGGACCCGATCGTGAAGTATATCAAAACATAATGATTTTTATTAAAAGTAAATGCTTACATAAGGTAAATTGCGAACAGCCAGATAGATGTGAGTACGGTCTCCGTGTCCGACACTTCCGGTATCCTGACCAATCCCTACGCGTTACGTCACGTGACCTCGTGACTTCATCAGGGGATGCTGATTGGTTGCTTTGGGCTGTCTTTTATTTGTGACAACCGGAAGTTACGTAGTGGCCATTTTGCCGCGGTCCGCGCATGTAAACAAAGCGCGGCCATTTTTAGTAGTCTTTCCGCGCTCTGTACAGCGGACTTCTTTATAATATAATTATATATAATTTCACGGTGATGTTATGATGTTCAGTATCAGGGTGTTGTCTCATGTGTACAGAAGGACACAACAGACTGGATATACAATGAATGCGTTATACTATTTCATATATATATATAAAATTAATGGCATATTTTAATGGATCGTATGGGACCAGTACCGGAGCCATTAGTAGGTGGCACAGAATAGTGGTGCATGACGGCCATTAGACTAAATGCACTGGAAATCTTTAGATTATGTTTCACTGACCCATCGGATATCAATCTCTGACAATTAGCCGATTATCATGATGTTATCCTACTCTGGCCTCTTGAAACAATAGTCTGGTTTGTCCCGATCTGTGAGTGTATGGTCGGGATGATTGTGATTAAACCAGATGTGTAAAAGGAAGTTAAATCAGACCTGCAGGTATACTAATAGAGATGGCAAAGCATCCTACCACATATTCACTACTGCATAATCAACAATCCAATGTCACTATGGGCTATATAGTTGTTAATTAGTCAGTGAATGAAAAATTAAATGATATTAATAAAATTAGAACAGTCAAAGCGAGATAATGAAATGACAATTAAGATAATAGAGGTTTAAAAAAAAAATTTGACTTCAGAGCTAGATAATTCTCGTTAGTCCTCAAATATTGCATCAATTATGGTTAATTAAAAATTTTAATAATTTTTTTAATAATTTTTTAAAAATTTAATAATATGCCAATACTCTTCATTTAAAAAATGTGGAAATAATGCCACTGGATAATTCCAGAATTAAAATTGAATTAAAATATCAATGAATACAGATCAGAATCGATGATGTCTGTGTTATTGTATACTCTTCCCAAAACTTAAAATGTTATGAAACAATGTGTAATGGGCCTGTATAACAAAAATTATATAACAAAAAAAATATATAACAAAAAAAGGAAAAAAAAGAAAAAAAGAAAAAAAGGAAAAAAAGGAGAATAAATAAATAAAAAAATAAAAAAAAAATAAATGGAAATATAAAAATAAAAAAAAAATAAAAATAAAAATAAAAATAAAAGTATAAAATTAAAATAAAAAAATAAAATAAAAATAAAAAAAAGAAATAAAATAAATGTCCTATATCCCCATCCTCCTTCTGGGTATGGAACTGGATACCGGAAATGTCATACAGGACTTATTAATCTTTGACACAATGTATTGACAACATACAGATATAATAAAAACAAATATGATATAAAAAACATCTATACGACTTGATTAAAGGTGTAAACTAATATGTCTATTGCACTAAATATCTCAGGACAGTGGATGGTGCCTATAGACAATGGGTGACTTTGTCATGTGTATATGTGAGTGTCAATATCTTAAAAATTGCTTAAAAAACTATTTAGATCGAACTCTACGTTCAACCCTTCTGGAACCAATGTGCGCATGGAATAAATCCACATCGATTCCTTCTGGCTGATCACCCTTATTTTGTGGCTTCCTCGCCAAGATGGGTTATAGCGTTCTACCCCCCAAAACCGCAACTGGTTTGGATCTTTATTATGCACTAGGGC
Organism: Lithobates sylvaticus; assembly: GCA_028564925.1. Classification (NCBI taxonomy): domain Eukaryota; kingdom Metazoa; phylum Chordata; class Amphibia; order Anura; family Ranidae; genus Lithobates; species Lithobates sylvaticus. Next base: position 140,981,583 of record CM053031.1, on the reverse strand, counting down.
GAAGTGCCGTGAGACATTATGTTTGGGACAGCCTTTAATGATCTTCTGAATGTGTTCCTTAATGCGAACTTTTAACTCCCTTTTCGTTCTCCCTATATATTGTAGGTTGCAGCTACATTGCAAACAGTACACAACTCCCTCTGTCCGACAGCTGATAAAATCTTTAATAGTGTGCTTTTCTCCTGTGGTCGTAGCTGTAAAATCGGTTCTTTTCCCTTGAAATTTCTGGGCCTTACGGCAGGCATAACAATTTCTACACGGAAAGAAACCTTTTCCAGAGAAGAAAGAAAAGCCTTTTTTGGGGGGTGGGTCCACTACGGTCTTGACCACTAAATCTCTTACTGTCGGTGCCCGTTTGTATATGATTTTTGGTTTTATTGGGAGGATAGTTTTGAGGTCTTTATCGCTTGTAAGTATGTGCCAATGTTTCTGAATGATTTTGGCAACATCTTTATATTGAGCATTAAAATCTAAGATCAAGCATGGAGCTTCACTCCAGGTGACAGACTTATTTTTGGGTTTCTCCTCTAACATGTTAGATCTACTCATTTTTTCTACTTGCATAATCTGTTGTTGTATCCAGGATTCTTCATATCCTTTTTCCTTGAACCTGACACCAATTAATTTTGCTTGTATTTTAAAATCTTCATCTCTGGTACAATTTCGTCGGATGCGTACCAGTTGTCCCTTCGGGATGTTAAATAACCAAGGTTTGAAATGGCAGCTGTGTAATGATATGTAGCTGTTTGTGTCAACGTTTTTGAAATGCGTTTTGGTGATGATCTTATCCGATTTGATGGAAATATTCAGGTCAAGGAAGTCGATGGTGGTTGCGTGGATATTCCACACAAGATTAATGTTTTTATTGTTTTTATTAAGATTGTTTAAAAACTCTTCTAGGGTCTCTTTACTTCCGTTCCAGATTATAATCAGATCATCGATATACCTCTTATATAAGGCTAGTTCAGCAGGCATGTTCGCATAGACGGAATCTTCCTCCCAGTGTGCCATGAATGCATTAGCTACACTCGGGGCGAATTTCGCTCCCATGGCGATTCCTATGGCTTGCTTATAGAACGATTGATTATGCCAAAAGTAACTGCATTTCAAGCTAAAATCCAAACATTTGATTAAAAACTTCCTGTGCTTACATAATAAAGTGCTATGTGCTCTAAGTAACCACTTCGTGGCTGTGCAGGCTTCGTGGTGAGGGACTATGGTGTATAGTGACGACACATCGGCCGTTGCCAAGATTGTGCGTCCTTCCAACACTGGCACAGTCTCTAAAAGTTGTAGCACATGTTTTGTATCTTTCAGATACGCTTTAGTTTGCTGCACTGCAGGTTGAATGAAGAAATCTATATATTCGCCCATTCGGGCATTCAGTGAATCTATTCCGTTCACTATAGGTCTCCCTGGTGGAGTTTCTTTGTTTTTATGAATTTTAGGAATAGTGTATATAACCGGTATCCTACAGGTCTCAGGAATAAGATATTTAGATTCTTTCTTATTAAGTATGTCTTTTTTAATGCCCAAATTGACCACAAGTTCCAATTCCTTTTTGTATTTTTGCGTTGGGTTGCCAGACAGTTTAATATATGTCTCCTGATCTTGTAGTTGCCTCTCCAATTCTTGCGTATACTGTTCTTTTGACTGTACAACGACAGCTCCCCCTTTATCAGCTGGTCTGACTACTATGTCTTGGCGTTGCTGCAAGGATTTGATGCCTTTACGGATATGTATGGGATCTGATATTTTCTTGATCTCCATTGTTTGCAAATCCCCCACTACTAGTCTTTTGAACACCTCTATATGTTGGTTGTTCGAGACTTGGGGGTTGTATACTGAATTGTTCCGTAAAGTGCTATGTGCTGAAGGTGGTTGGTGCAGAGTATTGTTTTGTATGGGTTTAAATGGGTTGCCCATAATGTATTTTTTGATATTTAATTTTCTCACATATTTCTGTATGCCTATATATGTGTCAAATTCACTCAAGTTTTTGATCGGAGCATGTTTAAGGCCCTTATCTAATACAGCCAATTCTTCAATGGATATTGGTTTGCCACTCAGGTTGACCACCCCTTCCCCAATTAATATCTTTTTCTTTTGTAATCTCTTTCCCGCTCTACAGCCTCTCTGTCTTCGGGGCTTTCCTCTGTTCTTTGTTGTTCTGTCCTCATGTTGGGTGAGCGGTGGAGTTCTCTCGGTGATCTCCTTGGGGAATGGTCTCTCCGGTCTCTGTCTAAAAAAGAACCCTGAGCGGGTCTCTCATAGTGAGTTTTCTCATATGGGTATTGTTGTTTGGGTGGATCGTAGTAGTACTGTTGTGAATCTTGATATTGTCTAAGAGGCTCAAATCTATTGTATGTGGGGGCTGGGCTTCTCTCTTGTCTTGGTTGTTGATAATATGGTTGTTGATTTGGTGGAGGTCCTCTATAATCTCTTTGCTGTTGTGGATTCTGATGCCAGTTATTCTGTGTCTTCTTATTGACCCAAGGTTTTTTGAAAGGTTTCTTCCAGGTTTTTTTTGGAGTCTGGTATGCATATGTTCCCGCATTCCTAGGGTCTTGGTACATCCTTGGTGTTTCATGTTGCTGAATATACCGCAGATCTTGACCAGGTCTAATGGTGGTTTGATCCCTATTGGGGTCGTCCCATCTTGGTCCATTACTTGGGTATGCTGCTGTGGGATCTTGTATTCTAACTTCTCTTTGAGGCGTGATATATGATGTAGCGGACGGTACTGGTTCACTTTTGTTTTGCCATTTGAACACCCGGTCAGTTTTATAATCAGTTACATCACGTTGGTACTTCTTCATCTTCCGCTGTTGTACTTCTAGATCTTTTGCTATTAAGTCTTTATTAAGCTGTAGCGCCAGTTTTTTGAAATCTGCAGAATCTTTATGGGGTTCTAATTTAGCTTTAGTTTCTTCTATCAGTTTCTCTAATATTTGTGTTTGCCTTTGTTTTCTCTTAAGCAGTAGTCTAAGGCAATCTACGCTTCTACTGTTAAAAAACTCGTACCATTCTTCCATTGAGTCTTTATCAGTGAGGCCATCATTGGGAGGGATGTCCCATCGTAATCTTCTCGGGACAATTCCCTCTCTGATGTACCTCTCAAAAGTGTTGGTATCCCACCATAGGCTCACCTTTTTGTCCATTTGGTGACCTAATTTCCCCACTGTGGTTTCCAGAGCAGTGTTTCTGGTTTTTACCTGTGCATTAAATACTTCATCTAAATTAATAGATCTGTTCTCCATAAATGTAAAAACATCCATGGTAGCAGCAAAGGGAAAAAAAGTGCGTGGTAGACTGAAGTATTTGTGGGTGTCTTTCGCGCTAATTAATGAACTAGAAACTATTTATAAATAATAGATGAATACAGAGTAAACAAATAAATAAATAGTAAGTGATCGAAAAGAGTGTCAGCACTGATGCTATAAGTGGAAAAAATTCCTAAAATAAGCTGCAAAATCTAAGAGTAAACGCAGTGCGGGAACATATGCATACCAGACTCCAAAAAAAACCTGGAAGAAACCTTTCAAAAAACCTTGGGTCAATAAGAAGGTACATAATAACTGGCATCAGAATCCACAACAGCAAAGAGATTATAGAGGACCTCCACCAAATCAACAACCATATTATCAACAACCAAGACAAGAGAGAAGCCCAGCCCCCACATACAATAGATTTGAGCCTCTTAGACAATATCAAGATTCACAACAGTACTACTACGATCCACCCAAACAACAATATCCATATGAGAAAACTCACTATGAGAGACCCGCTCAGGGTTCTTTTTTAGACAGAGACCGGAGAGACCATTCCCCAAGGAGATCACGAGAGAACTCCACCGCTCACCCAACATGAGGACAGAACAACAAAGAACAGAGGAAAGCCCCGAAGACAGAGAGGCTGTAGAGCGGGAAAGAGATTACAAAAGAAAAAGACACTAATTGGGGAAGGGGTGGTCAACCTGAGCGGCAAACCATTATCCATTGAAGAATTGGCTGTATTAGATAAGGGCCTTAAACATGCTCCGATCAAAAACTTGAGTAAATTTGACACATATATAGGCATACAGAAATATGTGAGAAAATTAAATATCAAAAAATACATTATGGGCAACCCTTTTAAACCCACACAAAACAATACTCTGCACCAACCACCTTCAGCACATAGCACTTTACGGAACAATTCAGTATACAACCCCCAAGTCTCGAACAACCAGCATATAGAGGTGTTCAAAAGACTAGTAGTGGGGGATTTGCAAACAATGGAGATCAAGAAAATATCAGATCCCATACATATCCGTAAAGGCATCAAATCCTTGCAACAACGCCAAGACATAGTAGTTAGACCAGCTGATAAAGGGGGAGCTGTCGTTGTACAGTCAAAAGAACAGTATACGCAAGAATTGGAGAGGCAACTACAAGATCAGGAGACATACATTAAATTGTCTGGCAACCCAACGCAAAAATACAAAAAGGAATTGGAACTTGTAGTCAATTTGGGCATTAAAAAAGATATACTCAATAAGAAAGAATCTAAATATCTTATTCCTGAGACCTGTAGGATACCGGTTATATATACTATTCCTAAAATTCATAAAAACAAAGAAACTCCACCAGGGAGACCTATAGTGAACGGAATAGACTCGCTGACTGCCCGAATGGGCGAATATATAGATTTCTTCATTCAACCTGCAGTGCAGCAAACTAAAGCGTATCTGAAAGATACGAAACATGTGCTACAACTTTTAGAGACTGTGCCAGTGTTAGAAGGACGCACAATCTTGGCAACTGCCGATGTGTCGTCGTTATACACCATAGTCCCTCACCACGAAGCCTGCACAGCCACGAAGTGGTTACTCAGAGCACATAGCACTTTATTATGTAAGCACAGGAAGTTTTTAATCAAATGTTTGGATTTTAGCTTGAAATGCAGTTATTTTTGGCATAATCAATCGTTCTATAAGCAAGCCATAGGAATCGCCATGGGAGCGAAATTCGCCCCGAGTGTAGCTAATGCATTCATGGCACACTGGGAGGAAGATTCCGTCTATGCAAACATGCCTGCTGAACTAGCCTTATATAAGAGGTATATTGATGATCTGATTATAATTTGGAACGGAAGTAAAGAGACCCTAGAAGAGTTTTTAAACAATCTTAATAGAAATAATAAAAACATCAATCTAGTGTGGAATATCCACGCAACCACCATCGACTTCCTTGACCTGAATATTTCCATCAAATCGGATAAGATCATCACCAAAACGCATTTCGAGAACGTTGACACAAACAGCTATATATCATTACACAGCTGTCATTTCAAACCTTGGTTATTTAACATCCCGAAGGGACAACTGGTACGCATCCGACGAAATTGTACCAGAGATGAAGATTTTAAAATACAAGCAAAATTAATTGGTGTCAGGTTCAAGGAAAAAGGATATGAAGAATCCTGGATACAACAACAGATTATGCAAGTAGAAAAAATGAGTAGATCTAACATGTTAGAGGAGAAACCCAAAAATAAGTCTGTCACCTGGAGTGAAGCTCCATGCTTGATCTTAGATTTTAATGCTCAATATAAAGATGTTGCCAAAATCATTCAGAAACATTGGCACATACTTACAAGCGATAAAGACCTCAAAACGATTCTCCCAACAAAACCAAAAATCATATACAAACGGGCACCGACAGTAAGAGATTTAGTGGTCAAGACCGTAGTGGACCCACCCCCCAAAAAAGGTTTCTCTTTCTTCTCTGGAAAAGGTTTCTTTCCGTGTAGAAATTGTTATGCCTGCCGCAAGGCCCAGAAATTTCAAGGGAAAATAACCGATTTTATAGCTACGACCACAGGAGAAAAGTACACCATCAAAGATTTTATCAGCTGTCGGACAGAGGGAGTTGTGTACTGTTTGCAATGTAGCTGCAACCTACAATATATAGGGAGAACGAAAAGGGAGTTGAAAGTGCGCATTAAGGAACACATTCAGAAGATCATTAAAGGCTGTCCCAAACATAATGTCTCACGGCACTTCGCCCTAGTGCATAATAAAGATCCAAACCAGTTGCGGTTTTGGGGGTAGAACGCTATAACCCATCTTGGCGAGGAAGCCACAAAATAAGGGTGATCAGCCAGAAGGAATCGATGTGGATTTATTCCATGCGCACATTGGTTCCAGAAGGGTTGAACGTAGAGTTCGATCTAAATTGTTTTTTAAGCAATTTTTAAGATACTGACACTCACATATACATATGACAAAGCCACCCATTGTCTATAGGCACCATCCACTGTCCTGAGATATTTAGTGCAATAGACATAATAGTTTACACTTTTAATCAAGTCGTATAGATGTTTTTTATATCATATTTGTTTTTATTATATTTGTTGTTTTTGTATATAATAATTGTTTTTTATATATATATTGTATGTTGACAATACTGTTTTCATTTTTATTTTATTTCTGTATTTTAATTTTATTTTTGTTTTAAAATAATTTTTATTTTTATATTTCTTTTTATTTTTAATTCCATACCCAGAAGGAGGATGGGGATATAGGACATTTATTTTATTTCTTTTTTTTATTTTTTTTTATTTTTATTTTTGTTATATAATTTTTGTTATACAGGCCCATTACACATTGTTTCATAACATTTTAAGTTTTGGGAAGAGTATACAATAACACAGACATCATCGATTCTGATCTGTATTCATTGATATTTTAATTCAATTTTAATTCTGGAATTATCCAGTGGCATTATTTCCACATTTTTTAAATGAAGAGTATTGGCATATTATTAAATTTTTAAAAAATTTTAAAAAAATTATTAAAATTTTTAATTAACCATAATTGATGCAATATTTGAGGACTAACGAGAATTATCTAGCTCTGAAGTCAAATTTTTTTTTTAAACCTCTATTATCTTAATTGTCATTTCATTATCTCGCTTTGACTGTTCTAATTTTATTAATATCATTTAATTTTTCATTCACTGACTAATTAACAACTATATAGCCCATAGTGACATTGGATTGTTGATTATGCAGTAGTGAATATGTGGTAGGATGCTTTGCCATCTCTATTAGTATACCTGCAGGTCTGATTTAACTTCCTTTTACACATCTGGTTTAATCACAATCATCCCGATCATACACTCACAGATCGGGACAAACCAGACTATTGTTTCAATAGGCCAGAATAGGATAACATCATGATAATCGGCTAATTGTCAGAGATTGATATCCGATGGGTCAGTGAAACATAATCTAAAGATTTCCAGTGCATTTAGTCTAATGGCCGTCATGCACCACTATTCTGTGCCACCTACTAATGGCTCCGGTACTGGTCCCATACGATCCATTAAAATATGCCATTAATTTTATATATATATGAAATAGTATAACGCATTCATTGTATATCCAGTCTGTTGTGTCCTTCTGTACACATGAGACAACACCCTGATACTGAACATCATAACATCACCGTGAAATTATATATAATTATATTATAAAGAAGTCCGCTGTACAGAGCGTGGAAAGACTACTAAAAAATGGCCGCGCTTTGTTTACATGCGTGGACCGCGGCAAAATGGCCGCTACGTAACTTCCGGTTGTCACAAATAAAAGACAGCCCAAAGCAACCAATCAGCATCCCCTGATGAAGTCACGAGGTCACGTGACGTAACGCGTAGGGATTGGTCAGGATACCGGAAGTGTCGGACACGGAGACCGTACTCACATCTATCTGGCTGTTCGCAATTTACCTTATGTAAGCATTTACTTTTATTAAAATTATTATGTTTTGATATACTTCACGATCGGGTCCCTCTCTCCACTTTTTCTCGTTCTTAAACATCTTACAACTTATCGAGGGCGAGTCATCACTGCGGGACCGCAGTGCACTCTTTACATCCACGAGTGGAGGGCTATGTCTGGGGACACGTTTTTGTGGAAGTGGATATTCGGTTTGTGGACCTTATCGCTTGGAGGCAGATCGTGCTGGGGACCATCCGGGTGGGAATCCAGGGCTGGAGCCTGCCACTGTTGCTGATCTAGATGCCCATATTTATTATGAGAGAGGTGAGAGGCTAGAGAGCACTATTGATGAGCAGGCCCTCACTACCCAGCACCCCCCCACTTTTGGAGAGAGGAACAACCATTGCACATCTTCATTGCAGAGACTATCAGCTGTATGCTTATGGGTGTCACCACTTTTATCACACCATTCTATGAATGAATCCTTCTGTGGACTCTATACTCACCCACTTATTTATTCATTTCATCTGTGGTTTTTTACGTTATACTCGAGATCAAGTGTTTTTACCATTTTCACTTATTTATGGGATTTTTATGATATTTATTATCGATTGTTTATTAATGAAGTGTTGCAATTTTAAATCATCCTTCAATCACATTTTATCATTTATATGTTTAATTTATATATATGATTGATTCACTTCACTCAGTGTATGTTTAGTTTTGGAGTCACGGCTCAGTGACCACTTATTTATTACATACACGTACACAGCACATGTTAAATGTTTGATACACTTTAGCGCAAAATCACTATTTATTAATTTCTATTCACGGGTTTGCGTTTACTCTTAGATTTTGCAGCTTATTTTAGGAATTTTTTCCACTTATAGCATCAGTGCTGACACTCTTTTCGATCACTTACTATTTATTTATTTATTTACTCTGTATTCATCTATTATTTATAAATAGTTTCTAGTTCATTATTTATTTATTTATTTATTTATTCATTCTATTTTATTTTACAAAATATAAATAGTTTCTAGTTCATTAATTAGCGCGAAGGACACCAACACTAAAAAAATGATCTCAAAGATCTATAAAAGGATGCTAGAGACGGAGAGGGCGGAGATCCCGCCATATATCCAAAAATGGGAAAGGGAATTAGGCACTCAATTAGACACAGGCACAATAGGGAAAATCTTAGGGCTGACCCACAGATCAGCAATAGACGTCAGGACCGCAGAAACGAATTATAAGTGTCTATCGATGTGGTACATTACTCCCGATAAAGCAAGTAGATACCAAAACGGCACCTCTCCAGATTGCTGGAGAGGGTGTAAAGATAGAGGGAGTATGGCCCACCTATGGTGGGAATGTAACAAGATAAAAAACTACTGGGCAAAGATTATAGGATATATTAAGGAGATCACCCAGAAGGACTTGGAAAACGATCCCTGGGTGGTTCTGATGCACGCCACAAGGGAGGGGGTAAAGCAATATGAAAAGTCACTAGTACCGCACCTCCTTAATGCAGCAAAAAAACTTATCGCAAAGAGGTGGAGAGAACCGGAGGCCCCATCCATGTGGGAAAATAGGGGGGGGTGTTGGATTCAATCTGGGATCCACACATCTACGAGATACACCCCCCCCCCGCGTGTGGAATGTAACCAGTTACACCTCATATTGTCATGAGTCTAAGGGTATTGTACGTGATGAATGGCGGCTCCTATCTGTCTGGGCTACACAAAGACTAATTATGTTCTATCAGAGATCGCAATTCCAAGATTAGACAGCAGTCGGATTAAGTGCAATTCTGGACAGACGCTGCCCCCCAGAGACCTCTTCTGGCAGTACAATCAGAATACATGGAGGCGACTGCCAATTGGGCAGGTGGGCGGGCAGTGGGAGGTGCTGTGATTGAGGTGTGATTGACAAAAAGGGTTTGCACACACAATTGACCCTCTTAATTCCATCTGGAGCTCAGCTGCGAAGGGTCACCACGATAAGTAGATCATTATATTGTATTTTAACTGTATATTATATCATTGTACTGTAGCCTTGCTGTATGGTGTGTAATTGTGTAACCCCCTTTTGATACACGTTAGCTTTCGCATTTCCTTGGGAAATAAACAAGATTTGATTATTATGAAGCCGTGTGTTTGGTTTCATAGCTAACCTCGTATTATTGTGATATTAACCGTAGCATGCGCTCATAGGTTTAACAGACTAACAACATTATAGGGACTAGACAAATTAATACATAGATATAAGTATTATATCGCGTACTTCATATGGCACCCCACCAAGGCGTGTAGAATGTATTTTTACACAGAATCCACAGACTAATGTATTTTTGTTTTGAGTCCTGGTAATCAAAGACACCCAGAACTGAAAATCGTCTCTCGTGTGGACAAGATTGGTGCTGGCTCGCGAATTCTGAAACCACGCTTGGATGATCATAAAAATTTTGTGAAATATTTCATCGGATAGCGGACGCGCGACAAATCTGGTGAGACCTTTTTTTTTTTTTTTTTTATTATCCGAGATATATATGTATATATATGTTAAATGTTGTATTGCTAATGCAAAGTGTTAGAATACTTGTAGCTGGTCAAGAGGGCTGGTGAGTAAGGGCTGATCACCCTTGGTTAGTAATTGACAGGAATTACCATACATCTTTGAGGAAAAAAAAAAAGTGATAGAGATATTGTTAGTTTAAAAAAAAAAGTTTTATTTTTGTCATTTTTTTTTTTTTTTTTTTTGTCATTTTTTTTTTTTTTTGTTTTTTTATTATTTCTACTCACGTGAGAGTGACATAACTCTCTGATCCAATAGAAGTTCAATGTGGCCTGCAAACTAACAGGAAGGCATTGATTAAGAGTCTGCCTTGTGTCTTAGGATGTGCCTTGTGTAGGCTGTAGAACTACAGGTAGCAGGTAGGAGTTTTTTTTTTTTTGTTTGTTGTAAGCTTTTGTGGGACTACAAGCTAGCTTGCAACGAAACCTTTGAATAGCCTTATCTGTTTGTCTGTAGTGCAGTGTAACCAAAACAGGTTTTACAGCTCCAGTATAGAGGGCTTGCTAATTAGCATATCAATGGAGGCCATCGAGCTATTCATCGCTAAACATGGGGCTATTAGATTTCAATCTACACAAGAAAGTGGGTTGACACAACAATTTAATGAACTTTTGACACAATGTAATACACATAACAGCCTTATAAGTAATAAATCAAAAAAAGGCAGAAAACAGAGGGTAGCAAATTTGATAGGCATGCTTCTTAAGATGAAACATATTTCTGAACAGAAAGAATCAGAATGGATAGATGAAAGGAAGCAATTCATGCAGCAGCTACAAAATATAACAAAATATATATTAATTAGGGTTGAAAATGCAGATGCACAAGCGCGTAGGCAGATTGAACAATTAGTGACGGAAAAAGGCGAATTGGAACAGAGAGTACATGAATTAGGGAAAACGTGTGAGTTAAGAGAAGGTTGCATCGTTTTTTTGAATAGGAGGGAGGCTGAGAATTTGCAGGTTATCACAATGCTTAAGGAGGAGTTACAGGGTGCACAGGCAGCCATAATGGATTTATCCTCCAAACATACAATAGCCGAAGATGCAATGGTGGAGGTACCCTCCGCACATGCTCAGTGTGCAAAAATACAAGTGGAACATAAAGAAAACCCGTATGCTATTGTTGCTGCAAATCATGTTACTATGATGGGAATCGATGCTGGAGACGTAAATACAAACGTGATAACTGCGCTTGAAATTGATTCAGGAATTGAAATGGAAACTTCTGATGACTCCTCAGACGATGAAAGTGTAAAGTCTGTTCATTCCAATCACAGTAATATTATCCAGCAATGTGAATTTCCAGCACAAGATGTTAAAAAAAGGGCCTATGCAGGGAAGCCAGAGCTAAAATGTTGTTTGTGTAAAAGGGGAGGTCACATCGCAAAGTATTGTTGGGCGAATAACGATATCAAAAAAAGATCATACCTGAAAACTACCCCAAGGCATTATGAATGTTATTCGGCCAGGTGGGGTAGCAATCCAAAGCATGGAGCCCATAGTAAGCAAACCCAATTCCCCGTTAAGACCCAATTACGGAGTCTACAAACTGAAAAGCAATATGTAGGACAGTTGCATAAAATCAAAATGGAAGTAGCCGAATGGTTATTCAAACATAGCACTGGGGGAAGCAATGCTAGCAGCACTTAGTCAGCTGCAAGTATGTTAAAAATACTCTGATCAAAGTTTCCTTCCTATGAATAAGGTTTTAAGTATTTTTGTAATTTTTTTTATTTATAAGGTTTAATGTTTTATTAATTTAATAATTTTTTATGTTTTTTTAATTTTTTTTTATTAATTTTTTTATTTTTTTTAATTTTTTTTAATTTTTTTTTTAATTAATTTTTCATGTTTTTTTTTTTTTATTATGAATTTTTTTTTTTTCATATTTTTTTTTTTTTTAATTATTAATTTTTTTTTTTTTTTCAATTTTTATTTTTTTTTTATTTATTTTCTGTTTTAGTTTTAATGTTTGTAATTTTTTTTTTTTTTAGTTTAGTTGTTTATACTACAACTCGGTGTTCCCCTAGCAGTACAATTAATGAAAAGAGACTTGGGGCACTTAAAGTCAATTGTCATGATAATCGTGTTTAATCATTGTCTTTGTGTTCCTTTTCCAGAAATCAGGGAGAGAACAGGTTTGGATACTAAACATTTGTGTTTTGATTGCAGGTCCGTCAAAGTAAGACCAACACGGGGGTTAGGTTATTGTAAATGCATAATCGATTATCACATGGTACCATGAGCTCATTAATTAGTAATTGTTTGCAAACAATGAAAATATTTAAACAATAATCTGACAAAACTAAAGAGTTACAAATGAGGTAGCAAATGTTGTGATGAAGTTACAAATGTTTTGTTTGTTTTGTTTGTGTTGTTTTTCCCATTAACTTATTGTCTTTCAGAAAAAAAAAAAAAGAAACATGTACTCTTCTCAGGAGAAAATCCATGGATGTCTTTAATTAAAAGTTGAGTGTTTGTCATTGTTGTATGGTGGTTGTCTTGTCATGTTGTTCTTGGGTGATAATGGCCAGACTTTTAATGTTTATTCTTTTTTAAATTTTTGTTTTTTTTTTTAAAAAAAAAAAAAACATTTTTTTTTTTTGTTTTTGGGTATTGGCTTAGTCAGCTATTTTATTGTTGTTTTGTTCAGGTGTAAAAAGCTCCAAAAGGTTTAGGCTTTATACACCTGAAAGGGGAATTAGTGCATAGATCGTAAGATAAAGTTAGTGCATAGATCGTAAGATAAAGATAAATGCATTGGTTGTTTTTCTTTTTGCGTTTTTAAATTGAGAATTTTTGAGAAACAACAGTGACGTTCGTTTTTTTAAAGTTTTGACCATACCGTGGGGATCCATTTTAGAGTGGGTTCTGCCTAAAGAGGTCATGGTTGTTTTTGATAGTTTGGTCAAATTGCAGAAGCCAGGAATACTAAGTTCCTGGGTTCCAAGGAAGGAAATAGGAGTAAATATAATAAGCAAGCAGATATTATGGATAAGAATTTGATTCTGCTCTTGTTTTTCAATTCCAGAATCCTGGTGGAGCGAGATTGGAAAGGTTCTGGAAAATGGATGACAGATGATCATCTGGTTGGCAGTTTGTCTGTGCCATACCACGCCCCAAATGTATTCTACTAAATATCAGGAGAGATGGGACAAACAAAAAGATTCACTTTAACACTTTTTCTTTTCCTATGGATGATCTGGTGCTGAATCTGAAAGACTGTGCCTATCAATAAGACTTGAAACATTTTTTTTTTTTTTGCTGGACTCTCTCCTGATGAATGCAAACGTGTTATTAATATACGTACAATGGGTTGGAGGTTGGGGGAAGGAACATAACACGTCCAATCCATCAGAACATGAAAATGTAAAATATATATGTTTTTTTGTTGGAGGGAGAAGTTGAAAGAAGGAAAGTTGTGTAATGTATGACATGTATTGACGTAACGGAATTTATATGGTGCAGGTACCCAGGAGGCGGGCACTTATGCATAATAAGGTGTCTGTTGGCCGGACTAGAGGGTGCCAGGTGACACATCAATGGGGTGAACATTTCCTTATATGGGGGAGATGCGCCCGGTTGAGGTCTCACCTGAGGAGTTGAAACCCTGCACAGGGAATGCCAGTGAATACACACAGGAGCATGCTCCGATAGATAAAGGGAACAAACGCTGACTACCAGGGTACAGTATGCCTTCACCATATGGCACTGCAACATCTCACAGTGGTTGATAAAAACCTATTACCCTATATGTGCTGAGTATACGCTGAATCAAGTGCTGTCATCGTACCAGTGACTTACTCCCAGAGATGTGCGGACACAGAATAAGGTGCATGCCTTGAGGCGATTCAGTTCGCAGTTGTAGCGTTATACAAATCATTCATTCATTCAGGATGCTTATCTCTGAGGAGTAACCACAAGAGGAGGCATGTATTCAGCACTATATTGGGGGAATAGGAGCTGGGATGGGTGTTGGTAATGGAGTAGACATCGGTATCCTAAGGAACAAACTCTCAGCAATAGCTTGAGCGGGACTTTGTTACTCAGAGAGATTGGTGGCATCCTTAATAACATTCACAAAATACCCAGGGTCTCCAGATTTGGTGAACCATGTTGAGAGGTTGGTGGAGGGTGTGAGGGTACAGGATAGAAATCGGTCATGGGCTCTGGCGTACACGCAGTGGCGGACGGAAGTGTCAACCAGCATCAAGCTGATTGTGCAATCTCTGTATAAAGGGCAGTGGCCTGATGAGTTAGCATCACCGCTCAGTAAGACTCTGCCAAAACACGTCGCCTACACTAATCCAAAATGGTGGTCGAATGTCTGGATGGGCTGTACCAGTTTGGATGGTGAAAGGTGTTAGGCTGTATGATCCCATATACAGAAGTGCGGACTTGGTCTGTATGTTTGGTGGCATCAATGGGCTTACTGATTGGGGATTCTATCTTGTCACATTTAAGGCTAAATCACCCACATGTGATCAGAGGAGATGGAAGCAGGTGGATACTTCCTTCGGTCGGAAGTATGACCATGATGTCCTTTGTATGCCAGGTCAATACATCATGGTGGTGAACGTACAAATGTTAGGAAGTTATTTCAGGGATCATTGCTGGGGAGGAGACACCTGGGTGTCATTTGGGGCATAGACGAGTTTATTTCTTTGTCCTAAAGAATACCGATGTAACGCTAGTCATAAAACTGGAAGGTTCCTTGAACCTAACCATAGGTAGAGGGGCATGGTATACCCTGGGCATGGTCTCTGAAATCCAGGCACAGGGATGGAATTGTGTGTTTTTGTGTCATTTTTGCAGATTTATATGTGTGATTAGACTCGATATTTATATAGAAGGATCTCCCATTTGTCTATGCAAGTTGAGGGACGAATTGACGGTAGGGTCTCGGTGTTCAAATTAGAGACCTTGCTGCCAAGTCAGGGCCCTGCAATACCGCTGTAAGCAAGCCTGCCTAATCCCGACCCATATGTACAGTAAAGGGTTATAGGATTGGGAGCGGGGTGCATAAAGGGATGGGATACAGATATATGTATATAGTATGATAAGAAATTGATTTATGTTATGGTGTAGTGTGATAAAGGTGTGTGTCAGGCTAGTAACATGGGCGAAAGGCCCCCCCTCGAGACTCTGTGTTGGAAAGTGGGGTGATGTGTTACCCTGAATGTGTGATGGTGAATGGTGAGTGAATGAGCACCCCTTGCCTGTACTGCATCTCGTCCTGAAGATACCAGAAAGGAGAAGATACCAAAGACACAGAAGGGTGACATGGAAGCTGTCACTGAAGAAGGATGGTGGTGTGTCACTAAGTGGCAAAGCGGCACGTGTTGGAAAGCATGACACGATAAGACCATTATGGACTGTTCCATAGGAGCTGTTGCTGCACAGGTTGAAAAACCACAGCGCGTTAAGAAAGTCAAGGACTGTTCTATGGGTACTGATTTGGAAACGCATGTCAGGGAGAAAACAGTTATGGACTGTTCAATAGGAGCTGGGTCGGAAGAAGGGTGTTATGCGCCTGTTGAGGCGCAAAGCGGCATATGTTGGATTCAATCTGGGATCCCCACATCTACAAGATACACCCCCCCCCCTCTTGTGGAATGTAACCAGTTACACTTCATATTGTCATGAGTCTAAGGCTATTGTACGTGATGAATGGCGGCTCCTATCTGTCTGGCTACACAAAGACTAATTATGTGCTATCATAGATCGCAATTCCAAGATTAGACAGCAGTCGGATTAAGTGCAATTCTGGACAGACGCTGCCCCCCAGAGACCTCTTCTGGCAGTACAATCAGAATACATGGAGGCGACTGCCAATTGGGCAGGTGGGCGGGCAGTGGGAGGTGCTGTGATTGAGGTGTGATTGACAAAAAGGGTTTGCACACACAATTGACCCTCTTAATTCCATCTGGAGCTCAGCTGCGAAGGGTCACCACGATAAGTAGATCATTATATTGTATTTTAACTGTATATTATATCATTGTACTGTAGCCTTGCTGTATGGTATGTAATTGTGTAACCCCCTTTTGATACACGTTAGCTTTCGCATTTCCTTGGGAAATAAACAAGATTTGATTATTATGAAGCCGTGTGTTTGGTTTCATAGCTAACCTCGTATTATTGTGATATTAACCGTAGCATGCGCTCATAGGTTTAACAGACTAACAACATTATAGGGACTAGACAAATTAATACATAGATATAAGTATTAAATCGGTTAATGGAGACAAGGCGTTATAAGCGGTCTCTATACTCTAAATAAAATAGGTATCTAAACGTTAATAAGCCACAATGAAGTGATGACAAAACAAAATGGACGAAGTTGATCGGTTAAAGCTGATTTAGGTCCTCTTGGAGAGTTGAGCTGATGTGGCAAAAAAAAAAAAAAAGATCCAGACCGGGTTCTCAAACTAGACAAAGCAGCAGTAGCAAACTTAGCCATTTGGGACGGGTTTCTCACCAGCTGGAACGGCATTTCAATGTTCATCCCAGCAGTATCAGCTCAGTCACCACAGGTGGTCACTGATGCCGCAGCCTCCACGTGGCTTTGCGGCCATTTTTGGCCGCCACTGGTTCCCTGAACATTGTCCCCAGAAATTCTCTTAATCCCTGGTTTCACCATGCCCTCATCACTCTTTGAGCTGTATCCCATCATGGCAGCTGCCCAGGTCTGGGGCCACACCTGGACAGGACAAATGGTGGTCTTCACCACGGACAATCAGGCCGATATCATCAATAAAGGCAGATCCTAGTCACTCCCCATCATGTCCTTCCTGCGCAGGCTTGTGCAGCTGTCACTCCATCACCAGTTTAATCGCTTCTGCAAATATGTTCCAGGCAAATTCAATATCGCAGCTGATGCGCTGTCTCGTTTTGAACTTTACTTTGTTTTTCCAGCAGGAGCCCGAAGCCAACCCAACGACTACTCCTGTCCCACCCTGGTCATTGCTGACGATGGACTAAAGTCGCACCTCGCCAATGCAACCCAGCTCATTAACCACTCCTTGGCACGCAACACACTGAAGGCCTATCGCACTGCATGGAACACTTACCACAAGTTTTTGGTCTCTTGCCCCAGGGCAGCGACAGGTGACGTTAGACACGTCCTAGTTTTCATATCATATTGCCACACGCAGCTGGCCCTTTCTCACAATACCATCAGGCTATACCTAGCCGGCGTCCAACATTTTCTGTCCTTACAGGACCCCAGTAAACTGTCAGGTTTCACGGCCCATGCAGTCAGTTCCCTCCTGCAGGGCATACAGAAGCACCAGCTCGTAGCTAGTGGAAAACCCCTCCCTTTTACCAGTGCCATCTTCAGGGACATGTCTGAAATCCTTACTCGTTCTCCGTTTTGGGGCTTTGCCCAGCCTAGTCATCCAAGCGGCCATCTACTTGGCCTTCTATGGTTTCTTGCAGCCTAGTGAATTTACCATTAACAGCACCAGCAGTCAGACACTGCTCCGACATCCGGCCCTGGTGTTGACATCAACCTGTTTCAGACTAACGAGGCCTGGTGCCCAGTGACGGTCCCTCGACCGACTACTGTCCCATCTACCCAGCCAATCAGCTGGTAGCCCTTTGCTACCCTTTATGACCAGCCCTCTGAGTGGCAGACAGTTTATCAGGCATGTCAGGATCCTCCTAGGCAACTTGGGCTTTAACCCCAGTCCGTTCTCTAGACATTCCTTCTGGATTGGATCAGCTTTAGCTGCATCCCAACATGGAGTACCAGACCACATTTTCTACATACATCCCAAATTCTCAGGTGGAAATGACACAGGCCTTCACCAAGCTGGCTCAAAAACCCCAAGAACCAATAAAGAGTTATATCCCTATCTGAGTCTTTTGCCCCCCTTTCTTGGCATACCGATCAGACCACAAAGGCACACATCAGGTCTATTTATGTTGCAAGTCTTGCGCGTGTTTATGTGATCCATATCTGTCTCGTCATAGGGCCATGATCATAAATAATAAGGCCAGTATGATGGCCTGAATTTATGGGAGGAGCCCAGAGGGTATTTAAGCAGCCCACTCGCCCATGCTCTTTGTCGGTTCCAGTGCGCAAAACCCTCCCTCCCTTCCCTTTTTCAGGGTACTTCTCAGCACATCCTTCTCCATAACTACCTGTTACTTACCTTGGGTATGCCCCCTTTTCTTATTTTTCTTATTTTTTCTTATCTTTTTTTATATATATTTGGTCCCCTACCAACCAACAATAATTCTGGCTCCCACCAACTGGCTACACTATGTGCCCATGTTGTACACAGATTAGTCCTGTAATTTTAACCACTTCAGCCCCTGACCAATTGGCAGCCAAAGGACCAGGTCCCTTTTTGCGATTCGGCACTGCGTCGCTTTAACTGACAATTGCGCGGTCGTGCGATGTGGCTCCAAAACAAAATTGGCGTCCTTTTTTTCCCACAAATAGAGCTTTCTTTTGGTGGTATTTGATCGCCCCTGCGGTTTTTATTTTTTGCGCTATAAACAAAAAAATACCGACAATTTTGAAAACAATGCAATATTTTTTGCTTTTTGCTATAATAAATATCCCCAAAAAATATATAAAAAAACATTTTTTTTCCTCAGTTTAGGCCGATACGTATTCTTCTACATATTTTTGGTAAAAAAAATCGCAATTAGCGATTATTGATTGGTTTGTGCAAAAGTTATAGCGTTTACAAAATAGGGGATAGTTTTATAGCATTTTTAGTAATATTTTTTTTTTTACTAGTAATGGCGGCGATCAGCGATTTTTATTGTGACTGCGACTGCGATTATGGCGGACACATCGGACATTTTTGACACATTTTTGGGACCATTGTCATTTATACAGCAATCAATGCTATTTAAATGCATTGGTTCCTGTATAAATGACAGTTGTAGTGAAGGGGTTAACCACTAGGGGGAGGGGAGGGGTTATGGGCTGTGACGTGTGTGTTTTTTTTTACATTAGGGGGCTGGGCTGACGTCTGACGTCATTGATTGGCTTTCCCGATGACAGGGAACAGCCGATCAATGACAGGCAGAGTAGGAAGCGCGGGGAGAGGTTTGTTTACACATACCTCTCCCCGTTCTTCAGCTCCGTAACCCGATCGCGGGACACCAGCGGCGATCGGGTCCGCTGGTCCCGCGGCCGGGGTCACGGAGCTCCCGACCGGGTCGCGAGCTCGCCGCTGGCGGCGCGCGCGCGCGCGACCCACAGGCAGGCACATGCACGAACAGGTACGCGATTTTGCCTGCCCGTGCCATTTTGCCGCAGTATATCTGCGTTAGGCGGCCTGGAAGCGGTTAAGAAGGTGCTGCTAACAACAACTTGTTAGGTGTATAAAAGACCATTCAAGCCTCACCATCATGGGCAAGACCAAAGAGCTGTCAAAGGACGTCAGGGACAAGATTGTAGACCTACACAAGGCTGGAATAGACTACAAGTGGATAAAAAAAAATACAGCGCTCGCAACACACAATATAAGTGAAATCAACAAAAAAGTCCAAATAAAAATCCAAATAAATGCAACTGAAGTGTTAGTCCACAATGCAGTAGGTGCAGTGACACCCCTTTTTGCATCCCCACTCACCAGAACAGAACGACCCCCAGCTTTGCAGTCCAGGGGTCACTTCAGGCTTGTAAATGGAGCTGTAGATACAGGAAGCAGCCGTTCATAAAATGTGAACGGCTGCTTCCTGTATCTACAGCTCTATATCCATGCCTGTTTTTAACCAATTTTCTGTAAGTACCGATGACATTAAATCAACTTTATAACAATACTTCACTATTAGTCCATCCTCTTTTCATTTCTGGGTGCTTGTATATCCTGTTGAGAGCCTCCTATTGGAATCTTTCATCTGATGTTTACACTGATCCACCATCTGATATTTTGACACCAATCCACATGTTTGGGATACCATTTACAAGCCTGAAGTGACCCCTGAACTGCAAAGCTGGGGGGTCGTTCTGTTCTGGTGAGTGGGAATGCAAAAGGGGGTGTCACTGTACTCCTGCAAGTTTGTGAAGCATTTTTTGCACCGCACGGTGGACTAACACTTTAGTTGCATTTATTTGGATTTTTATTTGGACTTTTTTGTTGATTTCACTTATATTGTGTGTTGCGAGCGCTGTATCTTTTTATCCACATTTATCCAAGTGATTAGCACCTTGTCTACAGCAGCTGCATTTCATTACCACTTAGTTGTTTCCATCAGCGCAAGTTTATATTTAGTAAAATATTTTCACATGGAATGGACTACAAGACCATCAGCAAGAAGCTCCATGCAAGATTTTGCCTCATGGGGTAAGAATGAGAAAAGTGAGGTGAGTCAGCCCAGAACTACACAGGAGGAGCTTGTGAATGATCTCAAAGCAGTTGGGACCACAGTCACCAAACAAACCATTGGTAACACAATACATCGCCATAGATTAAAATCCATCAGCGCCCGCAAGGTCCCCCTCCTCAAAAAGGCACATGTACAGGCCTGTCTGAAGTTTGCCATTTAGATGATGAACATCGAAATTATTCATAGAAGAACTGGGAGAAAGTGCTGTGGTCAGGTGAGACCAAAATTGAGCTCTTTGGCATTAACTTGACTTGCTGTGTTTGGAGGCAGAAAAATGCTGCCTATGACCCTAAGAACAACGGTCAAGCACGAAGGTGGAAACATTATGCTTTGAAGCTGTTTCTCTGCTAAAGGTACAGGCTGACTTCGCTGCATTGAGGGGCCAATAGACGGGGCCATGTATTGTAATACCTTGAATGAGAACCTTCTTCCCTCAGCCAGAACACTGAAGATGAGTTGTGGCTGGATCTTCCAGCATGCCGATGACCCTAAACATACTGCCAAGGCAACAAAGGAGCAGCTGAAGAAGAAGCACATTAAGGTCATAGAGTGGCTTAGCCAGTCTCCAGACCTTAATCCTATAGAAAATTTCTGGAGGGAGCTAAAACTTTGAGTTGCCAAGTGACAGCCAAGAAACCTTAAAGGGAGAAGAACAGTAAAGAAGAGTTGACCAAAATCCCTTCTGAGATGTGTGCCAACCTGGTAACCAACTACAAGAAACGTCTTACCTCTGTGCTTGCCAACAAGGGTTTCTCCACCAAGTACTAAGTTGTGTTTTGCTTGGGGATCAAATACTTATTTTACTCACTGAACTTTGTAACTCAAATCATAACATTTGTATCGTGTGTTTTTTTCAGGATTTTTGGTTGATATTTGAAAGGAAATAAATCAAGATTAGGGGTATTGTCTGCTTTGCTTTGGTGTACCATACAATCCGAGACCAGATCTGGGAGATTTGCCCTTTGAGATAAAGAAACATATACACAGCAGGTTTCTCTCAGAGGAAATCTAATCTTTATTCTTGGGTGTCGATATAAGAGGGACTTTCAGACAGTACCGCCCTTTAACAGATTATCCAATCATATACAGAGACGCACAAGTACAGTCTGACGCCCACAGTGAAACTAATTATTTCTAAAATATCACGTGCTTTACGAGAAATGAAACTCAACAAGAAGATTACAGTATTATGGAAAAACGAAACTACATTAGCAAGACTTGAGCATATTTCACAAAATGGATGTTAGAGACACACAAAATGGAAGCTGACTATAATACAAAAGAAGTAGTTAAACTAAATATCCCTTCAATCCCCTCTTAGATCATATAAGATGATCTCTACATTCTATGTTGTGCTTTAATACTTCTTTGGGGCTGTGGCATAGATTGCCTGATGACTCTTCATGTATGTCCTGTGAGATAGAACCTTATCAGGAGATCGAAGGTGCGCAATTATGTAAGTGCAACATTTAAAACAGAGGTAAAGAATCAGAGCAAGGATAAATACCATAACAAGGACAATGTCTTTTAACCATAAAAATATACCTCCAAGCTCAAATCCTGCATTGGCAAATGGGCTCCATGTTTTAGCAATGTCCCTAGCTTCCTGCTGGAGCTGGCCTCTAGTGGATGTCCCCTTTTATAATCCCCTACCATTCCCATGACAGATAACAAGGATACAAGGTAACACCATCCCTTAACATGGAGGGGCACCCAGGGATAACACACTTTCCTACAACATACATGGATACTTTGTCCCAGTGCAAAAGGTCTCTTAGCGACAAACTCATGAGTGCACTTGACCTGTGTTGCGATTTTATAAATTAGTGTAATATTTCACCTACATTTTTAGAGAAAAAGAAAAATTATGCAAAGTACAGTTTAACCCTGGGTCAGTTACTTGAAACAGTGAGCAGGCAGGGGCAGAGACTCCGGATTCGCACATGGAGATATTAAATATTGACCTGCTGCAGAAAGAGGGGTTAGTCTCTGTCTCATTCCCTAAATTAAAACACCAAACAGGGGAATGACTTCTACCTGCTATTGGAAAGGTAACAATGTTGTTTATGTACAGAGTGGATATGTTAGTCAAGAATACAGGAGGAGTCTCATTGAGAAAGGAGGAAACATTTAAAGGTACAGCCAAAAGGGCAATTCGGGCAGGGCTAGGATGTAATATTATTATTATTATTATTATTATTATTATACAGCATTTATATAACAGTTTGCGCAGCGCTTAATATGCTACATATTCAACTTTCTTCATACCCTGATTTTTAGCATAAGCATACTTAAATTTTAGCAAAAGCATCTTATCAGTAAAACTATCTCCAATCTCTCTCTTGGTTCTAGCTTGTGTCAATATAATGTTCTTGTGTGTGTGTGTGTTTGTGTTCCCACAGATACTTTTAATTGCACCCAAATCTTCAGGGTGGTAGATACAGTTAGTGGTGATCCAGGTGGGTAGGAACACTGTCAGAGAGATCAGGATTAGTGGGCAGAATGCCTTGTCAGAAGTCTGTGGTAAAGTAAGCGAGGTCACCTTCTCTGGCCGGACCTGCTTTCCCAGGAACTCCTTCATCTGCTTGGACTTCTGCTTGAGGGCCTCCTGTATCCAAGATCTCCTTCTTGCTCTTGGGGCTTTGGGCAACTTCTTTTTTTTTTTTTTTACTCTGTTGGCATGGATCCAGGACTGGCAATTTTCCACTAGGATGGCTGTTCTGGTCACTGCAACCACTGTGGTAGGAGGTCCAAAGGGATACTCTTGCTTCTTATTTCTGTTCAGCTGATGGACCACCACGGTGTCTCCCAATTTGAAGGGGCGAGTAGTTTCCTGTGAAGAAAAAGAAAAAGTGCGAGCAACATTTCTCTCAACTGTTTACAATGTTTCAACCAATTACCTTACATATTCTTCCTGTAATAAGTCTAAATCTCCCTTTTCTATCATTAAATGTGCTCTGGCCCATGGGGTGGGGAAAAGTCGACCCATCAAGACATCAAAAGGTGAATACACTGTTGTCTTGGAAGGGTCATTCTTATTTCTGCCAGGACTGCTGGGAGGACCTTCTTCCAGTTGGCAAAGGTTCCTCCTGTGGCCTTTCTTATTTTGTCTTTTTTTATTGTTCTGTTTATTCTTTCTACTATCCCTGAGCTTTGAGGGTGTTAGGGAATGTGAAACTTCCGTTCTATCTTGAGAGTATTTACCAAGTCCTGGCAGACCCTTGATACAAATGTAGGTCCATTGTCTGTCTGAGTTTATAAGAAGTGGGCATCCCCATCGAGGAATGATTTCCTGAACGAGGATCCTCACTACTGTTTGTGCATCTTCTTTTGTGGTGACAAAAAGTTCAACTCAACTTGAGAACTTGTCCACAATTTCCAAAAAATATTCCTGTCTTTTGCCTAGTTTGGGCATGTGTGTGAAGTCAATCTGCAAATGTGTAAAAGGAGTTGTTGGATATATCAGGTGTTCATGTTCGGCCTTGTGTGGGTTGTTCCTGATACATGTGATGCATCTTGCTACATAAAATTGGCCAGGAAAGTTCTGTAATGTAAAAGTCTTTCTCCAATAGTTCACACGTGGCTTTCCAGCCTCTGTGACCTATTCCATGGAACTGGGAAATAAAAATGAGGCATAAAAAGTGATGCACTAGCTACAAAAAGTGATGCACTAGCTACAAAAAGTGATGCACTAGCTACTGGTATACATGGCTTCCCCTCTTTGCAGAGAAGTCCAGTCTTTGGATCTTTCTGCACACCTATTTTGTCCCAACCTCTGAGATCAGCTTCGTTTGCACATACCTGCAAATCTGAAAGAACCTGATCAAAAAACAAAAAACAAAAAGAAAACAACAATTCTGGTACTAGCATGGGCATTTGGATCTGTGCATTTTGTGAAGTAGCAGCTTGTTTAGCAGCTAATCAGCCAGAGCATTTCCCTTGGCTATCTGTTTGTTGGCCTGTGTATGCTCTGCAGTGTTGTGGAAGATACAGACCTGGGTGATGTGTCTTGGTGAATGAGGTCTATGCAATCATGTTGTGGCACAACCTCATTCTGCTCTCCTTTTAATCCTAAAAGGGCATTTGTATTGGTGCTGGTCCTGAAGTGGGAGAAGCATATTTGATGTGCAATTTTTGATTGGACATCAAGATCAACTCATAGCCGCTCAACCTTTTGAGCAGACATGTGCTGCGTATGTACATTTTTCATACATTGTGGGTGGTGTTAAGTGTAGTGTCGTGCCCCAGAGTGAAAGAAGTGGCCATCTCAAAACCATCATCGAATAGGATGCCTCTGAGACACACAGGCATGCCTTGAACCTGCACCGGAACCATCTTTGAAAAAAATAATAGGGCGCAACTTGCCTCCATGCTCCTGAGCGAGGACACCTGACACGTCCTTACAATTTTCCCTTGCAAACAAATGAAACATTTTTCCTGCAAACTAATTAAACATTTTTCCTAGTTAGGAGGCCGAGCCCTGGAGCCATTACCATAGCATTTTTCAAATACACAAAAGCATTGCACATTTCATTTGACCATTTTATACAATCTAGCATGTGTAAACCTGTGGCTTGTCTCAGGAGATTGTAGTAGGAACAGTCAGGTACTCATTGGCGGCAGTAACCAATCATAATTACCAAGAAAGGTGAACATGTCTTTCTTAGCAAGTGGGCGGGGCAGACCCACAAGAGCCATAGCTCTTCTGTGATTGACTTTCCTTTCTCCTTTTGAGAGTACAAACCAAAATATTCAACCTTTTCTGACACCATTGCAATTTTTCTTTGACACTTTGTGACCACTTTCAAAAATACATTTCAAAAGATCTCTCCCATCCTCCAGGGCGGCCACCCGAGTAGAACTGCAGACGAGGAATTCATCCACATACTGCAGCAGGGATGAACAATGTCCTGGTATCCAAGCTCTGAGAGTAGTTTGGAATAGGCTACAAGGGAGTCTATATATAGCCCTGGGGCATTCTGCACCATGTTAGTTGGCGGTTTTAAAAAAAACATAAAGCAAAGATTGGTTGTGCCTCCTCATCCACAGGGACGGAAATAAAAATGCGTTCAATAAATCAATCACAATAAAATACTCTGCATCGTAATTTATGGCGGTAAATATTGATGGCACATCAGGCACTTTTGGGGCAATCGGTACCACTAGGCTATTGATGGCCCTTAGGTCTTGTACAAACCTATAGTCACAATTGCCTTCTTTACTTTCTTACCTTCTCTTTTGTTAATATAGAACAAGGTAATTTCCCTTTAAGATCCCTTTTATAAAAAGAAATCTTCTTTTTTTTTTTTTTGTGTGTGCCCTGGTGTTTCAAACTCATTCTGCTTTTTTTCTGTGTCCTTGTGTCTGTGCTGCTCTGTTATCTGGGTTATGGAATGTAAGGCAGGAGGAAGCGGGCGCCTGATAAAGGCATGGAGAAAGTTAATTTAACCTCTAAATTCACCATCCCATGGCTCTGCTAACCTATCTTGTGCAGCTTTTGGGCTAGGATGCCATAGGGAGCCCCGGGCCAGCCAGAGATCTCCCACAGCATCTAATTTATAGACAAGCTTCATACATTATTATTTACAACCAAACAAATTTTTTTTTTTTTTTTTCTTTCAAATTATTTTTTTTTTTTTTGGCAGAGTGCCAACAGGTTCAAACAGTACTTGCAAGTTCTGTACTGCCAATGCCGCAAACAATTCTTCACAATATCTATTAGCTTAGTGAGATATAAGTACTTGAACCATGTTGGCAAAAAGCCAAACATCCCAATCTTCACTTTCCCTGCATAGCAGCAAAATGAATCATTACCTTTAAGAAAATATTACTAACACTGCTATTTTTCTGCTAACTTTCTAGTCAAAACATTCATACATAAATCATTAAGAATAAACATCAATACATCACCGGATACTGTAGCACTACTCTGTGTTTCGATCGGGAACTTCCATCAATCACAAAAGAACCCGGAATTCATAGGAAGGCACGTCTGTCGCTCTTAAATCTAAGTCCTATGATAACACGGAGCAGTGGAAGGCGTTGTCTTACCTTACAAACGCTGACAAATTCCACACAGACAGTTTACAAGTTAGCTTATCATCTACGCAAAGATAAGAAAAGCAAAGAGATCGGTTTTGTCCAGCACACCTTAGCAGACTTCTTGTTTTGTTTTGTAATTACAGTACTGTATTATCATTATCCAAGGGACTTCTCAAAAGTCCTGGAACCTACCCATGGTTCTCTGACTGTTCATCTCGAACAGACGGCTGCGGCAGACTTATAATGAGGACTACACAGAATCCTCCCTGTTCACACTGAACAGATGCTTTCTTCTAAAGCATATGCTATTACCCAGAATAGCTCTTATCTAATGGGCTTCCTAAAGCCCATCCAGCCCTCCCAGGGCTGTCGCTATTGTTATCTCAACAGCGCTTGACTTTCTTCAAAGTCTAAAACTATTTCTACATAAATCACAGGTCCCGTTAAAGGAACGATTTCTAAATAGAGGTCACGGTGAGAGAAGATATATATCAAGTCTACCCGACATATAATAATCGATCCCGGACGAGCCCCCAAACTGAAAGGAAATAAATCAAGATTAGGGGTATTGTCTGCTTTGCTTTGGTGTACCATACAATCCGAGACCAGATCTGGGAGATTTGCCCTTTGAGATAAAGAAACATATACACAGCAGGTTTCTCTCCGAGCAAATCTAATCTTTATTCTTGGGTGTCGATATAAGAGGGACTTTCAGACAGTACCGCCCTTTAACAGATTATCCAATCATATACAGAGACGCACAAGTACAGTCTGACGCCCACAGTGAAACTAATTATTTCTAAAATATCACGTGCTTTACGAGAAATGAAACTCAACAAGAAGATTACAGTATTATGGAAAAACGAAACTACATTAGCAAGACTTGAGCATATTTCACAAAATGGATGTTAGAGACACACAAAATGGAAGCTGACTATAATACAAAAGAAGTAGTTAAACTAAATATCCCTTCAATATTCATTTAAAATAAACCTATGATAAAAATTGTAGACCCTTCATTTTTGTTAGTGGGCAAACTTACAAAATCTGCAGGGGTTTAAATAGATATTTTCCCCACTGTATATGTATATACAGTATCTCACAAAAGTGAGTACACCCCTCACATTTTTGTAAATATTTTATTCCCAAAGACAACCTCTGTATATGTTGCTGAGCATGTGCACTCAACTCTTTTTGTCGACCATGGCAAGGCCTGTTCTGAGTGGAACCTGTCCTGTTAAACCGCTGTATGGTCTTGGCCACCGTGCTGCAGCTCAGTTTCAGGGTCTTGGCAAGCTTCTTATAGCCTAGGCCATCTTTATGTAGAGCAACAATTCTTTTTTTTCAGATCCTCAGAGAGTTCTTTGCCATGAGGTGCATGTTGAACTTCCAGTGACCAGTATGACAGAGTGAGAGCGATAACATCAAATTTCAAAACACACCTGCTCCCCATTCACACCTAAGACCTTGTAACATTAACGAGTCACATGACACCGGGGAGGGAAAATGGCTAATTGGGCCCAATTTGGACATTTACACTTAGGGGTGTACTCACTTTTGTTGCCAGCCGGCTAGACATTAATGGCTGTGTGTTGAGTTACATAGTAGGTGAGGTTGAAAAAAGACACCATCCATCAAGTCCAACCTATGTGTATGATTATATGTCAGTACTACATTGTACATCCCTTTGAGGGACTTTGAGGGAACAGCAAATTTACACTGTTATACAAGCTGTACACTCACTACTTTACATTGTAGCAAAGTGTAATTTCTTCAGTGTTGTCACATGAAAATATATAATAAAATATTTACAAAAATGTGAGGGGTGTACTCACTTTTTTGAGATACTGTATACTGGGGGTCCCCGGGTTACAAACAAGATAGGGACTGTAGGTTTGTTCTTGTGTGTATATATATATATATATATATATATATATATATATATATATATTGTAGCATGGGGGATTGTTCAGCTCAGTGGTAGATGCGTTTTTATGTAGTGAGTCCACATCAGACAGGCATTTATAGTTAAGGGCCTGGTAGCCCACGTTTATTAAATGATGAACACAAAACAAAAGTCCACTCAAGAATCCCACGCAGGTGTTTAAACTTCATTCAGACACAACTGAATATACAAGCCCACCTGGCTACTCTTCAACAGCACTGCTGTTACAGGTACTGGTCCTCAAACCACCAGCTATTCTAGCAATCGAGCAACAACCAACTTCTGCTCTACCAAGCCTTACTGTGTCCTTAGACTGACCAGTCCTTGGTCTTGTAGTAAGTGTCCTTACAAACGCAAATCCTTTCTGTCCAACATCAGGGATGAGTAGCCATGCTCCTGGATGTCTCCTCACATGGAGACACTCTCCCCGAGAGTTAGGACCAGCTTCCTTAATCAAGACCTGAAAAGAAAACATTAAACTGCGGTCCACGAACTTGGGAGTTTCTGTCAGAAAGTTTTTATTGAGCATAAAACAGGTATACAAAAATCACATACATGAAGTAGCAACAAATCAAAAACAGCAGGTGAAACTTAGAGCTACAGAAAGTATATAACACATGCACAGTCATGGATGTACATAAATTTCTGATATTTGCGTGTGTTTAAATGAGAAACATCAGAAGAGAAGGTGAGAAAGCGTGAGCGAGTATCTCATCATGTAAAAGCGGATATGGTATGGGAGGATTGGCAAGAAGAGAAGGTATGTGTCTTCATACGGGAGAGTCAAGATGTGTGTGAGTAACACCGTATCTCAAGATCATGGTGGATAAACCCTAGTAGGAGGTTCTATACCCAGCCACCCCAACGGGGAACAAACTGTGAATGGGCTAGAGCCTAAGATTTCTTTGTTAACCGACAGATAATCTTGATATAGATATAGTGTATGAAAATGCTCAATGATTATTAAAGCGATAAGTCAGTGTAAGCGTAAATAGACACAAAGGTTATTCAAACAATTGTGGACGTAGCCGCCATCAAGTTATTCAGAAATACAACATATATTCAAACGAAAATAACAGAATTATCACACTATAAACGATGATAGGAGGTTAAGAGTGATAAAGATAGGGGAGGATAGAAGGGAGGAAAACGGGTATCTGACAAGGCCGAGCCAAAGGAGTGTGCGCATCTGATGCGCGTTCATGTGGAGGGAAGAGAGCTATGGGATGAGGAGGAATCGCACTGCATATCATGGAATTCTTGGGTAGTGGTGAAGTGTATCCAGCAAGACCAGGTTTGAGTGAATTTGAATGGTGTTTCTTTTGATTGATGGATTATTTCTTCCATATCAGCTATTTTTTGGATGCGGTTGAACCAGTCTTTAACAGTTGGTGGGAGTGTAGAGCGCCAGTTACGAGGGACACACGTTTGCTGCAGTAACCATATGCATGGGCAGGGAACGTAAATATGTGCGCATGGAATGTGCTGGGTAATGCAATAGAAATTGAGTTGGAGAGTATTCCAGTTTGTAAGTCGTGATATTTTGTATCAGTCTGTGGAAATTTGTCCAGAAAGGTTGGATTTTAATGCAGGACCACCATATGTGTAGTAGTGTCCCTAGTTCAGTACCACATCTCAAGCACATAGGTGAGAGGGATGGGTAGATTCGTGTAGTTTAGTTTGTATTATACCATCTTGAGAGTATCTTAAAAGCGTTTTCTTGTACACATACATTTAACGAACCTTTATGGGCGATTGAGTAAATTGAATCCCAATGACTATCAGGAATGTGTAGAGAAAGATCTTTGTGCCATTGAGCAATACTCCAATGATCTTGGTACGGTTGCTGAGGGAATAATAGGGCATAGGAGAAGGAAATAAGGTGATGTTGGGATTCGTTCTTGAGGCACATGTCTTCGAAAGGGGTAGTAGGGCGAGACCACATTGTGTGGGTGTCTTGTGTGTCTAAAAAATTTTTGATTTGCAAGAATGTCCAGTATGGAATCATCTTTGGTCAAAGAGTGGTGGATATGTCGGAAAACAAGAGTTGTCTGTCATCTTTGTAAAAGTGCATGGCTCGGACATTTGTGTGCGGCCAAGCATCTTTTAGAAAGGATGACGCCATACCTGGAGGAAACGTAGTGTTCAATCTGAGTGGGGTCAAAGGGCCGTTAGCTGATGAAAGCTTGTATTTATCACAGGCGTGTTTGTAGGCATGTAGCGTTGTGAGAATTTAAGGATGAGCTGTATACGACTTTTAAACTCGGTTAGTAGGTATCTAGGGGGTTTGGGCCAAAGGGATCGCGGAAAAGGAGTGTTCCAATTGGACCCAATCTTTGGTGGAATAATGTACATTCCAGTCAACAATTCTAGTCAAGTGACTGGCTATCTGGTATTTGCGAATGTCAGGCAAACCCAACCCCCCTCTTAATTTAGGGGAGGTGAGTCTGACGTAGTTTATTCTGGGGCGTATCGCACCCCAAATACATTTTGTACATAATTTTCGATAGGTTATGAAGAAAAGTGGAGGAATGTGTATTGGGACTGTTTGAAAAATATACAATAATCGGCAGGATGTTCATTTTAATGATGGCCGTTCTACCAAACCAAGAAAAGAGCCCTACAGACCATTTTTTTAAATCCTCAGTGATGTTTCGTAATAATGGTTGATAGTTAGCTGAATAGAGGTCTGACAGTGATGAAGTGGTTATCCGCTTCCGATGGTTCACCAGCCACCCGAACTCCGACCACGACTCGGAGAAGAATCTCCCTGTGGACTAAAAGGTGGCTCGGGTTTTTTTGACAGCAAGAGGATATCGTCCAGGTAGTGATAAATTCTTAACCCCCTCTCTCTCTCATGGGGGCCAAGACAGATATCAACACTTTTGTGAACACCAAAAGCCGCTGAGGCTGCTGAGAGAAAGTCCAGAAGTGACCGTACCGGATCGTTGCTAGGACCATGGGTCTTGACATTTTTTCTGGGGAGCAGTGAGGGACTTGTACTTTCTGGCTCCCAGAAAAGAAGTCTGGGTGCCTCTCCACGATTTCTTGTTGTCCCTAAAAGGGGCGAGACTGCCTGAAGTCTCTAGATATTTGATTGCCGGAATCGTGATAAATAGGCCTTGTTCTCCGAACCTTCCTGTCCTGAGGAAGTAAGCCAGATCAACAAACATAGATTTTTTTTCCATCAAGGGAAATCTTGCACCAATTCTGCTTTGATGCTAGATCGGGCTGTCAAGGCTTTAGCCATAAGGCCCGCTTTGCCATAACAGAGTTGCAGCATTGAATTGGACTCTCTGAACACCGGATTTGTCAATTGCACGCCCTATAGGTGCGATCCTTTATCTCAACAACTTTGTATGTCAGGGTTCGCTCTAGCGTACCGAACATTGCGATCTGCCTTTATCTCAATCTCCCAACTTCTCAGTAGTAGTGGTTCTAATGTCAGGATGAAAATTAACGGGGATTAAGGGGCTCCTTGACAGGACGCTGCGGACTCCAAAAAAAAATTGGTTTGGCCAGTGGGGGAGGCTGGCTGTCTCTTTCGTGTGAGGAGGCTGCTGAGAGAAAGTCCAGAAGTGACCGTACCGGATCGTTGCTAGGACCCATGGGTCTTGACATTTGGAGGCACAGATGGGGAAAACGTTTTTTTAACCGGGCTCCCACTGGGGGCGTTTCCTCCCCGCTGACGTCAAAAGGACTTTGTCCCCTCCTGGGGAGCAGTGAGGGACTTGTACTTTCTGGCTCCCAGAAAAGAAGTCTGGGTGCCTCTCACGATTTCTTGTTGTCCCTAAAGGGGCGAGACTGCCTGAAGTCTCTAGAATTTGATTGCCGGAATCGTGATAAATAGGCCTTGTTCTCCGAACCTTCCTGTCCTGAGGAAGTAAGCCAGATTTGCCCCCTGTTACTCTGGAGATTTACTTTGTCGAGTTTCTCAACAAACATAGATTTTCCATCAAGGGAAATCTTGCACCAATTCTGCTTTGATGCTAGATCGGCTGTCCAAGGCTTTAGCCATAAGGCCCGCTTTGCCATAACAGAGTTGCAGCATTGAATTGGCTGAACACCGGATTGTGTCAATTGCAGCTTCTCCCACGAAATCCGCCAACTTAAGCTCCTCCAGAGCTTTGATTATGTCATCTTTGGGAACGTCTTAGTGCAGGGATGTCTCAATATTTTCCGTCCAAGACCTGATGGCATTGGAAACAGATGTCAGCGCAATGGCTGGTCTGCAAGCCACCCTGCTTCTAGATAGATGTATTGATCTAGACCTCAAATGGAGCTATCTAGGGGATCCTTGAAAGACATTGAATCCTCCATTGGCATTGTTACATTTTTTTGCCAGACGCACTACAGCCGCATCAACCACAGTCATTGAACTGAGTATCCGAATCTGCCAGTGGATACATTTTGCATAAACGCGCTACAGAAAACTCTATCAGTTTTGTTCCACTCATCCTCTATGATCTCCCCCATTAATGGGAAGAAGATTTGGTTTCTCTTGAGGAATGAGAAATAGCTTTTTGATTTTTGAGGAGGCCCTTCCGGGTCTTCCCAGGCGTCATTGTCATAGCGCCTTGAGGACTTTCTGGACCGCTTTGAAGGAACAGGGCTGAAACAAACAAACAAAGTTTGTTTGTCAGTGGCGCACTCTTTTTTTAAATACTCACGTACAGGTGGTCCACATACCTATTGGATATGAGGATCTTGGCTTTGTGACGAATGGCTCATGGTAAATAATGGGCAGGAGGATCAGCTGTAGGAAGGCGAAGTAAGAAAGCAAAAAGAAATAGAGTCTATTTGCACACCAAATTTTTAAATGAAGTCACCGCAATAGGAGTGAGATAAAGTATAAGGCTGGCCATACACTACCCAACCCCCGTCTATAGATCTCCCTCAGATCTACCAAAGCCATACAATATGAAGTCAAATCTAATCACCTCCAACTTGTATGCAATCAGGCAGGCCCCTGTACCACACAGTTGAAGGCAAACCTAAAGGAAATTGAACAAGAAAATTGCATGGTGCATGGCCAGCTCCACACATACCTGTAATGCAGAGGTATGGACATACTGCTTCTCTTCACCAGTCAAGAGGAATGAGGAAAAAAAAGGAGAATGTTGGGGGAGGGGCTATGCCCTTTAATTTATGCTATTCACTAGTCCTGAAGGCGGAGTAGAGGCGGAGCTCTATCACATGTATGCTGCCATGGAGGCACCAGGAAAGAGGTCTGGCAGTGATGAAGTTATTTTAATGCCTAAGTAAGTAAGAGAGCGATCATCCCATTTGAACGGGAAGTTTTGTTGACATTGCGCGCGCTGTATTGAGGGTAGAGTGATGTTCAACGCTTTGGACTTAGCAAAGTTTATTTGAAGGTTTCGACAAAAACTTAAAGTGATCAAGGGTTTTAAAGAGATTTGGAAGTGTAGTTAACGGCGTAGTTAACGGTTCAGATAGGAACAACAGTATATCGTCCGCAAAAGCCGCTGTTTTATAGGTGCGATCCTTTATCTTGACAACTTTGTATGTCAGGGTTCGCTCTAATACTTCTCAGTAGTGGTTCTAATGTCAGGATGAAAATTAACGGGGATAAGGGGCAACCTTGACGGGTACCGATGGAGAAGGCATTCGATAGGTGGCCATTTACTCTGACCTGTGCAGTAGGTCCAGAGTAGAGCATGAATATATAGTTAAGCATACGTTCAGGCAGACCAATGGATCATAGGGTTGCTGTCATATAATCCCAGGCCACTCTATCAAATGCCTTCTCCGCGTCCAACGATAAGAAGAACCCCTTCATTTTTTAAGGGTTGTAAGTCAATGGTAAATATTTATGACTTTGAGGTTATTATCCCTCGCCTCCCTACCGGGGCAAACCCTACTTGATCTAAATTAATTAAGTCAGGGAGAAGGGAGAGGAGTCTAGTAGCTAATATTTTGGCATACCACTTAAGGTCAACGTTTAGTAATTAAATGGGTCTATAATTTGTAACCAATAGCGGGTCCTTTCCAGGTTTGGAGATAACCGTGATGTGAGCAGTCAATAAATCACGTGGGGGTGTGGCATAAGCATCGAATGTTGAAGTGAAAAAGGGAGTCAGAATGTGTGCAAAGGATTTGTAATATCCCGCCGTGAAGCCGTCAGGCCCTGGGCTTTTGCCCGTTTTCAGCAATTTTAATGCTGCCTCCGTTTCCTCTATAGTGAGGGGTTTGTCCAGATCCTGACAGGTCACGTCTGAGATGGGTGAGGGACTATATCTGTTTAGAAACTCAGATATTAGAGTATGCCTGTCTGGGGTGTGTGCTTGTGGGTTTGAAGGGGTGAGATTATAGAGTTTAGAGTAGTATTGAACAAAATTTTCAGCTATGTCCGGTATTGAAGTTACCTTATGTCCCCTGGCATCCGTGATGGAGTGAATTGTGTTGGCATTTTTCCTAGACTGTAAAGCTCTGGCAAGTAACTTACCAGCTTTGTTGCCATATTCATAAAAGGTTTTTTGACGTAAGATAAATTTACGCCTAGTCTGTTTACCCAATAGTTCTAGCAGTTGTTTCCTTTGGGCTATCAGGGAAGATAAAGTATCTAGAGCTTGAGTTCTTTTATGTGTTTTTTCTAGCTGGTGGATGCTACGAGTTAAGTCATTAAATTGTTTTAGTTTTATTTTACGTCTCTTAGCAGCTGCAGAAATAAGGATACCCCTGACAACACATTTATGTGCTTCCCAGTGTATAGGTGGTGAGGTGTCAGTGACATGATTGGTTGTAAAGTATCGTTTTAGGCAGTCTTCTATTTCCGCAGAAATGGATTTGTCT
This sequence comes from Lithobates sylvaticus, assembly GCA_028564925.1. Taxonomy (NCBI): domain Eukaryota; kingdom Metazoa; phylum Chordata; class Amphibia; order Anura; family Ranidae; genus Lithobates; species Lithobates sylvaticus. Next base: position 140,946,087 of record CM053031.1, on the reverse strand, counting down.
GTTAGTAGGGATGGGTCAAGTTTCCATGTGCGGGAGCAAGGTAGGTGTGCAGGAAACGACAGGCAAATTGAAATCGGGTGGTGGTCAAACAGGTACATGGGGTCAATGGACGTAGTGTGTAGAAAGGGAAGGTCAGATTGAGTCAGAAAAAAGTAGTTCATTCTGGAATATTTACCGTGGGGATTGGAGAAGAAAGTGAAATCCTTGCAGTCAGGGTACATAGTGCGCCAAGGATCGTGCAAAAGTAACGATTGTAATTCACATTTGATTGCTTTAAGGGCAGAATAAGGCATGGACGATGTGCCATTGGAGGTGTCCAACAAAGGGTTCATTGGGAGATTGAAGTCACCCCCTAAAATCAAGGTGCCTTCTTGGAAATCAGCTAAATGTGTTACAATTTTACGGAAGAAGGGAACCTAGCCACGATTTGGGGCATATATATTTGCTAACGTGATCTTCTTGCCTTTAAAAGTGCCTTTTAAGAAGAGGAATCTACCCAGTTTGTCAATCATCGTGTCAGTGACTTGTCTCCGCCTTGCTGCAGTTCTGGAATCTGTATATCCATGTCAGTGACTTGTAGGGGGTTATGTTTTGCTAACAAAATTTGGAGACTCCTTTTGGTTTTAGGGGTATAAAGTGGGCCATCTTGGACAGGCGGTCGACCACTACAAAAATGGCTGTATGTCCTTCAGAAGGGGGTAGCTCCACTATAAAATCCATATTCCTTACACAGTAGGGTAATTCATGTTATACAATTTCGGGATGGAATCCCAGCAAAAGTGAGTCTCTTGTACGAAAATTATATCGGCCTGTTAGGGGAGAGAAGGATCCGGGTGGCTTAGGATGGGGGCAGAGGTAAACAGTCCCTTTAAGGTAGAGAAGGCGGCTTGTGCCTCGGAGTTCCATTGGAATCGGACGTTCTGCTTGGTTTTTTTCCACTGAGGGGGAAGTTTGCCTGGTCCTGCATATGTCCTGTTAGGCTTTCATAACTGTCCTTTAGAAGTTGGCAGACCTCCTCAGTAACGGAGATAATTTTAAGTTTTGAGGGCAGCCCGCTGGCTGGGGACAGTGAGTCTCTTGTACGAAAATTATATCAGCCTGGTTGCGTTTCATCGTCAATAGCAATTGAGATCTTTTTTCAGGTGAATTTAAACCTTTAGAATTTAGAGAGATAATTTTAAGTTTTGGGCAGCGCTGGCTGTGTGGAGGCCATAATGCGTTCAAGTGTATATGGTAACTGTGATCACCAGGAATGCTACTGGATAGCGTAAATTGATTTGAAAATGAATATGAATAAAACTTAGAGGATAGAATTGAAGTACTTATTAGTTAAGTAAATATTTGGTCCTTTGGAACGGCCTAGGGAGGAGTAAGACAGGGGTCAAGGTGGTGCAAGTGGTGTTAAGAGAATAGTTTCTGATAGGGAGTAAGGAGAACCGGCGGTAGGTGAGGGACTGCTCACCTACTGACATGGAAAGGATAGTATTCCGTTATAGATCAGTGGTATAGGTATGTTTAAGGTCTAGTGGTGTAATGAACAAACGTAAAACCACTTTGTGGGAGGGGACTAGGATGAAAAGAGATGGGTTAAGGACTATCTCAGATGTCCCATCGGACCGTGGACCCAATAAAGTATCAGAGTAATGGAAGTATGGGGAGAGAGAAGATGGATAGAGACATGGGGCTATTGTACAGGAGGGGGGAGCATTGGTGGTCTATGACCCATAAGTAAGGGTCTTTGAGTGGAATTGGTATTTGCTATAAGGGATAATATGGGTAATACCGCGACATAGAGTGAGCAGAGATGTCGTGTATGGTATTCAGCCCTAAAGAATTCACGTATGGTATCAAGTTAATTAAGGACAATTATTGTGGCCTTAGTATAAGAACGAAGACCCATGTGGTAGGTCAGTGTGAAAGGGCAGCAGTAAACCTAACAAAAATAACCTCTGTAGTAACTATAATAGGTGTTCAAACTGTCTCATAGGATATAAATATAAGATGGCATAAGGATTGGTGCAGTATGTTAGGGCTAATGTGAGCACCACACTGGTAAATAATTAGAACATACATCAAAAGAACCAACATTATCTTTGCGTTTGTCTAAAGAATATTAACAGAGAAAATTAAAAGTCAAAACCATTGTTCAGGCCATGCAGACACCCGGTGGGTTCAGTGGAAGATTATGTAAAGGAGCTGTGAATTTTTTAATAGTAAGGATTAAAGCCTTTAGTAATATTGTAAATCGCCACTAGATGGCACTGAGACCTCATAAAATACAAAGGAAAGAAAGACAACTAGGCGCTAAACTCTTTATGTGGAATCACCAGCTATCAAGGCAATGTCTCAGGCAGAGAAACAGTACATGTCTGAAAGGCTGCAGCAAATGTCTGCAGGTCCGGGACCTGTATTAAACTGTATATATACTATAAAGAAAATATTTAAGGTAGGACTCTTCTATTAATTGAAGATGTTCTAAGTACTATTTGATACATAGCTATCCCTTCTATGCAAGATTGGTTAGTGAAAACTAAAAAAACAATATAGTAGTACCTCATAGGGAAGCGAATATCCCTAATATAACATAGCTGAATATGATAGAGAGTACCTTGAGCCATAGAAAGGGAGAGTATGTGGAGAGGAACAAGAGCAGTATTGGGGATGAACAATCATCCTGATGATCAACAACTCATGGCCGACAATGGGTCAGTAAGGCACTTATTATAAGGAGAGCATCCGTTATGTTAATGGAGGCTGAGAAAGAAAAAGAAATAATAAAAAAAAAAAAAGTCAGAACAGGGTACAAGTGCAGCAAACGTTTTGAACTGAGCTGACCCGATGAATCAGAAGATGAGTAGGTGAGTAGTCTTCTAACAATCTCTGTGGGCTCTTCGTGGAAGCGGAGCCGCCGTAGGGCTGTAAGAGTGTGATGGTGGTGCAGTATTGGTGCTCAGTCTCACGGTTGAAGGGGATCAACGGCGTCTGAAGTGTGAGGCCTGCGTTTCCATCATATCGTTGCAGCGAGGCTGAGTATGTGAGCTGGAAATCTGAAATTCTGCATACCAGTTCGGTACAAGAGTATAAGGTGTGTCAAGGGTCTGACAGAAGGAATCCAGTTCTTCGGGTGTTCTGAGTATTGCTGTACATCCATGATTAGTAGCCGAAAGGGCAAAAGGAAACTTCCATCAATACGGGATTTTTTTCGATTGTAATACCTCCAGTAACGGGCGCAAATCCCTCCTGTGTCTGAGAGCTATGGCAGAAAGGTCCTGGTAGATAGAGATTCTGTGACCTTCATAGTCACGTGAACGTTTGACTCTTGCCTGCCTGAGTATCTCCTCATTCAGCTTGTAGTCATTGACATAGCAGATTACATCTCTTGGGGGGTCTGTTTCCCTCCCCCTAGGTCTAAAAGCCCTATGGATCCGGTCCATTTCAATAGCGTTGGTGCTGATCTTATCAAGCAGCTGATTAAATAGGGCTGACACCGTGGCTGGGAGCTGAACGTTATCTATGCTTTCAGGCAAGCCTCTCACCCTCAGATTGTGCCTTCTTCCATGGTTGTCAAGGTCCTCGACCTGCCTTTGGACATCTCTCAGCTGCATGGAGTGTGTGCTGACTGAGGCGCTTATTTTCCTCAGTGTAGAATTGTGAATGGCCGTTTTCTGTTCCACCTCTTGTACCCTTCCCACCATTGCCTGTAGGTCGGTGATGGAGGTAGTGAATGTGTCCTTAATGTCCGTTGCTACAGCACAGAGATCTTGTAAAGTAGGATGTTGAGGTGTGCTCGGATTGTGCACCATCACAGCGGGTGGCTGTAGCGACGGTGTCAGGAGAATGCCGTCTTGCGACTGTGAGGTGGCTGAGGTAGACGATGCCATAATGGGCCTGTGAGGCCTGTGACCCCGTTACGTCTTGGGGATCTCGATTGTGAAGTCGACGAGTTGCGGGAGGCAGTCCCCATGCTTGGTAAAGCAAAATTAAGGCGTGGGGTCCCCGTTAGGGCAAAGATAGGGCCACGGTCCGACGGAGCTAGTGGGTTAAGCGGCCATCTCTCCTCACGGCAAGCCACGCCCCCCGGACTTGGGAGTTTGTCCCACTCCCAATAAAACCAGCCCCGGACCAGACTTTACCAATACAGGGTAAAAAACTATCCTTCTTTAGCCTGAAGTCTTTGCTGGAATTATCTTAGATTGCAAATCTAAGAATTCGTGGAGGAACATATATCCCATCAATCACTTTTCCTGTAAATTTTAACCTGTTTTACAGGCAACCCGCTACAATATATATATATATATATATATATATATATATATATATATATATACGCACACATACATACATAGACACAGTATCGGGACGCCTGCCTTTACAAGCACATGAACTTTAATGGCATCCCAGTCTTAATCCGTAGGGTTCATTATTCAGTTGGCCCACCCTTTGCAGCTCTAACAGCTTCAACTCTTCTTTTGAGACATGAATGAGCGAGTTTGGGGTGGAGGAACTTGACGGGCCTACACAGAGTCCTGACCTCAACCCAAAAGAACACCTTTGGGATGCATTAGAGTGGAGACTGCGAGCCAGGCCTTCTTGTCCCAGTCAGTGCCTGACCTCACAAATGCGTTTCAAGAAGAATTATCGAACATTCCCATAGACACACTCCTAAACCTTGTGGACAGCCTTCCCAGAAGAAATTAAGCTGTTATAGCTGCAAACGGTGTGCCAACTCAATATTGAACCCTACAGACTGGGATGCCATTAAAGTTCAGGTGTGTGTAAAGGCAGCCGTCCCAATACACTTCCTGGCCAGCTTCCCAATTTGCTTCCCTATATATATATATATATATATATATATATATATATACACACACACACACGTTGCAGCCAGAATTCACAGTTCTCTGAGTTCCTGTTTCCTGTGTGCCGACCCTGGTTTCATCTACTGTCTGTGCTTGCCTGACACTGACCCTGACCTTGGCTTGTTTCCTGGATTTCCTTCTGCCTCCTGCCTTTGTACTCTGCACACACTGGTGATAGTGCATCCTTAGCAGGGTGTTCCTGGGGGCCGTGACCTGGTGCTAGCTTGCTGCAAGTTCACCCCCACCATTTGGGGCTCTGGTAAAGAAGCAGGCTGGGGCTTAGACTCCACTCCCTAGGGAACCCCTAGTTGGAGATCTACAAGGGCTCACTATCACAGACACCTGACAGGGTGGAGACTGCAGAGAGTGTTTCAGAGGGTGTTTCAGCAGGAGGCAGAAAAATAGCAGTACACTGTGCTTCCCACTGAAAAGCTGGGCAGGGGGGTGTGTCAGCACAAGTCTGACCACTGGAGTCCAGGCAAGTTGTGCTCCAAAGTAGAATGCAAAGAAAAAACTGACTACGCTGGGATGATGTTCTTTCAAACCAAGCGTGATCAGTTTGAAAAAGGAAAGCAAGGGGACTGGCAGGATCACCATGTATTTCACACAAAGGAAGCAATGCAAAGAGAACAGAATACTTTTTCATACAAGTTCATGGTAAACACAGACACAGATCAGGAATATGAAATGTTGGAGTAACATAAGTCCTATTTATCTGTGCATTAGGCAATTTGTGCTGCTCATGATGGGGTTTTGTATGTGTTAATTGCTTTCTGGGTCACAGATCTAAACTTTTTCAACCATGCCTGTGCAATCCTCCATCAAAAATAAGTTGCAGTCCATTGTTTGTCCATTGGTTTAGGTCATTTCACCCTTAATTTCACATCAATAATGTTGGCAAGCTTAGCAGTGTTAAGAATTAGTTTGTACTGCTGCTTATTGAAATTAAAAATATTAAACGATTTATATTTTTGTATATGAAATAATAAACTGTTTTACATTTTTTTAAACATTCAACTTTTATCTTTTTATCATTTAAAATGTAAAATACAACAAAAAAGAAAAAAAGCAAATAAAAACTTTATTATTGAAGGTGCTAAATAATACATCAAAGCCCATTTATGCAGTTATAGAGATGACATTAACATGTTCATAAATGTTAACAACTGAAATATTCCATTGTTATTGTACAATAACTATATAAAAATAATCAAATGTGTTCTTTCATGGTATTGTACATAGTGTTCAATTAACTGCACATTTTAAGACATCCATGCATTATTAGAATAACACCATTTCAGATTATACTGGATCTTACTTACTTACAACCTTCCACACAAAATGTTAATATAATGGTATATTTGATATTGTTTATAAATTATTTTGGAAACTGACATCTGAATTGAGCTTTCCCAATATAAAATATGGTAAGATGATATGTAAAACTGTCAACTTCATACAAAAAATTTGTTAAATTCCTGCTCAAAATTTTACTCATGGCCGCACAACACATCTTCTTTGATAATAGTCTTAATGGCCTCAGAATTGCCAAACAAATGCAATGATCGGTGCTATTCAGTTTTTTTTTTACCTAAGGTACCTTTCTGGCCTCCGATGACGTGTTGTTAGTTTACATAACCTGATCACAGCATACATAACTTTGTACACTGCTTTTTATAGGGAGCACGTCTCAAAATCATACATAGGTTTTATTTAATAAAGATGGTAATCAAACATATTTTTATGACTTTTTAATTAATGTCATATGATGGTCCAAAAAATATGTATAATACCTTTTTTGTAGAAAAAAAAGACTCTTGAGAAAAAGTTCTACAAAATAATTCAAATAAATAAACAATAATTTTTTTCGTCTTCAATAACTGAATTAATATTTGCTTTAAAACAGGGTTGCATCCAATAGGAAAAAAAAATAGATCAGAAAAAAAATGCAGTATTAAGCTGTACAGTATAGTATATAAAGGAACACATTCAAGATTCCTATGAATGTGAAAAATAATTTACGAATCTGAAAATATTAATTAACAGTGTCAGCATTACATTTTTTTTAAAGCACATGATTTAATGCATCAGCGATGCAAATAATAAATAAGATAAATATTTTACAATAACATTTAGTATTTGTGGTTCTGACAAATGATGTGATTAAAAACAGTACTATTAACATACATGTTTAAGTGTAGAAAGCAACCACATACCTGTGCCTCCTGGGAAATATACATTGATACAGAAAATGTGCATTTTTTTTTTTTTTGTTTTTGCATGTGTCACATCAGTTAAAACTGCTGATAGTTGCATTAAAAGAGTTTGCAGATTTAAACATGCATCACATTTGACACACGTTTAGTAAATCTGACTTGGTATGTTTGCTCTTGGCTAGTGTAACTAAAATTAAGATGCATAGCATGCAAGCATCTTAACGTTACCTGCAAAACTGGAATGCATTATAATGTGTATATCTGTCACTTCCACTTAGTGCATTTTATCTGTTTTGTCCCAGTAGGATTACAGATGTAACAACAGAAGAAAGTATGTTATATTGTAAAATTATATTGTTCATTGCAAGATATTTTTCCTTTCATTCATGTTGTACAAAACGTATTCTTCAGACTTGTGCGTGAACAGTGACATACTAGAGTCTCAGGTTTGCAGAATTTGGCAGATCATAACTGAAACAGTCTGTTTTCCAAAGTTGAACTTGAAGTTTTGGAGTAGTTATGTCAGCTTTGCAAACCTTCCGTTTGATAAAGGTGCTTTAGAAAGTCATAAATAGATGGAATTACTCAAGGCCAAATGTACTTGTTTCCTCAACGGCAGTTAACATCTTCTCATAAAGCATAGAAAATGAAGGATATGGTGGAAGATCTAGTCGGTTGAAACATGTATGGGCCCTGAAAAAAAATAAAAAATAAAATGTTATTTCATATTGTGCTACAGAAATGGCAGACATAGATTTGAGTCATGCTGCTGGTAATAAATAATCACTTGTAGAACAATTGTCCAACAAGTAAGTTAAAAAAGTAAAGTCCATATAAATTCAAGTTCTGCCCTATCCCAGTGGCGGTGCGTGCATAGAGGGCGCAGGAGCGCCGCTCCCCCTCTCCTGCACCGCTCTATCACCAATAGATAGATTCATGCATTGCATGAATCTATCTATTGTCACCGATGCCGCCCCCTATTCAGGTGTCCGGCCCCTTGTCGGGCGCCGGGCATCTGAATTACAGCAGGGGGGGTGTTTCTGGAAGCGCCCTATTAGAGCTGTAAAGCTCTAATAGGGGACCTGATTAGAGCGGTGTGCTCTAATAGGCTTCCATAAGTGTAAACAGCGGGCGCACTGCTGTGCGTTCGCTGATTACACAGTATTGTGTTAGAGAAGCGAATACATCGCTTCCCTAACACAGACCCGCCTCTCAGCCAATCAGGTTTCCGGGTCTGTTACCTGTCACCTGATTGGCTGAAGTCACAGGCGCTGTGATTGGACGCTAGGCGTCCAATCATAGCAGAAGACAGGAGCGCGGGAGAAGATATCGGAAGATGAGGGGAAGATGAGGGGACACCGCGCGCTGCACACCGAGACAAGGTAAGTGCAGAGGGCAGGCTGGGGGCACAGTGGCAGCACTTGAGGGGAACAGTGGCAGCACTTGAGGGGAACAGTGGCAGCACTTGAGGGGAACAGTGGCAGCACTTGAGGCACAGTGGCAGCACTTGGGGCACAGTGGCAGCACTTGGGGCACAGTGGCAGCACTTGGGGCACAGTGGCAGCACTTGGGGCACAATGGCAGCACTTGGGGCACAGTGGCAGAACTTGGGGCACAGTGGCAGCACAATCATAGCAGAAGACAGGAGCGCGGGAGAAGATATCGGAAGATGAGGGGAAGATGAGGGGACACCGCGCGCTGCACACCGAGACAAGGTAAGTGCAGAGGGCAGGCAGGGGGCACAGTGGCAGCACTTGAGGGGCACAGTGGCAGCACTTGTGGGGCACAGTGGCAGCACTTGGGGCACAGTGGCAGCACTTGGGGCACAGTGGCAGCACTTGGGGCACAATGGCAGCACTTGGGGCACAATGGCAGCACTTGGGGCACAGTGGCAGCACTTGTGGCACAATGGCAGCACTTGGGGCACAGTGGCAGAACTTGGGACACAGTGGCAGCACTTGGGGCACAGTGGCAGCACAATCATAGCAGAAGACAGGAGCGCGGGAGAAGATATCGGAAGATGAGGGGAAGATGAGGGGACACCGCGCGCTGCACACCGAGACAAGGTAAGTGCAGAGGGCAGGCAGGGGGCACAGTGGCAGCACTTGAGGGGCACAGTGGCAGCACTTGAGGGGCACAGTGGCAGCACTTGAGGGGCACAGTGGCAGCACTTGTGGGGCACAGTGGCAGCACTTGGGGCACAGTGGCAGCATTTGGGGCACAGTGACAGCACTTGGGGCACAGTGGCAGAACTTGGGGCACAGTGGCAGCACTTGGGGCACAGTGGCAGCACTTGGGGCACAGTGGCAGCACTTGGGGCACAGTGGCAGAACTTGGGGCACAGTGGCAGCACTTGGGGCACAGTGGCAGCGTTTGATGGGCACAGTGGCAGCGTTTGATGGGCACAGTGGCAGCGTTTGATGGGCACAGTGGCAGCGTTTGATGGCACAGTGAGGCTGTTTGTTTGCGCCCCCCCAAAAATTTTGAGCACCAGCCGCCACTGCCCTATCCACATCAATAAGTGCCAGTGTCAAGGGTTGTGTGATAACCAAATGCAGCAGGTGATTGATAACAGCTTGAGACACTCCTAAGGTCATTCGGAATTCACGGAATTCATTGTAGGTGTAGTTGATCTGAACTTGACCTGCTTTTGCTGCTTTTGCATTCCCATAGACTTGTACAGGAAGTTCTTTTTTTTTTTTCATCTTTTTAAGTTGAACTCTAAGCAGCTATTAAAAACACCATTTGATGCAGTTATTTTATTTATTTTTTTTAAGCATGAAATGTATTTTTTAAACGCAGCTAGGGTAAGTTCCTGAATTTGACTTAATATCAGCCCCATGTGCTTCCCTGCACAACAGGACTAAAAGAGGGAGTGGCAGCACTTGGAGACAATCTTCAAGCCAAAGTAATGGCAACCAGAAAAATAACTGGATGGGTTCTAACTATGATTTCTGCAATACAGAAAGTGCCAAGTTGAAGTCCCATGGAGTCAACAGAATCCTGACCGGTGCAATAATGTTTGACGCCTTGCACAAAGGCACACACCAAGGAATGTGAAGCAAGCAGTCTCTGAGTGTGCTTCTTGCAAACTGTAGTCTCACCAGCAATCGGTCCGCTGTGTTCTGTAGTCTCACAAGGAAAGCTCTGTTGTAATCTGCAGTTCCACAAGGCACCGCTACAACCTGTAGTCCCATTGAAATTTCTGGCCTGCTGGAACCAGTAGTCCCTCAAGAACCCACAATGCTACTCCCACATTAGGATCCATGATGGCTGCTGCCAGAGTGCTATGCCCCACTCGTAACATCAATGGCCACACTGGGCAAGTTCCTAGTCAGTCCTGAGTTAATGCAGTGGGTGGAGAAAAATTCTACTTTTGGTGACCAGGAGGCTGTATAGTTGCAAAAAAACACCTGCACAGTGTAAAAGAAAAAAATAATTTTGGGCAACAAAATTCCTTTTTCACCCAAGAAGGGGGAACCAGTAGCGACTACATCGGTTACCCAAGGACACTCCCCAGTCTGCCATAGGACCCCCAAATCCTCACCTATCACAGCTGGTCACAAGGGCCTTCATGGACTTGACTCTTCAGCTGCAGATCATAAGGGATTCTGCAGGGTCCAGTTCTGACCGGCAATGTTACAGGCCATCCAACATGTCCAGAGTGGGGTATGGGTACATTCCACTGAGAGTAGATAAGCCATAGGAAAAAGCTAGTTTCCTAAACCCAGGTGGAACTGGTGAGACGCTAGCTACTTTTTCATGCAGAGACTGCATTTGGTCATCACCTACGACAGTAGCAAAAAATAAATAAAACTGAAGCCTAGCCTAATGGGAGGGGTTTTCCCAAGAAGGGAATTTCCTGACTTTTTTTGTCAGTGTCCAATCACCTGAAGATGGCAGCAAAACCCTATTATCATTTATATGAAGATGCTCTTTGTCCCTTGATGTAAAATAAGGAAATCTACTATCGGTATATTTGACATTATGGGGTTGATTTACTAAAAGCAAGAAGCATTTTACAGAAGTTTATATTGTTCATTAGCATACATTAATTCTTCTGATGATATCCTCATTACATACATGTAACATATCTAGAATTAACATACCATTAAGCGCCATTACATTTTTTGAATTATTTTTTCAGATGTTACACCAAAGAGCAAGGTTAATTGAATGAGCAGTATTATTATAGCCACAGTTTTTTAAAATGATAATATTTAAAATCGCTTCAGCAATTTTTTTTTTTTTATCAGCTTGCTAAAATGTGAGTACGACTCGAGAACCAAATTTAAGCAACATCTGCAGTGAGGAGGTATAGAAGCTGCCATTTCTGTCCTCTCCCATTGAAAATATTTGTTTCCTATAAAGTTGCCTCCACTATTTACCCTCTGCATGCTTTATTGCTGAAGACCATGTACATATAATCTGATTCCAAGTATAATCTTATGCAGTCATCTTGTTTAAATACCTTGGAAGAGCTGTGATTTTTCCCCACTTCTCCACACAGAAACGTCTTGGCCCATTGCTGCCTCTGAGGGAGGCAAAACCTTCATATGGGATACTGGAAGTACCTGTAACAAACTACCAAAACAAAGAAATTTCAAATTACAACTTGCTTAAACAAAGATATACCGTATATACTCGAGTATAAGCCAAGTTTTACAGCACTTTTTTGCTGAAAATGCCCCCCTTGGCTTATACTCAAGTCAAGCACTTTTCTGCAGCAGAGAATGACATTTTCCGACCCGACTTTGGGGCTGACTTTGGGGCCCCTTGTCTCAGGGCCATTTGGTGTGCAAACCCAGTGGAACCAGCACTACAACATATCCAAAGATGGGGTTCCTAGCACCAAGTGGTCCCGAGATACGGGGCCCAAAGTCGGTTCGGAAAATGTCATTCTTTGCTGCAGAAAAGTGCTTGACATTTTCCGAACTGACTTTGGGGCCCTGTATCTCGGAAATTTGGGGTTCCTAGCACCAAGTGGCCCCTAGATATGGGGCCCCAAAGTTGGTCAACTGTGTCCATCTGTAGCAATGTCATTTCAGGACCCTTTGGGTCCAGAGACCCCAAATTTTGGCTGCAGATAGGGGGCATCTAGGAACCCTTAACTACCAAGTTTGAAGTTTGGGGGACCTATGGCTGCAAATGGGCACAGTGAGGCATGCAAATGGGCACAGTGAGGCTGCAAATGGGCATTGTTGACCCTCTTTTGCACTTACAGTAGCTGCTAATTTCTCACAAAATTAGGTGCCTCGGCTTATATTCGGGTCGGCTTATACTCGAGTATATACGGTATACAAATTAACATAGATACCTACTGTACTTAAAGCATAGGATTAATTTACCTTATCTATATACCATGTGTGTGTGTGTGTATGTATAAATACACACACACATCTGCCATGTCAGCCTAATGACTGTGACATCATAGTTAGTATAGAGGCCCCCTGGACCTTTTAAACAAAAGGCTGATTGATTGTCCATCACATTGTTTGTTGGCTAGACTGTGGCAAGTAGAAAAAACTAAAATATGCCCTGGCATCAGAGGTCAGTGGGAGTAAATAAAAATTCCCTTGCATTAGTGCTAATGAGAGTAATAAATGTCCCAGTGTCAGGGAGTAAACATGCCAAGGCTTCAGTGGGAGTAAAAAATGCCCCTGCGTTACGGTTCGGTAAGAGTAAAAAATTCCACTGTCAGTGGTCATAATAAAAGCCCCTGCTTCACTGGTCAGTAGGAGTAATAAATGTCTATGTGATAGTGAAAGGGAATAAATGTCTGTGTCAGTGGAAGAAATAGTGCCCCTGTGTCAGTGGAAGAAATAGTGCCCCTGTGTCAGTGGAAGAAATAGTGCCCCTGTGTCAGTGGGAAGAAGGGGTTCCCTGTGTCAGTGGAAGAAATAGTGCCCCTGTGTCAGTGGGAAGAACGGTGAACCTGTGTCAGTGGGAAGAAATAGTGCCCCTGTGTCAATGGGAAGAAGGGTTCCCCTGTGTCAGTGGGATTAAGGGGTTCCCTGTGTCAGTGGGAAGAACGGTGATCCTGTGTCAGTGGGAAGAACGGTGAACCTGTGTCAGTGGGAAGAACGGTGAACCTGTGTCAGTGGGAAGAACTACTTACCGTGTATGCTCCATGTCCCCTGCTTCCCCTCTGCTTGAACTATATAGGCACTATCAGGAAGGAGATCACTCCACCCATTGATTCCTGTTATATTGCCGGTTGCTAAATAACTCTGAAAAAAACAGCTACCCCACTACAGCTCACAGTGAGAAAGCACTTCATGCAGCATCTTCTCATTGCAGGGAGCGGTGTAAAGCATGAGTGGCTAAGTGACTTGTGAAACTGAGAGATCTGTGCGTGGCAAAGAAAACATGACTGTTCTGTATGTTTGCAAGTATTCCATGGGTAGGTAACCCCTCTCACTATAATATACAGTGTATGGATAGAAAGAATTGAATCAATACTAAAAAATATAATTTAGCATACACAGAAGGCAGAAATAGAAAGATGACACTGTTAATGTACTTACCTGTAACAAACGGAGACGCTGCTCGTTGTTAAACCTTTCAACAGCAGCCCAAAACCATCTGATGACAATGTGATTGTCATGGTAGCCTGAGAAAAATTAGAACATGAGAAGAGAATCAATTTGCTGTTGTCTGTCTGATCACTCAATTTTCAATCGAACACAAAGTCTACCCTATGTAAAACTGGATAATCACTATTGTCCCCATTTTATGCCTAAAAGCTGTCAATAAAGATGAAAGGAGAGAGATCTGTCAGCTTTAATCTTTTTTTAATCTGTTTCTATATGAAAATGCTGATTCTGACACAGTTTATGTTAGACGTCATACCCGGTTTTGGGAAATGGCTCAGAACACTACACTGCTCTTCATTTTCTATGTATGTTTTATGTTTCAGAACATAGGCCTGATTGACCAATTGACGGACCCAATTGGTAATGGAGGCTTTGGAAGCTGCCTATCCCCTTCTTGGGTCCTTTTGGTAAAACAAAAAAAGGAGTCTAATCCTCGGATCTCCGCAGATCTAGACAAATAAACCTTGACTGCCCGGACAACTGTTGGCATTTCCGACGGACTTTGGATTGAGAGCCTGTTCTTAATTTTTCCGACGGAAAACCTTTCTATCGTTTTTTTCGATCGTTTGTATGCAATTCCGACACGCAAAATTCTGACGCATGCTCGGTAACAATTTGACGCATGCTTGGAAGCATTAAACGTCCCTTTTATAGTGCCGTTGAACGTGTTGTATGTCGTGGTGTTATTGACCGCTGGAATTTGGTGTGACCGTGTGTAGGCAAGACAGTTTGAGCGAAATTCCATCAGAATTCTGATGGGAAAACCATCAGAGCTTTTTCCGACGAGAATTCCGATCGTGTGTATGTGGCATAACCGCTTGTTGCCCACCCTCAGTACATTTACTGCAGCAGGGTGGCACGGGCAGGCTGGATCACATATATGTACGTCATCCAGCCTGTTTCTGCACTTTGTTTCAATGCGGGGCTGTGAACCAAACAACCATGCCATTCACCTTGCAGACACTGGTAAAAAAACTCAAGTACTTCCTGTATGGGAGGGGTTATATAGGGGATCACTTCCTGTCTAAAGACATTTGGTCTACCAGTGTCCATTCACCTGGAGATGAAGTATAACCCAGCAGGTAATGAATATTAGCCTGTCCCATGATGTATGATAAAAGAAAATAGACTTTAGAACCACTTTAATTAATTTAATAAATATCACCAATAGGCAGAGTCCCTTTAAATGAAAAAGCATTTACCTCCTCTGTACTCTGTATTATTTCTCCAGTCTCCTAAATCAATCTCTGCTGTTCCTGCAATAACCAGCTCAAGCTCCCTTGCATCAAATACAGATACCAGACGAGCATCTACCACCTGAAAAGAAAAAAAAATATTTTATTATGGCTGCCTAATAAAAATACTTCTACTTGAATTGCAAGCATACAATGCAAAATATTATCACCGGCTAAGCCAGTTGCCGGTTCAGGCATCTGGGTAAATCCCGACCTTAAAGTCAGAATTAATCCAGAGCCTGTATGGGCTGAGTGACACCAGCTGACAGAGAACAAATGAACTGCACTCCTATGATCCATAGAAGTAAAAACAAAAAAAAAAAAGCTTTGGTTATACTAAGCAACCAAAATAGCAACATAACAGAGTACAAGCTGAGCAAATAAGTCCCACGCAGGGGATTAATACAACTAGAAAAACATATGGTTACAGAAGTAGCACACTTTTTTGGGTTAGTCAAAGCAAAACTGGTAACGAGTGTCTGGGCACAGTGGCCCAGGGCCGAGTGGAGCAGGAGGCGTGGGGTTTCTCATCCCTTGGTAGAAGAAAAAAAGAGAAATAAAAAAAAATAAAAAAAGGAGGGGCGGTAAAGCCCAGCTCCGGGCCTGAATTGGGTAGGGGTAAAGAGGGAAGTGGAAAAAAAAAGGGGGGGGGACGGGGCGAGGAGGGGTTGAGGAGGGGAAGGAGAAGAGAATAGGGGGAGAGGAGGTAGATAAATAGTCATGAGAAAGAGAGTAAAAAGGTAGACAAGACTAAGTAAGGGGTGTAGTAAGGGAAAGTACCTGCGAGCTGGATGGCATTCTACAGCAGTCCGGGATACCCAGACTGGTCGGAGGCAGAGTGGGGAGAGCATAAGAGGGCCATGCTCCTCCCTTAACCCTTTTGCCAACAGACTGTGAAACCCTGGATTGCTTAGGAGATATATATACCGAACGTCTGTTCATGAGGATTGAATTATTAAAAGAGTGAATTTTTCAGTTAGCAAGAAACGCTTCAATTTTCCAATTTTGTGTGAAATTTTTTTAATTTTTTTTAAACTCCTTTGTATATGATTTGGTGTTTAAAGAAACACAGATTCACATAGCTAAGTGAAAAATGTATTCCTTTAATAAAATCCCCCATAGTGTGGTTCTCCAGCACAACTGCCTCTTGTACAATCCCAGCAATGGACACAGATGGGACAAGCAGCAGGTTTTGTAGTTCATCGTTGGCAGGAGTGGTCAGGCATTCTCACAGGCTCTCTAAAGGAATCTATGTGAGGATGTCATAAGTAACACTGTCAGCTACTACAGAATTTATGTGAGGATGTCATAAGTAACAACTATCAGCTACTACAGCTGAGTAAATCAAGGGCCTGTCTGCCACTCCCACTATATCACTTCTATACAGGTTGGGGCATGAGACCTAAAAATGACATTACCACAACCTATACAGTTAAAAAGACTTTGTGTACTTTCTGTCTTTGGTGTCAATGCCAGACCCTGCTCTGTAGATTGGTTGGTGATAATAACTGGATTACAGCATCAGTGCTTGATAAAATGTAAAAAAACATTAAGGCCTCATGCACACAGGGTGTTCGAAAAAACGAGCTGCAAAGCCACTACCAACGCCAGGAAAAAGCAGCTGTAAAAACGTGCTTTTAGTAGCTTTTTGCATTGGCGTTAATGCTCGTTTAATGGCGCTAGCTTTTGGCAGCGTTTCTATGCCTCTATTCAAAATCAATGGTTCCCTATGAGAGCCCATTGATTTGAATAGAAGTCGCACCACACAGACCACAGGCCAGGGTTGTCGGGAAGAGGTGCTAGAATTATTGCTCTCGCTCTAACGATTGAGGTAATACCTCACACATGTGTTGTTTGAACATAGTTTTCATATGCTGGCGTGACTTACATATGTGTTTGCTTCTGCACGCAAGCCCTTTAAATTTTTTTTTTCTTATTTATTTTACTTTTTATTTTTACACTATCCTTTACAAAAAAAAATAAAAAATTGGGTCACTTTTATTCCTGTTACAAGAAATGTAAACATCCCTTGTAATAGAAAAAAAAGCATGAAAGGACCTCTTAAATGTGAGATTGGGGGTCAAAAAGACCACAGATCTCATATTTACAGTAGAATGCAATAAAAAAAATACAAAATAAATAAAATGTCATTTTTTTTTTTTTTTTACAAAAGATTTTTTTTCCCCTTTAAGAGCATTGGGTGGAAGTGACATTTGACGTTGCTTCCGCCCTCCAATGCTATGGAGCTGAGTGGGGGCCATCTTTCCCTCACTTGGCATCCAGGCTGTGAGGGGAGAAGACACGATCGTCTCCACTGCTACCGGCGGCTCCGGTAAGCGGTCGGAGACGACTGGAGCATGGCGGGAGGGGGGGCCCTCTCCCACCCCCAATAAAAGTAATCTGCCGCTGAGACCACTTTTATCCGAAAGAGGACCGCCGGCCGTTTAAAAAAATACTGGGGTTATGGCAGCTAGCTGCTAACATAACAATTGTATTGAACGTCAAAGTACCGGCGTATAAATGCCTGTATGCAACTGTGTGTGCATACATTGGTACTTGCGTAAAACTGCATAGACCCAAAATCCTGAACACAGACTGTCTGTACACACTGGTTGATGCAAGTACCATTGTATGCCCGCATAGAGCTGCGTACAGCCATGCATGTCTATGGGGTGGCTGTATGCAGCACCTGCAAAAACATGCCTAGATTCATGCTGTATGCCCGAAGGTGGCAGTGTGTATGTCTTTATTACTTTTTTGATTAACTGCAGCAAACCTGAAATTAAAATAAATGTATATAGCAACAAAAAAGTGCACCTGTGCTCACTGCTCAGACCATGGACGTTGAACTATTTACATATTATTAAAGCAGAGTTCCAGTGTTTTGTTTTTTTTCTTGAAAAACACCCCCCATGTTGTTCACACCAAAACCTATAGCAAGCAGCATTAGTATCTAATGTCGTTTTTTTTAAATGTTATTTGTTTAAAAAAAATTACTTAGCAGTCCCCGCCGAGTGCATTCCCATCTTGAGTGTGGGCAGCCCAAGCCCACTGGTATGTCCTTCCAGGATATTGTGCTGCTGTCTACCCAGCATGCACCTCCCGATCGTGCGCATGCGCATAAACACCATAGCAGTGCTACAAGTGGCGGCTTGTGGTCATTGCTGCTGCGTGCCCGGACATAACGTACCTCGCCGCGGCTAGGTACTGCGGAAGCAAGGATAACAACAAAAAAAGGTGTTTTCACTGCTTGAAACAAAAAAAAAAAAAAACACTCCATTGAGAATACAATTGCGGGGGGTTGATAAAATGCCTGGAACACTGCTTTAACAAGCACTAAAAGACCTTTAAAACAAACCATCCCTGACCTCTGAAGCTTTTATTGTAATTATATTTTCATAGATCTTCGAAGATCACAACAGACTCTAAGACAGACAAAGTCAGGTTTCTAAAAGCTTAGAAATCCCCGCTGTGTGTTACATTAAAGGGCTGGCAGGCTGCCAAGATCTACCCTCAGTGAAAAAAGCTAAGATTTCATTGCTTCTGTTTTCCCTTCACAATACTTATAGATACAGAGATTAATGAGGCATGCCCAAAGCCACGCTGTCACACACACACAAAAAAAGCTGCCTGTTAAAGATTACTGTAATACTACTTAACTGTTTCACAAATGATGCATCAATTTCCAACATTTCTGTTTGTGTGTCAGATACTTGTGTTTCCTATTGCAAAGGGGTAGGTAAGTAGCATTAGTGTACTTTATCCAGCTGTTTTTTCCATGACCTGTCCTAACGACACACAGGAAGTAGGGAGAGATCTCTCCAATCAGTACAGAGATAGCACCAGAGAAAAGGGAATGCTCCTGGTTAGATTTTAATTCCTTTAATATCATGGAGCAGCGAACAGAAAAAATGGGAATGCTCAGAGGTGATGGCAACACTGAAAACCCCAAAGTGTGCAGCGACATGGCCAGGAAGTGCAATATGCAGATCTTGCTACTGCAGGCTCCAAAAGGTAGATAGGACTGTGGCTCTCTAGACTGCCAACATCTAAAAAAAAACTTTAATGGACATAATAGAAACCGAACTATGAATTTAGTCAGAAGTAATGAAGTAGAGCAGCACAGTTCTTATAACTGCATAAGAAAACCTATCTTATAAAGTAGGAAGGTAGGTTTGGTTATAATAAAGTATTTTATTTCAACACAATCTTATCAAAAAAGTATTTAAATCGCAACCAAGCAAGCAGGTTATTGCTTCTCTGTCATATAAATGACAGCTCATTATTCAGACTGCATGTAGACACTTTACCTCATAAAAGCCCCGCACCAGGCTCTCCGTCTGCTGTACAACTCCCCTTTCAATTCGCCATTTCACCATTTTTTCAATGTATTCTTTCTTGTTCTTCTCAGTTACGGGTATGTTTGCTCCTCCTGGCTTAAGCTCTCTCTCTGTAATCTTTCCAAACAAGGGATATGTATTTGAATAATAACTAAAATAAAGGAGCATATATTCAAGCCGAACTCCAGACAGATATGAAAAACATCTTTTTTGAAGTTATGCATTTATCATTAAATCAATAAATGTATTTTAAATGCAAACCTAAATATGTCCCGACATCAGTCTCCTGTAGTCCTATCTGTAGTAGAATGGAGACTGGGAAAAGGAGCCATTGTATTGGCTGAGAATGATGAGGTCACCAACCTGACTGTCCTGTCTGACAGCCTCAGGACTGGCTGGACAAAAGTAACTGATTATTCAGCAGGTAAATAGATCCCATATTTATATTTCAACTGTGAATTTAGACTGGAGTTCAGCATTAAAGATTTTCTTTATAATGCAAAATATAGTATAAAATTCATGGTATCACAATACATTTATGTCAGCAACTATAAATAGCCAGCACAACAAATATCACACAGATATGAATGTTTGCATTGTTATATCACTAATGCCGCGTACACACGATCGGAATTTCGGCCAGCAGAAGACCGATGAGAGCTTTTCGTCGGAAAATGCAACCGTGTGTATGCTCCATCGGACTTTTGCTGGCCGAATTTCAGCCAGCAAAAGTTTGAGAGCATGTTCTCAATTTTTACGACAGAAAAAGTTTCTATCGGAAATTCCATTTGTCTGTAGCAATTCTGACGTGCAAAATTCCTACACTTGCTTTGAAACAATTTGACGCATGCTCAGAAGCATTGAACTTAATTTTCTTGTCTCGTCGTAGTGTTGTACGCCACTGTGTTCTTGGTGGTCGAAAGTTCAGCGAACTTTTGTGTGGCCGTGTGTATGCAAGCCAAGCTTGAGCGGAATTCCGTCGGAAAAACCATCCAAGTTTTTTCTGACGGAAAATCCCCTCGTGTGCACGCAGCATAAGAGTTTATTCACACTATGTGTTGCAGTGACACAACCTGTTATCGTGAGTTGAGAAGTAGTATTGTACCTGTTGCACTCTTTACAGGCTCGTCCACAGTTTGTGTAGGGTGCTGTGTTGAATTGCTGGGTGGCGCCACCATGCAATCATTGTAAAATGGGGATCTTCACCAGTACACTTGGGTATTATTCCCTTTTTCAAGGCAGAGTGAAAAAGAGATCCTGCGAGGCTCTGAAATGTTGGCCTGTGATGCCTGATACTTGACGTGAATAAAAGACAGGATTATCACAATACTAAAATGTGCTGTGAAGATCCCTATTTTATCATGAGTGGAGGTGCCCTGCATTCATTTGGAATGGGCTGGCAGCACACCTTAATGCATGAGGAAACGGACATCATTTTTTAAATTTAACAAGCACACCATAACACAAGGCTAACTAACAGAGGTGTGCCTTTGGGTGCCACTTCTTTTTTATCGCTCTGCAATGTGGATCGTGTGTTAACATGCACTGAAGTAACACAGTAATGTACATGTTTATATAGTTTTATTTATAGCTACAGTGGAACCTTGGATTACGAGCATAATCTGTTCCAGGAAATGCTTGTAATCCAAAGCACTCACATATCAAAGCGAGTTTCCCCATAGAAGTCAATGGAAACGAAGATAATTAGTTCCGTAGTGACTTCTATTGCATGCAATACTGCATGTGGCCAGAGGTGGGGGGCCACGGAGAGCCTCGGAAATACTCGGGGACAGCTCGGCTGAACTCGGAAAGGCTTGTAAACACTCGGGAAGAGAGTATTATTGAATGCCTCCGAACCATTCTGAGTGTCACCGCACCTCTGGCCAAATGCACCCATTAGCTTGAATTCTGCTCGCTTTGCGAGACAACACTCACAAACCAAGTCAAAATTGTGTGTCTTTCAAAACGCTCATTAACTGCATTACTCCTTAACCAAGGTCTCACTGTATTAAAGTTCCAGTTGGTTTACTGGAATCTACAAAGGCTATAACAATGTTTTTACTGGGCTAAAAAGTCTAATCTGTGAAAAAGGGATAAAGCGACTTGTCCTGTTTTACCTCTTCTTGGTAACTCAAGCATATTCTGGGAAAGTCAGAGTGTCTACGACAATCTTTAGAATTGTGCCTCTCCTCTGCACCACCAATGTTGGTGCCTGTCCCAAAACATATGTACCTACTGGAAACTGGAATTGGAGTGGACACATGACAGAATTCTAAAGAGTGTTGTACACACTCTTTATGAATTCCCAGAAATTTTATCTATACAGGCAACGTATCCTCGGAGCAACTGGGCTACCTCCCCACTGCTGTAGCTATCACACAGACAGTCCAGCTGCCAAGGAGTTTTGTAGCCTTTTGAGGATTCAGAGACACTAGTTCTTGATCAGGTTCTTTCAACTTGTGAATGACAGCAGAGTGTGAATGAAATCTACAGCTGGTAGACAGCCTGCTATTAACCTGGTTGCTAGAAGTCTACAGAGTCCTTGACAGCCAGTGACAAGTGAGGAAAGGGTAGCGGCGGAAAACAGCGTACAGAGACAGGCACTCTGCCTGCCTCTATATATCAAGTTTGAGTTGGTCTAAAAGTAGAACTATAGGCAAAATCTTTTTTTTATTTTGGATAGAGTAAGAGAGGGTTATAAATCCTGTCATATTTTCTTTGCCTTCTTTGTCCCCTTGGGGGGATTTCCCTTCACTTCCTGTCCCATAGCCAAACAAGAAGTAAGGGTAAATCCCTGCAAATTAAATGAATTCCTTGGGGACCCCCAGATCACCAGAACTAGTGTCCCCATCTGAATTTTCCCTATTTCTTTTCTGACAACAATACAAAATTTGGTATTTTCTTTTACTTTCACTTTTAAAGATAATAGTACACAGGACAAATAGAGAGAGTGAATCTCCCCAGCATTGGCACAGGCAGCAATTGAAGCTGACTGGTGTTCTAATCCCTCTCCACTCTGTATAAAATGAAAAAAAATTAAAATTTTGCCTTTAGTTATACTTTAAGCCTAGTACACACAATGAGAAAATCGGATGAAAAAACACTGCCTTCGAAGTGATCACATGATAATCTGATCATTAGCAACACAGCTTTCAAGAGCCGATCATGGCGGTTCATGCAAAATTATCTGAAGGGACAAACACGAAACAGAACGATATTCGTTTAATCAGTACAGTATTCATCCGAAAAAAATTGGATGACCAAAAGACCACGCATGCTCAGAAATGAAAGAATACATTACATTCTCCTAACTTGAGTAACCTCCTCATTTTTCGATATGAGATTAGCATGCAATAAAAAATGGACAATCATTTGTCCAATAGTCTCATCGTTTGTACAAGGCTTTAATTACCTCCAGCTTAGCTATCTACGAATTGGAGATAATTTTTTAGAATTTGGTGCAGCCATGGCCCCCCTTTGTAAAAGTGGTGCTATTAAGAACTTCCAAAATCTATTGCGTGTTTTGGAAAAACTAGCAAAATTGGCAGCAGGCTTTTGTGAATCTGATGCAGGACTTTTTGAAGACATACCAGCAGAAAAGTTGTCCAAATGCTTTACTTCATTCCCCCCACTGTATGTAACGACAAGGTGTACATCAAGGGCGTATTACTAAGTTGCTGGGTGAACAGGATTTTTTTTAAATGTTGGTCATCTCTATATAATCATATGACATTAGGACCAGAGTTAATAAGAAAAATATACCTGCCCAAATACTTCTTCATTCACAGTAAACGTAAGGTCCAGCATATCATGGATATCATTGTCCTTCATCCACTGCAGGCTCTGGTGAAATTCTTCATCCAGATATTCCAAATCACTCAAATCACAAAGTCTGCAAAAGGTGTAAGATTGAAGATTTAACATATGAATTCCAACATTACCCCTTAATCTAGATATGTGTTCATTAAACATTTTCCTAAATACAGCCTTTATCAATAACTTAATCTTGTCTTTACATTAGCTTCCTAATGGGATGATCAGCGTTCTGGTGCATTGTACGTTGGTGTCAGTCAGGAAGATTACAAAAAAGTAAGGAAAGGAAGGAGGTGACCTCATCATGTGCTACTGCACCTTTATTTTCCAATCTTAATGAAACAGGATTCTGATATGGATAGTTGAAAACTAGGTGTGCCGCATCCCAAAGTTGAAATAACAATGAAAACCCCCTAGGAGTGGGACTTTAGTGGCACTACCAATAAACATGTAACCAAAAGACATATACCATATGACATTTTATTAAACATAGAAAAAGTCATTATATACAAGAACACGAATGCGTCATAATACAGACAAAAATAAAGTGAACCTAGACAGAGTACAGTTGCCTGAACCCAACGACGTTTCGGAGATACAACATATTCTCCTTCATCAGGGGTTATTTGCAGGGAAGAACTGTCTAAACATAAAAATATGGGATTCATGCGGCATGGAATTGTCCCCAGGTCACATCGGCCAGTTATGTGAATCACAAGTAATTTGAAAAAGCCAACAGGGGGAGGCGGCATAAAAGGGGAATAAAAGTATCCCCTCAAAGCCTATCCCCCAATCCACCTAGGGCCCTGAATCCGGACCACCAGGAGGTAAGTGTGTGCACTGAGGTCCCAAAAACTTGGAATCTGCAATAAAGAACAGGGAGGGACGAAATAAGCAGTGGAATATATGTATATATAAAACAGTATGTTAAGGACCTATGTTATGGATATTAGCAAAAACCCACCTAAATCCCAAATTGTACTAGCTTACAGGTGAGCAGCGCCAAGAAGGAGGAATCAAACAGCCGGAATCCATGGATCAGCTGAAGATCTTTGAGATTTTCTGATCCATGGACAATGGGGACATTTCCATGCCGCATGAATCACATATTTTTATGTTTTTAATATTTTCGGATGCCTAGATACATTCTGCTAAGTGATTGTGATGTAAGTACAATGGGGACATTTCCATGCCGCATGAATCACATATTTTTATGTTTTTAATATTTTCGGATGCCTAGATACATTCTGCTAAGTGATTGTGATGTAAGTACAGCCATGTTTTGTTACTTCAATGATTATGAAATAATGGTATATGTATATACGGAATTTTTTGGCTAATTATTGTACATTTGAATTCTATAGACAGTTCTTCCCTGCAAATAACACCTGATGAAGAATATGTTGCATCTCCGAAACGTCGTTGGGTTCAGGCAACTGTACTCTGTCTAGGTTCACTTTTTTTTGTCTGTATTATGAAGCATCTGTGTTCTTGTATATAATGACTTTTTCTATGTATTTTTTCATTATGTTTAATAACATTTCATATGGTATATGTCTTTTGGTTACATGTGTATTGGTAGTGCCACTAAAGTCCCACTCCTAGGGGGTTTTCATTGTTATTCTCAAATCTTGAGAGCTTGAAATTATTGTTCTTTCCAGATTTCTTTCGTTGGTAAGGAAAAAACTTTAGGATAAAATATAAATCTCATTATATTCTATATTACATTCAGGAGTCATAATCTTCCATACTGCACTATACATGATTCCACACACTTTGTTAAGAAGGTGGCCCTTTTTTCAAAGAGGCTGTAAGTGATCATTCTTCTCACTGTTTAAAGCTAAACTCCAGGAATTCAGGCACTTTCTAAAATGCATGCCACCTCATGGCCTTACCTCTTTCATTAACAATTTACATTTTTACAGAACACCTGGAGTATAGCTATCACTGTACTTCCCACGCTCTGGTGCTGGACCTTCTGGTCTCATCTTCTATAGCTGCAGTGTCCTATGCAGCAGCTCTCCCTTTTCCTCCTCTCATCTTGCCCAATCAATAAGCACTATGTATTATGTGAACCCATTCTTAAAAAAAAAAAAAAAAAAAGCCTACTGTAAATGGATAGGGGGGTGGGGGCAGAGCTTGACTTTTCAATGTGTAGCGCTGTAATTTTCTGTGAAATGCAATATGGCAACCTGGAGGCATTCTGTACACAGCTGGTATACAGAACGCCCCCCAGATATATAATTTCCTGCTTGTGTGTGATTTGATAATTGTAGGTCCAAGCCAAGTTTGATCAGTTTTTGGTAATTTTTTTAATTGAAACATAATATTTTCTATACCGTGGAGAATTTTTATGCAGTATTATACTTTAATAATAGAAAAATGGTTTCGTACACACCTATATACTGTATGCTGTGCACTGTGTTGTACCTGTATAGCAGTGGTGGAACTACCAGGGTTGCAGCAGTCGCGCTTACGACTGGGCCCTGGCATTCCGCCACTGTCGTGGGGCCCCAGTGGGGTTGCTAGTCCCACGGCTCTGAGCAGAGAGTATCTCTCTCATACAGCTTAGAGCAGACAGTTCTCCCTGCTTCCCCCTCCATCCCTTCTTTCTCTCTCACACGGGATTAGAGAGGAGACAGACAATCTGCTCCTTTTCCCCCCTCCCCTCCCCCTCCTGTTTGCTTTGCGGGAAGTCAAGTGTGAAGCTAACAATCTCACACCTCCCGGGGTACACATACGGAAGAGCGGTGGGGGGAGAAGGAGCAGATCGGCTGTGTCATTCTGTTCGAGAGAGGAAGGAGGGAGGATGGAGAGGGGAGCAGGGAGAACTGTCGGCTCTGAGCAGTGTGAGAGATAAGTTCTCCGTACTGAGGAGGCAGGTAGCATTGATGAGCACTGATCAGCTGCACTGATAGGAGGCATCGATGGGCACTAATACTCTATACTGATAGGCTGCACAAATAACCAGCACTGATAATCAGCACTGATAGGTGGCATTGATGAGCAATGATCTGTGGCACGCATAAGCGGCATGGCACTAATGGGCATTAATGTGCACTGATAGGCAGCACGCATATGCTGCACTGATGGGCAGTGATAGGCGGCATTGATGAGCACTGATAGGCGGCACTGATGGGCACTAATAGGCAGCATTGATGGGCATTGATAGGTAGCACTGATAGACATTGAGCACCGATAGGCACTGATAGGCAGCATTCATGAGCACTGATAAGTGGCACTGATGGGAACTGATAGGCGGCATTGATAGGCTCTGATAGGTGGCTCTGATAGGCATCATTGATGAACACTGATAGGTGGCAGCACTGATAGGTGGCATTGATAGGCGGCACTGGTAGGCCACATTTATGGGCACTGATAGGCTGAATTGATGGGCACTTATAGGGGGAATTGATGGGCACTGATAGGCGGAATTGATGGGCACTGATAGGTGGCACTGAAATGCAGCACTGATAGGCAGTATTGATGAGTACTGATAGGCAGCACTGATTTTTTTTTAGGTTTTGTGCTGCCCTAGGCCTGACTAAAATCACGCACTGCCTAATTTAAATATGACCCACCCCTTTCTGTCAAGGCCACACCCTTTCCGTTTAAGACTCACCCAGTCATCTGTAAACCACACCCCTTCCTCTTTAGGCTCCACCATTTCCTCTTAGCGCTACACCTCTTACTCTATGTACATTAAGAGAGGGCACCAAGTGCCTACTTGTAAGCTCCTTGAGGGCAGGGACCGATGTGAATGTACAATGCACGCCTCAAAATTCCAAGTCCCGAGCCACTAGCCAGGCCTTAAGAGTTACTCACCACCACTTGCCGCACCAAACCCCTACCCTGCCCGCCCCTAAACACACTCTCATAAATTATCTCATGAGATGACACTGTAAAGCCCTTTTCACACGGGAGTGATCCATTTGGACGGACTCCGCTTGCTCAGCGGGGATCACTCCGTTGATCCCTGCTGAGCAGGCGGATTACAGGTCTGTCTCTGCTCACTCTGCTGAGATGGACCTGTCAGAGCCCCGCTGTCCTCTATGGGAAGATTGGATGTTACCTGGTGCGGTAAAACTAGTCCCTAGGATCAGTAATGTCCCGACAGGCCCGCTTACCAGACCCAGCGAAACAGCAGCAGTGATCCCCCCGGCTGGATGTTCGCTCACCCTGTGTTGTGCAGTACTCTCTCTGGTGGTGCTGGGCAGCGTGGTGCTCTCTGGTGGTGCTGGGCAGCGTGGCGCTCTCTCTGGTGGTGCTGGGCAGCATGGCGCTCTCTTTGGTGGTGCTGGGCAGCATGGCATTTTCTCTGGCTTCCCCCAGCACAGTCCTCTCTTTCTTTTTCCCGTCTCCTGTAACTGGCTGCTACAGTGTGGAACTCACTCCCTCAGCTTGTTCCTGGGACCTCTCTCTCTTCCCCCAGCAGAGTGCATGCTGGGGGGTGTAGCCGACTCCCTTTGGAGAACAATGGGGCCGCCAACTTCTGGAACTAAATGTCCCATGACGCTCCCCTAGTTTTTTTTTGGCCTCCACTGTAGCCAATGTAGATGGAAAAAAAACGAGCAGGAAGCTGGGTGGTGAATCTGAAAAGAGCCCTCTCTCTTATCCTGCACGGCTGACAGGAAAAAAAGGGGGGGGGTGGGGGAAACCTTCTGACAGCCCGCAGCTCGCCTCTCCCCTGTCACAGTGCCACTGCTGCGTTCTCTTCAGCTGAGCAGCAGTCCGCTGTCACTGCTTCACTGATGGGGGGGCTCGACAGCACACGCCCCTACAACTGCTTCCTGGATGGTGTCACCAGGGTGCATTCCAACCCACCCCCCACACCCCTATAGCGATGCCACTGTCTGGGGGTTCTCCACGTCCTCCTTTCTTTCCTCCTCTCTCCTAAAGATGCCGAGTGGAGGAGGGTAGGTGGAGCATTAGGCTCCAGCTCCACCAGTTAAATGGCCAGTCACCGGCCGCTCTAGTTGGACGCTAAGTCGCCTGGCCAAGTACGCTCCATACTGCCCATAACAAGGGCCATGCGAGGAGGGACTCAAGAGGATGGGTCTGGGGGGCTTTTTTTTTCCGTGCGGGGGGGGGGACTTTTTTGTCACCCCCTGCAAAGTACCACCCTAGGCCTGGGCATTGTCGGCCTAGGCCAAGAGACAGCACTGGGTGGTACTGATAGGCAGCATTGATGAGCAATGTTA
This sequence comes from Lithobates sylvaticus, assembly GCA_028564925.1. NCBI lineage: Eukaryota > Metazoa > Chordata > Amphibia > Anura > Ranidae > Lithobates > Lithobates sylvaticus. The sequence continues at coordinate 140,917,827 of CM053031.1, read as the reverse complement.
GGCGGCACTGAAATGCAGCACTGATCAGTGGCACTGATAGGCAGCACTGACGGACACCAATAGGTGGCATTGATGAGCACTTATAGGTGGGCACTGATAGGCAGCACTGATTATCAGTGTAAACAATTTACTGACATGCTTAGCAGTTATCGCCTCTCCTTTCCTTACACAGACACAGCGTGGGAGGAAAGGGCTGCCAATACCCAGCAAGTCTGTTTACATGTGATCAGCTAAACACATGGTAAAGGGCCGCCGTGATTGCGCTGGATGCATGTCCCAGGGGGCATATGGGAGGCAGGGTTCTGAGAGAATATCCATGGACACCCTCCCAAAATTGGAAGCCCGGGGGTCAAATGGAAGGGGGGAGCAGGGGGGACCATCATGGTTTCTTGCACTGGAGCCCTGAAGGTTCTAGTTACGCACCTGCTGTAAAGTATGCTTCAGCAACTAAATTGTGCAAAGATAATAATGTTTGTAATGTAGTAATGTTTACCATAATTAACTCTGTCTTGTATGTGTTCGTAGTTCTTCATTATCAGCACTCCCAGCAAGTGCGCACCTGAAGCAGACCACACCCCCTTTAGTATGCCATTGGTAATAAGTTTAAAGCCTTGTAACTTGATCACCAATCAGAAATTCTATCAATACCTACAACTACGGCATGACTTGAACGCTCAAGCTGAATCCAGAAAATGACACCCATTTCCCTGAAAAAAAAACTTGCACAGACCATTGTAAAAAAGGACTTATTTCCCAACTGTACTTCCAACTCCACTGTAGTCAAATTGATAAAGTAACTCTACCTTGTAGAAGGGGATGCGAAAAGGATTTTAGAGTCATCATGGAAGAAATTTGGCAAAACACTCTTGAACAGATACCCTTAGTATCCTTGTCGCCAGGCTGTTTATAGTACATAGGGTATACTGCACTCCACAAAAGCTATTTTAAATGGCATCAAAGGGATTCCCCAAAGTGTTTGAAGTGCCAGGGTGCACAAGGTGATGTACTGCTCATGCTTTGGAAGTGTCCCAAGCTGTTTCAATTGTTGATGCTATAATATGACCTATAAGATAGTGATAGCTACAGACCCCTTAGTTTGTATACTGGACACATTGGACAAAGAGGAGTACTTCCTAGAAATCCATGAGATCCATCCCGAGATCCATGGCTGTCTGACCCTGGACTGGTCTCTTTGTCTCTTGTCAACCAACAACTACTTCAATATTGATACATGTCAAATTTGAAAGTGATTGAAGAATAAACTGAGCCGGTATTCCCATAAAAGTTATGTTGAGGCGGCTCCAAATAAGAAGTACTGCTGGGATTCAATCTATGCATATCTTGTAGTGGGTAATCGTTACTAGACAGTTTTGTTGAAACAAAAAAATGATACATAGCACTCTTGTGAGAAGTTATTGAATTATCTTAATCGTGTTTATTGAACATCAACACATGTTGTTCAGAATGAAGAGTCACTTTATGTGGATTTTTTTACAATTTAAATCATGTAAGGGCTCATGCACACTGCAACTCAAAAAAAAAAAAGCTGCTTTTACAGCCTTTGAGCTTTTCTTTCTTTGCCTAAGCTTGAAAAAGCATGTGCTTTTATGTGTTCCTTCGTGCATTTTTGAGCTTTTTCGAGCATAAGCGTTTTTTTCATAAACCCTCCCTTTTTCATTTTTTTTGGTGCTTTTTTTGCACTTTTTCACACGCTTTTAGGTGCTTAGGTGTCTTTTCTGCTCGAAAGCTCCTCCCAAAAACGAGAGTTTGGTGGGGGGATTTTTCTGCCTGTAAGCCCATATGCCTGTAAACTCCTGAAAAAGCCATAGTGTGCATGGACACATTGGCTAACACGAGTTTGCAGGGCAGAAAAAAAATTAGAGTTTAAAAAAATCTCAATAGCCTGTAGGAGCAGCTTCTTTGAGATGCAGTGTGCATGAGCCCTTATGTGGCCAATATAGATGCAAACAGAATTCTCAAGTGTCAGAAATATACTTTTCGAATAACTTACATTCGTAAAAGTGCCTTATAAAATGGACGTGTGAAAAAGGCATCTAGTAGATACTGATGTATAAGTGCAAGACCCAAGATTCGGCCACTGAATCTAAACCTGAAAAATAAACATTAAACAATAATTAAATCCCTATTACATATAAACAGATAGTGGGGCAAAAGGGGGAGTACAGGTATAGTGTACATGTTCTAGCATGAGTCTTACACAGATAAGTTTTCAAAGAAAAAAATATTGAACAAGGTGCAAAAACACACTAAAAACTTCAGAAAGTTAATCCACATGTCATCATCACCCAGGTTAATGGTAGCAAAGATGGAAAGAGATGCCTTGATTATTTCTACTGCATTTGGCAAAAACTGTAATATGCTAATTACACTTTGTGCCTATGTGCACCTACAGTTATTTATGTAGATTATCTTGAGAGAGCATTTTTTTAAAGATACATTTTAATTAGTTTAATGCAAATAATCTTGTGTGTTTATATTTAAAAAAAGAAAAATTCTCCATAATTTGTAAAAATAAATGCACATGGGACAAACATATTTTCTCAGTCATATGGAGCCTCTGCACTCACAGGGGTTAAAGTGATAGATGGATGGTGGCATACTACTGGGTCATTGCACAGTGAGGAAGCCGACAATCTCTGATAGGTATAGCCCTGCCTCTGCCGAATGCATAGATGATGCAGTGATAGCAGAATGCCAGCATCGCTGTGAGATGGTGAAGACAGCATACAAGCCAGGATGTCCAGCTACAAGACCAGGTTTCACCCTCCTCTAATGTCACCCTCGGACATGCGCAATAGGATGCAGAGGAACTGGTGCCCAACTAATCACCCATAAGGGGATCAATGTGCGTGAGGCAGATGCTCACAATGTTGTCCAGTGCCATGCTTTTCCTGATGTAGGAAGGGTTCCCACTGGTCCTCAGTGGTGAAGACACATTAGTAGCTCAATAGTGTAAAATAGAGCCAGGAGACCCGCCGGAAGTGAAATCCCACAAAGTAGAGGGAACCACCTGTTTTGTAAGACCAGAAGGCAGCTCAGGGGAGATTCTCCCAGGAGAGAAACCCATTGGATAGAGGGGCAAGAGTCCTTTAAAGCAGAGTCCTAGCAGATACCCACTCCATAAAAGTAGACATGCTAGACTAATCAGAAACTAAATCCACTACAGCAGAGGCAATGGCTAAGGTAGGCCAATAACCAAAAGGCGAGAATGGTCCTTCAACACCTGACCCTCCTGCAATAGAGGAGAGGAGGGAGACAAACTGATGACAAGGGCCTTAATGGGTTACCTAATGTGGATCTAAGTAGAGAGGGCCTGAGGTGGGTACCCTTGCTTACAGATGACAGTAGCTGAAACCTGACAAGGCAAAATTCAGCTACTGTCCACTAGGATCTCTGCAGCTTACTCTTTTCACAAGGGGTCAGAGTATCTCACAAAGCAGATGCCAGGAAAGGGCACTAGGTTTAACACAAGAGACCCGGCTCTGAAGAGCATCAACTGTACAACACTGATAATTCAGATCCCTAACAGAGTGAGGGAAGTCCAGGCTTGTTCCAGTCTGCCTAGTAAACAAGAAGGCCCCTCTGTGGAGGGGGAGACACTGAGGGGTACCAGGTACCAATTGGTTAATTGGCATGTTCTAGGGAAAGGGAAACTCAGGCAGAGAGAGGTGGTCCTCATAGGGCCAGCTCTGGAACCCTAGGTGACACAGAGTCCGGAGCAAGGGATCCGGGGTGGGAGAACCCAAGTTTCCCTGAGGAGGAGGCTGCCAAGGCTGTGAAACTAGCCCGAGTATTTAAGGGGATGCGCTCTGCACCTAAATGCCTAAAGGGCAAGCTTTCCATGGACACAGAAGGATTTAAACACACCCCCATTGTAGCATTGCGGGCATACTTGCAGAAGGGTTGTCAGTAGACTTGGCCAGTCAGTGGTTGGTTTGTGACTTTTAACCCTGCGGGCAGTCTGAGAGCCAGGCTCTGGGGTTCTAGGGGTACCTACTGCAGAAGTAGACAAAGGAAAAGGGTGGAGCTCAGCTGACCTTTCTTGGGAGCTCCTGCACTGAAACAGGAGCATGCTCTAGCCTCCAACAGGACCTATGAATGTGAAATCCAGGGTAGACCTGAAGAGACGACATTCTTTGAAGGCCAGTTGAGTCAGATGCCCTTTAGAAAGGGCATCTGTACTCCAGCACTTTAACCAGAGTTAACACATCTGTAAGCACAGCAGGCCACATGCAGGACTGAAGTTTAGATGCTTGTAGCAGACCATCACAACTGAAGAGCAAGACTTCAGACATCTTCTCCACCCATTTAATTAAAGAGGGTACTACCTGGCAGAGAAGAGGTTCCCTCTTTAAGAGATCCACCCCATACTGCCACAGTTTGGTAGATTATGGTCACAGGCAACAATGGGCAGAGCCTGCTAGACTAAAATTGGGACTTAGGGAGAAAGCATAACTGATGAACAGCAGGATACTTATGGTTTTCTACTGACAGATACAGTAGAAACAAACGATTGGGTACAGACAACTGTTTAACAAATTCACTTCTACAGGGGAATAGTTCTGACACACTCTCAGGTGGGGATCAGGACCCTTTAGGGTGCTTTCAGCCCACACAGAGGAAAATCTGGTATAGCAGATGTAACAGAAAAGTCCGTACAGCTGCAGGAGATCTCAAAGACCACAGGCTGGAGACAGAAGGCTGATACTTCAAATGCAGGGAAGTGTGCACTACTTAATAAGGGGGCGAAAAATTACCCCTTATAATTCTGAAGTGATAGCAGGAGATGGTGGTCCCTCAAAAGCAGACTCATCAGACACAGACTGTTGGTATTCTGAATCTGGGTCAGAGATGGTAACAGCATCCGGTAGCCTGGCCTGTACGAAGGCCTCTGGAAGGTCATTGAGTGACTTTTGTAGAGGCCCGACTCCTGAGCTGAAGGAGATTCCAATGATGTAGATCCCATACAACTACAGGGTCAGTGGAATCCAGATTTCAGGTGTTGGCTCCCTCAGGAAGACCAAGTAGATGCCACTGGAACCACTTGGAGACAATGGGCTGGGGCCACACATAGTAGCAGGACCGTCCCCTCTGTGTCTATGTACATATATGCGGTAGCTGAGTTGCAATGACTCAGGTGCTTAAAAACCCAAGCAGCTCCTGCTGCTAAGAGTCAGGTGGCAGGGGGTGACCCGGTCACTGTAGTAGGAACAAGCCAGAGATTGGAGTTTCACATAATGCTTTGCAAAGCAGAAGCAGCAGGGGGGTATGCATCCTCTATACTGAACGGTTACTCCTTACCGTGGTAACAACCAACAGTAGTGGGAAATATATAAAGCACCCATTGGTACTTTAGCAAGGTAGTTTCCGGTTCTTCATGCCAACCAGCCTTAGGCCCCTTTCAATCAGGGCAGATTCTGTTCCAATTAGGAGAGGATCAGTTTTTTTTTTTTATAAACGGAAACAAGTCAGTTTACACCCGCCAGTCTATAAGAATGCATGGACCAACCGGTTAGGTCTGATTGTCACGGATGGCCTTGCCAACAAAATTAGTCTTTAAAGACAGGGTCACATCTGAGCATGTGCTACGGCTCTGGACCTGGATAGTGCTCCACGGCTAACTAACACAGTACATTCAGGTAAACAGGTACATAGGAGCACACCGCATTTCTGTCAGATAAACTTGTATTTTTCTGTACGTGCAAAAGTTATAATGGGGGAAATATGCATGTATTGCAGAGATTATATTTTTGTTTATTTTTCTCAGAGATACACTTTGACTCTTCAAAGGAAAAACAACTGGTCTGCAGTCTCCACTCACTAATGGTGCAACAGTGAGATCCCAGGGACTGCTGCACCTTAAACTATAAGAGAATCTCAATCAGTGGGGAAAATAATTAACCTTATTATATTTAGAAGCATGTGGCACATTATTTAGGTTTTAACTTATGCCTCGTACACACGTAGGGACTTTTGCCGGCGGACCTAGTCCAGCGGACAATCCCGCGGGACTTTCCGGCTAGGTCCGCTGGACTTTCCGAGGGTGTGGACTTGTCCACACACGCACGGACTTCTCCAGCGGATAATCCGCCGGCCAAAAGTCCGCGGGACTTTTGAAAATGAACGGACTTGCCCACACACGGAGCAGTCCGTTCATTTCGAACGTAACTTCAGGTTACGTAGCTAGCGTAGGCAGTAAATGCCGCCGCGCTAGCTCCGCAAGCTGACATGGATTTAAAGGGAATCCCCACGCCGAAAAAACGGCGTGGGGGTTCCCCCCAAATCCATGTCAGACCCTCATCCGAGCACGCAGCCTGGCAGGCCAGGAAAGGGGTGGGGACGAACGAGCGCCACCAGGCCGTACCAGGCCGCGTGCCCTCAACATGGGGGGTGCCCTGGGGAAAGGGGGGCCGTGCGGCCCCCCCACCCCAAAGCACCTTGTCCCCATGTTGATGAGGACAAGGGCCTCTTCCCGACAACCCTGGCCGTTGGTTGTCGGGGTCTGCGGGCGGGGGCTTATCGGAATCTGGGAGCCCCCTTTAATAAGGGGCCCCCCAGATACCGGCCCCCCACCCTATGTGAATGAGTATGGGGTACGATGTACCCCTACCCATTCACCTAAGGTGTAAAATGTAAAGTAAAAAAAAACACCCACACTTTTGAAAAAATAGTTTATTGCACTGCTCCGGGGGTCTTCTTCCGTCTTGGGGGTCTTCTCGCCGGACTCCCCCGCCATTTACCAAGCTCTTTTACCGAGCGAGGGGAGTCCGGCTACCTTCTTCGTCGTCGCCGTCGTCGTCTGGGGGTCTCGATCCGCCTTCGGGGGTCTTCTTCCGTCTTGGGGGTCTTCTCGCCGGACTCCCCCGCCATTTACCAAGCTCTTTTACCGAGCGAGGGGAGTCCGGCTACCTTCTTCGTCGGCGCCGCCGTCGTCTGGGGGTCTCGATCCGCCTTCGGGGGTCTCTTCTGTTCTTGCGGCGGTCGTCGTCTTCCGCGCCGCCGGCGCCTTCTCCTTCTTCTTGTCCTTCTTGTTCTTCTTCTTCTTCCGATGTTGACCCGTCGCTGTCTCTGCCCGGAATGCCTGTGCCGATCTGCGCTCGGACTTATATAGGGACATGGGGGACAGGGTCACATGCACATGTCACATGGTGACCCCGCCCCCTTGTGTTGTCACAGTCCCGGAGGATGCTGGGACTGTGACATCGCAAGGGGGCGGGGTCACCATGTGACATGAACATGTGACCCTGTCCCCCATGTCCCTATATAAGTCCGAGCGCAGATCGGCACAGGCATTCCGGGCAGAGACAGCGACGGGTCAACATCGGAAGAAGAAGAAGAACAAGAAGGACAAGAAGAAGGAGAAGGCGCCGGCGGCGCGGAAGACGACGACCGCCGCAAGAACAGAAGAGACCCCCGGAAGACCCCCGAAGGCGGATCGAGACCCCCAGACGACGGCGGCGACGACGAAGAAGGTAGCCGGACTCCCCTCGCTCGGTAAAAGAGCTTGGTAAATGGCGGGGGAGTCCGGCGAGAAGACCCCCAAGACGGAAGAAGACCCCCGAAGGCGGATCGAGACCCCCAGACGACGGCGGCGACGACGAAGAAGGTAGCCGGACTCCCCTCGCTCGGTAAAAGAGCTTGGTAAATGGCGGGGGAGTCCGGCGAGAAGACCCCCAAGACGGAAGAAGACCCCCGAAGGCGGATCGAGACCCCCAGACGACGGCGGCGACGACGAAGAAGGTAGCCGGACTCCCCTCGCTCGGTAAAAGAGCTTGGTAAATGGCGGGGGAGTCCGGCGAGAAGACCCCCAAGACGGAAGAAGACCCCCGGAGCAGTGCAATAAACTATTTTTTCAAAAGTGTGGGTGTTTTTTTTTACTTTACATTTTACACCTTAGGTGAATGGGTAGGGGTACATCGTACCCCATACTCATTCACATAGGGTGGGGGGCCGGTATCTGGGGGGCCCCTTATTAAAGGGGGCTCCCAGATTCCGATAAGCCCCCGCCCGCAGACCCCGACAACCAACGGCCAGGGTTGTCGGGAAGAGGCCCTTGTCCTCATCAACATGGGGACAAGGTGCTTTGGGGTGGGGGGGCCGCACGGCCCCCCTTTCCCCAGGGCACCCCCCATGTTGAGGGCACGCGGCCTGGTACGGCTCAGGAGGGGGGGGGCGCTCGTTCGTCCCCACCCCTTTCCTGGCCTGCCAGGCTGCGTGCTCGGATGAGGGTCTGACATGGATTTGGGGGGAACCCCCACGCCGTTTTTTCGGCGTGGGGAGTCCCTTTAAATCCATGCCAGGTCACGGAGCTAGCGCGGCGGCATTTACTGCCTACGCTAGCTACGTAACCTGAAGTCACGTGCTAAATGAACGGACTTGCCGATGAGCGGCAAGTCCGTTCATTTCAAAAGTCCCGCGGACTTGCCCACTAACGGCGGGATTATCCGCTGGACTGCCAAGTCCAGCGGATAATTTGAAAACAAAACTTCAGACTTTAGTCCGCCGTACTTTGGCGCCAAAAAGTCCGCCGGCGCCCACACACGAGGGGATTATCCGCTGGACTTCAGTCCAGAGGATAATCCCGCGGGATTGTCCCTTCGTGTGTACGCGGCATTACACTTACTAAGAACAGGAATAAAATATAACTTACCATTCATGATGATTGTCAACGAATGCAGACATTGGACTTATTTGTACCGTATAAGTGTCATTTGCAGAATATTCAAATAAACCATAATAAGGATTAAATAATTCTCTTGAGACAAGAAAGAAAAATTCCCTAGATGGCCCACTGTAGTCCAACCTTAGAAAAAGAAAAAAAATTATTGCAGAAAGCTATTTGACTACATTTAAAGTGGAACTCCTGTCAAAATGTAAAGTACAGCTCTTTTGGACTGCTAAATGTTTTGTTATAAAACAACCATCTAATTCTGACATCTTTATTTTGTGTAATTTATTCCCTGTCACGTGGCCACGATCCCCCTATTTAAAGGAGTTGTAAGGTCTTGAGGTTTTTCACCTTCATGCATTCTATGCATTAAAGTGAAAAACCTTTTGTGCTGCAGCAGCCCCCCAGAGCCCCCCTCTTTATCCCTCTTCTCTGTCACCAACAATGATTGCCCTGTGCAGTTTAATGTGGCTGCTGATGGGCAATTCCTAGTACCATTGTCAGTATCAGTTCTCCCAGCCCTGCCCTGTTCCTGACGTCACAGCTTTCTTATAAATGAGCATTCTCTCATTCATGAGAGAGCTCCGACAAGGGAATCTGATGGAAGTGACAGCACTCAAAAGACACGCCCAATGACCAGCCTTAATTTGGCCATAGATGCATTGAAATTTGTCCGGTTCCGCAGAGACAGGCAAAATTTTGAGCCATGTGTGGCTGTCCCTTTTTAACAGAAGTCGATCGTTAGAGTAGCGAGCTGCTGTCCATTAGGATCTCTGAAGCTTACTCTCTTCACAAGGGGTCAGAGTATCCCACAAAGAGGATTGCAGAAAGGGGGGGAATTCCTCCATCCACCTCAACTGTGTGAATGGTGGAATCTATGGCCAGCTTTAAAGTGATTGTAAATACTGTGTATACTTACCTGCTCTGTGCAAGGGTTTTGCACAGAGCGGCCCGATCCTCCTTTTCTGGGGTCCCCCGGCGGCACTCCTGGTCCCTCCTCTTTGTTGAGTGCCCCCATGGAGAGCCGCTTTCCATGGGGGCACTCGAGCAGGCACACTCTTGAGTCCTGCTGGAGCGGCCTGATCCTCCTTTTCTGGGGTCCCCCGGCGGTGCTCCTGGTCCCTCCTTTGTGATGAGTGCCCCCACGGAGAGCTCCTTTTCATGGGGGCACTTGTGCAGGCGCGCTCCTGAGTCCTGCTGGAGCGGCCCGATCCTCCTTTTCTGGGGTCCCCCAGTGGCACTCCTGGCCCCTCCTCTTCGTTACGTGCCCCCAAGGAGAGCCCCTTTCCATGGGGGCACTCGTGCGGGTGCGCGCCTGAGTCCTGCTGATGCGTCCATTGACACAGACAGCAGATATCGGCCCCGCCCCCCTGTGTCACTGGATTTGATTGACAGCAGCAGGAGCCAATGGCTCATGCAGCTATCAATCTATCCAATGAAAACCCAAGAGATTGGCTGGAGCTCCTGGGCTCGTCCTGGACCCTGGAACGATCGGGTTCAGGTAAAAAAAAGGGGGTGCCCTTGGGGGCTGCTGCAGCACAAAAGGTTTTTCACTTTAATGCATAGAATGCATTAAGGTCAAAAACCTCAAGACTTTACAACTCCTTTAAATAGGGGGATTGTGGCCACATGACAGGTTTTCAGTTTTCGTTCAGCCAGCGTATGGTCAGCGTGCAAAATCTGGTGCAGCTCTGCACAGAAACCAATCAGCTTGCAGGTTTTTTTGTCAAAGCTTAACTGAACAAGCTGAAGTTAGAAGCTGTTTGGATAGGTAGAATGGACGTACGGACGTAACGTCCGCACGGAGGGAGGAGTCTGAGCCTGAGGGCGGAGGAGAGCAGACGTGCAGCGAGGGAGGTCGCGGGACTGCTCCGGGGATGAGAGACGGCGGACGCCTGCCCACCCTCCCGGGAAAGAGGACCGCAGGATGCAGGGGCCCCACCGCAAGGCAAGTGGCAAAGCAGGGCTGACTGAGACCTGTAGCTCCGGCTCTCCGCTCCCGCCCCGCCCCCCCCAAACCCTCCTCCTCGAGTACATCGCATCAGACACACATGCACTGCAGCCTTGAACAGCTCTAAAACAAACGCTGCCAGCCATCCTAAGACCCAAGGAGTGTGAGTATGCAACATACCCCCCCCGGACCTGGTACTATCTGGAGGTAAGATTTATCCAATATCCTGACCTGTGGCTTAGAGAATAGCGCCAAGGCCGAATAAAACGTTAGGACATTTTTTTTTGCTTTGGATGACTTAACAGTGTCGCTATCTCCCGGTCGCAGTTGGTCTTTATCTGTGCATTATTTTTTTTTCCTGTTCCTGTCTTTCTCTGCCTGCAAGATTGGCCTGACTGCTGTTGGGGACAGGTTAAAAGGGCCCTTGAAGAAAGAGAGGAGGATTAGCACCTAGAAGCCAGTCCCTGTGCCCTTAGGACTGTGTAAAGCTCATCCGTTCTTTGTTGTTCTTTTTGCGTCAGGCAGACCCCAGCGTGTCAGGTCTTATATATACAGCAGTGCGGAAAGCTTACCGGCACACGTACCTAATCGCACCAGGTAGACGCGGATACGTTCTAAGCCCCAGAGCTGACAATCTTTGTATTAAGGGGATCTGGTCCCTTTCCCTTTAAAAGCAGCCTGGATAGAACTGGAGCTCTAAAGTGATAGCCTGGAGTATGATATACTCACACGGGTGTAAACAGGCTCTAAAACCCATGATTATGGGAAGATAATGGTCATCATAGCCCTTAATGGTGGAAAATTGCCTGAAACGAAAACGGTTGAATCCGCCTCACTGCCTCACTGACACTACATATATTAAAAGCTGCATTTAGGATTATAAGTTTGCCCCCGATTGGTGCCTGTGAAGTTCTATTTTTCTCACTCTGAAAGCTACATTTTTGAATGAAAGCAGGATTCTGATTGGTGCCTAGGAAGAGTGATTATCACACTTTAAGAATTGCATTTCCGGAATGAAAAGGAGACTCTGAGTGGTGTCTATGAAGATACACTACTATACACCAAACGTTGTATTGTGGAATGCTCCTCTTAAATATGAAATGATGGATGAACTATAAAATCACATGTTTGTATGTTGCCCATATCATTAAGATCAGTGACCCCCTGTAATATAGTAAAGACCTGTTGATCTCACTAGCAGAGCCATTCGGTAGGACATTGAATAAGGCGTAAACTGTGCATCGCGGAAGTGAACTGAAGCGAACTGGTAGGAGGGACGAACAAACCCCTCCATTTAGATACAACAGATCTAGCCATTGCGTAAGTGTTTTGTGCCTCATCTAAAGATCCCACAAGCAGAAAAGGTTCCCTCCTTCACAAATTTGACTACATACACTAAAGGGACACTCAGAAGGAAGCCCCGGGCCCCAAAGCCCAGAGGGACACAAGCAATAAACAATAAACAATTCTTGGGGATATAAACAATACCCCCAAGAAGCCCGGACAGATCAAATAGATCCCAAAGGGGCAAACTGGTCTTAACCACCACTAGAAACTAACGCTGGGACGGGGAGATACAGAGAGGGGCTTAGCTCAGGAACCCCAGAAGGCCCCGGGACAGATCGTGAACCCAAAAAACCTTAAACTACCAAGGGGTAAAGGACAGTCTTAAAATAAGGACCCTATTAAAAGACAGGAGGCGGAAAAGGGCCCAGGAGGCCTAGGCCTACAACAAGACTGGGGAAGAGAATCAGACCCACTAAGAAGGCCAATATGAGCAAAGATCCAGCCAAACAACCTAAGAAAACAACTACAAAAGGCAGCAAAGGGGAGACAAGCACAATTAAACATTATTTAAGACAGGGCGCAAGCCCAAAAACATCGGGAAAAGAAACCCGGGCCGGAACTTCCCCGGAGAGTAGGGGCGGGGCAGAAGGAGAAATCAACGACTCCAGGGTGGACCGCTCAATGGAGACCGAGATCGAGCTTAGTAGGGGGGAGGATCAACAAGCAGGAACCCACATCCCCAATAAGCTAGAAATGGAGGCGATGCTACTACGCCTGGAAAACGTGATCAAACTGGAAATTAACGCTCTACGGGAGGATATGGGTCATTTGCTGTCCAGGGTTGAAGTGGTGGAAGGGAGAGCGGACTCTATAGATCTGGAAATTGCGAAGCTGAAAACGCAATTAAAAGGCGCCTATCTCACTCAGAGAGATACCCTCTACAAGATAGAGGACCAAGAAAATAGGGATAGGAGGCAAAACTTGAGGCTGCGCTCCGTCCCGGAACAAAGAGGGGAAGACCTAGAAAGAAAACTATGGGAAATCTTGGGCCCCACAAGTGGCAAGGACCCAGACCACTTCCCCCACATAGAAAGGATACACCGAGTAGGAATATCCGAAAGGGGGGGCGCTGAGCGGACCCGGGACATAATTGTCAGATTTAGCCACTTTAAAGAAAAAGAGGACCTGTGGGCCAAAATAAAAAATAAGTCTCCTATATTGTATAAGGGCGTTGAGATTCAAGTATATGCTGACCTATCGGCCCGAACCCTCGAAAGACGGAGACACCAGAAACCCCTGCTGGAAATATTGAAAAGGGAAAACATAAGATATAACTGGGGCTTCCCCTCATGCTTAATAGGGTCAAAAGAGGGGTGTACGGCCAGGCTGAGGTACCCGGAAGACGTGCAGGGATTTTGTACAAAACTCGGGATCTCAGTCCCGAACCTGCAGGGCTGGATTGAAATATTGAAATGGAAGGACTGGAGGACCCTGGGGGGGGGGGGGGGTGGTGGAGGGGAGGGAGGAGGGGTGAATGCCCACGTATAGCTGCAAAAGAATTCTGTTCAAATCGGCCCTGCCCCCCCCCCCTTTGCGCCCCGAATACGGGCCGCGGAGGGGGAGGGGAGGGCTAAACAGACTCCACCTCACCAGGAATCCGGAGTCTAAGGGAAGCCACAAAAGATGGCCCCCAATGACCCGGGGACCCTAGTCGGGGTAAGAGAGGGGGGGGGGGGGGGGGGTGGGTGAAAGGGGGGGGGAGAGAGAAGGGGGGGGGGGAGAGGGAGGGGAGGAAGGGAGGGGAGGGGGATGGGGGGAAGGGGGAGGGAAACCACGTCCGCTGTGGGGTCGTTATCACCATCAATACTTCAGAGGGAAAAAAAAAAAAAAAAAAAAAAATCCCAAAAAATAAATGAAGGACATAGAAATCAAATTTTTATCATATAATGTGAAAGGCTTAAACTCTCCCGGCAAGCGATCTAAAATTTTGGAGGAAGTAGAGAGATATGGCGCAGGTATAGTGTTCTTGCAAGAGACTCACCTGGCACATTCCTCAAATATTAGACTTTTTTCTCCAGCTCTCCCAAATTGGTTTTATGGAGATACTATCTCGAGCAGGGCAAGAGGAGTGGCTATTGGGATTGCGAAGGACATTGACTTCACGGTGGAGGAGAGAATGATGGACCCCGAGGGGAGGTACCTGTTTCTTAGGGGCTCCCTCCTAGGGGTAGAACTTACACTGGCCAATGTTTATGCCCCCAACGCCAAACCTATCTTATTCCTCGAAGCAATTCTGCGTAAGCTAAGGGCCTTCAGGAAAGGATATTTGATCCTGATGGGGGACCTCAATTTCGTGATGGACCCCGCGAAGGACAGTACGTCTGGTGGCACGGGGAGGGGCAACTTACAATTGAAGCGGATAAAAAAAAAACTATCAGAGGACCAACTGCTGGATGTGTGGAGGATCCAGCACCCGCAGTTGAGAGACTACTCGTTCTTCTCCCCTGTCCACCAGATGTATTCTCGCCTGGACTATATTTTAATAGACCATGGCATACTGGAAAGGGCCAAAGAAACCGATATTGGAATAGCTTCCCTCTCGGACCACGCGCCGGTATCCATGAGGCTAAGGTTCCCCGAACACAAACAACCCTCTAGCGGATGGAAACTTAACCCAGAATTGCTACATGACAAAGAAATTAGGGATTATATCAAAAAGGAGCTAGAATGTTTTTTTCAAATCAACGACAACGGAGAGGTATCAGAGGCACAACTGTGGGACGCTCATAAAGCGTTCATTAGGGGGCTCCTGATAGCTAAAGCCTCATGGAAAAAAAAGGAGAGGGTGGGAAAAACGCAGGCTCTAATGGCCGAGATTAAAACCCTGGAGCAAAAGCACAAATCTGGGGGGGCACTTAGCCAGAGCATATACATAGAGCTTACAGATAAGAGAGAGGAATTGAAAGATTTAGCTGAACAGGAAGTTACACAGAAGTTCAATAAATTGGCCAGGGAACAATATATATGGGGCAACAAGCCAGGGAAATATTTAGCAAGGAAATTACAAAAAAAGAAAACCAGAAATTTTATTGAAAAAATTCAAACAAGAAACGGGGAGATGAAGTTTACCTCTAGTGAAATAGCCTCTACATTCAGAGACTATTACAAAGAACTTTACGAGGTGAAAACCAAGGGAAACAACGACAGCATTGGAAATAGCCAGAAAACCTCAGAGTTCCTAGGGAGGGCAGGGCTAATGGCTCTAGGGGGGGAGGAGAGAGATGAGCTTGAGAGGCCAATAACTGAGGAGGAGATCTTAGCAGCCATCAACAACTCTCCAATAGGGAAGAGCCCGGGCCCGGACGGCTTCACGGCCTCATATTATAAAACGTACAAAGAGATTCTTATACCGAGATTGCTGCGATATATGAATGGACTAGGGATAGACTACGATATGAGCGAAGAGGCCCTAAAAGCTACGATCACTCTTTTGAGGAAGGATGGGAAGGATGGATCGGTGTGCTCGAACTACAGACCCATCTCCTTATTAAATTTCGACACAAAATTATACGCAAAGATACTGGCGGATCGAATAAAGGGGCACTTGGGCACACTGATCCATCCGGACCAGGTCGGGTTTGTCCCGGGCAGGGAGGGGAGGGACAATGGGATTCGGACATTGCTAGCCATACAGAGGATGGGAGATTCGAGAACCCCCAGTCTACTTCTCTCGATAGACGCTGAAAAAGCGTTCGACAGAGTAGACTGGGGGTTCATGTTCAACACTCTACAGAAGATGGGCTTTGGACCCAGAATTATTCAAAAAATTAAAACCTTATATAATCATCCGAAAACTAACATTAAGGCCAATGGAACGACCTCCGCGGAGTTCGAACTGTTTAATGGTACCAGGCAGGGCTGTCCACTCTCCCCTCTCCTTTTTATTCTATCTCTGGAACCGCTGTTAGCTACAATTCGCGGAAACCCAGAGGTGGAAGGCTGTAAAGTCGGCAGCGAAGAGCACAAACTTGCGGCCTTCGCGGACGACGTCCTCTTTTACATAAGCTCACCCCAGAAGTCAGTCCCTATACTGCTTAAAACCTTAAAGGAATATGGGGAATTAACAAACTTCAGAATCAATGCCTCAAAAACATTTATTCTTAATATCAACCTCAACAAAATAGAGAAACAGAACCTACAAAAAACAGTTAGTTTCGTCTGGAAAAAAAGGATAAAATACTTAGGAATAGAACTGGCTAACAACCCAAGGAAATTATACAAAATAAACTATATCCCGCTCCTAGAAGATATAAAAAAAAAAATGCCAAGAGCTGAAGGGAAAAATATTATCCTGGATAGGCAGGATCAATGCGGTAAAAATGACGATCTTACCAGTCATTACATACAAATTTCAGATGCTCCCCCTCCCGCTCCCAAAACAGTACCTCGGTAAATTAAGAGCTATTATAATGAATTTCATATGGGACTACAAAAAACATAGAATATCCCTTCAAGTTCTAAAACAAGACAAAAGTCAGGGTGGTCTCGCGGTCCCAGACATAGAAAGTTACGACCACGCTATAGCACTACTGAGAATCGCAGAATGGGGTAAAATAGGCAACACTAAAAGATGGGTTAGTTTGGAAGAAGCACTGAGTGAAGTTAGGCTGGGGAGGATTGTGTGGAATCCCCCGAAAAGCCGGACACTAGGAGAAAAAACACATATAATCACTATCACGACTTTAAAAATTTGGGACAAAATCTATAAAATATTCAACAAAAAATATAACTCGCCACTTATAGCACTTAAAGAAAATCCTTTTTTCCCGCCAGGGTTAAAGGAAATAGGAGGGGATTGGATTAGAAAGGACTGCACGAGATTAGGGGAAGTTATTAGTAAGGGGAAGGTTATGACACTGCACGAGTTACAGAACAAGGAGGCTTTTTCCATAGATGGATGGCGGCATCGCCAGCTAACCCACTTTGTGGGCTCTCTCCCTAGCCCATTAAGGGAGGCTAAGGACCTAACAAAATTAGAGAAAATTTTTTCGGCAGAATGTTCTAAAAAAAGAATATCTAGAATCTATAAATTGCTATTAGAAAGAGATAGACCAGAGATGCCACCATACTTTATCAAATGGGAAAGCGAACTAGGAACACAACTAGAAATAGGCACAAGTAAGAAAATTTT